>CM031240.1:27449790-28684371 GCA_018340775.1 Taxus wallichiana var. yunnanensis | reverse complement strand
TATGATATTAAATCATAGGCTCCTACTAGTTTTGTGATTGTAGGAATGTCATCCTATGAGGAGGAAAGAGCAGGTAGGGTTTGAGGAAAGTATTCCTTCACCCGAGTTGTTGCATTAATTTCTGGTTCAAATTCTAGCTCAATTAATCCCATGATCTTTGTGTTGTCATTCAAACCGAGGTTAGGAGCAACCCGAGAGTTATTGGAAGTTGAGGCCTCATGGTCATTGTTCCCTATAGGAATTCCTTTGTTTATGTTTTGAGGATTCACCTTGAAATTTTTAGGATGCATAGGGAGTGGATCTCGAAAGATGCTCACATTAGCATTCTGAGGAGCTATGGGTCCTGTATAGTTAGACTGTGGGTTTGTTTCCAGATTTGCTAAGAACATGTCTACAAAGAGTTGTCTTTGGTTTTTGGGAAGTCTTTGTAGAAACTTGTTGCAATCGCGACAAGTTATATCATCATGACCTCGAACCTTATGGAAACCACAATATTTGTTAGGATCGTAATTTATTGGCCTTTGATAAGCATCTTGTTGTTGTTGATTATAACCTTGATTGTAGTTTTGAAATTGGTTGTTATAACCATGGTTCATTGCCCCTTGGCGAAGTTCTGATGTTGGTTTGGGCCTTGGGTTTGAATTTTCTTCGAGAGGGATGGTTTACATCAACCGTGTTGATCAAGTTAGGGCTTACATGATTTCCCAAGTTACCATTGGCATTACCATTATTTACCTGGTTAGTGTTACCAACATCCGGTTTCTGACACAGTCGGTGAAACCATCATTTGTAACACCATGATTCTTATTAAATACCTTAGGACCTTGTGAAGGAGTGACCAGTCTCCCATTCGAGCCATAAGTCTTTCGACCACTATCAATTGCTTCCTGGTCAATTTGGAGTGCACCTTCCAGTACTTCTTCGTAACTATGGAAAGGAAATTTCGGACTTCTTCCTTGGTCTCTTGATTGAGAGAATGAAGGAAGAGATCAAAAAGTTCCATTTGGTCCATATTTGGTGCACTTGTAGAAGAGTAAAGAACTTGACACCACCTTTGAATGAAATGGGTGACAGACTCATTTTGCTCCTATCTAATATGCAAAAACTCCCTAATCCCTGTATGCAACAAATTTTTCATATCAAATGATCTAATGAATTACGACACAAGATGTTTAAAGAAATGTATAAAAGCTTATGGAATCTAGTAGTACTAGTCCAATTCCATTCCCTCAATAATTTTTGAGAATATTTTAACTACCATGGAATCCCAAGGAATAAATTCCTTGATAAACGTAGCATAAGCTTTACTATTGTAAGATTCCCATTTTAAGACTTTAGAAACAAGGGATTTTTTTATATAAATATAATGTTCTCCATTTTAAATAATCATAATTTAAAGGACACATTCCATGCCAATCAATCTCATAACAGATAACCATATGCAGTTGTAATGACTCGGTGAAACACCGATCTCTCATTTCATGACTCGGTATCATACCGATCTCTCATGTTAACTCATTTAATTGTATACTAGGTATACTTGGTTCTCTTACCCTATTCAGGTATTTAAGTGTTCTGTTTAAGAGGCCTATCTAAATATTTGTTACCAATATTCATCTGATATCTCACTTCTTAAACTAGGTGACATAGGACAACGCAACCAACAGCTTGCGATACTTTGGCCAAAGATTTCAAACATACTGTTCATGTTACTATTCCTAGACAACATACTCATCAAATAGAATACATCCTTCACCCCACTCATCTGTTATCTAGAATGGTCTTCACTGACTCCTATTAGTCCACTTGTTCAAGGTTTAACCCTAACCCAAGTTAGCAACATAGTTTGGTATAGAGAACCACTCGTGGTGACTAAGGGTACATAGACATACTCAATCAACATAAGTTGATTGCGTGTGTCTGGTTATCCTAAGTCATCGTGAGTTAGATGAATATTGGTAAAAATATTTAGATAGGCTTCTTAAACAAACACTTCAATACCTGGAATAGTGTAAGAGAACCAAGTATACCTAATATACAATTAAATGAGTTAACATGAGAGATCGGATTTATGAGTCATGAAATGAGAGATCGGTGTTTCACCGAGTCATTACAAACGCATATGGTTATCTCAATGATGAGATTGATTGGCATGGAATGTGTCTTCTAAATTATGATTATTTAGAATAGAGAACATTATATTTATACTTCTAACTCCGACCTAGAGTTTAACTAAGATCAAGTCCAATTTTATGTAGATCTAGATGTTCCAATTCTGAGGGGTTTGCAACATGTCAACTGCAACATTGTATCTTCATGAAGACCCAAGTCTTCATGAAGGTACAATCCTGTAGTTGGTGTGTGCCAACATCTGACTGAATCACCCCATCTGGATGTACACACCCAAGCAAGAAGTTAATTATTTAGTTATTTTCCATAATTAAGGTCTAATTATAAAGAACCCTGCTGAATTCTAGTTTAATTAACCCCTAAGGTTTCCAACCATAAATGAGTTGTTAATGTTTTGCAGAAACAACAAGATTGCCTTCTAACCATTAACTTCTTACTTAGGGTTCAGTTGATTAAAATAGAAACAACAAACAAACAATAAGGTTTACTCATTTTACTCAACCATTCCTAGTTGATTAAGTTCCAAATCATATTCCTTTATGTTAGACTTCATTGAAATGAAGTCTACTTATTAAATGTTCATGTTTACCTTTCACTTATCTTATATTAATGAAGGTATTGATCAAGAGGTAGTTCATCTTCCTCTTTCTTGTTAAGAATTAGGGTTCATTGTAACCTTTTACTTTTAACAAGATATCATAATGAATTTTCACTTCCATTAACATTATTTAATAAACCATAGTGACTTAATTAAATGAACAACTATGAATGCCAACTTGATAAGTTACATTTATTAAAGGGATAGTGTATCAAATTCCCTTTCCACCTATTTCATTTTAAGTCTAACTGAAAAGGTTCAAAACATATATGATTAAGAAAGAATAAGATAAGCTTACAATTCCTTTACAAAATACACAAAGGAAGTGACACAACAAGCATAAGTAAACTCTCAATCTTTTCCATTCATCAAAGTGAAATACACACTTTACAAGTCCAATCATTTCAGACATCTTTCATGTCAAACAACATTAATAACTCAATGAGAAATACAACTTTTCCTTTTACAATACATTTCAATAATGAATCATATTTCCTCATAAAAGATCCAGTCTTTAGGTAAACAAAAGTAACTTCATAAAATAACTTGTCTTCTTTTATCACTTACGAAGTCCATCTGCAAAAATTGCTAGCATGAGTTAGTTCATTGAACTGAGCATGATAAGCACTAAGCATTAAAATGATGTGCTTTCAACTAACTGTTTCATAAAAGAACTCTACTTTTATGAAACAATTAAAGCATCACAAAAAAATACATCATAAAGAAATAACAGTCATGAAGGAAGAACAAAGTGATAAATCACATTAACTTAAGTAAAGATCATTATATAATCAAAACAATCTTCAGTCAATGATTTCATAAGGAATTAAATCAGATAAGTAATAATCCATCCAAATTACTTATCACATTCCTACTATAGATATTTATAGTTCATTTCATGATTCATTCAATCTACATCAAAGAAAGATACTAACTCTAATAATTTACAAAAATAGAGTTATTTTGAAGAACAATGATCTACAATACTCAACATTAACATATTCCACCATAGAATATCTAAGGAAAATGCTCATTCGATCTCTTTGAAAACATTTAGGATGAACCATCAACATCCTAAAATAAGAGTTTCCCATTTAAGATATAACATCCAAATTCAAGCCAACTCTAGCCTAAGTTTTAGATTGAGCCTTAACAGGTTTGATAAAGGATAAATATAAATTCATTTACATGCACCAAGAAGTAGTCACACATCACCAAAATAAGATTCCAATCAGTAATTTAAGGAGAAGGAGTAAGGATTATGCCATCAACGATAGAGCTTCTATCGATTTGTAAAAGATTTCCAGCCTCCACAATATTTTCTTTTCCCAAGCGACGTCAACAACCCCAACTTTCTACCCTTCTTATTCTTCCTCTAGATCCACTAGTAATGAATCAAGGTATATGAGCCGTGAAATAGTTTAGAGATGCCAAAAATAACATATGATCAAAAATAGAACTGCTGGTTCGAAGAACCAAAACCTCCATGCAGAGAAAAAATTACAAAGAGCAAATGATCAAACAACCTCTCCCAAAATCCACTTCACATCTTTCCTAGGCGGTTTCTTTGCCATGACCAAGGCTCATTAATGCAAGGATAACCAACTCTCCCACCTAATTCTCCACGCCACCACCATCCGAATTTGGCGAACTCTAAATCAAACTTTGCATGCATTATAAATTTAGAGATGATGCCAACTAAGCATCCCCTAACTCCCCATGCCTCTGCCAAAATTGGCAGTTCAGAGGTTTTTAATACCAAATCAAATCTCATAAATGCCTTAGAAACCGAAAGACACCACCCCTTTCAACTTGCCAAGTAGTCCATAGGTACCCTTAGCTTAGTATTAGATTAGGTTAGATTAACATTAGGTAGCAATCAACCTTAGTCCTTAGGTAATTAGTATTTTCCTTAGGTTAGTTCAAAACTCCACAACCATAAAGCATACCATCTTAGGTTAGGTCATAAACCTTAGTAGTTTAGTAAATAGGTCTTTAATCCTCTTACGCTATTCAACGTCTTAAAAATATTTATCAAGAAGACCACAATTTAATACTTACCACATGATGCAAAGCAAGGACATCAACAGAAGGGTCCTCATAATCATAACCAAAACAAGACTTAGTCCACATTACCTTCTATTTCAGAATGCTAGGTTATCAAGATGATCAGGTAAGAAGAATTGAAGCATACCTTGGATCAATGGAATTGATCCAAGGTTTTGTTTGTTAACATATGCTAAGTATGAAAACAACAATACAGGTTCAAAACCTTTCAGAACACAAAGAAGAATGACTTCATTTTCAAGTAAACAGAATCACAAAAAAATGAATCTCTGTACAATAATAATTTATCCATTGCAAACATGATTTCCAATAGTCAAAATAATACACCTTCCTAAGACAAATCATATGTCAACATTTGTAATGTCAAGAGGAAATGAAATCAAAGTAACAGTTTGTCTAAGATGTTATAAATATGAGAATTCAGGTCTCCTTCTCCCTTAAATTTAGGAAGATCAGGAAATGGGTGTGGAATCATGACACCACGTATAGTGAAGTCAAGAGGTTCCTTTAAGTACTCAGTGTAAGTACCCATTATGTAAGATTCCACCATCGAAGATCCTTGATGAGGAGGTGGAGGAGGAGGAGTTAGATAAGTTGCATTATAAGCATTGACTGGAATGTATGGAGCTCCTTGATATGGTGCATAAGGAGTAGGGACAACATATGGGTCCATCTAGGGGACTTCAAATACATATGCAAGTAAGGTGGGATGATACCAGGATATGGACTAGTGGGCATAAAACTAGGGAACATTGCATTTCCTGATGGAGTGGCATTCGAGAACGCACTTCCGACCAGCCCTTGTGTAGGATAATCTTGAGAAGGATGAGGACCCATCCCTAGTGTGTTAGATCTTGTAAGAAGATCACTTGGACTCATTTGAACCAAATAACCTTGTTGTATATGATGTTGCATTGGTTGTTCATTAGTAGGGATGTATCCCTTGTTATTTACTGGATATCCATGTTCTGCCCTATTGCATGAGTTGGCTGCGATGGTTGGGCACTCTCTAGTTCTCTAATCCTTCCTACTAAAGTAGAAATGAGATATTTGGGAGAGGATTGAGTCCCTTGATGGGATGCTTGTGGCGTAGGGTTTCATCGAGTAGGCTCATGATACCCTGTCATGAATTATTTGATGTTATAATTCTTTTCTTCCTCAAAAGTAAGAATCTTAGGATAGGCATTCGAAATCTCAGAGTCTTTAGCCTTCATTATATCCAAATACTTGTCTATTGGACAAAGAGGATTAGCTATTCGTGTGAATATGTCATCTTTTGTTGATTGCCTGACAATGTTGGGTTTTGACAAGAATCTATGCTAAGAAACTGTTTTGTTTGTGATAACAACATGGTTTGCATTGGGTTGACCGTATTGCATGTTTAACGATTGATCAAACTCCTCCATCCTTACATAGCTAATGGGGTTTGAAGTGTAACTGGGGAGGTCTGGACATTACTTGTGTAATTGTTAGCCCATTCGGAAAGGGAAGGGGACTGTTGTGGTTGAACATTGGTGTAATATCTATCAGAGCCAAATGGCCCACCAAACTCTCTTCTAGACATATTTTAGAAAGTATAAAATACCTAAAAAATGGGGAAGAAATGGAGAGGTGAGGTAAAAACAATGAAAGAAAAGGAAACAAGAAGGAATTAATCCTTCACATCGGGTTCACCAATTTGTATGGATAAAAATCGACACAAAACCTTTAATCATGCACTCGACTCCACGAGGTCGCATCGAGGAAACTAATATGGAAATTTGGATGGCTAACTATAGGAGAATCAGTGGCTAAGACCTGGTAGTGTGAATTCCTAGTAGCTAAGTTGGAAAAGGGAGATTTAGTGGCTATGAGCGGTAGTGTAAATTCCCTATGGCTTGATTACCTAGTTGATTCTAAATGCTAAACTAGTTTGAAGTGTCCATTTAAACAAAGATGATTTGTCCCCTCAGTTTATCCTTTCATTCTCTGTGTGTCCACGTGAGTCCAAGGAATTTGGGAATGTAGAGGCAACAACAAGAGAAAGCACTTGAGCAATGACAACTTGAAGGTAGTCTGGTTACAATGCAAGTAGAAGAGAGATAGCACAAGAGATCTGAGCTTGGCTATGTAATTTCTAGCAGGATTGTTGCCACATACTATGCAAGATACACAAAAATTCTTAGGCCATTTGCTTGAATACAAGCATTGTATTTATAGGAATTTAGTTGGCAATGGTTAAAACCACTTGGAAACCAAAGGATGACATAACAACAATGAAGGGGGATTTCAAACTATTAATAACCATCAATCACAAATTAGAAGTAAAGAAGAGCATGCCACAAGGAAATTGGGCTTTGGAATCATCTAAAATGGGAAAGAAATGTGTTCTAAAATGGGAGTTAAGTGAGAGAATATCGTGTCAAAAGACGAGTGAAATTTCTTGAAAATTTGCACAGGATCGTTCCCCAATGTAGAGAGGTGATTATAGGACCACCGCCTTGTCTAAGCAAAGTGGTTACAAAACTGCTGCTTAGGTAGGGCTGCAATTTTGACACTAGAGGCCAAAAACAAAGGAAGATGAAGTGAAAATTTGGGGAAAATTATGCGAGGGCTAAGTAAGACATACTAGACTACAAATATAAACTGTAAGTAGGTTTTAGGAGCTCGAAAACCTTTTGAAAGGACATGAATCATCATCGGGGTCTTTATAACCATCTTTTTCAATGTAGCACATGTAAATTTGGGTGTGTATAGAATGATGAAGGGATCTTCACATTATTTCATGGAACAAACAAGACTTCATGAGACATGGATTATGTGCCTTTTGAGTTTTGAGGTTTCACCAACAGAAGAACTTACCATTTCAACTTTGCCATGTTCCAATACTTCAAAAATTAATGTTTCTTGAGCATGCTATCTGACTATGTTCTTCACCCTTGAAGACCATTTGAATCAATAACACTTGAACTCGCTACAGGAGGATAAAAGAGCATTATCTATATCACAGCCTCTCCCATTGATTAAATATTTTGTGTTTTGAGCCTCTCGGGCTTGTTCAAGTAGGATTTTTCTTTTCAAACATGTGTTTTCACTTGTACCATCATGAGTCATCAAGATGAAGACATTTAGTTGTACCCAACACTTTACTTTTGACACAGAGCACTATTTCACAATCATGCATGACTGATTAGCCTCATTGTAACTCTAGCTTGAATTCTCAGAGCTTGTTTAGGCTCTCAACACCTTCTCCAACCATGCTCTAGTCTTCCAACATCTTTAGACATAAAAAAGAATGAACAAAATTAATCAACAAAACAAGAAATATGAAAGACAGATACCTTTTCACAGTCATGGATGGGTTTTGATGAACAAATTCATCAAATTATCTCCCATTTCTCCATGAAATCTTCTGAAAATTGTTGCAATGGATGTGTATACCATAGGTAGAGCTCTAGTTCAAATTTTAGATTTTTCCTCCGGTTGAAACAAGAGAATCGAGCAAAAAGGTCTTGTGAAAACCCTAAATCAGGGTATGACCACTGTTATAGCCCGAGAGCCTTCAAAAAATGGATTTCTTCCTCATTTTTAGATGAAAGACAATGATTCTTGTTCCTAAAGCTTCATGCAATCATCATTCAACTTCTATAAACATAATTAAAGATTGAAATATCATTAAATGCTCTCTTAATCGAGATCTTTAGTGTACAATTTGATAAGAAGAGAAAGGTCTTTGACCGTGAAGAAAGACTAACTCTGTCTCACCCAATTTGAGGACATATTGTTAGGAATATCTATTTAGTGCTCCATTTGAGTGATTGGATATTTACTTAGAGGTAAATATCATTGTGTAATATAAATGTTACATTTGGTGACTTGTGAGTTACAACAACTCATGTATATAGGAGTTGGGTGAGAAATTTGTTGAATTATAAAGAAAAATATTATATTGTGTTTCATATTTTTTAATGTTTTAGTTTTAAAATTGCAAGATCTCTGACCAAATTTATATTTGGTACGGAGCAATAATAGTTCGTGCTTGTGATGGAGAAATAATTTGGTTATAGGGGCAAACAAATTTATTTTTGCCCTTTGGATGGTAGTTTTTATAAGAAATATTTGTATATGATGCCCGACGTGGTCATTCTTGCATCATATAAGGAGTGGGTTAGCCTCTAACCATGAAAGTCTTATGCAAGTGATTCAAGAGCATCACGATGCATTGGATTGGAAGTTATTGCGTTGAACATATAGATCTCACTATATTATTCTCGGTATGTTCTATAAGTTTATCATAAACTTGTATCTGAATTCATTTGTTTAAAACTAGAAGGATCATAACCTAAGTATATGATAGTAAGTGCATCTTCGAAGGTGTTCTCTACCATGCTCACTGTCTCACCGTTGAATAACATTCAAATCATGCGCATATAATCTCTAGATCAACATTCTAGAATTATCTACACTTAAGCATATGCTTCACATCAGATCCTTGCCACCATTCAATCTCTGCATCGAGCTTCATTCATCACAAATTAGCAAAAGATCAAATCACGGGACTGTAAAATCCTCTGAATGATTGGAGATCTGCAAATACTATGCGGGAAATAATTATGTGTATTGATGAATAGGATCAGTCAAATATTCATCCAAACCACACACTACCACGCACAGAGAGAAGACATATCTGATGTTGCCACGCCATATCAGTCATAATTTTTTTTATATCATATGACAATATCTTCTAATTTTGGTACCATTTTGAAGCTCTCAGAACAAGCTCTCCGACGCATCAAACGGTTTGAAAAACGGAGTTCTCGCATCTCAAGTTATCAACGAAACATCGAGTTCATGTCATGTGCATCCATATTGACGATTTTTTTAATTTTTTTAAAGTTGTTTTAGGTGTGAATTCGTGGCATTTGATAAAGTAATTTTATTTTAAAAGGTATATAGTCACATTTAGTTGTCTTATAGGTTTTATGATATTATTGATAAATAATCATTAGAGTCGTTAAAAAAGTAATTTGCATATTACCTTTTTAATCGTTTTATCATTTGTTAATGGTTTATAGGAATTTAGTATCACTAAGTCATGTTTTATGTTTTGTCATTTTGTTATAGTAAAAAATTGTGTATTATCAAAGTAAAGATTATATTTGTGGTCTATAGGTTGTCCAGAAAAATAAAAAATAAAATTCATTGTTGTAAGTGCCATTGTCCTCATATTAAAAAGTTCGGTGATTTTGAAGTTCCGTGTTTAGTGCCAAATTTTTATATTCATCGCTAAACTTATTTTCATTTTCAAAGTTGTCCATCATTTTCAAAATGTCAAAATAGTCTCATTATTAACGTTAGAGTCGTCGTTATAATTTATGAGTTATTATCAAAATTGTGTATTTGTCAAAAGTGTCATTTAGGTGATTATTCGGTTTATCAAATTTAAAAAAACCTACCTCACGGACGCATTTTCGGTGTTACCTGACGTCCTGAAAATAAATGTTTTCACATTGCGGGAGGATATAAAATAAACACAATGTGGAAATCATTGAGCTACATGAACATATTTGTTGAGTAAGCAACATCATCTATCAAGGCGCGAGGCACAGGAGGCTGGAGGTCAATCAATGACATCTCGTTAGTCACCAACGACGGGGCCACACTTTGAGTCGTGGTGGCATTTTGTGGTGTGAGTTTTCTTTTATTTCAAAGTTTTAGTTTTTGTATGTAGTATGATTTCAGAGTTCCTATTTTGTGTTAAATAAGTGAAATGTTCACATTGAGGGGGAACATGGTCTCAATGTTCCATTTTTATTTTTCCCTCTTTTTAATTTATATTCAGTGAGTAGTGTTTCCTACATAATTCCTTGAAGGAAAAACATAGTGGACAAATAAAAGCACAAAGGAAAAGCAACATCATGATATTGGGGTTATTGGTTGTCATGTAAAACCATCCTTTGTTGAGGTTGTTGGCTATCTTGTAAAACCATCCTTGTTGAGGTTGTTGGTTGTCCTATAAAACCGTCCTTATTGAGGTTGTTGGTTGTCTTGTAAAACCATCCTTATTGAGGTCGTTGGCTGTCCTGTAAAACCATCCAGATCATGAGCATGCACGAGTGACAAGCTGCGAAGGAAGTGTGATTGTTTTTTCCCATGTTCGCACTAAGGGGGGAATGTTAGGAATATTTATTTAGTGATCCATTTGAGTGATTGAATATTTACTTAGAGGTGAATATCATTGTGTAATATAAATGTTATATTCGGTGAGTTGTGAGTTACAACAACTCACGTATATAGGATTTGGGTGAGAAATTTGTGAAGATGTTCTATGTAGATGTAGGAGCTACCTCTCCTATATATTTGTATATTGCTGCATTGAATTATAGAGAAAAACTATTATATTGTGTTTCATATTTTTTAATGTTTTAGTTTTAGAATTGCAAGATCTCTGACCAAATTTATACATATTAATGATTTTGGAGCATGTTTTTACCTTCTTGGAAATTTGAAAGACACTTGAAGAAGAATAGATCATCCCAGAGCAATAGCTTCATAGGGAGGCTTTGCAACTTCTTGAGATACCTCTTCAGGACATCATAAAGAGTATGACTTCATACTCAAACCTTCACTTGGTAGCAACTTTAGATGAAAAAATACCTTTAAAAATACCTCTAGAGACAGTTTGAGCACTTAAAACATGACCAAAGACCAAAAACCATTCAACCATACCTTGAAGCTCAAAGCACATGCCAGAATGATGAAGAAACACCTCTTGAAAAATGCTCATATCTTTTTAAATACACCTCCTTTTGACAAACCACTTTTTGCACATGATTTCTAGGAAAAATTACTCTAAAAATTTATTCTATGATTTATTTGAAGGAGTCTCCATATTTTTGTTTTACCCTTAAGAATCTAGGCAACTCAAAATGAGCTTTTCAATAGACCTGTTTTGCAAAAACTCACATAGCTTGCTCAAATGACCTGAAATTTTGCATGAAGCACCATGAAAATTTCCTCCATCATCTTCCATGATTTTTTTGAAAGGAATATATGTAAAATTGTTTGTCCTATCTCATTTGAATGCCAAAACAACCGAGTTCCCAAAGAGCAGTTTTGGCTAGATGTAGCATTTTTCTCCAAGACTGTTTCTTGACTTCCTGAGTCTCAAGATGAGTTCATTCACATGTTATACACATGATCCTAGCAATTCACTACTTCACTTTGCATCATAGAGACTTGCATGACTCACATGCACCTAGAAGGCATCAATTGACTCAACATGGAATGACTTAACTTGACTGGACCAAGTGGACTTGTTTGACCTTCATACCACCTTTGAGAGACTCAAGCCATACATATGCATCTGTGGAGACCCCTAGATCACCTAGCCAACATTCCTAGATCACCTAGCCAACATACCTAGATCACCTAGCCACTTGACATCAATGGACTTGACATCAATGACAACACAACTGACACATTCTTCCAACCCTTCTCATCCATATAATCTCTTTGTTAGCCTCTGTAGCTGCAACATATTTAGCCTCTATAGTAGACAAGGCCACAACCTTCTACAATCTCGAAATCCAGCTAACTATCATGCCACCTACTATGAATACATATCCAATGGTGCTTCTCCTACCATCCAAATCTCCAGCCATATCTAAATCAACATAGCCGCATAAAGAAGTATCTGACCCTCCATAGCATAAATGCATGTTGGATGTCCCTCTCAAATATATGAGTATCCATTGGATTGTTTTCCAATGCTCTTTACCTAGATTGGCCATAAATCTACTCACAACTCCCATTGCCTATGCAATGTATGGTCTGGTACAAACCATAACATACATAAGGCTTCCAACTGCTGAAGCATATGGAACCCGTGCCATGTACTCAACCTCCTCATGTGATGTAGGAAACTGATCTTTGCTTAATTTAAAGTGTCTAGCCATAGGTGTACTTACATGTTTTGAATTCTGCATATTAAACATTTCCAACACCTTATTGATATAATCTTCTTGAGAAAAATATAATTTCTTGTTCTTCATGTCTCTATGAATTTGCATGCCAAGGATTTTCTTTGCAGCTCCTAAATCCTTCATTACAAATGTATGAGCTAACTTTTCTTTAAGCTCAACAATGTCCTACATACTAGATCTTGTAATAAGCATATTGTTAGAAATAAGAGATAAAATATGCGGAATAATCCCTTACAAAATCGCAATGTAAGAGAAACTAATATGCGAAAAATATTACGATCTCAAATAAAATTGCGGAATAAATAACACAACACAGAGAGACAATATTTAATGTGGTTCACCCAATATGGGCTACGTCCACTAAGAATCACTTGCTCAGATTTTATTACAAGCCTCCACTCTCTCAATACAATACCCAAATCCGTTTGGAGCTATGCTCAACAAACTCTACAGAATTCACACCCGAATTCAAAGCACATCTGCAATACATTTTCTTGTACATCTATCATATGCATAAGACCATATAAATAGACAACTGCTTAAGTAGTTTTACAAAACCGTGGGTATCAAACAATGGGCAAAAACAAAACCATCCCATAAACCTATGGGTAGCCAAAGAGGTAGTTTTACAAAACAATGGGTACCGAAAAACCATGGGCCCAAAAATAGCCCATAACGGTTACCCATTACCCATGGGTTAATAAACCACCCATGAAAATTTGCTTTGGGGGCTTCGCCCCAACTCCCCTTTTTCGATCGGGGCCTTCACCCCCTCAAATCCCCGACCCGCTCACCGACGAGCAAGACCACCGTAAAAATACCCGAGTGTAACACATAGAAGGTGTACCACAATCTAACATGAAAATAGGCTCCACAAACATAACAATCTCCCACTTGGAGACTGATTTCCACTGAGCAAGCTTCTCAACCCTTCACTGTCATCCACGAAGGCCAACCAAAGCTGAACATAGCTTTAGTTTATCCCTTGTGACCACCTTGGTCATCATGTCTGCAGGATTCTGACTGGTATGAATCTTCTCCAACTTCAACTTATCTTCCTCCAAAGTGTCCTAATGAAGTGATATCTCAACTGTATATGCTTCTTCCTAGAGTGGAAAGAAGAGTTATTAGCTAGGTGTATAGCACTCTGACTATCACTATGTAACTTACATTCCTCCTACTTATGCCCCAACTCCTCAAGCAATTGTTGTAACCAAATCATCTCTTTGCTTGCCTTTGTGGCAAAAAACATACTCAACCTCGGTGGTTGATAAAGCCACCATCTTCGTAGTCATGAAATCCAACTCACTACTATCCCACCTACAAGCGTAAATATAACCTGTCGTGCTCCTCCCTGCCTCTACATCTCCAACCATGTCTCGACTACATAACCACGTAAAGTGGTGTCTCGATCCATCAGTAGCATAAAATTGTCCCCATGGTCCTCTCAAATACCGAAGGATCCACTTTACTTTGCTTGCCAATGCTCTTTATCCGGATCACTCATAAATCTACTCACAGCTCCCACTACATGGGCAATATCAGGCCTAGTGCACACCATAACATACATCAAACTGCCAACTACTAAAGAGTAAGGTACCTTGGACATCTGGTTTCTTTCCTGCTCTGTCTTGGGACACTTTGCTCTTTGATAACTTAAAATGGCCTGCCAAAGGAGTCCCAACCGGTTTAGCATCCTGCATGTTAAACCTATCCAATACCTTCTTAATGTACTCTTCCTGAGATAAAGTCAGCTTCCGTTCCTTCCTATCCCGAGTTATCCTCATACCAAGGATTTGTCTAGCTGCCCCCAAATCCTTCATATCAAAGGATTTACTTAGTTGTTTCTTGAGTACTTTTATTTCCTGCATGTTTTTACCTGCAACCAACATGTCATCAACATACAAACATAGGATAATATAACTTCCATCCTCAAATTTCTTTGTATACACACAATGGTCAGAATGACATCTAATATAACCTTGCTCCATCATGAACTATCAACTTCTTATACCATTAGCGTGGAGCTTGTTTCAGCCATACAAGCTCTTCTTCATTTACACACCATCTCCTCTTTACCTTTGACTTCATATCCTTCTCGGCTCTTTGCATATATAACTCCTCCTCCAAATCACCATGGAGAAATGTAGTCTTTACATCTAACTGTTCTAAGTGCAAGTCTTCTGCTGCCACTATTCCAAGAATAGTTCTAATAGAAGTCATTTTTACTATAGGAGAAAAATCTCATCAAAATCTATACCTTGTTTCTGTGCAAACCCCTTGACCACCAACCGGGCCTTATATCTTTTCTTTCCTCCTTCATCTTTAACTCTGTACACCCACTTGTTCTGCAATGCTCTTTTGCCTTCCAGTAGCTTCACCAAATCCCAAGTCTGGTTCTCCATGAGAGACTTATGCTCCTCATCCATGGCTTGCTCCCACTTCTTACTAGCATCTACCTGCATTGCTTCATCAAATCTCTCTGGCTCTCCACTATCAGTGAGTAATAAATAATAAAGAGAAGGAGAAAACCGTTCAGGTTCTTTTCTTACCCTAGAAGACCTCCTCACTGTAGGAGTTTGGGGTTCCTGTTGAGTAGGTTCCTGAACTGATTCATGGGTCACTTTCCCATCCGGAAGATCCTCTACCACTGCATATTCTTTCTTGGATTCTTCCCTGTTTTCCTACAACTATTGCTTATACATGACTTTCTCATTAAAGACCACATCCCTAGACCGAATGATTTTCTTGTCTTTAATACTCCAACATTTAAATCCAAAGTCATCACCACCATAACCAATGAAAGTACATTTTTCTGATTTAGCCTCTAGCTTGGTCCTATCATCCTTGTCTATATGAACAAACACCTCACATCCAAAGACTCTAAGAAATGAATAATCAACTTTCTTACCATACCAAGCCTCCTTAGGTATGCCTCCATCCAAGGCACTTGAGGGTCCTCTGTTTATCAAGTACACAGCTGTGCTCACCGCTTCTGCCCAAAAAGAAAGAGGCAGTCCTGCATGTAACCTCATGCTCCTAGCACGTTCCATTATTGTTCTGTTCATCCTTTCTGATACCCCATTTTGCTGTGGAGTTCCTGGAACCGTCTTTTGCCTACAGATTCCATTCTTAGAACAATAATCATTAAATTCATTGCTGCAATACTCCCCTCCATTATCTGACCTAAGACATTTTAGCTTAAGACATGTTTCATTCTCTACCAAGGCTTTCCATTTAACAAAAGTGTCAAATACATCAGATTTGTTTCTAATACAATAAACCCAAAATTTCCTTGTTACATCATCAATAAAAGTAACATAATAACTTGAACCCCAAGAGATGATACTTGAGTGGCCCCACACATCAGAATGTACCAACTCTAACTTACTCTCTTTCTTTGTAGGTCCAACCTTGAGAAACCTTACTCGCTTCTGTTTCCCATATATGCAGTTCTCACATAAATCCAAACCTGTTTCTGTATATCCAGGAAAATTCTTCTTTATGATGTCCATGCCCTTATGGCTCATATGACCGAGCCTATAGTGCCATAATGTTGTATCTACATATGAAGCCACAAGATTACAATCATTAGTACTTTCAATGGATAAATACAAGGTTCCAACCTTCTTACCTCTTACCACCACAAGAGCACCCTTGGTAACCTTCCAAGAGTCAGCTGTAAATATCACAGTACAACCATCACTTCCTAATTACCCCACCGATATCAAATTTCTCCTTAATGTAGAGAAGTTGAAAATTGAAAATTTTAAGTTAAAAGCCTTCTCTGTTGTCCTGGTAATGTGAAAAGTCAAAAAATTGAGAAAATCTGCATTTTTGGGTCCTTTTGTGTGATTTTCGGGCCTGTCAGACATTTTGTCCCAAGTGTTCCAAGTTCATTCGGGCTCTCTGCTCCCGATCGGCCGCTTTACCCAAGTCCATTTTTTTCGGCCCGCTTGGAACTTTTTGTCCCAAGTGTCCCAAGTTCACCCGGGCTCATTGTTCCCTTTTCGTCCGATTCGGCCGAATCGCATACTCCACATACTTTCATCCCTCATGTCCTAGAAGCATTTGTGCATACTTTTCCCGCATCGCCCGTATCGGCCGAATCACGCTTTCACGTCCCGCGTGTCCCAAATGAACCAAAGGCCATTCGAGTTAATTTTTCCCACTCTTCACAAATATCTTGCTTTCCAAGTTGGTAGGTGTGTATTTAATGCACATTAATTGTCTTTCTCTCTCCCAAACGGCTATATAATGAACTGCCCCCTATGCGTTTTGCACACTGCTTTCTTGCTATCCATTGCTCATACCTTTGTGATCAAAATTTCTGCGCGCATACTCATTTCCCCTACAATTTCATCCCGAGTCCAGATTGCAACCTTGGCTCCTCAAATTGCTAACAACATGAAGATTAAATTCCAAGGCCAGGAGCAAGTCTCACCGCTCGAGTCTGCCGTTCCCGATATCGGGGATAGTGAGGTTCGCCACCTCGACTTTGGAGATTTTTGGGCAAGAATGACAGACGCGAACCCTTCACCTATGGCATAGATGATTCATGATAGTGGTTTGGCATTCACCGGTGGTTTCCTATCTCTGGTGCAATGCGCAGATACAGTACTTTCTTGCGGTGCTCATTTCAACCCTGATTCGAGTGAGCTGACGAATGTGCATGGGGAACTCATCGCCAAACTTGACGCTACCATCATTGGCACTGCCCTAAGAATTCCAGAGATGGACAATGCTATAGTAATTTCTCAAAACCAGGCACAAGCCCTCTTCGATCAGGACAATGAGAAATATAAGGCGCGGTGGCGAAGTCCTGGCTTAAAAACCCTAAAAAGGGGGCGTCTCATCTATCCAAGGTTCTTTTCCATGCAGATTTCAATGAGGAATTGTCATATTTTATAATCCTACTGCTCGGGTCATGGGCTTACCCTCTACAAATGAGTTCCATTTTTGGATGTGCCCACTTATCAATATGGTGTGCGAAGGAACTCGGAATATCAATCGGGTAGATCATTAGTATGAACCTAAGCAGAGCAAATATATCAATGTACAACAAACCAAGAAGTTCTATATGACTTCATACTTGATGTATACTCTAGCAACGCATCAAGGCAATGGTTTGGCTTCTCATACATTGATGCTCACAAGGGTGACCCCGTATATGCCTACTACCCTCAGTTCACCTTGAAACTAGCAATCGCAAACTTCAGGGGGTGAATGATGCCTTCACCATGTACATTGTCAGGCTTCTGGAGAGCGATACAGCGAGGAGATTTTCTGATGAAGCTATGAATCTGATATCGCACTACGGTGCCTACTTCATCCAATTTAGAAAATTTTCCTATATAAGGCTTGCAGGCTATGAGAGCACTCCTCTCAAGCTTCCTATGTTCTTGCAATGATAAAATGGCCTTAATAGAAGTATGCAGCAATTGGACAAGTTGCATAGAACCCGCAGGATAAGAAAATTACTGGGTTTGCACTTCCCCATCACTTTGGGAAACTACACCTGCAAAACGGCTCTAGATGCACAAAACATAGAAAGAGCCCTAGCTCCCATCACTGTCCATTTCTTCAGGCCAAGAACCTGTTTTGACTTGAAGAAGTTTATTGAGTAGAACATCAAGATCACTTATCATCATAGGGCGTATACGTAAGATTATCAATGACTGTTGATGATTTTGAAGCAAGGAGGCATTATGGCAGATTTTCTCTTCAACTAATTCAAGAGCTTAACCTGTACCAAGTTCCTGAAGGGCTCCAGGATGATAATTCTGACCTGTACTCATATGAGTATGACAACGTGGTCAAACACACTCCCTTGGAGGATTTGGATTGGTTCAAAAAGGAGAAGGATGATCTGGCAGAAATCCTAGCTCCCGTCTTGGTAAGAACCAAAATCTGGTTTGACAGGAGAGTTCGCGAACTCAGAAGGCACTCAGGTGAGTCCTCCTCCAAAGACACCTCAACACCAAGAAAAGAGGCATTGTCACCTGATTCGAGAGTACCTATACAGACCCCTCCTGCCTCATCAACTAAAGGTCCTACATCTTCCACTCCTTCCTCATCCACCTATATCAAAAGAAAGTCAGAGAAGTCAAGAAGGAGCCTGTGGAGGAAGATCCCCTAAGGAAGCATACGAGTTGCCCTCGTGCCCAGAGAGAACATCATTGTTCTCAGTGAAAGTGAGGAGAGTGAAGTGCCAGTCTCTACAAGCGCTCCAGAAGCCCCCATGGATAAAGAAAAGGAGGTCCAAAGCACTGAGCTTCCGGGTGCTAGTGACTCCTCTGTACTAGAAGCCCCAAGCGCTCCACTCATATCCCAACTAGAGGCAACAATAGTGCAAACCTTGGGTGCCATGAGTTCTTTGTCTCTTGGTCCTCTTGCCCCACCTGCTTCTTCCTCCTCCTCTTTTGCATGGGTGCAACCTCTTGTTGATGTAAGAGGAAGAGAAAGTCTTCCTCCCGATCTCAGACCCAATTTTGATGTTTGTGGCGGCCTTATTAGGCACTACTCCTCCTACTCACGCCAAAAAGCCAGAACTACCTCCAGATAGTGTCTGATGCTCAGGGCCAACAATTCCTGGAGATAGCCAAGCCTAAGGTAGATAAGCCAGAGCAAGATTTGCAAGCATCCGACCTTGAGCTCTCAAGAATTCCCATGGGAGAGTCTACCCCTGAAGGTGAGATCCACAATCTTCAGTGAAATAATACTAGAGTCATGGGAGGGTAGAGAAAGGACAACAAACCATAGAGCAGTTGGAGGAGCAGGCCCAGATTCTTACAAGTTTCATCAAGTCACTGCTGTCCAAGGACAAAGTTTTAGATCCTACCCCACTGACTACTCTTCCACCACCTGTGATTCTCAGCCAAGATGAGGTGCAGAGTATCAAAGATATACACAAGTATTCCATCTATGGAAGGGCTATGGAGGCCATGGTGGATGACATGCTCATTGCAGGATTGAATTTCATTGAGAAGCCTTCAAACTCAATGAGAAGGTAAATAATTTGCAATAGAAGCTCTCCTCCACTATTGGGAATATAGATAAAGAACTCAAACTCTGGAGCAGCTGCATAGTAGACCTTCGCCTTATGGGACAAACAATGAAAATATTTTGATGGCAAGCAAGGTCTTCGATGATGCAAAAGATAACTTGTCAAAGTCATGGGTATACAACGTGGAATGGAAAATCAAGGTGCTGGAGGAGGCTTTGGGAGAGTTAAGAAATAGCTGGCAGAAGGGTGAGGCCTTCAAGACTCTAGTTATATCTACCTTCAAGGATATACATTGCCATCTCCATGATGAGACTTCTGGTGTGCCTCTCTCTTTACAAGAAATCAAAGCTCAATTCAGAGCTTTTGTCAAAGAGAATTTGTTCAGGGAGGAGTCTATTTCCAAAGAAAAGATAAAGGAGATCTGCTCTCTCCAGTCTGCTATTGAGGAGGCGAATAAAGATTATCATACTCATGTCGAATTCGACAAAGAAATGGAGAAGTGCCTCGATTTTGACTCACCACCGCCAACACATCAGTCCACGAGGCGTAGACATAACAGAGGGCATTGAAAAGATTCGCATAAAGGATCCTAAAGTCAAGGGGCCCTCTCACGTGATCACCCATCTTCTTCTCCCAATTCTTCTCTTTTCTTCCTTTCTTCTCGGATTTAATGTAATTAGTTGGGTAATTGCGACTAGCAGCCCTCTAACTAAACATTAGTTAAAAGAAGTAGTTACCAAGGGTAACTAATTTGTAAACTATATAATGGCCTCTCCTCGCCATTTTTAAGGGGGAACTTGGCTTATCTTTGAAAGTGTAAAGAAATCATAAAGAAATCAATACAGAAGGATTTTCATTCTTTGTCTATCTGGTTCTTTTATTCACAACTATTCATTAAATCTTGTTAGATCATTTGTCTGCATTATGCTGAGAAGCTTTGTATTCTTATAGATGTTATTCATAGAACTTTGTGTCTCTTCAAATTTCATCTTATTAATGTGATACAAATGATCTTATTCCAATTCACTGTACCCTCGCATGCATAAGGAATTATTCTGTCATCTATAATTCTGAATGGTGCCTTTCTACTCATTTTTCCGCATTTTCATTCCTCTGTCCTTTTGTGATTGATGATCTATTTAGGAAACACTTTCATGGTATCCAAGTTCCATAGTGAAACCATGCTTTGTATATGTGTAAATAGGTTCGTTTCAATAAGGGAACCTCTCCCACTAAAGAGGAGGGACTTCTTGTCCCCTGACTGTTGCTCTTCTTAAAGTTCCTTTTCGACGACCAACAGTTTTTGGCGACTCTACTGGGAATCGTATTCCAGTTCTATAATCATTTATCGATCATCTTTTGATCTGGCGACTCCACGTTTTACTCGAGGGAGAAGGGCCCTTGGTATTGAAGATTCTCAGTTTCAGCTTTTGGAACAACAGGGTTTTCCTTTCCTTCCACAAGGAGAAATAGAGAGGCTCGTTCAACAAGCACTCCTCCTATCAAAGATAGAATCCCTACGGGTGGTATTCCTTTAGAGAAATCAGTCCTAATCTCCGAGCTCTGATTCTTGCTGGTGTTTCAGTTCCTCTTCAAGCCATTTTTCCAAGAATGGCGGTACCATTGCCTTGGGGCCATCGTGTTGGGCCTCTTTCCCTTCCTCAACCTTTGCATGAGTTACCCAGAGGTAATCGGAAGAACTTTCCTAAATTCAAGGGTGATGGCAAGGTACATCCTGATGAACACATCGCGGCCTTCATAGTTGCATGTGGAGTTCGGGAGTTGAACATGAAGACGTCTCCGTAAGGATTTTTGTTGAGACTTTACAAGATAATGCTGCTGATTGGTTCTATCACCTTCCACCGAGCTATCACTAGCTGAACACAATGAGAACTAGGTTTGAAAACCGCTTTCAAACCAAGTGGAAGACGTGTACATGCTTTAGCCCCAAATTTCTCAAATAAAGAAGGAATCACAAGAGCCCATGAGAGAATTTGTGGCTCGATTCAACAAAGTTAATTAACAAAATTCCACCAGTACACTCAACCTCGTAGATCAAATCCAAAAGTGCTTCTTCCTAAATGCCCAATTGCTCAAGTTAGTTATGCATTGAGAAGGGCTAATCTCAAACATCGGCCGAGGATCAAACTCTCTTTGTTAGTGTCAAGATGATTTAATCATGTCGGAAAGTTGAGGAGAGACCTTCTAGATCTAAGTCTTCTCTTCCTCCTCTTCCACTCCTCGACCTAATACCGATCCATTGGTACAAAAACTTGCAAATGATCTCATCGCCATTAAGAAACAATTGCTCAAAGATGCTCCATATGCAGACGCCCAAGGAGGAATTTTCAGCCCAGAAATCATTTTCTCGCTTCTCAAACAACAAGGCTAGCACTTGAAGGACCTCCTATTAAAGTCCCCGTTAATGCAACCTCGTGAAGTTGAAGAACCAGAGGATGAGGAGGTTAATGAAGATTGTGAAGAATTTGTCAAGAGGTTGATGATGGAACAAGAACTTGAGGGATCTCGAGTTAATTTCTTCACCACCAAGGCGTTGATGAAGGAGATGATTATGATGATGAAGTAAGTAGAGACATGAATAGCGAATCATACGCTGTCATGACTCGAGAGCATAAATCGAGGGAGAAAGTGATGCAGCCCACCAAAAGATCTAAGGAGCAGCCGGAAACTATCCCTGTAATTGCAAAAAGAGGATCTCCTATCCCCATTTCATCCACACCAAAGGTGAGTCCTATCAATTCTACTACTAAAGTTACTTCTTTTTCTCCTAAAACTGATAAGCCTAGATCCCAAGCGATGATAGCCCATTCACTTCTGGGTCTTTCGATATTATTGATCACCTGAAAAAGACTAAGGTTCAAATCTCAGAGGCTGAATATTATCAAACCCATCCCAAGGCTTTTGCTAAAATGATTCACTTTGTCAATTCTCATTCTAAAACTACCTCTAAAGGCCTTTTACCCACTCCATCTTCTGCACCACAACCCAATCTAGTAGCCGCTGTCACCTCACCCAATGACAAAATCAAACCATTCTATGTGACACTCCTTATAGCCGGCCATAGGCTCAGTAATTACGTCATAGACTCAAGGGCATCAGACAATGTAATGCCTACCAAAGTAGCTCATGCCTTAGGCCTAACTCTCACACGCACTTACGGATCTTGTTATTCCATGGAGAGTAAGGAAGTGCCCCTGGTCAGAAGAATTAAGGATGCACAAGTGGCTTTTTCTACTTTTCCTGAGAAGAAAGTTTTGGCTACTATCCTAGTAGCAGACATTCCTCCTTCATATGGGATGCTGCTAAGTAGAACTTCTATAAGGATGTGGGTGGAGAAATTCAAATGGATTGGTCACATGCCCTCATACCTGTTAATGGGCAAATGAAGAAGTTGCTGCCTGAGAAGCAGTCTGAGTATATTGTACAAAAAACAGATGATCCCAAAGCACAAATACTCTATGAGGATATGGGGCATGGAAACTACATGATTATGTCTCCAGAAGAAATCCAACTCCCCAAAGTGTCACCTAAGGATCCTAATGGTGTTTGGATATTAGAGTTTGATGGAAGTTGTTCTTCAGCTGGTTCTGGAGCTGGTGTCATATTGGTGTCACCTGAAGGAAGCATTCATCCTTTCTCATTCAAGTTGCAATTTGAAAATACCAATAATACAACAGAATACGAAGCTCTCATTCTCGGCTTCATGTGGCAAAAGAACAGGGTGTGAAGAATCTCCTAGCTCGTGGAGATGCGGAACTGATTGTCAAGCAAGTTAGAAACCTCTTCCGTAAAGAATAAGATCAAAACATTACAGAATCAGTTGGGACTCCATTGAATTTCTTGACGCCTTCTCCATCGAAGCAAAGGCCTAGTGAGGAGAATACCAAAGGCTGATTCACTAGCAGCCTCGTGGGTCATTGCTTATACCTCATCCTGACTTCTCTCAAGATAAGTTTACCATTGAGATGATCCATAGACCCAGTGTACCTGATAATACAAGTAACTGGAAAGTTTTCAATGATGATCAACACCTTCTTTCTTTCTTAGAACTCAAGGATAATTTTGAATAGTTGTACTTTGAAGGAAGTGATAATTTGCCTCGTGAAAGTGTGCCCTTTAACGAAGAAGCCATCAAAGAAGAAGAGGCAGATCAAGATGGATGTATCAAACTCAAAGGAAACAAGATTCCAAAAGGATTGGTGAGTTTAGAAGAACTGTTTGACAAACACGACAGGTATGTAAAGTTTAAAGCTTCTACTGGACCTCAACAATCAGCTGAATATGACAAAGTTAATATTGGGAGTTCTACTGACCCTAAACTCGTGAACATTGGAAAATGTTGTACACCATAAGATGAGAGAAGAAGGTAATTAATCTTTAAAGAAGTATAAAGATGTCCTTGCTTATTCCTATGAAGATTTAAAAGCCTTTCAACCAAAGGAGATGCAACATTTTATCCCTCTCAAACCTGAATTAAGCCTTTCAAACAAAAAAAAAGAGGCAATACAATCCTAAGATAGCTGACACCATTTTTCAGGAAATACAAAAGTTATTAAAAGCCAAAATCATTTTTCCTATTCACCATTCAACATGGATTGCCAATATTGTGCCCGTTAGAAAGAAAAATGGTGAAATTCGTATCTGTGTTGACTTCAGGAATCTAAATCAAGCTTCTTTAAAGGACAACTATCCTTTACCCATGATGGATCAGGTCTTGCAAGCAGTAACGGGATCCGAAATGTTGTCTATGCTTGATGGCTTCTCAGGATATAACCAGGTAGAAGTTAATACCGCAGATCAACACAAAATGGCTTTCACTACCCTCGGGGTACCTTTGCTTACAAAAGGATGCCTTTTGGCTCATTAATGCCGGTGCCACTTTTCAAAGGGGCTATGGACTTGGCCTTTGAAGTTTGAAAGGGAAGTGTATTGTCGTATACCTTGATGACTTGACTGTATTTTCTAAAACAAGGACAGATCATTTTCAACATCTAGAAACAGTTCTTCTAAAATGTAGAGAACATGGGATCTCTTTAAATCCTAAGAAATCTATTTTTTGTGTCACAGAGGGGAAATTATTGGGGCACGTTGTCTCCAAAGATGGTATAAAAATTGATCCTGAGCGAGTTCAAGCTATTCAAAAAATTCCTCTTCCAACTAGCAAGAAGGAGTGCACTCTTTCTTTGGTAAGATTAACTTTCTGAGGAGATTCATCCCTGATTTTGCAGAGCTAACTTTGAATATCTCTCAAATGATGAAAGGAAAATAGACGTTTGGTTGGTCTCCTGAAGGGAAAAGGGCTTTTGAAGGTATTAAAAAGGCTATTGCTAAGACTCCTGTTTTAGCGTGTCCAAATTTCAACAAAGATTTTATTATCTATCTATTGTATGCCACGATAAACACCCCGGCCGCTGTTCGACTCAAAAGATTCTAATGATCATGAACTCCCAATTGCATTCATGAGCTACATTCTAAAAAATCATGAGCTAAGATACACCATAATGGAGAAACATGCTTTTGCAAAGGTTAAAGTCACAAGCAGCTTCATTTTTACATTCTTAATTCTCACTCCACAAATTTGTACTGATACAAACCATCAAGTCCATTCTCACACAACAGAGTTCGATCCAAGAGAGGGAACTGGGTGGCCAAGGTCCAAGAATATGACATTGACATCGACCAACCAACTAAGCTCGCTCGTGGAAAAGGCCTCGTGTGAGCTCATCACTTGAGGGAGCTGGACATGGGTTACCGGAGGATGAGGCCGATCTTCCTACCGCTTTGTTTCTTGGCTCAATCGATGAATGGTATGTCGATATCACACATTTTCTCACCTATGGGGAGTGCCCTCTCATTTGACTACCAAAGAAAAGAGAGTTATTAAACTAAGGTCAGCCCAATATGTTTTGTGGGAAAATGCCTTGTTTAAGCGTGGATCGATGGGAGATTTTTAAAATGTGTGGACAAGGAACAACAAAGAAGCTACTTTCGCTTTTCATATAATCAGCATGCATGTGAGGGCACTACTCATCAACTATACGCCATAAAATACTTCGTGGAGGATATTATTGGCCTACCTTGTTCGTGATGCATCAAAGTGGGTTGATAAATGTGAAGCATGTCGACTTTCATGGGTAGACCCAAGTTGGCTTCTTTGCCCCTTAAACCAGCTTGTAATCGAAGAACCTTTTCAACAATGGGGTTTAGATTTCATCGAACACTTAATCCTCTTCTAGTGCTGGTCATACCCATGTATTAACCGCCACAGATTATTTCACCAAGTGGGTAGAAGCCATTCCAAGAAAGAGTACTACTTCAAGTAGTATGCATGCTTTATCAAAGAAAACATCTTGTAAGGTATGGTGTGCCAAACAAGATCGTGATGATAATGCTTCAAATTTTTCTTCAACCGAGATGATGGATTTTTGTTATGGATATGGCATCTCCCTGGCTCACTCCTCAGATTATTATCCTCAGGGGAATGGACAAGCAGAATCAACAAATAAAAATCTGGTGGCTATAATAAGGAAATTAGTTAATGAGTCCCAACGGAACTGGCACAAGAAACTCTATGATGCTCTTTGGGCAGATAGGATCACACCTAAGAGAGCCATTGGGATGTCTCCTTTTCAAGTAGTATATGGAGTGGAAGCTCAATTTCCAAAATAAAGGAGCTACCAAATTTCAGATCTAATGAAGGCCATCAAGACACCAGCCAATGATTCTTCGATAAGAGGATCATGTACTCTACAAATTAAATGAGGACAGATTGAAAGTTGCTGATAGGATATCTGCCCACCAACAGAAAGTAAAGGTCTTATTTGATAAAAAGGCCAAGTTCGTAGAGATTTCAAAGTTGAGACATTGTTTTATCAGGGATAAAAGGCATGAACCTCGTGGCAGCCATGGCAAGTTTGATTCCCTTTGGCTCAGACCTTTCAAGATCAGGCACTTTGCTGGTAAGAATTCTTTTTACCTTGATTATATGGATGGTTCTTCTCTCCCACTTCCTTATAGTGGGCAGTACCTGAAATTGTTTAAGTCATAGGTGATTAGGAAGTCCTTTTGTATATTCTGTATAGCGTTTTGTTTTTCCTTCCTTCTCTTTGTTTTGGTGTGTTGTCTTCTGTATTGTTTTGATTTGATGACTCCGTGGCCCAATGGATAAGGTACTGGTCTACTTCCCCTAGTTTGTCTAAATTCTTGCCTTGTCTCATTCTTTGAACTTATGCCAAGTCATCCCTAGAAGGAGCCAGCTGTTGTCCACTCAAAATTTCCCTACTTTTGAGAAGTTGAAAATTGAAAATTTTCAAGTTAAATGCCTTCTCTCGTCCCTGTAATGTGAAAAGTCAAAAATTGAGAAAATCTACGTTTTTGGGTCATTTTGTGTGATTTTCGGGCCTGTCAGACATTTTTGTCCCAAGTGTCCCAAGTTCATTCGGGCTCTCTGTTCCCGATCGCCGCTTTACCCGAAGTCCGTTTCTTTCGGGCCCGTCGGACACTTTTGTCCCAAGTGTCCCAAGTTCACCTGGCTCATTGTTCCCTTTTCATCCGATTCGCCGAATCACGACTCCACGTACTTTCATCCCCCTCATGTCCTGTAAGCATTTGTGCATACTTTTCCCGCATCGCCCGTATCGGCCGAATCGCGCTTTCGCATCCCGCGTGTCCCAAATGAACCAAAGGCCATTCGAGTTAATTTTTCCCGCTCTTCACAAATATCTTGCTTTCCAAGTTGGTAGGTGTGTATTTAATGCACATTAATTGTCTTTCTCTCTCCCAAACGGCTATATAATGAATTCCCCTATGCGCTTTTGCACCGCTTTCTTTTGCTATCCATCGCTCATACTTCATGATCAAAATTTCTACGCACGCATACTCATTTCCCCGTAATTTCATCCCGTCCAGATTGCAACCTTGGCTCCTCAAATTGCTAACAACATGAAGATTAAATTCCAAGGCCAGGAGCAAGTCTCACCGCTCGAGTCTGCTGTTCCCGATATCGGGGACAGTGAGGTTCGCCACCTCGACTTTGGAGATTTTTGGGCAAGAATGACAGACGCGAACCCTTCACCTATGGCACAGATGATTCATGACAAGGTTTGGCATTCACCGGTGGTTTCCTATCTCAAGGCAATGCGCAGATACAAGACTTCTCTCTTCTCGGTGCTCATTTCAACCCTGATTCGAGTGAGCTGACGAATGTGCATGGGGAACTCATCGCCAAACTTGACGCTCGCCACCATCGGGCGCCCCCTAAGAATTCCAGAGATGGACAATGCTATAGTAATTTCTCAAAACCAGCACAAGCCCTCTTCGATCAGACAAAGAGAAATATAAGGCGCGGTGGCAAGTCCTGGCTTAAAAACCCTAAAAAGGGGCATCTCGTCTATCCAAGGTTCTTTTTCATGTGCAGATTTCAATGAGGAATTGTCGATTTTATAATCCTACTGGCTCGGGTCATGGGCTTACCCTCTACAAATGAGTTCCATTTCTGGATGTGCCCACTTATCAATATGGTGTGCGAAGGAACTCAAAATATCAATCGGGGCAGAGATCATTAGTATGAACCTAGCAGAGCAGCTATCCAATGTACAACAAACCAAGAAGTTCTATATGACTTCATACTTGATGTATACTCTGGCAACATCGAGGCAATGGTTTGGCTTCTCATACATTGATGCTCACAAGGGTGACCCCGTATATGCCTACTGCCCTCAGTTCACCTTGGAAACTAGCAATCGCAACTTCAGAAGGGTGAATGATGCCTTCACCATGTACATTGTCAGGCTTCTAGAGAGCGACACAACGAGGAGATTTTCTGATGAAGCTATGAATCTGATATCGCACTACGGTGCCTACTTCATCCAATTTAGAAAATTTTCCTATATAAGGCTCACGCTATGAGAGCACTCCTCTCAAACTCCCCATGTTCTCAATGATAAAATGGCCTTAATAGAAGTATGCAGGAAATTGGACAAGTTGCACAGAACCTGCAGGATAAGAAAATTACTGGCTTGCACTTCCCCATCACTTTGGGAAACTACACCTGCAAAACAACTCTAGATGCACAAAACATAGAAAGAGCCCTAGCTCCCATCACTGTCCATTTCTTTAGGCCAAGAACCTGTTTTGACTTGAAGAAGTTTATTGAGCAGAACATCAAGATCACTTATCATCATAGGGTAAACAAAGATTATTGGGCTGACTGTGTTGATGATTTTGAAGCAAGAAGGAGGCATTATGGCAGATTTTCTCTTCAACTAATTCAAGAGCTTAACTCGTACTCAAGTTCCTAAGGGCTCCAGATGATAATTCGACTGTACTCATATGAGTATGACAATGTGGTCAAACACACTCCTCGAGGATTTGGATTGGTTCAAAAGGAGAAGGACGATCTCGGCGGAAATCCTAGCTCCCGCCTTGGTAAGAACCAAAATATGGTTTGACAGAGAGTTCGCGAACTCGAAGGCACTCAGTGAGTCCTCCAAAGACACCTCAACACCAAGAAAAGAGGCATTGTCACCCTGATTCGAGAGCACATATGCAGACCCTCCCGCCTCACAACTCAAGGTCCCACAGCCTCCACTCCTTCCTCATCCACCTGTATATCCAAAAGAAAGTCGAGAAGTCAAGAAGGAACCTCGTGGAGGAAGATCCCCAAGGAAGCATACATGAGTTGCCCTCAGCCCAGAGAACATCATTGTTCTCAGTGAAAGTGAGGAGAGTGAAGTGCCAGTCTCTACAAGTGCTCCAGAAGCCCCCATGGATAAAGAAAAGGAGGTCCAAAGCACTGAGCTTCCGGGTGCTAGTGACTCCTCTGTACTAGAAGCCCCAAGCGCTCCACTCATATCCCAACTAGAGGCAACAACAGTGCAAACCTTGGGTGCCATGAGTTCTTTGTCTCTTGGTCCTCTTGCCCCACCTCTTCTTCCTCCTCCTCTTTTGCATGGGTGCAGCCTCTTGTTGATGAGGGAAGAGAAAGTCTTCCTCCCGAATCTCAGACCCAATTTTGATGTCAGGGCGGCCTTATTAGGCACTACTCCTCCTACTCATGCCAAAAATCTAACTACCTCCGTGATAGTGTCTGATGCTCAGGCCAACAATTCCTGAGATAGCCAAGCCTAAGGTAGACAAGCCAGAGCAAGATTTGCAAGCATCCGACCTTGAGCTCTCAAGAATTCCCATGGGAGAGTCTACCCCTGAAGGTGAGATCCACAATCTTCAGGAAACAATCACTAGAGTCATTGGGAGGGTAGAGAAAGGACAACAAACCATAGAGCAGCTGAGGAGCAGCCCATTCTTACAAGTTTCATCAAGTCATGCGTTGTCCAAGGACAAAGTTTTAGATCCTACCCCACTGACTACTCTTCCACCACCTGTGATTCTCAAGCATGATGAGGTGCAGAGTATCAAAGATATACACAAGTATTCCATCTATGGAAGGGCTATGGAGGCCATGGTGGATGACATGCTCATCAGCAGATTGAATTTCATCGAGAAGCCTTCAAACTCAATGAGAAGGTAAATAATTTGCAATGTAAGCTCTCCTCCACTATTGGGAATATAGATAAAGAACTCAAACTCGAGCAGCTAGATAGAGACCTTCACCTTATGGGACAGGCGATGATGAAAATATTTTGATGGCAAGCAAGGTCTTCGATGATGCAAAAGATAACTTGTCAAAGTCATGGGTATACAACATGGAATGGAAAATCAAGGTGTTGGAGGAGGCTTTGGGAGAGTTAAGAAATAGCCGGGCAGTATGGGGTGAGGCCTTCAAGACTCTAGTTAGATCTCCTTCAAGGATATACATTGCCATCTCCATGATGAGACTTCTGGTGTGCCTCTCTCTTTACAAGAAATCAAAGCTCAATTCAGAGCTTTTGTCAAAGAGAATTTGTTCAGGGAGGAGTCTATTTCCAAAGAAAAGATAAAGGAGATCTACTCTCTCCACTATATCGAGAGGAGGTGAATAAAGATTATCATACTCATGTCGAATTCGACAAAGAAATGGAGAAGTGCCTCGATTTTGGACTCACCACTCGCCAACACATCAGGTCCCACGAGGCGTAGACATAAGAGAGGCATTGAAAAGATTCGATAATGGATCCTAAAGTCAAGGGGGCCCCTCTCAGACGTGATCACCTGTCTTCTTCTCCCACTCTTCTCTTTTTCTTTCCTTTCTTCTCGATTTAATGTAATTAGTCAGGTAATTGCGATTAGCAGCCCTCTAACTAAACATTAGTTAAAAGAAGTAGTTACCAAGGGTAACTAATTTGTAAACTATATAATGGCCTCTCCTCGCCATTTTTAAGGGGGAACTTGGCTTATCTTTGAAAGTGTAAAGAAATCATAAAGAAATCAATACAGAAGGATTTTCATTCTTTGTCTATCTGGTTCTTTTTATTCACAAGCTATTCATTAAATCTTGTTAGATCATTTGTCTGCATTATGCTGAGAAGCTTTGTATTCTTATAGATGTTATTCATAGAACTTTGTGTCTCTTCAAATTTCATCTTATTAATGTGATACAAATGATCTTATTCCAATTCACTTGTACCCTCGCATGCATAAGGAATTATTCTGTCATCTATAATTCTGAATGGTGCCTTTCTGCTCATTTCCACATTTTCATTCCTCTGTCCTTTTGTGATTGATGATCTATTTAGGAAACACGTTGCTTACCGCCATTACTAGGCTATTCCAACTTTCAGGTAAAGAGCACAAAATTAATAAAGCCCTAACTTCTTCATCAAATTCTATTGTAACTAAAGCTAGCATATTCACAACCATATTGAAATCATTTAAATGATCTGCTACTGAACTATTCTCAGACATCTTCATATTAAACAATTTTTTCATTAAAAATATCTTGTTAGAGGCAGAGGGTTTTTCATACAACTTCCCTAATGCATCCATTAGATATTTTGTAGTCTTTTCCTTTGAAACATTAAATAATACCGAAGATGCAAGACACAACCGGATCATTCCAAGTGCCTTCCGATCCAACAAATCCCATTCCACATTTGTCATACTCGAGGGTTTGTTCACCTTCTCAGACAACGGAGTATAAAGATCCTTCTGATAAAGGTAATCTTCCATCTGCATCTTCCAAATATTGAAATTCTACCCGTTGAATTTATCAACCCTAGATCTTCCATCATCTGCCATAGCTCCCACTCAAGATAAAACTTTCCCTGTGATTCAACACTTCAACAAACCAAACCAGGCTCTGATACCAATTATTAGGAAATAAGAGATAAAATATGTGGAATAATCCCTTACAAAATCGCAACAGTAGAAACTAATATGCAGAAAATATTACAGATCTCAAATAAAAGTGTAGAATAAATAACACAACACAGAGAGACAATATTTAACGTGGTTCACCCAATATGGGCTACGTCCACCAAGAATCACTTTCTCAGATTTTATTACAAGCCTCCACTCTCTCGATACAATACCCAGATCTGTTTGGAGCTATGCTCAACAAACTCTACAGAATTCACACCCGAATTCAAAGCACATCTACAATACATTTGCTTGTACATCTATCATATGCATAAGACCATATAAATAGACAACTGCTTAAGCAGTTTTACAAAACCGTGGGTATCAAACAATGGGCAAAAATAAAACCATCCCATAAACCTATGGGTAGCCGAAGAGGCGGTTTTACAAAACAATGGGTACCAAAACCATGGGCCTAAAAACAGCCCATAATGGTTACCCATTACCCATGGGTTAATAAACCACCCATGAAAATTTGCTTGAGGGCTTCACCCCGAACCCCCTTGACCCACTCACCGGCGAGCGGGACCGCCGTAAAAATACCCGAGTGTAACACATAGAAGGTGTACCACAATCTAACATGAAAATAGGCTCCACAAACATAACACATATCATCTACGTATAATAACAAAATAATATAGCTTCTATTTTCAAGCTTCTTGAAATAAACATAATGGTTAAATTCAAAACTCATATAACCATGATCATGCATAAAAATGTCAAACCTCATATACCATTGCCTTGGGGCTTTCTTGAGCCCATACAAACTCTTTTTCAACCTTCGCACAAGATTTTCCTTGACCTTGACTTCATATGCAAGCAAGTGTTGCATATATATATTTTCCTCCAAATCACCATGAAGGAAAGCCATATTAACATCTAGCTATTCTAAGTGCAAATATTCTACTGCAACTAAACTCAAACCAATACGTATAGAAGTCAATTTTAAGATCATCTCTTGGATTTAAGATCCAACTTTTTTCTATTTTCTTTTGATCTGTAAACTCTTTAACTTTATAATTATCTATAGAATCACAATTGATCAACTGCTGTAATACTTTATATTAGAAAATAACGAGATAGCTAGTGAATGAATTATACTTGTGCTTAGAATCAACAATTTGCAGAAAGGGAAATAATATAGACTCATACACCAACAATTTTATCCTGGAAAACCTCCAGAGGAGGAAAAACCAGTCGAGAAGGGAAATTGCTCTTTCTTCCCACTTTTATTGGCCAATTCAATAATAAGTATAGAAATTACAATAAGTATGAAAGAGAAGTAGATAATATCTCACACTTCCTCCCAGTTACTTGCTTGCTCTGACTCAATTACTCCTTGCTTCTACAAATCACAATTCCAACACTAAGATCTTCTTACTCACTTGCTTCATGCTTCGATGCCTTTGTTCTCTTCCATAACATGCATTTATAGTCTTTCTCATGTTCTCCCGTGCACTAGAGAATGGGAAAAGTCATGCAAAAGAAGAGACATGGAAACCCTTTAGAATTCTGGGACTATTTGCGTCATATTTTATTTTCTGTCTGCAAGATCTAGGACCACCGCCCAATACAGACCATCGGTCCCAGGACCACCACCTTGGTGGGGTGGTGGTTCTGTAATTGCCACCTTGCATAGGGTGGCGGTCCTATCACTAAATAGACAGAACCTCCATGTATATTTTTTTCTTCTTCATGTTGGCTGATTTGATAAAGTAGAGTCATTTTGGATCCCTATGGATCATCTTTATCAACATGAACAAAATATTCTAAACCAAATAATCTAAAAAAATAAAGATCTACCTCTTTTCTAGTCTAATCTTCTTCTAATATTCCACAATCTAGTGCACTTGAAAGCCCACAGCTGATTAAATATACTGCCGTGTCTCTTGCCTTGTGCCAAAACTATAACGGTAATCCAACATGCATTCTCATGCTTCTTGCATGTTATATGATAGTCATGTTCATTTTCTCAGCCACACCATTCTCTTGTGGTATTTTAGAACCATTCTTCCTATGTGTATTCCATTTACTGAACAACAATCATTAAAAACCTCACCGCAAAGACTCACCACCATTGTCAAATCTAAGGCATTTTAACTTTAAATTGGATTCATTTTCCATAATGGCTTTCCATCTTTTAAAAGTATCAAAAACATCAGATTTATGTTTTATACAATAAACTCATACCTTTTTTGTGGCATCATTAATGAAACTCACATAATATTGGGATCCTCCATGAGAAGCTACCAGGTTGGTTCCCACACATCTGAGTGCACAAACTCTAATTTTTTATCCTTCTTTGTTTCCCCAAATTTGAGAAATCTCACTCTCTTTTTCTTTCCAAATATGCAATGCTCACAAAAATCAAGATCTACATTTTCAAATATGATAACTTACCCTTTTCCTTTAAGATCTACATTCCCTTTTTACTCATATGGCCCAACCGATTATGCCACATGTTTGCATTTGAATCTGAAGTAGATAGAACAAAAAAGGAATCAATAATACAGGTAGAAAAATACAATGTTCCTACCTTCTTGCCTCTTTCCACAACAAGAGCTCCCTTGGTAACTTTCCAAGAGTCGGTTGTGAATGTAACCATGCAACTAGCTTCACCTAGTTGTCTTGCAGAAATTATATTTCTCTTGAGGCTTGGCACATGCCTCACATCTTTCAATATCCATGTATTTCCATTATGTAATTTTAGATGAACTTCCCCTTTACCAGTAATATTACATGGTTCATCATCTCCTAAATAAACATGCCCAAAATTACCCTGGACATAATTTTTGAAATAACCCTTATTAGGGTAGCATGGAAAGAAGCTCCTGAATCTAAAACCCAAGATTCTATTTTATCATCCAAGGAGAGAATAAGGGCATCTTGCATTACCTCAATTGCAACATTTTCCTCTTTACCTTTGTCTGGTATATTCTCTTTGTTTTCCTTGAACCAACAATCCTTCTTTGCATGTCCTTTCTTTCCACAATTCTAGCAAGTTATTCCTCTACCTCTGGATTTAGATCTTTCATTCTTAGAATTTGATTTCCCATTATTCTTGCTCTTGGATCTCTCCTTCGCCTTCCCCTGATTTCTACATTCAAATCATTTCCAGATGATGAATCTCTTGTAATTTTCTTACGTATTTCTTCATTCAGGATTATACTAACCACATCATCAAACTTCAAAATATTAGTAGAAAATGTTGTATTACTAACATCCATTACCAAGTTATCCCAACTATCTGACAAAGAGCATAAGAATAAAAGTTCTTTCACTTCATCATCAAATGAAATATTAACTGATTTTAATTGATTTACAATGGAATGGAAATCATTCAAATGGTTTGATACAGATCCACCTTCTTGCATTTTAGAATTAAATAATTTCTTCATCAAATAAACTTTATTCAAAGCACTTGGTTTTTCATATAAATTAGCTAAAGATTTCATCAAATCTACCATAGTTGCTGCTTCAATAATATTAGAAGCTACAGATCTTTGCCAGACTCAATCTTATAGATCCCAGAGACTTTCTGTCAAGAATCTTCCATTCTTCATTAGTCATCTTTATAGGCTTTGCAATCACATCCAATGGTAAATATCATTCTTTCGATACGATAATATTCCACCCGCATCTTTCATAATTGATAATTATAACCATCAATCAAAAATCCCTCGAGCTCTTAAGGGACTATGCTCAAATGAAGTAGCCTAGAAGCAACGACCTTGTTGCGCATCGAAACACCACCTCCTCTAGCGTTCACCGGCTACCAGGACATGTTGGCCACAGGTCGATCGGTTGGTGAAAAGACCCACCGTTTGCAAAATATAGCATTTGATAGCCTTACACTGGCTCAAACTGCACTATTTCACGCGTTTGCAAACAATAGGGTAGCGAGAGCACCGATATGAGAAGGAAAAATTGAGAGAGGATATTATAGAGGGTCCCTATGCCAAGGTGTCGATTAGACGAGATGTCTCTAGGTGCCACGGAGTCCGAGTAGTCACTGTCGAAGTTGAATGATATTTTGGTCTCAGGGCTCTTAAGGGACTACGCCCGAACGAAGTAGCCCGGAAGCAACAACCTTGTCGCGCACCAAAACACCACCTCCTCTAGTGTTCACTTGGCCACCCAGATGTGTCATTGTAGTTGGTTTGGTGACATGACCCACTGTTTGCAAAATATAGCATTTGTCAGCCTTACACTGGCTCAAACTACACTATTTCACGCGTTTGCAAACAATAGGACAACGAGAGCACCGATCTGAGAAGGAAAAAACCAAGAGAGGCTATTGTAGAGGGTCCCTATGCCAAGGTTTTAGATTAGATGAGACATCTCTAGGTTCCACAGAGTCCGAGTAGTCACCTGTCAAAGTTGAACGATATTTTTGTCTCGGCTCTTAAGGGACTACGCCCGAACGAAGTAGCCTCTAAGCAACGACCTTGTCGCACACTAAAAACTACCTCCTCTAGCATTCACCTGGCCACTCGGATGTGTCAATGTAAATCATTTTCGGCAACACGACCCACCATTTGCAAAATATAGCGTTTGACAACCTTACACTGGCTCAAACTACACTATTTCACGCGTTTGCAAACAATAGGGCAACGAGAGCACCGATCTGAGAAGGAAAAAAACTAAGAGAGGCTATTGTAGAGGGTCCCTACATCGAGGTGTCGGATTAGATGAGATGTCTCTAGGTGCCATGGAGTCCGAGTAGTCACCCGTCGAAGTTGAACGATATTTTGGTCTCAGGGCTCTTAAGGGACTACACTTGAACGAAGTAGCCAGAAGCAACGACCTTGTCACGCACCGAAACACCACCTCCTATAGTGTTCACTTGCCACCTGGACATGTCGGCATAGTCGGTTTGGTGACATGACCCACCGTTTGTAAAATATAGCGTTTGACAGACCTTACACTGGCTCAAACTGCACTATTTCACGCATTTGTAAACAATAGGGCAGCGAGAGCACCGATCTGAGAAGGAAAAAAATGAGAGAGGATATTGTAGAGGGTCCCTACACCGAGGTGTCAGATCAGATGAGACATCTTTAGGTGCCACGGAGTTTGAGTAGTCACCCATCGAAGTTGAACAATATTTTGTCTCAGGGCTCTTAAGGGACTACGCCCGAACAAAGTAGTCCGGAAGCAATGACCTTGTCATGCACCAAAACACCACATCCTCTAGCATTCACCTGCCACATGGACATGTCGGCATCATGGTTTTGTGACACGACCCACCGTTTGTAAAATATAGCGTTTGACAGCCTTACACTAGCTCAAACTGTACTATTTCACGCGTTTGCAAACAATAGGGCAGCGAGAGCACCGATCTGAGAAGGAAAAAACCAAGAGAGACTATTGTAGAGGGTCCTTACGCCAAGGTGTCGGATCATATGAGACATCTCTAGGTGCCACGAGTCCAAGTAGTCACCCGTCAAAGTTGAACAATATTTTTGTCTCAGGGCTCTTAAGGGACTACACCCGAACGAAGTAGCCCGGAAGCAACGACCTTGTCACACACCAAAAACCACCTCCTCTAGTGTTCACCTGCCACCTAGACATGTGTCGGTGTAGTTGGTTTGGCGACACGACCCACCGTTTGCAAAATATAGCGTTTGATACCTTACACATTGGCAAAACTACACTATTTCAAGCGTTTTGCAAACAATAGGGCAGCGAGAGCACCGATCTGAGAAGGAAAAAACTGAGAGAGGCTATTGTAGAGGGTCCCTATTCTAAGGTGTTGGATCATGACGAGATGTCTCTCTAGGTGCCACGGAGTCCGAGTAGTCACCTATCGAAGTTGAATGATATTTTGGTCTTAGGGCTCTTAAGGGACTACGCCCAAATGAATTAGCCGGAAGCAACGACCTTGTCATGCATGAAAACCTCCTCCTCTAGTGTTCACCTAGCCACCCGATGTGTTGGCAAGATAGTTGGTTTGGCAACACGACCCACCGTTTGCAAAATATAGCATTTGACAACCTTACACTGACTCAAACTACACTATTTCGTGCATTTGCAAACAATAGGGCAGCGAGAGCACTAATTTGAGAAGGAAAAACCGAGAGATAGGCTATTTTAGAGGGTCCTTACACCTAAGGTGTCGGATCGATGAGACATCTCTAGGTGCCACGGAGTCCGAGTAGTCACCTGTCGAAGTTGAACGATATTTTGGTCTCAGGGCTCTTAAGGGACTACGCCCGAACGAAGTAGCCTAGAAGCAACGACCTTGTCACGCACCAAAAAACCACCTCCTCTAGCATTCACCTAGCCACCTAGATGTGTCAATGCAGTCGGTTTGGTGCCACGACCCACCGTTTGCAAAATATAGCATTTAACAACCTTACACTAGCTCAAACTGCACTATTTCACACATTTGCGTTTGCAAACAATAGGGGCAGCGAGAGCACCGATATGAGAAGGAAAAAAATTGAGAGAGAGGCTATTTAGAGGGTCCCTATACCGAGGTTTCGATCGATGAGATGTCTCTAGGTGCCACGAGTCCGAGTAGTCACCCGTCGAAGTTGAACGATATTTTGGTCTCAGGGCTCTTAAGGGACTACGCCCAATGAAGTAGCCTAGGAAGCAACGACCTTGTCACGCACCAAACACCACCTCCTCTAGCATTCACCTGCCACCCGATGTGTTGGTATAGTTGGTTTGGTGCCATGACGTCCCGAGGCATGACTTCTCACTCACTCACTCCACACATTTCCTAGGACTCAAAACATTCAATGTCACTTGTTTACCTTCCATCTCTCTTGTTCTCTTTGGACTTACCTATGTCCTCTTAGGTGCTTCATCACTATCCTTGCTTTGCTCTCTTGAGCTATGTTGTTGTGGTGATCTCTCTCCATCCTCTCTGCCCTAGCTACTATGTGCTTACATGTTCATTATGTGCATTGTAATATGGTCATGCTCTTGGCTACCTTGCAACTTTTTACATACTTTTCATCCCTTAATGGGTATCTAATACCCTAATTATCATGCTTTGAAGATTCACAAGAATAAAGCATTCCCTTGTTATTCTAATAGTGGATTAAGCATTTGAATATAGGTCAAGAATACTAAATGGAGTTGAAATTAAATGAGCCATAATTGCTAGTGAAGCAAAACTAGTGAAAAGTGGTGAGTAAAGGTAAGTCATGTTAAAGGAATGAAATCTTTATTCATTGTTTCTAATAGTATGGTGAGAATGTGAACATATGAATAAGATTATCAATAAAATGCTAAGACAAGTAGCTTCAAGTTTGCATATTTGGATGGAATTTTAGAAGGAGAGTGAAGTGGCAATCAAGTCACTTATGAAGCATGCTAAAAGAAGTGAAGGAAACAAATAAGTGATAGCCTATGAAGGAATAAGAGGAAAATAGTTTCCATGCACGAGAAACATGAAGAAGAGAAAAGAATTCTCATAATGGAGAACATAGCATGAAAGAAGAATAATGGAGGAGAAAGGAAGTGCAAAATGAAATGCTTAGAGAATAAATAGGTACTCATTCAATATGAAATGGGAAACAAGAGGAAAGTGGTGAGAAAAGGTCAAATTTCAGTTTGAGGCAAGCATGTAATGGCTGTGATCAATAAATGAAGAAAGTGAAGGAGAGAGTGAATACTTGTTGTACATGAGAAAATACAAAGGCTTGAGGAGATATTTATGACAGGATATTCAAAGCAACAAGAGACAAGTCAAGAGAAAAAAGAGTGAACAATGGCAGAATAAGAAGGAGAAAGAAAGAAGTCTTGAATGTACAAGCAAATAAAAGGAAAGAGAGGATGGTAAGTCCAAGAAGAAAGAGACAAACAATGAAAATGAAAGAGAGAAGTGAATCTACTTTAAATGATAATCAAATTGAATGTTTAACTTCTTAGTTGATTGGCATATAACACCAAATTATAAAGAGATTAAGGTGTGTACATCTATTGATTCCCTTAATTTCTCTAAAACAATGTAAATGCTTCCTTTAATTTCTTAACAATTGTACCATGCAATGTTGTACCATAAGAAACGTTATATTCATAATAGTTCAAGATGAACTCTACCTCACTTAATTCTATCAATGTTCGCATTAGTTGATATACAACAGATGAGTATTAGCTTTAAAAGAAAAAAAAAAGTAATTACGTATTGTCCTTTTGTAGTTCACCTAGCATGGTTTTGCTTAATGGAATAGGTTTGCTTAACAATTGTACCATGTAGTGCTCCAGGACATGGTTTTTATATTTTAAATCAAACATACATATCTAGAACTAATAAATGGTTATGAAAACATACATAGAAGGATATCATACATGCAATGAAATCAAATCAAACATATAGAAGTAATATCGTTATGAAAACCAACACACATGGATATATAAGAATCAAACAAAGTGTGCTCCAGACACACGTCTCTAATATGTAAGTTCATAACATGTGTACATCTCGAACTAAGTGTGTCATACATATAGGACCACATGCGGTCGCAAAAGGCTATATATATACAATGGACTATATGAAGAAACATGTTCACTAGGACCAGATGGCCCATATATATATATATATATATATATATATGTACATCTAGGTGGACTATGAATCTACTCATGAAACATCTTCCCTCTCTTCGCCCTACTAGAAGTAGCACATCCACGACTTGGGGATGTAGTGGAGGGAGATGCCACTACGGATTTCATCCATGTGGTCCTAGGCATCTCTAAGCAGGTCTGCAACCTAACTTGCACATTCATAAACAACAAGTTTTTAACACCCAAAATTTTAAAATACATTCAAAATTTAGAAACTTGTACAATTTAGTTAAAATGCATGTGAAATCTTACCGCAATGTCATGATCCCTATCAATTTGTCATTGACATCACAGGACAATAGTAGACTCACGAGGGTAAGCTACATACAAATAATTAATTTTCAAATTAAATATTTCACATACATACAAAATTTGATATTGTAGATTTAAGTAATAAGAAATAATGAACCTCCAAAATTTAACAAATTTGAAAAATTGTACCTCAGTTAGTGGATCTGCAGATGCTATGGCAAAGATCTACAAAGAGCCTCCACACCGCATATATGGAGGAGTCTCTCTGGTAGTCATAAGCTATACAAAAAAACATGTACAAATCAATATTAAAATCTACATGACTGCACCACATAACAGAGACCTCCAAAGCATGTAATCCACGTGAACTTCCAAAATTAGAAACAAAGTGTAAAGAGAAACTAACTTGCGTAAAACTCATGTGAGGCATGCCAGTAGCCTTAGTTCCGAGAGCAGATGATGACCCACCAGACTCATGTGTATAAAAGACAAACATATTAATATGTATAACATACACGTGAAACATTATAATAATAATCTAGTGAAATCAAATGAAATTAAAAATGTAAGTTTGTACAACTTGAAACTTATGTTTGAAACACGCCCAACTACAATAGCTAGCATGTCGAACACCGGATGTTTCCTTCACCGGCTCTTGCTATTTAAAATAAAATAAAAAATTAGTTTTTACATGTATGTACATGACGTACAATCAAATACATATATATTAAAATCTCAAACATGAATTAAACTATTATATATATATATATATTATATTTATTTGAAATTTACCCGTGAAAGACCAATATCATGTGGCACCGCCCAAAAACATCCCCAACATCTCATCTATAGAAAAGAAATCATGTGAACCAAAAATGATGTCTCGCCCACAGCAGCATACAACACCACATGATCCACAGTGGTGTGGTGCGCTAGAACTGACGCTCCACCAACATCACCAGATGCAATCTGGTCACTATGTTGGGTCAGAGTGTCAGTGAGCTCCCTCAATGCATGCAGTGTGTCAATCTCCACAACCTCCTTCACTGATAGGAGGGATAACTGAAGGTAGTGGGGGTTTTGGGGCATGGGGATCCTTGGTTGACCTACGCGTGCACTAGGTCTACTGTGCGTGAGCCACCTCCTCACCCAAAAAAGTTAGAAAAGTCAAAATAATTCGAGACCTCATTAAGCACGAACTCGCAATATAATTTCTTCAAAAAATAGAGAGGAACCTCATTGTTGTTGCATGGTGGATAATCAAAAACCATCCACCATCGGTCCCAAAAATTGTTTTTGATTTGGTCATCGTGGCACCAATGGATTGGGAACCGTTTGCAAGTAGCTACGGGGGCATTGGTTCTCGGGTCAGTAAATAATGCACAAATGAGGTCTTTTCCAATTTTTTTGTCTTTTACGGCCGCATGGGATAATTTATCCGCATACCACCGCCTACAATCACCTCTAAAGGTATTCCATCTATGTATTTGGTTGGTTGCGAGTCGACTTCACCAATCAATGTTTGCAATGTGTTGGCTAAAGTCATGCGGGATGGATTTGTGGCATGATTTTGTCTTATAGTCTGAATAAGGTTCTCAATGACAATTTTATTTTCTCGATTCTTCCAATGATATTATCTTGTGTTCCTGCTTGGTTCAGTGGGGACAGAAGGAGCCACAGAGAGGATCTATGTTTGGAGGAGGGTTTTGAGGAATGTTCGGAGGGTTTTGAGGAATGTTTTGATGGTTTTCACGATTTTGAGCTTGCCGACCAACTGACAAAACAAGAAAATTGTATACATAAACAAACATTTCAAAAAACCCATGAAAATGCAAAAAAAACCTAAAATGCAAAAAAATAACCTAAAATGCAAAAAAACCTAAAATGCAAAAAAATGATTAAAATCGGGGCTTACCTCCTCGTCTTGGTGGCATGGTTGAATCTATCACGATCCAGAAGTCTGATGAGCAATTTTGAGGTGGTATTCAAAGCTCCAGTGAAAAACATCTAGGAGAAATCGCGGTTTGAAATGAAAAATGGGGAAAATGAGGACTCGCGGGACTTTTTTTGTCTCAGAGTTCGATCGCGATTAGGTTCGGTTATTCCAAACCGCGATAAAAACAGATTAGGATTTAGTTTAAAACCGCGATCATGGTATATAAACCACGACCATGGTTCCTGAATTTCAGGTTTTTATGTCCACAAAATTGTCCACCAACTTCGTGCACTTACCCATATAATAATATATAACTTCAATATAGGTAATCCTTGTGTCAATAGAGGTGATGCCATGTACCAGAACCAACCCTCCCTCCAACATAATGGTTGATTGGATTTACTTCTAAACTCTTAAATCTCCATATTTATCAGAAAATACTTATATCATTTTTTACAAAAGAGAATGATTTTTGTGGGATGGATGTGCTCTACGAGTGCTGCTGATTATGGTGAGATGAAAAGTATAAAAAACCTTGCAAGTGATAATAAGTGAACCTTATAACCTTCATACATCAACCAAGTGGTGAAGTGTTTGAGTTATTTGATAGCTTGTGCCTTCTTGCTGGAGGAAGGATGATGTGGATCCCACTGTAAAAGGTTGAAATGCCTCAAAAACACATACACACAATTTACAAAAACTCCAAAAGATTCAAAATAGTTTCCTTATCATTCCTAAATCCATACTAACCTTTTACAATATTACAATCTACCTTTTATTTCCCATTATCTCTAAGAAAAATCCTAAAACAAAAAAACCCTAAATAGTAAAACACCTTGGATGGGCCCCAAAATTTTCATACAAAATATACCTTCATAAATGAAGGCTTACACCAAATCTTGGCTTATTCCATAAAGCGGAGAAAAAGATATTAAAACTCTAAGTTCTAGACAAAACCCCAAAAAAAGGTTCCGAACCAATTTTTGACCACTAGATGAAGGAATTTGGCCTCGAAAATATGTTGAAATGGCACCGAACATGGATGAAAAAGTGGGTCATGGCATTTTAATAATCAAGATCTAACCCCTGGAAAATTCCAAGATGATCTCGCGGTTGGATCAAAATTTATGGTCTCTGGAAGTTATGCTCTTGCTTCATTCTCCCTTGGTTGAAAAGAATTATGCTCCCGTGAATTTAGTTGATGGAATTCATCCAATTTTCCATTGTCAATCTTCTTCAACTCCCACTCAAGAATCCAAGTATTTTCTTCTTGTTGCAAACCTTCCCACTGTATCAAATATTTTTGTAGCTCTCATGCCTAGTAGCGAATGTCTTTTGTCCAAGACACACATTACCCTATCCTTTTTATTCTTTGGCATATGCTGCTCCCAGTTTACTTCTTCCTCCTCTTCAACATTTTCATCATGACCTTATAGGCATTATGAATTATTTTCTTCAGAATCCTACATGGCCCAATATTCTTATAATTTAGGTTATTATATGTCCTATTTGGAAACCTCTCCTTTCGAAGATGAACCATCACCATATCCCCTTCTTCAAATGAATTTACTCTCCTATTTGCATCTGCAGCCATTTTATATTTTGCATTACTATCTTTCAGTTTCTCCCTCACTTCTTCCTACAATTGTAGCATGTGTTCTGCAAATGTTTATACATCATCACGGGTTTTATCTTCACCAGGAAGCGCAATAAGATCTAACACTCCTTGGGGTTCCTACCATAGAAAATATAGAAAGGAGACCTCCCTATTGACCTATTTACTAATTTTTTATAAGAAAACTTAGCATGTGGCAAAGCCAAATCCCATTGTTTCAGCTTTTCTCTAACTATGCATCGTAGAAATTTCCCAGGTGTAGACACCTGTAATTTAGCTCGAGCAATTTAAATACTTAAATTGTGATAATTATCCCCTTTCCCACAAATTAACGACATATTGTCAATATGGCACATTTTCTCTTCTATTTCTATTAATTAACTACATTACCTCATTTATCATTTATCTTCGTGTTTTGACTCCTAATGAAGTATTTGTAAGAGAGTTCAAGTGGGAGTCCCTGACAGTTCTTTGGGCCCACTTCGACGTTGACATGGCTATTTATGTGAAGAATTATTTTCCAAATTACCAAGATCAAAGAACAATTCTCCTTACAGCTCATCTTTCTTTTGTGAAGAATCTTCATGCTCATCATCTAACTATGAGAGCGATCTATGAGAGGAGGTTGGTACTGACATTTTTTTTTTGAAATGAGTCAAATGATGACTCGTTATAAACCACATATCGATTCTCATGTATTTTCTTTTTCTCAGGATCTATGAGATGATATGCTTTTGAGGTAGTATTGTACCCCCAAAATATACACCAGTGTCTTTGCATCTATCTTCTTCCTCTTCGTAGTTCGGACATACATATATGTTGTATAACCCAACAATCTCAAATGGGATAGCGAAGACTTATGGATACTCCATATCTCTTCCAGTATCTTTTAATGCAAGATATTTGTAGATGTCTGATTAAGAAGATATATAGTTGTCTAGACTACTTCTACCCAAAATATGTTCTCCAACTTCACAGTGGAAATAATGCAATGAGCCATCTCCATGATATGATTACGACATTCTATAATGCCATTATGTTGGGGAGTATAGGGGTAGTCAAGTGTTGTGTGATATCATACTCCTTCAAGAATGCCAATAATTTATTTGACGTGAATTCCCCCTCGATCTGAGCGGAGGACAAGAAGGGGCTTCCTGGTCTGCAAAAAAAAATCACTTATAGAAAGTATGAAAATTATCAAATGAATCACTCTTCTTTTGGAGAAATAACACCCATGTCTTGCGAGAATAGTCATCAATCAACATCTGGAAGTAATGGAATGCCTAAAATGAAGTAGACAAGCATCTGCATAGATCAGTTTACATGACCACGAGATGATTCTTGATATGGAAGGTACTCGATTCGAACTAATCCCGATGTTTTTTTCTCGCCAGACATCCAGAAGAAAGAGGTAATGAAAGGGAGAGTAGAGGAATTCCTCATACCATCTCCTTAGAACTAAGTTGATAGAGGGAGATGGCAGAAAGGTTCATATATCAATAATGCTAGAGTACTGATGCAACCTAGAATTTACAAGATAACACCCTAGTCACGCTGGCACATCACTCATCCTAGTCTGAGCACTCACCCGAAGGCACAAAGGTACCAGGTCCCTCTTTAGGGTTGTTGTAACAAGATGTTAACATGATGAAGGAAGAAACATAAAGATTCATAACTAATCCATCTTTATACAATGCATACTACCCTCAAATCTATGAAAGAACAAGTTTAAACAATAATCATGATTGAATTAATAACATGCACTACTAAACTACACACATAATGACACTTAGATTCAACCAATATCTTCCATCTATTAGTAAATATATAAGCTCCTTACAGTATTGTTAATCTATACTAATGCGCATATGGAACTGATACAATAGTTCAGTCATATGCGTATATTCTCTATTACACATACATACATCTCTCTCTCTTTACCATGTACCTAACATCATATATATAGGGTGGGGACTTTCCCTTCACCGCTTATCTATTCTAGAAATAGGCCGCATGTTATTGATAGCCACACGCCGTTTACAAACATAGCCACACATGCAAGTGTGTTATCTATAGTCCTCTTACAGTTAACTGAAGTGTCAATTCTATTCTCAGCTTGTCTCCATGCAAAAATGCTTTGATCCACTTCTCCAAAGATAGACAATGCATGGTGCGCATGTCTCTACATCGTTGATGTGTTCCGCATGCCATCTTTTAAAAATAGGTCTTCATGCTCAAAATTGGATAAGTCCTAAAATTTGAACTTGCCTTCTACGTGGGTCCTTTTTGTCCTTCCGCGCCATTGGTTCTAGGCCTTCTATCCTGCGTGGAATCCTTGTGTGATCTTTGACAAGTATTCTTTGATCAACATTACCCCACACTAATCTCATTGTCATCCCAACAATGGGTATCTCCAAAAATTGAAGGAAAGAATAGAAGAATGGAAAGAATAAGAATGAAAGAATGTAGATAAATAAATAATTTTTATGAGGTTATGAGGCAACCTCCTCTGTATCAGTTTGCAGTATCAACTTGGATACTCCTCCTTTATTTCAGCCTCTAAAACCTGCCATTCAATGAGTGCTTTCTCTACTTTTTCTAGGATGTCCACAACATTGGATTCTAACTCATCCCTCGTAATCTCCCCTTTCTCATTTTGCAGAACCAACACAACACTGGACATTGATGTCATTCTTCCTTCTAGAAGGTCCATCTTCTGTGTAATTATCTTTCCAAGCTCTTCCATCTGAGTCTTGTGCTGCTACTAGGGCCTTGCGCTTCTATTTAACCATTGAAAATATTTTTACATGGCCCAAGGTCTCATCTTTCATTGCTTTCTAGACCTCGTTGTTCTCTTGAGGGTCTTGATGTTGATAAGTGCCTCTGAGTTGTGCATACATTTAAAGCCTGGTCTGCTTTCTTCAATACTTCCTGTAATGCTTGCAAATAGCCCTTAATAAGATGCAATTTTTCTCATCACTAATGCTTTCTCATGTTTGGCATCTTGTTATGAGCTTTCTGGCACCTTCATACGCAGAGTTTCATCTTCAAGTATCAAGTCCACCAACTTTCCCACATAGTGTATTGCTGAAGGAAATGTTTGTGGTACCTTGGCCTCCAAGTGTGGCCTTGCTCTGATGACATTGTCCCCAATCTCCTCTGTGATGCTTATAAACACCTCGTTCATTTTTGTGCAAATTCCTCTCCTATGTTATGCGTGCTATCTCTGCGTCCTTTGTCTTCAACTCCTCACAACGCTCTAATCGTGGCAGCTTTGTCCATGTTTCTTCTAGCCACCTCAACAGAAATACCTTTACCAATGCATTGCTGACTTGCTCATCTGACATGATAGTAGGCTTTACTGTCATGTGTCTAGCTTGAGGTGCCTTCTTCAGTCATCTCAAACACATGACTCTTTACACACATCAAAGTCAAGCTCATCCATGTGGGTGTGCATTGACCACGATAGTTGCTTTCTAGTGCGCACAATTCATCATATCCTCATCCATTAACTCCTAGCCGAATAAATCCTTCTGCGCTATCGTGCTCTGGAAGTGGGTGCGAGACAATTTTTCTTGTGTCCTCTACATACCCCATGGCTGGTGGAATGTGCTCTCCACTTGTTCTTCTAGACCTTTGCTACTTAGGAACTTTAGCTTCCAAATTTGGGACTTGTGTCTCCATGTCCTGAACATCCTCTGCAGCTTGTCTCCTTAGGTCTTTTCTCATCCTCTTATTTTTCCTTTGATGCCTCACCCTATTCTTCTGTGTCCTTTAGAAGTGTAGGAGAATTAGGTGTGCTTTCCTCTAACTCTTCCACCTCCTCATTAAAATTTAGTTTCTTCCTCTGCGTGGTTACCTCCTTTTGTGGAGAGAGTCTGGGTGATTTATGCACAATGGTTGGAGTAGCACCTTGGGTCCTTGTTCTCCTAAATACCCTCTTAAACATGTGCTCCCCTTGGACTACATTCAAGTCCTCATCATCCCCCTCTTGTGGCTGAGGTGGTGTAACGGTGCACTCAACTTCACCCTTATTTGTAGGATGTCTCCTACCCCTATGCTCCAAACCACCACTATCTTTGCATGTTCCTCCTCCTCCTCCATTTCAATTGGCTTTATGGGCTTAGGTGCTAGGATGTTCTCCATTATATGCTTTCCCTTTGGTGGTGCTGGAAGTGTGAACTCACCTTCCACATATTTTTTATTCTCCATCTTTGGCTTCAACTCGAGATACACCAATGGTCCCCTTACATCTGTTATAGTCAAACTTATTGGTTTGATATTCAGTACCTCTGAAATGATCCTCTCTGTATAAGCACTTCTGCCAAGATACACATACTTCTTCCTAAGCGTATGGTAGTCGCAGTCTACCTTATCTACATTGAAGACTAGTCGGTGCGTGTCTGTAAATATATGAACAGATGCTTGAAATACCTTGCAGTGAATGCGTAAGGAAACTTGCACCAAGGGTTCCAGACTCCATATTTCATTGGGAAGCGCATGATGCAGAAATGTTGATATACAACAAACTAAACTTGTTTCCCTACCACTGCTGGTAGGTCCTTTGGGATACGCCACTCTTCCCTAAATGTCACGCGGAGCCTGTCATACCACTTCTCCGCCCTTTGCTTTACGTCATCTATCATGGCCCCTTTGCATAGGTACTTGCTGAATCTTTCAGCTGGGGACTTGTTCTCCATGGGGTATTCCCATACTTTTTCCTTCGGTCCATCTGGTACTCTGATCTCCATGAATACCAGTGATATTAGAATAACCCCAAAGTTGATCTTCCCTCATGTGCATGCTTCTTCAACTATTTGCTCTTCAATATAACCTGTAATGTTGTAGATTTTCCCTTCTGACATCTTGCGTGTCACATGTAACCACATAGTATTTACCTATGTGACCATCGCTCTTGATCATTCAACTTAGTAACAAGGTGTGTTGTAGCTTGTACAACTGGACAATTCTTCAATTTGTCTATGTCCATTCCGCGCGGACCCTTTAGGTACCCCAACTCCTGTTTGGTCTTTACAATCACAGATTTATCTCACGAGATCACCTTTTATATCTTCTCTTGTGGCCTTTAGACCTGTAACTGATGAGACAAGCGCAAATGAAATTCTAACTCTATGTCCTGCAAAGTAGAAGAAGTCTTCGTGCACCCTGCTCATGAGCCACTGATACAAGGGCTCATACTTCCCGAAATATGGAAGCTCATATAACTAGTAGACCCCAATTCTCTTCAAAATCTTCTCACCGCATCGTCATATAATGGCATGTCATCCGTTGTGCTTGTTGTTCATTCTAGTAGTGAGAAAGGAATCAAGCTCCTTCTTGTTCTTCAAAGTCCTATGATTGTATTCACTCACTTTGCTCTTTCTGATGGGTGAATCCCATTCTTGGTCGATGATGACTCCTTCAGATATTACATCTTTGAAAAATAGCTTTTGGGTGCCATCTCTTCCTCCTCGATGACCACCTTCTTCTTTCCTTTTACTGCTGCTGCAAATGCCTTCTTCGGTGCCATTTTTACCTTGTAAATGTATCCTCTTCAACTTTGTAACTTTACGAACCAAACCCTAGATTGATTCAATCATGCCCTAGGTGGAAACTTCGTAACCTAACTCTTTTATGTCTCCCTTCTTCACTCAAACCCTTCACCATTGGGGACACAAGCTTCTTGTCACATAGATCTAGTTATCACGCTTGGTTTCACACCCTTCGCACATTAACTCGATCACTTGGCTCTTCGCACTTTGCTCTTTTCTCAAATAATCTTAGTTGAAATGGTAAAAATGAATCCGCATCCCATCCTTATATAAGTTTTTCAAATTTTGATGCATTTATTGCTCCTTCACCTACCAAATATCCCCACATTCATTGACCAAAGTTGTTTGTTCCACATGGTACATCTTCGAGCCCAGCTATAACCTTCTAGCGCACCTTCCTACCCTCTGGTCATAGACTTCTCTTCAGCGCACACTCCTACACCCGAGTACCTCGTCACTGTACCTTCTCCTGGTAGCTATCATGGCCTCTGCTTACCTCGCATTATATTGTTCTTTCATTCATCTCCATCCTTGGTCACTTTTGAGAAACAATCTTCTTTTGACTTAAAGCACACCCGTAGTAGCTTATTCCTTTCACCTTTCAAATCCCACAATCTTTTTCTTAGATAAATACAACCACCCCACACTAAAAGTATGTGCATTCCTCTACGCATAAACATTCTTCATACAATAATTAGCTTCATGCGCGTGAAAGCACACTTATTACACAAAAACAACAACTAAATTGACAAAGCATAGTGACAATGAAGGAAATACATAATTGAAAACCTAAACTAAATGGCAATACTACCTTATTACAAACACCAAGAAGACTTATTTATAGTAGGGCTTCAACCTACTCCCATTGAAGTAACCGGGTAGCCATGTTCCATTAAGTGCTTCTAACTAGAAAGAACCCGATTCAAGTATAGAAGTGATGACATACGGCCCCAACCAATGTACTTTGAGCTTGCCCGTAGATGGCGCAAGAACTTTGAGTCATAAAGAAGTACCATTTGTCCAATCTCAAACTTCTTATCCCTTATGTTTTTGTCATGTCATGCCTTCTACATGGCCTTTTCATGCTTCTGAATCCATCGTGCTATGGCTCGGTGCTCATCCAGTTGAATCATCTTTTTGATACGCTCTTCTAAAGTATGTTCATCAGCTAGACCTCCAACACACGCAATGCGCAAAGAAGGTAACATAAATTCTATAGGGAGGAAAACTTCCGTGCCAAACACCAACTGAAACGGTGTGACTTTGTTCAATATCTTGTAAGTTGTTTTATATGCCCAAAGGCACAGGTGATACTTTTCATCCCAATCCTTTCTTCCAACATCACAATTTTTTGTCAAAGTCTGGCCCAAAATCTTGTTGAAGGCCTAAACAATTCCATTTTCTTGAGGATGATAAGGTGTAGTTTTATGGTGTGCAACCATAAACTCATCTAATAAGATCCTGATTGTCTCATTCAAAAAGTGTGTACCCCTATCACTTGTCAAGCTTAAGGGATATCCATATCTTGTAAGAACATTCTCCCACAAAAACCTAGCTGTTGTAGTTGTCGTATAGTCCCTAGTAGGTGTTTTTTCTACCCACCGTGTGAGATAATCTATGCAAGTAATGATATAGCGATCCAGTCCTACGCGCGACTAGCGAAATAGGTCCTACAAAATCAATGGCCCATTTCTCAAACAGTTCGGCACTAGTAATCGGTCTCAAAGGCATCTCATCTCTTTGCCCTATTTTTCCTAGGCGCTGACAATGATCACACGCCTTACAATATTATTTACAATCCTTATACAATGTCTCCCACCATAATCCAGCAAGTAGGATCTTCCGGAAGTTGCATCACCTGCATAATGGCCTCCTGCAATACCACGACAAGCTTCTTCCATGATATCCTTAAGCTCATGCTCTAATACACAATGATGTAATACTTCATCTCTACCTAGCTTGTAGAGGTCACCACTAATTAACATAAATGGTGTCGTGCGTATAGCAAGCTACTTCTTTTCTAATGCTTTCATTCCTTTTGGTGCCATACCTATTCGTATAAAGACAACAATGTCTTATAATTCCATGGGCACGCGTTGTAACCTATATAATTGTGCATCCAGCATTGTTTCTTCAATTGTTTGTGCATCCTCTCCTGAATTGATTCTAGATAAATGGTCAGGTCCAGAATTGCTTTTCCCTAGCTTCACCACAACTGTGAAGTCAAACTCTTGAAATAGGAGCACCCATATGCATATGTGCCCCTGTAAGACGGGCTTGTTTACCAAGTACTTCAATGCCATGTGATCTATATAAAACACAAATGGTGTTGCTAACAAGTATTGTCAAAACTTGTATAATGCATAGATCATTGACAAAGCTTTGCGCTCTGTAGTTGTATAATTCCATTCAGTAGGAGTCAACTTCCTACTAGCAAAATAGATTGGATGATCTATAATACCTTTGCTAGGTTGAGCTAACACAGTGCTAATGGCCATACCAGAAGCGTCGACATGCACATGAAATGGTTTATCCCATGAGGGAAAGCATAGAATGGGCACGGTAGTAAGTCTCTCTTTTAATATCTCAAATGAGCGCAATTCTGCAGTTCTCCCCAATAAAATGTACCTTTCCCCTTCAATAATTCTTCCAAGGGTGCAACAATTTTGCATACCCTTTTATGAATTTTCTATAATATCCTGTATGACCTAAAAATCCGCACACTCACTTTGACTGGTAGGCACTTCCAGGCCTAAAATGACTGCGTAAACTTGGCTGGATCAACTAGAAACCTTCCTTTAAGATTATATGTCCTAGCAATATCCCAAATGGCGTAGAAAATATGCACTTCTTGATGTTTAAAGAGATACTCAATTGTCTGCATCGTTCAAAAATTAAGCGTAGATTGTCACAATGATCTTTCACAAGCCCATATATTGTCCAATCATCTAGGTAGACCTGTAAGAAGTTGTGAATAAAATCTTTAAGTTCCTGAACAACTATGCGAGAATACATCAGGTGCATTTTTCAATCCAAAGGGCATCATAGTATAGGCAAAAATACCCCATTCATTAGTAAATGTTGTCTTTTCTTGATCCTCCTGAGCAATCCTAACCTGATGATACCCAAAAATCCATCTGTGAAGGAATATATTTTGCGCCCTGTAACTCCTTCTAGTATTTCCTCAGTGAATGGCGTAGGGAATGGATTTGTGACGCATGCAACATTCAGTTCCCTATAGTCCACATATCCTAATCCATCCATCCTTCTTGATATTGATCACCATTGGGCTAACCCATTCTGACTCATCAAGGGGCTTGATAATTCCAGATTTCAAGATTTTATCAATTTCATCTTTTACCTTTTCACACAAATTAGGATTCATTCTATAAGGTCTCTTTCTAACTAGTTGTGCACTATCCTTAAGTTTGATCTTAATTTCCCCAAGTGATTCATGCACGCCTTTAAGTTCATGATATCCTCGAGGGAATAAGTCCTGATAATACCTGAGTAACTCGATGATCTTTGCTACCTCCGAGTCTACTAGTAGTTTCCAATTATGGCCTCCTTAGGCTCAGCCTCCGAACCTATATTCACCTTCTTTATCTTCATGGGTTCATGGTAGGTGCGCATATCCTTGTCTGCACTATCCAAGACCTCACGCACCTCGTGTGAATGTTCAATATCCAGGTTCTCAACTTCCTCGTCATCCACGACGTAAACCATATTTCCTTTCTCTTTCTCAAGGCAAGCGCATTCAAGTAGTATGGAGTCCATTTCTTCTTCCTTTTCAAAACATGCTCCAAACTCTACCTCACCAAATAATTCTTGAATATGCTCTTCTACTTTTACACTATCTCCCATAGTTAAGTGCTTGACAAATTTTAATGCCTCTGCTATAGGAGGTTTAGTCGACAAGTAGTCAAAAGTTTGGATCATTCCTATAGTCAAATCTTGCCAGCTTCCAGTTTCTCGATGTAGTTTTGCATATACATACCAGGTGCGTGCGCATCCTTGTAGCGTAGAATACAATCTATGCACCCAAAGTGAAGGTGGTAATGCTTCCTATCATGTTGTCCAGAGTCTCTCACACTGTTGAATGTGATGCTAAACAGGTTGATCACCGTGATAAGTGCAAATTTGCGTAGGTGCATTGTTCCTTATAAACCTAGTAGACAAAGTGACTCTAATCTCTTCCCAGTTTATAAGATTATCTCTGTGATTACCCACCAGTGCTATTGTCCCACGCAATGTGTATATACTAACATATCTCTCCTTTTAATTTGATTTGTCCATTGTGTTTCCATGGCCTTAAAAATACATGAAGATCTTTTGCCCCTATATACCAAGGTATTGTGCTACCTATCTCGTCGAATCGAACGAAGTCCATTCTTGCACGCAACCATGCTTTTCACCTCACACCCTACTAATTCATATGTACCATGAGCCCAATTGTCACAAACAATACTCGTAGTATCACTAATAGAATGAGAATCCTCCCACTGTAGGATGCCTTCTTTTAATGGCTCATTGACCTCTGGGTCCTGAATAACGCATACATAGACTCTGTTTAAGTCCTCCTCACTTAGAGGCTCAACATATGGCGTAGAATTCCCATCTATCAAAGGTATCACAACCCTTTCCTCCTTGTTTTCAAAGCTAATATACCCCTTATTGAATCTCAAGTCAACATTATTCGCATAACACCAAGGGCGTCCAAGTAGGGTTGGAAAATTGTCTACTTTTGTAAGTGCTAATACCTCAAAATCCCCAGTGAACTTGGCCCCTTGTATAGTTATAGATGCATCTTTCAAAACTCCTATGGGAGTGGCCTTAGTCCGGTTTTCCATAAATAACACATTAGATGATGGCTGCAATGGAGGCCTCCCCATTTGTACCCATGCATCTAATGTAAGCACATTTACTTCACTCCTGTATCGATCAATATGTTGCTCAACAACCACCCATCCAAAACAACATTCAGAGTAATTTCTTTGTCATAGTCAATGCTATCAGGGGGAAGATTTACATGCAGAATCTGCCATCCGGTCTCAAGAATTACGCATAGAGTGTTCCCTTTTAACCAACTTCCTAATAGTGGAATAATGTTCTCCTGGCGCAACATCTTGCACACCTCTCACAGATCATCGATATCAGTTTAGACTATCTCTGATGCTTTCTTTTTCTCCTTTAGGTATTGTATCTCACCCTAAAGATTCCTTAGCACTTCCATGGTATCCTGGTAAACTTCCTTCTAATGAGCAGGATCTGGGTACCTTGCATGCAAAACCTCCTCCTTGGTGATCGTAGGCTTCTGGTGCAATGCCTCTCTCACGTGTGTTGCTTCAGCACGTGTAGTAATCTTCATTATCAATGCCTCAGGTCCTTATGTAATCTTGGGCATCCACTAATCTCCTACCACACGTGTATCCTAACCATCCCGATGCCTTTGTTTTCTTGCTTATGTTGCTTACTTAGATGCTCATATAAGTCTGGGCACTCTTCATAGCTATGGTTCTTTCCGTAGAAAGAACATGTAATATTCTGAGGACATTTGCACCTATAGTGGTAAGGAGATCTACACGTACAACATGTTCCATGAGGGAACTCACCTCTTCCTCCACACGGCCTCGTCCTCCATATCCACCATGATACCCACGTCCCCTTCCACGACCTCATTCAAAACACCCCTCATTCCTGTCATAGCATGTTTGATTATGATCCCAATCTTGGTGCTCATTCCTACCCTTAGAATTATCTGTTATACTTGTCTGATCATACCCCAAGGTCTATAGCATCCTGGATCTAACCAATCAACAAAATCTTCATATCATGGATCATGGACTGTAAATTTTACAAAAGCAAGATACATTCATCCTTATCACACACTATAACAAAGGAGAGTGACTAGCATCATGATTCAATAGAAAAATTTCACGGTCTAACAATAATGAGCATATAGATCTGCGAGGGCAACTATCCTTGGTGTGACCTTCCATTTCACAATATATACACCAAATTACTGAATGCGTCTCATGGGCTGAATTTGCTGATAGCTTCTCTAACTGCTTTACCATAACTCAAACTATGGCTCTAAGAATGGATATGGAACTAATGCCTCTCTTAAGAATGGACTAACGCTTGTCAATGATCCCAACTACCTCAGCACGTAAAGCTACTTCTAGTGCTTCATGTGGATCAGTGTATGTCTTATGTGACAATGCCCTTCTAAAAGGTGTAATCAATCCTCCAACAAACCACTGTGCATGTTGGCTAGCATGAATATCATAAGATAGCTTAGATAGAAGTGTCTTAAAATGAGCATCATACTCACGTACACTCTCACTAGTTCCTTGCTTGATATCCTTGAGCGCACTTATACTCTTCTGCTCAAACTCAAGGATATGGAACTCTTTTAAGAAAGCATCTCTCAATGCTGCATAATCCACACAAGTTTGATCAGGGTCAAACTTCCTATAACAGCTGTGTGCGCGCCCCTATAATGTAGTGGTGAATTGAATTTCCTTTCACTCAGTAGATGTGATCCCTTTGGCACGCCACAAGATTTCACACATATGCATATGTTTGGCAGCATCCTCTATACCTCTATACTCCGGGAGACGAAGAGACATCTCCATGTAGATATTCTGTGGTTGCTTACGGACCTTGACCACCTGATCCAAACCTCCTGTGTTCCCTCTGCCTCCAAAACCACTAGATCCAACAGAACTAGAACCACCTATACCTCCTGATCCGCCACCTGTAGTTGGAATAGGGCCTGTAGACGTACTCCCCTGTGCTCCAACAGTAGTACTATATTGAACCCCTATAGTCTGTGAGGTAGTTCCACTTCCAGAGGTGAATCCAACATTTTATGCTCACATTCGTGTGGATGGTGCACATAAGAATGCTCCTCCAAATGACATTGAAGCCATTGTCTTCCTGCCATTGATGTACTTGATCCATGACTTACTCTTGCTCTCCTACTTTCCAAGTTAGTTTGTTGGTTACTTATCGTACTAGATACTGAAAAACCAAGCACAAGGGCTAGGTCACCAGGTGGATTAAGATGCGTGCCCACATTCCAGGTAGTCTCTGATGGCACACTTCTGTGTGAGGTCGAGGGGATCTCTATCATGCTTTCCAAGATGGGGGAGTTCCTGATGCTCTGGCTCCACATCTTCTATGTGAGTTGTAAATCCTTCATGAGCCATCTCTCTCCTCCATGCCATACTCTCTGCAATGGAACGTTGCTTCTTTATCTCCCTCTCGCGCGCCTCATTATACTTAAGCCACCTTTCCTCTCTCTGTTTCTCTGTCGCTAGGTCTACCATCTTAAACCAAACCTGTTCCTGCCCTCGCGCATGGTGAAGTTTAATTAGCCATCAATTTACTTTCTAGATTCAAAGTTACCATTAAGATCTTGATCGCCAGTGGAATACTTTGCAAATATGTTCCTCTTGGATACCACAAAAACTGGAATTCAGCTACCTCTGGGCAAGAGTACGTCGAAATTGAATATTCCATAATATAACTATTTAGAACACCACAAACCATGTATCCACCACGTGAGTCCATATCAAATCAGCATCATAGAGGGCCTGAAATTCTTCTTGTGTCCAGACAAGTGCACGATACCTCCAATTCCGTTGAGATGCATAAGCAGTAAGCCACTCGTATAGTTCTACTGGAAAAGATAGCAAAAAGATCTCATATAAGCTATCATACAGGTTTTTTTCTACCCAAGTGCGTGCATTAAACTCAGATCCACTGCTAAACCATCATGCATATTCTTCCTCCAGATCGTGTATCCATTCCTCAATACTTGCTAGAGTTAACTGGTACATCTTCATCATGAACCATCCTGAAAAAAACTGAAAAAGAGGTCCCAAAGAACGGAACCAATGATGCAGCCTAGAATTTACTAGATAACACCCTAGTCACGCTGGCACATCACTCAGCCTAGACTGAGCGCTCACCCGAAGTGCACAAAGGTACCAGGTCCCTCTTTAGGGTTCTATAACAAGATGTTAACATGATGAAGGAAGAAACATAAAGATTCATAACTAATCCATCTTTATACAATGCATACTACCCTCAGATCTATGAAAGAACAAGCTTAAACAATAATCATGATTGAATTAATAACATGCACTACTCAACTACACACAGAATGACACTTAGATTCAGCCAATATCTTCCATCTATTAGTAAATACAGAAGCTCCTTACAATATTGTCAATCTATACCAATGCGCGTATGGAACTGATACAATAGTTCAATCATATGTGTATATTCTCTATTACACATACATACATCTCTCTCTTTACTATGTACCTAACATCATATATATAGGGTGGGGACTTGCCCTTCACCGCTTATCTATTCCAGAAATAGGCTGCATGCTATTGATAGCCACACGCCATTTACAAGCATAGCCACACATGCAAGTGTGCTATCTATAGTCCTCTTGCAGTTAACTGAAGTGTCAATTCTATTCTCAACTTGTCTCCATGCAAAAACACTTCAATCCACTTCTCCAAAGATAGACAATGCATGGCACACACGTCTCTGCATCGTTGATGTGTTCCGCACACCATCTTCTAAAAATAGGTCTTCATGCTCAAAATCGGCTAATTCCTGAAATTTGAACTTGCCTTCCGCGCACGCGGTCCTTTTTGTCCTTCCGCACCCTTGGTTCCGGCCTTCTATCCCACGCAGACTCCTTGTGTGATCTTTGACAAGTATTATTTGATCAACAAGTACAATAAACTCCACCATGGAGGTAGATAAAGAAATTACAGGGGATGAAACTGCATCTAATGTAAATAAATGATCCTTCAAAAAGCTATAGCAAGTATCATAAATTTTTCATCAGATCAAAAATAATTTGATGCCTTTTTGGACCATGAACTCCACCTTGAGATTGTGATTCAATAGTTAAGAGAGATAAACATGAGATTTGTGGTCAAGCCTGAAACATAGAGCACCTTCGTGAGAGTAAAACTTCTCGTCCCCATAGGAATTGTGACATTGCCTATTCCTTTTGCAAGATACTCCTTGTTTTCTATAATTTGAACCCGATCTCCAACGGGTCGATCAATCAATGAATCAAACAACTTACTCTCTCCTGTCATGTGCTTGATGGCCTAAGAGTCAATCAACCAAACATTCTGCGTTGATTGCGATGTTTGGGAGACTAGAAAAACATCATCTTCATGTGCATCATAATTTGTTGATTATAGTAATTCCTCATCTGAGTCAAAATTTGGTTGGTCCATGACATGTCCTTTCTACATCTTTTGGTGAGGATGTCATTTGGATTTCTGTGAATCACCATAACCAGATGTGTTCTCTTCTCTAGAATTTCTATTATCACCTCTGGGCATTTTTGTCCACTCTCTCTTTTCTAATTTTTGGATGTTACTTCTTTCTTATCTTTGTTTATCAACCTAGATTGGCCTTTCACTTGTTAATGACGAAACTTAAATGAAGGAATCATAGATATACATGACTTATATAACTCCATTAGGGGAGGCAAGCATTTAAGAGACATATACATCTATAAGGAGCTAATATTTCTATCTACTACATCAAGGAATGCATTTTGGGACTGCATACTTCAATGCATAAGAGGGTCTATTATGAATTATGTACCACACATTTTGCATTGGGACAAAGTAGTTGCAACCTGTTATCTTTGTACAACTAGCACTAGGGAAACCTAGCTCAAGAAACACTATTCCAGTCACACACACCAGAGCTAAATTGAAACTGAATTGTAGTACAATGCTTGGTGACAATCACATTGGGGTGACATTATTTATTATTTATTCATCTAGGACCAAAGCTATTTTGTAGACATCAATTCCCAAAACATATGCTAGTGCCTGTGGGGTCGTGTCCTCTCCTGGTGCTTTTGTTCAGGAGATCGTCAACTCCATGTTTCAGAAACAAAGCTTAAACACTCTAGGATTTTCCTTTCTAGCCTATTCATCAATCTAGATCAGTCCAAACCTACGCTTACATGCTAAGTCATTATGGAAACCCTATCTATCACTCTTGTTTTTATTTTTTAGCTATATATATATATATATATATATATATATATATATATATATACTTGAATATTGTTATATTTATCTCGATCATTAATTCCCTTATAGATTTTAATTTTGTTAAATCATTTGGTGAACTTGTTCCTTACATGCCCATTATTGGATCTTTCATGGCTTCCCATACCTTTTATTCCAATGCTTCCCCATTCTATATCCGTTCAACTTTGTAATCTCCTTGTTAAGCATGTCCTAATTGATTCCGGATCTAGTCTTAATGTACATGTAACATTTCCTTTCTCCATCAAATTAGACTTTCTATTGCCAATCTAACTCCATCTAGTCTCTGTATTCATGGCTTTGATAATACAATTAAGCAAGTATTGGGTGAAATCTTTCTACCCCTTATTGTGGGATATTGTACTCTTAATGTTCTATGTCACGTTATGCCTCATGATTTCCCTTATAGTATCCTTCTAGGTCATCCTTGGTTACACACTATACATGCATTCCTTTCTACCCATGCCATAACACACAATGCCCTTGCTATTTCTTCCATGGATACTACTAAAATAGACTCCCCACCTCATGTTGCTATTTTCATGTGATATTCCTCTCATACATGATATTGATGGCATTACCTACATTGCACATCCTTCTCCTCTTGGGATGCACCCTAGTGTTACTGATTTACAAGATCAATTTCTATTAACACCCACGATACTCGTCCAATTATGTTTCATTCTTGATGCACTTCAATTGATCATATGCTTGGTGCTTCGAAATTTACATCTCTCTCCACACCTTCCTCATCACAAGTTAGAGCATCGTATGCTGATTTGACAATGATTCTTAATGTTTTCACTTTTTGACATTATATGCATGATTCATTTACAATGGTTGCATCTCATCTTGTTACATCAATGGGAGAAATCAATTCCCCTCTTTCCACATTTCTTTCTATGGTCATAGGGGCTAATTCATACTACTTTATTGCTTCTGATCTTCCCAAATTGCACCTATTGCTTTTGATGAGTCTTGTGTCTCTCCCTCCATTGCTTGACATTGATACTGATGAGCCTCCTAGCATTACATATGTTACACATCTTTTGACTCACATATTGATCCTTATGTTTACACTCACTTTTTCCACTTTTTCAACACACCCAATGGTACACCTATTCTATTTTCTCCTAATGGGTACATTCTTATTGTTTATACACTTCCTACTCCTTCAAAGTCTAATGTTTTTGTCATTGAACAATTTAGTGAACAATATTGATTATATTAATATATGATAATGTGATTTTTGTAGAGTCGAGATTGTAATTTGGATATTGCTTGAACACGTTACACAATACAATGCATTCCTGGCGAGTGGGAGGTTGTAGAGTTGATTTTGGATATTTGCTTGAACACATTACCTATTTTGACTATTGTAGGAGTCGTCTAAGTTATTTAGTCACCTCAAATTACACCATGCTTCTGATTGGCATATAAGAGAGTCGAGCTCTCTTATTCATTTGATCAATTTGTCGGTGAACAAATTATTTTAAAATATATTTTCCTGATAGGTACAAAGGTGGTACTAGTACTTCATGATTCATCCCACGGATGATATTTGACAACTGATCCCACTTGCCAAACTAAAAATCGATGACATTAAGAGGTTTTACACAACGTGTCCATCTCTGTTAAATATCTTTTATTTAATTAATAATTTAAAAATACATTGTTTGTTTTAGTTGTATTTACGAGGGTTGGGTAAGTTTCAGGGATTATATGCTTGATATAAACACATTTTCAGTAAAATATGTTATTTAAATATCTATGTAATGCTGCACTTATATTTATATTGAATGTGTTCGTAATAATAATGATGATTTTGCCAAGTTTTTTCATGTCAAATACAGACGGTCTGACAATTTTACAAAGTGTAAAATAAAATTAAAATTGGCAAAAACGTCCCGGACGTCAAATCTCAGCTCCGATTCATCCTATTCCAACAATTAATGCACTTGTGGACATATTTAATGCCTCGTAAACTTATACAAGATAAAAGATATGTGTCTTGGCGGCTGCAAGACTCGGCATTGAAGATTTTGAATTGACCAGGGAATTCGCTTTCACCATTACATCTTACTGGCAGACTGGCAACAAAATTTCACATTCTAATCCTACATTCTTTGAACCTGGGATTTTGTTACATTTTTGAACGTGGGATTTTGTTAGTTTTCTGACAACACGTATGGACGATGCTTTTACTTCTTTCACCTATACTTGATATTTATTTATTATGAACACAGGTTTCTCAGGTCTGCCCAAGACTCAAGTGCAGTAAGAAAAGCCCATTTTGCCATTATTACCTACATGTAAAGGAATTCACTTTCACCCAACAGGACGGATGGACGATGCTTTAACTTCCTTCACCTGCACTTGATATTTATTTATTAAGTGTGAACACAGGTTTCTCAAGTTTGCTCAAGTGGAAATCTGTTTCATAATTAAAAAAAGGATTAAGATCAATCATGTTAATGGAAGTCTTTAAACAGTAAACAAGTTCTTACAAATAGAGAGAAACAATCTGATATTATCACACGGCTCTTCAGATCAAGTGCATAGCTATTCTATAACATTTCCAAGTTCCATATCTTTGGTTTAGACGCTGAGAAATCTCTAGCATTTGTTACAATGGCTTCTGAGATCCCCCGATGGAAAGCCAGCCCAAAGAAATACCAAGAGAAACATCAAGAAAGTGGCAAGGATGGCTTCGATGAATTAGAAAATTCTTCTCACTCTGCAGAATATTTCTCCAAAAAAAAGTTGGCTTCTTTGGCGTTCACAGAGTTAAGCGCCAAAGGGGGAAGTGGTACCATCATAAATGCCATCTCAGACACGGGTGAAGTCAATGAAGTAGATGATGTTAGCACTAGCAAAATAGGGACCAGTGTGGAACTTACTGCAAGCAATACAAATATACCCAGTAGTGATTATAGCTTGGGTGTTTGGTTGACGTGGAAGGATGTGTGGGTAACAGTGCCAAGTCCAAGAGGAGGAAGTAAAATACTTGTTCAAGGGCTCACAGGACACGCCCAACCAGGACAAATGGTTGCCATCATGGGACCTTCTGGATCTGGGAAGTCTACCCTTCTGGACGCTCTTGCAGGTCAGACGTTGGAACTTATTTCCATTATCATTTTATTTCGATATCATTATGTTTCAATTCATTTAACTCTATGAAATGTTTCCATTCATTTAACTCTATCAAATTGTGTTTTAATATACGATACAGGTAACATATTTGATATGTTTCTTATCCTCTTCTGTGTTCTTTTGTACAATCTTGATACTTCAAACCTTTCCACTGAGTAGGAAGCACAATTTATTTATTTACGTTTATTTCATTTTTGGAGATTAGGTAGATTGGGAGGTGCCACCAGACAAGCTGGAGACATCTTAGTAAATGGTCGAAGGCAGGCTCTTTCTTATGGTACATCGGTGTGTATACTTCTTTTACTCAAAAGAATTTTATTAACTTCTATTATATATCTATAATTCTTTTTTAATATAAGCTTTGTAGAAGTTTGTAAGCTTTTGTGTAGACGTTTTAAAGATTTTGTTCTCTCCCAGATATTTATAAAATGAGTACCTAGATGTTTTAAAGATTTTGTTCTCTTTGTCTCCAAGATAAAGTCCAAGAATGTCATTACAAAATAAGTTGAGACCAAGGCAGGGGACTGTAGGTTTTTAATAATACTGTGGTAAATTGTAAATTTTCATGATACAGGCTTATGTGACTCAAGATGACATACTGATGGCAACATTGACAGTGTGGGAGGCAGTTTTTTACTCTGCTCAACTTCAGTTACCAGGTAGCATGTCTACTGCAGATAAGAGAGAAAGAGCTGAGAATACCATTAAACAGATGGGTCTTGATGATTCAGTGAATACAAGGATAGGCGGATGGAGGATGAAAGGATTAAGTGGGGGCCAGAAAAGGAGAGTTAGCATTGCCATAGAAATCCTCACGCGACCACAGCTACTCTTCTTGGACGAACCTACCAGTGGTCTTGACAGGTATATATAAATGATCATGCAACTTCAGAATATATGAAAGAGCACCTTCTGGTGCTATGCTTATGCTAAGGCTTATTTGAATTTAAAAACAATATCTAAAATGACTATCACCAATGGGATTAAGGTCTAAGGCCTTAACATTTAGGGGGCGTTAATTTATTTTATTTTACTATGGGTTTTTATGAAGAGTAGATCAATTTATTAGTTCTATATATGCTAGTAACAGCTAGTGTCTAACCTTACACATCAATTCAATTCACTTCATTCAAAATTACATAATTGTATTAACAATATGATATTTAAGAGACCTCAAATATTTATGCAAGTGGCTTTGTTGCAAGATTCTTAGAGTTAATTCATACTCATGTATTTTTCATACTTTGTATTATTTTGAAGTCTTGAAAGTATTTTTGAGAGAGATCAAGAAAAGGTGAATATATAGAGAACGTGGCAAAAAATAATTGGGAAATATATGAGAAAAAGAGGATTATGATAGACTATATGTTAGAGAATTAACCAAAGATTTTAGGCAGTAGCAGCTACAAAAAAATTATTAGGAAGTTTTTCTCGGATGATAGAGGCATAACATATCAAGTAATATGATATTTCATATTTGGTCATGATTAATTATTTTTTATGCTATATATTTTATTTATTTATAAAGGTGTTAGCTTTAATATTTCCTAGGGATCTCATAATCCTTAATTCAGCCCGGATATCATGATGAACTTATATGCAAAATTTTACTATAATCTTAGATTGTGATTTCAATTTCTAAAGTATAAAATTATCACATCGAACGCATAATATAATAAGTTCATAATGTGAGATAGTCTCAAATTTTAGCATACAAGATACAAGATAGTCTCAATTGTATGTATTATGTTAATAGCCACCCCAACTTACAAGAAAGTTGTTTGAATGATGAATTCATATCCACCAACATTGTTGCTGATCATAATAATATTTATTTATAGTTTAATGTTTTTTTAAATATTTCCTTTTATATGAATAATTTCTTCCTACCCAACAATATCTTCATGGAGGTATATAATAATATATAACTACAATATAGATAATCTTTATGTTGATAGAAGTGATGCCATGTATCAGAAAAAGCCCTCCCTCCAACATAATGATTGATTGGATTTACTACTAAACTCTAATATCTCCATATTTATTAGAAAACAATTTACAAAAGAGAATTATTTTTGTTTTATGGGTGTGCTCCACCAGCGCTGCGGCTTATCATGTGACGAAAAGGATAGCAACCCTTGCAAGAGATGATAAGCTAACCGTTATAACCTCCATACATCAACCAAGTGGTGAAGTGTTTGAGTTATTTGATAGCTTGTGCCTTCTTGCTGGAGGAAGGACTGTCTACTTTGGTGAAGCGTCTCAGGCAAATGAGGTAATTAAATATTTTCTATTAAAATATAGATCACTTTATGTTTTTCTATCTCTAGTAAAAATAACTTTTTATTCTGTCGAAAAATCAGTTTTTTGCAGTGAACGGTTTTCCTTGTCCATCCTTAAGAAATCTTTGTGATCATTATCTCCGGACCATCAATTCTGACTTTCAACTAGTGAGTACAAATAGATCAAATTTATGTAATATTATTTATTGGGAATCACTAATTGTATGATTGTTAATACAATGAAATCTTAGCCACTCATGGTGAAGTATCCCTGCTAAACAATCATGCTAACTTAGCTTTACGACCTTCATTGACAAAACAATACTTGTACCATATTCAAACCACTATGTAGGAATGAGTTGGATGATTACATGGTTAATATATGTTTGTTGTTTTTAACATTGAAATCCATAGGACATTGAAGGAGGAGATTCTCAAGGATGTATGTCAACTTCACAAGTCATAAACAAGCTAGTTACAGCATATCATTCCTCAAGCAATGCTAACATTATTGTAAGCAAAGTAAATGAGATATGTAAAAGGGTAAGTTCTTATTTATACTTATTTTCGTAAGTGATGTAAGGCATATAACCACACACACATACATGGTTTAAAAATTAGAATAGTACTTCCAAATATATATTTGAATATCATAGTGTTTAATCCATACATATGTTTTGAAAATGAAGAGTGAAAATAACTCAAAAACCTAATTAAATTCCTTGTGGATATAGGAAGGTGTAGTATTGGAAAGTAAAGGAAGCCAGGCAAGCTTCGTGATGCAGTCTTATGTTCTCACTAAGAGATCATTCGTGAACATGTATAGGGATTTAGGATATTATTGGCTTCGTGTTGCAATTTATATTGCATTGTGTCTTTGTGTGGGTACAATCTATTATAACGTCGGACAAAATTATGGTGCAATCCAAGTATGAACTACACTTATCTAAGACTTCAAAATCAATCTTAACTAAGTTTTTGCTATCATTTCCATTTGAAATTTTCTCAAAAAACAAATTATGATGATCATGTGGTGCAGGCAAGAGGTGCAATGCTTATGTTTGTAGCTGCCTTTCTCACATTCATGGCAATAGGAGGCTTCCCATCTTTTGTGGAGGATATGAAGGTTATCCATTTTCTCTCCTTCGCTTCTACTTGAAATAATATTTTTATACCCAAGACATATATTTTCCAATAACACTAAAGGAATTAATTATTTGAAGCTTGTATTAAAAGTAATCAATTAAATATAAATATTCCGGATACATTATAATCAATGTTGAAAGGGAAGCCCGCTAAGGTGGTTTTTTCTAATTTTCAAATAACAAGAGGTTTAAGGGGGCAAAAAAACTCACAAATTTCTAAGATAGATTAAACTTATAACTAAAATTTATGATCTCTATAAAAGCACACCACTTTCCCCCTCGAGTGTAATTATTTCTCGATTCTTCTGCAATGAAGAATTATTTCTTTATTCAGTACATTGTGGACTTATTGGAATGGTTAGCATGTAACTTGTTAACGTCTTTATATTCGTGGAATATATATATATATATATATATATATATATTGTGAAAAGCAGAAAATTCAAAAGCTATGTGAAATTTTTAAAATTAAAAAAATAAAGTTTTTAAGCGGGAAAAAGAATAAATTATGAATTGTTTGTTTTAAATCAGGTATTTGGGCGAGAGAGATTGAACGGACATTACGGTGTGATGGCTTTCGTGATAGCAAATACTGTTTCCTCAATTCCATATCTGATGCTTATTGCTGCATTCCCAGGAGGCATAGCCTACTTCTTAGTAAATTTACATGCCGGATTTGATCATTTTGTGTTCTTTGTTCTCGTTCTCTTTGCATGCATGACACTGGTTGAGAGTCTGATGATGATGGTAGCAAGCATTGTTCCAGATTTCTTGTTGGGAATAATTACAGGAGCAGGCATCCAGGTACTATTCTCTATACAATATTTTTTAAAGGCAGTTCAAGGTTTCTTAAACCATTTTATCTATGGAAAAAGATTACGAAAGGAATTGACTACAAAAATATATTGTTCGAAACCTATTAAACTTTTGTTACATGTGATTGTTTCCCAAATCTTGTTTCCAACATACCTTTTGTTGACGTTGTATGTAAAAAAAGTGCATATATGATATATCCCATAGACTATTTACCAACATTAACATTTTGAATTGATTCCATTTCAGGGAGTTATGATGTTGAATGGTGGATTTTTCCGGCTACCCAATGACCTGCCTAAACCGTTTTGGAGATATCCCATGTACTACATAGCCTTTCACAAATATGCAAACCAGGTAATATTTTGAATTTTCTTAGATTTATTCTTATATGGCACTTTACAAACAAATCTTTCTAGCCTGGCTGGCATAATCTTATATTGCTCAATTGTGATGACAGGCTTTCTACAAAAATGACTTTTCTGGTTTGAACTTCACAAACAATCAAGCAGGTGCTTCGCCAATAAGAGGAGATGACATATTAAGGGATACCTGGCAGGTTGAAATGGGATATTCAAAATGGGTGGATCTCTTAATTTTGGGAGGAATGGTGATGGTTTATCGAGTGCTCTTCTTCACCATTATCAAGCTCAGGGAAAAACTGAGGCCTCTCCTAAGGGAAAAGCTATCAAGCTTCCATCCAGGCCCCGTTAAAACATGCCCACCTTTCACCGACCTTAATATTTGACTGTCATATATTTTATAGAATGGAGATACCTATGTGTCTTGGTTTTATGTTATAGAGTCAGTTCTTAAGTTTAATAATTATATGTATTTGAACTCTATGTCAAAGGTATATGAATAGAGAATTTACTAAAATCAGAGTTTATGAATCGTTTCCTTTTTGTTTTATCATATTTATTTCTTAAACTGGAGAAGACCAAATATGTGGACTTGACAAATTCAATTTATTTTGAAGATTGAACAAACAAGAAAAGACGCCATTGAGCTTAAGAGAACAATAATCCATAATTATGCATGTTAGAACTTTTTCAATGAGAAGTAAATTTACCATTAGTTATACCATTTTTGGTTATATATAATTATTTATTTTCATATATATATATATATATATATATATATATATATATATTTTAAAGATTATTAAACATTTATTTATTTTTATATAATCTAAAATAAAATAAATTTAGTAATATTATAGTTTAAATTTATAAAGAAATAACATATTCAAATTTCATAATTATTAATTAAATAATAATTAATTTTTTTGATAAGGTAAATAGGAAAGTGTTTTGAAAGGACACCATACTCTTGTACAATAACGAAGGCTAAAAAAAAATAAAAGCCCAAACTTAAACAATCATAAAATTGGGTCAATACACATTGGCCATGCCATATATGTTGACCAAACAAGAGAAACAACACCAATGGATAAAAGTTTGCTAAAAGCACCAAAACCTAGTGGGATAAAGCACCCAAATCTAACTTAATATTTCCATTTCACCTATTTAATTTTTAACCTCTTGTCATTCTCCTTGAGAGGGCTCCGTTGACCAATTGTAATTCTAAAGTGTTATTTTATCAAGGTCTATAGGAAATTAAGTTTATGAAATTTTAATGAGCTTCTTGTTTCTTATCAAAGTTCGAGTTCTCCAATTCGTGACCTCTCTTTATCCCTCTTGATGGGTTCTCTTTTTGAATAGTTCTTAACAACATAATTTTTTCCTCTTCTCTTTCCACGATTTTAGGTACACATTCTTCATCTTGACAGAGTGGTTCGTCAAGTGTGGTCTTTTATGATTTAGTGGAATTTTGGCTTTTTACTTCTTGGTCATCATCTTCAAATTTTACTTATAGCTCTAGAAAAATAAATCTTTTGGAATTTGATTCTCTTTTTCCTAGATGGATGTGCTTGATTCTAGGATTACGTAGCTTTAGGTGTCTAGGAAGTTTACATATGCAACATTGAAATGTTGAATTCTCATTATATCCAACACTTGAATGTATTGATATTTTCCCATATGAGAATCAATTTATCCAGTAGACCCTTTTTGATATATATCTCCATGCGAATGAGAGAACAAGTACACAACCCCACTATAAATCTTTTCCTATTAGTCTTGATGTGGGAATCCAAAGAATTTCCTATTTCTTTGGAAGCAAGATAAAGACAAAGGTAGATTGGGTAGAAAAATCTAGACTGAAATGTTTGTAATCGAAGGTAAATTAGGGTCAAAATATGGAAATGATTAAGTGATGAATATCCTGCGTGTCCCAAAAATAAAGGTCCACCCACAAAGGAACTTGATAGTCTTCCCAATCCTCAAATATAACAATAAAAATCAATTTAACAATGATATTTATAAAAAAATCCATGTCATGTTTATCTATTGATGCAGATCATGTGTGGATGGCCATAACATGTTAAACCTACAAATAAAAACTACTTGTTTTAAGTACTCTCATTCTTGCTCCAAATATCTTCATTATTTTTGTCTCTTCTTCATCTACGATGTATGTAAAAAAGGATTGTGAGAATTTGGAATGGGAGATAATTCTTTTCACTTAATCTTTAAAGTTCCCTGGTTTAAGGGTACACAACACCCCTAGACACATGGCTCCTCCACAAATTCACAACACCGTGATGAGGATGGGGTATTTTCTAATAGAGGATTAAGATCATCAAGTTGTTTTATCTCATAATATGATCATTCATGATCTCCCAAGACCCTTAGTTGAAGATCCTTTTTCTACTTGAGATCAACCACATGATCTACAACATTGGAGGTAGATGGTATTGTTTACACCCTAGTCATATTTTAGGTGTGGAAAGTACACAACACTAAAGATGATATAAGGGTTTGTAATAGGTAGAATATTGTAATCTAATTAACTTCCAACATCAATTATGCACAATCATAATAATGTATTCAAACTTGAAATAATTGATAAACGATAAGAACTTTATCAAATACATAAGAGGAGATATAATCTTAGTTGTTCAATGGAGGACAAAGTATCTAGATATGCAAGATGATGAAATAGGATGATATGGAACTATTGATTATGCAATTTAGAAGTTTTGGCGCTAAACACTAAGTATGAATAGAAATGTACATCTAATGTATGATTCAAGATGGAACCATACGGTCCCGACATGGAGCTGTATGATTTCAAACCCTCGATAGTATGGATCTATAACTTTCTATATGCTTTGTATATTTGAAAATAATCTTTTTTGTATGTTACAATTTCTCAAAATTTGGGATGACATGTAAACACCTATAACAAAATAGAAACATATAAAACCTTTAATCAGAGCATTAGCAAACCAAAAGAAGAAAACATGTGTGTGATGAGGTTGAACTACCCTCGATAGTTAGACTTTAACTGTTGAACCAATCTAAGTGATCCACTATATGTCTTTGTTGTGGTATTAAGGCTCGCGTAGTTCTTCTAACCTTGCTTGTGCAAGTGCGCTTATTTAACCAACCCCTAGTGGTGCTCTTGTGTATCTTAACTACAAAATAGTGGGATAACTATGTGATGTCCTCTCAAAATTCCCCCCTTTCGAAAGTCAAAAATTGAAAATTTTGAGTTGACACCCTTCAGTGATGTTTAGTGACGTGAAAATATGAGGAAATAGTAAAAATTCATGTTTTTGGAGTCATTTTGGTGATTTACGGGTTTGTCAGACATTTTTGTCCCTCATGTCCCAAGTCCGCGGGCCTTATGTTCCTCGATCGCTCACATTCCCAAAAATCTGTTAACTTTAGGTTCTGTCAGAACTTTTCGGTCCGTATGTTCCAAGTTCGTTCGGGCTTTCTATTCCCGATCACCAGATATCGTTGGAATCGGGTCCTTCGCGTACTTTTGTCCCATCTGTCCCAAAAGCGTCTGTGCCTTCTGTCCCCAATTTTCCCGCATCGCGCGCATCGGCCGAATCATCTTCGCTTCCCTCGCGTTTCCAAGTTTTTAATCCACATGTGCTCATTTGGCCTACTTTACCCACATCGCCGTGTCGGCCGGATCGCGTCTTCACGTCCCTCATGTCCCAAATGTACTAAAGACCATCCGGGCTAGTTTTTTCCGCTCTTCTCGATTCTTGCCTTTTTAAGTCGGTGCAATATGAATTTAATGTGCATTTATGACCTTCTCTCTCCTAAATGGCTATTTAATGGGACTACCCTCTACGCATTTGGCACACTGCTCACTTGCCATCATTCGCTCGAATCCCTATAATTAAGATCATCTGCTCGTGCTCCCATTCCCTTTGCATTTTTCATTGTGGATTCGATCTATGAAAGTTGTTTCTCTATACGTTGCAAACATGAAGATTAAATTCCAAGGTCAAGAACATGTTTCACCTCTTGAGTCCTCTATTCCCGATATCGGGGATAGTGAGGTTCGACACCTGGACTTTGGTGATTTCTGGAATAGATTGACTAGCCCTAATCCTTCTCCCATGGCACAGATGATCAATGATAGTGGTCTTGCGTATGCGGCGGGCTTCCTATCTCAGTACAATGTGCCGACACCGTGCTCACCTGTGGGGCTCACTTTAACCCAAACACCAAGGAATTGTCAAATGTGCACGGGGAGCTGATTGCTAAACTAGATGTTGCTACCATTACTACTACTCTACGGATTCCAGAAGTTGAAGACTCCATTGTTATCACTTAGGCTCAAGCTCAGACTCTATTCGAGCAGGAAGTGTGATAAATATAAGGCGAGGATAGCAAAATCATGGTTGAAGAACCCTAAGAAGGGAGCATCCCGACTTTCTAAGGCATTATTTAGGGCCGATTTCAATGAAGAGTTGTTTGATTTCATTATCTTGCTAGCTCGTGTCATGGGATTTCCCTCTACCAATGAATTTCACTTTTGGATGTGCCCTCTCATCAACATCGTCTGCGAAGGTAGTCAGAACATAAATTGGGTAGAAATCATTTGCATGAATTTAACTGAGCAATTGTCCAATGTGCAATAGACTAAGAAGTTCTATATGACTTCTTATCTCATGTATTCCCTAGCAACATCATGGCAGGTTTGGATTCACATACATGGAGGGCCAAAAGGATGAACCCATTTATGCATACTTGCCCTCAATTCACTCTTGAAACTAGCAACCACAACTTTAGGAGGGTTAATGATGCCTTTACCATGTATATTGTAAGGCTCTTAGAAGGTGATACTGCTAGAGATTTTCTGATGAGGCCATGAACCTGATAGCAAAGTATGGAGCTTTCTTCATTCAGTTCAGGAGGTTTTCATATATCAGGTTGGCTGGTTATGAGAACACACCTCTCAAGCTCCCCATGTTTTGTAATGACAAGATGGCTTTGATTGAAGTGTGCAGGCAATTGGATAAATTGCATAGAACCTGCAGGGACAAGAAAATATCTAGTCTTGCATTTCCCTATTTCCTTGGGTAACTATACATGCAAAACAACCTTGGATGCTCAAAATATAGAAAGGGCCCTTGCTCCCATCACTGTCCACTTTTTCAGGCCTAGGACCTATTTTGATTTGAAGAAGTTCATTGAGAAAACCTCGGATAAATTATCATCACAGTCAGATGCTGAGGACTACTGGGCCGATTGTGCAGATGACTTTGAAGCAAGGCAGAGGCACTATGGCAGATTCTCTCTATAGCTGATAAAGGAGCTCAATCTCTACCAGATTCTTGAAGGGTTCCAAGATGATAATGAAGACTGGCTATCCTATGAATATGAGACATTAATCAAACATACTCCTTTGGAAGATCTAGACTGGTACAAGAAGGAGAAGGATGACTTGGTTGAGATTTTGGCCCCTGTCCTTGTAAGAACCAAGGTTTGGTTTGATAGAAAGGTTTGAGAGCTTAGGAAGAATCAAAGTGGATCTTCTTCCAAAGATACTTCAACACCTAGGAAGGAATCACATACACCCAACACGGAGGTACCTACACAAACCCCTCCTCCTTCCTCAAATAAAGAACCTGAATCATCTACTCCCTCTTCTTCCACTCAAGTGTATCAAAAGAAGGTAAAAGAGGTTAAACAAGAGCCAATTGAGGAAGAACCCTTTCAGGCATTTAGAACTACCTTCAAGGGCTAGAGAACATTATTGTTCTCAGTGAAAGTGATGATGGTGAGGTACCAGACCCTACAGAACTTCAAAAGTTACAATAGAAAAGAGAAGGAAGTGCCTAGCACTGAACCTCCAAGTACCACTGATTCCTCTACTCAAGAAGCTCCAGATGCCTCACTCACATCTCTACTAGAAGCAACAATGGTGAATACTTTAAGTTCCATGAGCTCACTTGCTCTTGGACCTCTTGTTCCTTCTTCTTCCCCTCTACTTTTGCATGGGTGCAACCCCTGAGTTGATAATAGGAAGAGGAAACCTTCTTCCCATTTGTCAGACCAAACTTTGATGTTGTGGCAGCCTTGTTAGGCACTACTCCTCCTCCTCCAACAAAAAGAGAGCCAAAGAAACTTCAAGAATAGTGACAGATGCTCAAGGCCAACAATTTCTAGAGGTTGCAAAGCCTAAAGTTGATAAGGCAGAGCAAGATCTATTAGCCTCTGACCTGGAGCTTTCTAGGATTCCAATGGGAGAATCCACTCCTGAGAGTGAGGTGCATAACCTCCAGGAAATAGTAACCAAGGTTATTGAGAGAGTGGAGAAGGGTAAACAAACTATAGAATAGTTGGAAGAACAAAATCAAGTTCTTTCTAGCTTCATCAAATCATTGTTGACTAAAGATAAAGTTTTGGATCCTGCTCCACTAACTTCCCTTCCACCTCCTATGATTCTCAGTCAGGATGAGGTTCAAGAGTATCAAGGATATACACAGGTATTCCACTTATGGAAGGGCTATGGAAGCCATGGTTGATGACATGATCATTGCAGGCTTGAATTTCATTGTAGAAGCCTTCAAACTCAATGAGAAGGTGGCCAACCTGCAACAAAAACTCTCCTCCTCTATTGGAACCATGGACAAAGAACTGAAGCTTTGGAGTAGTTGCATCATAGATCTTCACCTGATGGAACAGGCCGATGAAAAGATATTGATGGCCAATAAAGTTTTTGATGATGCCAAGGACAATTTGTCAAGGTCATGGGTTTTCAGTGTTGAATGGAAAATAAAAGTTCTGGAAGAAGCCTTGGGAGAATTAAGGAACAGTTGGCAGAAGGGAGAATCCTTCAAAACTTGTGTTGTGTCTGCCTTCAAAGATATTCACTTGTCATCATCTCATGATGAAACTTCAGGTGTTCCTTTCTCTCTCCAAGAGATTAAAACTCAGTTCAGGGCATTTGTTAAAGAAAACCTATTCAAGGAGGAATTGATTACCAAAGAGAAGATAAAGGAGATTTTCTCTCTTCAATCTGCTATTGAAGAGGCTAATAAAGAATACCTTGAGCATACCGAGTTTGATAAGGACATGGAGAAATGCCTAGGCACTTGGTCTCAAGCCACTACCAACACATCAGTCCCATGAGGCAGAGAGATAGCTGAAGCATTGAAAAGATTCAGGCAATGGATTCTCAAGTCGGTGGGCCCTCCTAAGAATAAGCGGATGTTTTCTCTTCTAGCTTCTCCTCTCCTCCTTTTTTTCTGAAATCGAGCTCATTGTAAACTAATTAAGGATCTTGTGTCAAACACTTCCTTAATTAACATTTTAGTTAAAAGAAATGGTTACCAAGTGTAACCAATTTGTAAGCTATATAATGAGCTCTCTACGCCATTTTCAGGGGCTAGAACTCTGTTGATTTTGAAAGTGTAAAGGAGTTAAAAAGCTATCAATACAAGAAGATCTCTCTTTCGTTTCCATCTGCTCTTGTTCTTTCATTGCTATATGTTAAAAGTTATTGATCATTAGTCTGTTTTACTTCAAGAAGCTTTGTATTCTTGTGGATGTCATCTCTGGAACTTTGTGTCTATGAAATAACATCTTGTGGTTTTAAATGCAAATGATTATGTTCTATATGATTCCCTTATGGCATGAGTAAGGAATTATTTTGTTATCTATATTTCCTGAGAGTGCTATTCTGCCCCTCCCATTCCTTAATTCTTCTATCTTTTTGTATTGATGATCTGTTATATCAAACACTTTCATAATATCAGAGTTCCTCATTAAAGCTAAACGTTGTACATTTGTAAATAGGTTTTTGCCTTTAAATAAGGGAACCTCTCCCATTAAAGAGGAGGGACTTTCTATCCCCTAACTATTGCTTTCAATAAAGTCCTTATTTGACAACCAACAATTTTTGCGACTCTACTGGGATTCGTTTTGAACGTATTCCAGTTTTATGAACATTTTCTTGATCATTCTTTGATCTGCGACTCTACGATTTACTCATGGCAGGAGAGCCCTTGGTATTGAAGATTCTCAGTTTCAGCTCTTGGAGCGGCAAGGTTTCCCTCTTCCTTCAACAGGAGAGAAATAGAAGAGTTCATTCCACAAGTACACCTCCTATTGAAAATAGAACCCCTGTGAGTGGTATCCCTCCAGAGAAACTCAGCCCTAATCTTCGTGCTTTAATTCTTGTTGGTGTTTCAGTTCCCCTTCAAGCAGTCTTTCCAAGGATGGCAGTTCCATTACCTTGGGGCCATCGTGTTGGGCCTCTTGCCCTTCCTCAGCCTTTGCATGAGTTACCCAGGGTAACAGGAAGAACTTCCCCAAGTTCAGAGGTGATGGCAAGGTGCATCCTGATGAACATATTGCAGCCTTCATAGTTGCATGTGGAGTCCTCGGAGTTGAACATGAAGATGTCTCGGTGAGGATTTTTGTAGAAACTTTGCAAGATAATGCAGCAGATTGGTTCTATCATCTTCTTGTTGGGGCCATTACTAGTTGGACCACGATGAGGACAAGATTTGAGAACCGTTTCAAACCTACAGAGGATGTGCATGCTTTGCTGGCCTAGATTTCTCAAATAAAGAAAGAATCACAAGAGCCCATGAGGGAATTTGTGGCCAGGTTCAACAAGTTGATTAACAAGATCCCACCAGACACTCAACCTGTAGATCAAATTCAAAAATGTTTCTTCCTGAATGCTCAATTACCTGAAGTTAGCTACGCATTGAGAAGAGCCAACCTTGCAACATTGGCTGAGGATCAGAGATTAGCTATTAGCGTTGAAGATGACTTGATCATGTCTGGTAAGTTGAAAAGAGATCCTTCCAAATCTAGAGCTTCTTCTTCCTCTTCTTCTACCCCTAGAGCTAATACAGATCCATTAGTACAAAAGCTTGCTAATGACCTCATTGCCATCAAGAAACAATTGGCTCAACACGCTCCTTATGCAGATGTTCCAAGGAGGAATTTTCAGCCTAGAAATCATTTTCCTTCCTCTCAGACAAGGCTGGCAATTGAGGGGCCACCCATCAAGGTCCCTGTTAATGCAACTTGTGAGGTTGAAGAGCCTAAGATGAAGAGATTAATGAAGATTGTGAAGAACCTGAAGAAGAAGCTGATGAAGAACTGGAGGAACTTGAGGGATCTCGAGTTAATTTCTTCACCACTGAAGGTGTTGATGAAGAGGATGATTATGATGAAGTAGTAGCAGATATGAATAGTGAATCATACGCTGTCATGACTTGGGAATAGAAAAATAAGAAGGAAAAAGTGATGCATCCCGCTAAGAGATCCAAGGAACATCCCACGACTATCCCCATTGTTGCAAAAAGAGGATCTCCTATTCCCACTGCATCCACACAGAAGGTGAGTTCTGCTAATTCTTCTTTTCCTAATTCTACTGCTAAAGCTTCTTCTTCTCCAACTCCTAAACCTGATAAGCCTAAGATTCCTAGTGATGATAGCCCATCCACCTCTGGATCTTTTGATATCATTGATCACCTTAAGAAAACAAAGGTTCAAATTTCAGAGGCTGAGTATTATCAAACCCACCCTAAAGCCTTTGCCAAAATGGTCCACTTTGTCAATTCCCATTCCAAAACTACCTCTAAAGGCCTTTTCCTACTCCATCCTCTCGCACCCCAACCCAACCTTGTAGCTGTAGTCACCTCACCTAATGAGAAAATCAAACCATTTTATGTGACTCTTCTTATAGCAGGCCATAAACTTAGCAACTGTGTCATAGATTCAGGAGCATCAGATAATGTAATGCCTGCCAAAGTGGCTCATGCTTTGGGTCTTACTCTCACACACACTTATGGGTCTTGCTATTCTATGGAGAGTAAGGAGGTGCCCCTGGTTGGAAGGATTAAAGATGCACAAGTAGCTTTTTCCACTTTACCAGAGAAGAAGGTTTTGGCTACTATTCTAGTAGTTGATATCCCTCCTTCATATGGTATGTTGTTAAGTAGGAATTTTTGTAAAGATGTGGGAGGAGAGATTCAAATGGATTGGTCACATGCCCTCATACCAGTCAATGGAAAGATGAAGAAGTTGTTGCCTGAGAAGCAATCTGAGTATATTGTGCAAAAATGGATGATCCCAAAGCACAAATACTCTATGAGGATATTGGACATGGTAACTATATGATTATGTCTCCGGAGGAAACTCAACTTCCCAAAGAAGTACTTCATGATCCTAATGGTGTTTGGAATCTAGAATTTGATGGAAGTTGCTCCTCAGCCGGTTATGGAGCAGGTGTGGTATTGATATCTCCTAAGGGAAAAATTCATCCTTTCTCATTCAAGCTACAGTTTGAAAATACCAATAATACAACAGAGTATGAAGCCCTCATCCTTGGACTTAATGTGGCAAAAGAAAAAGGTGTGAAGAATCTTCTGCTCGTGGAGATGCAGAACTAGTTGTTAAACAAGTCAGAGACCTTTTTCAAGTAAAGAATAGAAGGTTGAAGCATTACAGAATCAAGTTTGGGATTCTATTGAATTTCTTGATGCCTTCTCCATTGAAGCTATGCCGAGAGAAAAGAACACCAGGGCTGATTCACTAGCTGTCTCAGGATCGTTGTTGATACCTCACCCTGATTTCTCTCAGGATAAATTTACCATTGAAATGATCCATAGGCCAAGTGTGCCTGATAATGCAAGTAATTGGAAAATTTTCAATGATGATCAACATTTTCTTTCTTTCTTGGAGCTCAGGGATAACTTTGAACAATTGTACTTTGAAGGAAGTAACAATTTTCCTCGTGAGAATGTATCTTCCCATGAGGAGGGTGTCAAAGAGGAGACAGATCAAGATGGGTGCATCGACTCAAAGGTAACAAGATTCCTAAAGGGCTGGTGAGTTTGGAGGAATTGTTTGATAAACATGACAGGTATGTTAAGTCTAAAGCTTCTACAGGAGTGTGGCAATCTGCTGAGTATGAAAAGATTAACATTGGGAGCTCTGTTGACCCCAAAATGGTGAACGTTGGAACATGTTGTACACAAGAAGAAAAGAAGAAGGTGGTGAACCTCTTAAAAAAGTATAGGGATGTTCTTGCATATTCATATGAGGATCTAAAAGCTTTCCAACCAAAGGAAATGCAACATTTCATTCCTCTCAAACCTAGGATTAAACCTTTCAAGAAAAAGCAAAGGCAGTACAATCCAAAGATTGCTGACACCATTTTTCAGGAAATACAAAAATTATTGAAAGCCAAAATTATCTTCCCCATTCACCATTCGACATGGATTTCCAATATTGTGCATGTCAGGAAGAAAAATGGTGAGATTCGTATTTATGTTGACTTCAAGAATTTGAATCAGGCTTCTTTGAAGGAAAACTACCCTCTACCCATGATGGATCAAGTTTTGCAAGCTATTACAGGATCTGAAATGTTGTCCATGCTTGATGGTTTCTCAGGGTATAATCAAGTGGAAGTTAATACCACAGATCAACACAAGATGACCTTTACCACCCCCAGGGTACTTTTTCCTACAAGAGGATGCCTTTTGGACTCATTAATGCCGGTGCCACTTTTCAAAGGGCTATGGACTTGGCTTTTGGAAGCTTGAAAGGGAAATGTATTGTTGTGTATCTAGATGACCTGACTGTGTTTTCCAAAACTAGAGCAGATCATTTTCAATCATGGAAACAGTTCTCTTGAAATGCAGAGAACATGGGGTTTCTTTGAATCCCAAGAAATATGTCTTTTGTGTCACAGAGGGAAAATTGTTGGGGCATGTTGTCTCTAAAGATGGAATCAAAATTGATCCTGAATGAGTTCAAGCTATTCAACAGATTCCTCTTCCCACAAGTAAGAAGGGAGTGCATTCTTTCTTCGGTAAGATCAACTTCCTGAGAAGATTCATTCCTGATTTTGCAGAGCTAACTTTGAATATCTCTCAAATGATGAAAGGAAAACAAACGTTTGGCTGGTCCTCTAGAAGGGAAAGAAGCTTTTGAAGGTATAAAAAGGCTATTGCTAGGACTCCTATCTTAGCATGTCCAAATTTTAGTAAAGATTTTATTATTTATTGCTATGCCACATAGAAAGCACCCTGGCTGTTGTATTGACCCAGAAAGATTCTGATGATCATGAGCTCCCAATTGCATTCATGAGCTACATTCTTAAAAATCATGAGTTGAAATACACCATGATGGAGAAGCATGCTTTCGCAGTGGTTAAAGTTGTCAAGCAGTTTCGATTTTATATTCTTAACTCCCACTCTATGGTGCTTGTGCCTGATACAACCATCAAGTCTATTCTTACGCAACAAGAATTTGGAACTAAGAGAGGAAACTAGGTAGCAAAGGTTCAAGAATATGATATTGACATCAGACCAACCAAACTAGTTTGGGGTAAAGGCTTGTGTGAACTCATTGCTGAAGGAGCTGGTCATGAATTACCTAAGGAGGAGGTTGATGTTCCTATTGTTCTATTTCTCAGCTCGATAGATGAATGGTATGCTGATATCACTCATTTTCTCACCTATGGGGAGTGTCCCTCTAACTTGACTGCCAAGGAGAAGAGAGCTATCAAGCTAAGATCAGCCCAATACGTGTTGTGGGAGAATGCTTTGTTCAAACGTGGAATGGATGGAAGATTTCTGAAATGCGTTGACAAAGAACAACAAAGAAGCTTTTCTCATCTTTCCATGATCAAGCATGTGGAGGTCATTACTCATCTCTGTTACTTACTACCCACAAGATTCTTCGTGTGATGATACTATTGGCCTACCTTGTTTAAAGATGCATCAAAATGGGTTGATAAATGTGAAGCTTGTCAGACTTTTGTGGGAAGACCCAAATTGGTTGCCTTGCCGACTTAAACTAGTTGTGATTGAAGAGCCCTTTCAACAGTGGGGTTTAGATTTCATTGGAACACTCAACCCATCTTCAAGTGTAGGACATACTCATGTGTTGACTACCATAGATTACTTCACTAAGTGGGTAGAAGCCATTCCAGTAAAGAGTACTACTTCTGAAGTAGTATGTAATTTTATCAAAGAAAACATCTTGGTAAGGTTTGGAGTGCCAAACAAGATTGTGACTGATAATGCTTCAAATTTTTCTTCTACTGAGATGATGGATTTCTGTTATGGATATGGCATTTCCCTTGCTCACTCTTCATATTATTATCCTCAAGGGAATGGACAGGCAGAATCAACAAACAAGAATCTGGTGGCTATAGTAAGGAAACTGGTTAATGAATCTCAGAGGAACTGGCACAAGAAACTCTATGATGCTCTTTGGGTAGATAGGATTACACCTAAAAGAGCTATTGGGATGTCCCCTTTTCAAGTGGTGTATGGTGTGGAAGCTCAATTACCAGTAACAATGGAGCTACCAGCTTTGTACTTAATGAAGGCCATTGAAGACACTAGCTTCAATGATTCTTTAGATAAAAGGATCATGTATCTTCATAAGTTGAATGAAGATAGGCTGCAGGTTGTTGATAGAATATCTTCCCACCAAGAAGGTGAAATATTTGTTTGACAAGAAGGCCAGATCTAGAGATTTCAAAGTTGGAGACATTGTTTTGTTATGGGATAAAAGACATGAACCTCGAGGAAGCCATGGTAAGTTTGATTCTCTTTGGCTCGGTCCTTTCAAAATCAGGCACTTTTCTAGTGAGAATTCTTTCTATCTTGATTACATGGATGGTTCCTCTCTCCCACTTCCTTATAGTGGGCAATACCTGAAATTGTTCAAGTCCTAGGTGAATAGGAAGTCTCTTTGTATATTATGTATAGGGTGTGTTTGCTTTCCCCTGCTTTTGGTGTGTTTCTTTTCCCTGTTTGTGTGTTTTCTTCTGTATTGGTTTGCTTTTGGACTCTATGGCCTAATGGATAAAGCACTGGTTTTCTTCCCCTAGATTTCCCAGAGTTCTTGCCTTGTCTCATTCTTCTGATCTAGCCAAGTCATCCCCAAAAAGAGCTAGTTGTTGTCCTCTCAAAATTCCCCTTTTCGAAAGTCAAAAATTGAAAATTTTGAGTTGACACCCTTCAGTGATGTTTTAGTGAAGTGAAAATATGAGGAAATAGTAAAAATTCACATTTTTTGGAGTCATTTTGGTGATTTGCATGGGTCTATCGGACATTTTTGTCCCTCATGTCCCAAGTCTGCCGGGCCTTCTGTTCCCAATCGGCCGCATTCCCTAAAAATCTGTTAACTTTCGATTATGTCGAACTTTTCGGTCCGTATGTTCCAAGTTCATTTGGGCTTTCTATTCCCCGATCACCCGCATCATCCAAATCGGGTCCTTCATGTACTTTTGTCCCATCTATCCCAAAAGCGTCTTGTGCCTTTTGTCCCCGATTTTCCCACATCGCGTGCGTCATCCGAATTGCATCTTCGTGTCCTTCGCATCCTTTGTGTTTCCAAGTTTCTGAACCACTTGTGCTCATTTGGCCCACTTTACCCACATCATCCGTGTTAGCCGGATCGTATCTTCGCATCCCTCATGTCCCAAATGTACCAAAGACCATCCGGGCCAATTTTTTCCGCTCTTCCCGATTCTTTCCTTTTTAAGTCGGTGCAATATGAATTTAATGCACATTTATGACCTTCTCTCTCCTAAATGGCTATTTAATGGGACTACCCTCTATGCATTTGGCACACTACTCACTTGCCATCATTCACTCGAATCCCTGTAATTAAGATCATTTGCTCGTGCTCCGTTCCCTTTGCATTTTTCATTACGGATTCGATCTGTGAAATTTGTTTCTCTATATGTTGCAAACATGAAGATTAAATTCCAAGGTCAAGAACATGTTTCACCTCTTGAGTCCTCTTATTCCCGATATCGGGGATAGTGAGGTTCGACACCTAGATTTTGGTGATTTCTAGAATAGATTGACTAGCCCTAATCCTTCCCCCATGGTGCGGAAAATCAATGACAATGGTCTTGCATGCGTATGCGGCGAGCTTCCCTATCTCAAGTACAATGTGCCGACACCGTGCTCACTGTGGGACTCACTTTAACCCAAACACCAAGGAATTGTCAAATGTGCACGGGAGCTAATTACTAAAACTGGATGTTGTTGTCATTATTGCTCCTTTGCAGATTCTAGAAGTAGAAGACTCCATTGTTATCACTCAGGCTCAAGCTCAAGCTCTATTCGAGTAGGACAATGATAAATATAAGGCGAGGATAGAAAAATCATGGTTGAAGAACCCTAAGAAGGAGCATCCCGACTTTTAAGGCATTACTTAGGGATGATTTTAATGAAGAGTTGTCTGATTTTATTATCTTGCTAGCTCATGTCATGGGATTTACCTCTACCAATGAATTTCACTTTTGGATGTGCCCTCTCATCAACATCGTCTGTGAAGGTAGTCAGAACATAAATTGGGTAGAAATCATTTGCATGAATTTAACTCGATCAATTGTCCAATGTGCAACAGACTAAGAAGTTCTATATGACTTCTTATCTCATGTATGCCCTAGCAACATCCCGGCAGTGGTTTGGATTCACATACATGGAGGGCCAGAAGGATGAACCCATTTATGCATACTACCCTCAATTCACTCTTGAAACTAGCAACCACAACTTTAGGAGGGTTAATGATGCCTTTACCATGTATATTGTAAGGCTCTTAGAAGGTGATACTACCAGAAGATTTTCTAATGAGGCCATGAACCTGATAGCAAAGTATGGAGCTTTCTTCATTCAGTTCAGGAGGTTTTCATATATCAGGTTGGCTGGTTATGAGAACACACCTCTCAAGCTCCCCATGTTTTGTAATGACAAGATGGCTTTGATTGAAGTGTGCAGTAATTGGATAAATTGCATAGAACTTGTAGGGATAAGAAAATATCTGGTCTGCATTTCCCTATTTCCTTGGTAACTATACATGCAAAACAACCTTGGACGCTCAAAATATAGAAAGGTCCCTTTCTCCCATCACTGTCCACTTTTTAGGCCTAAGACTTGATTTGATTTGAAGAAGTTCATTGAGAAAAACCTCGGGATAAATTATCATCACAAGTCGATCTTTGAGGACTATTGGGCCGATTGTGCGAGATGAATTTGAAGTAAGGTGGAGACACTATGATAGATTCTCTCTCGCACTGATAAAGGAGCTCAATCTCTACCATTCTGAAGGGTTCCAAGATGATAATGAAGAATATGTCTTTGATGAATATGCAGACATTAATCAAACATACTCCTTTAGGGAGGAAGATCTCAGTCTGCATTTCCCTATTTCCTTGGGTAGAAGGAGAAGGATGACTTACCTTGACGCTTTTGATGAGGCCAAACTTATAGAAAGTATGCTCCCATTTCTTTTTAGGCCTAAGAGATTTGATATAAGAAGTTCATTGAGAAAAACACTAAGGATAAATTATCATTTTGTCGATGTTGATGGCTATTGGGCCAATGTGTAGGTGAATTTGAAGTAAATTGGTGGAGACACTTGATAGATTCTCTCTCGCAAAATAAAGTCTCAATTTTACCTATTTCCTCGAAGGGTTCCATAGATGATAATGAAGACTTGGACGCTCAAAATATGAGGTCATTAATCAAACATACTCCTTTAGAATATTTTTTAGGCCTAAGGAGAAGGATTTGATTTGAAGAAGATTTTTGATGAGAAAATGAACCTAGTAAAGTATGGAGCTTTCTTCATTAAGTTCTTGAGGAGGTTTCATATATCAAGTTAGCTGGTTATGAGAACACACCTCTCAAGCTCCCCATATTTTGTAATGACAAGATTTTGAAGTTTGCGGTAATTGAATAAATTGCATGAAGATTGTAGGGATAAGAAAATCTATGGTCGATTTCCCTATTTCCTTGAGCTAATCTATACAGTATTCCCAACCTTGGGTTCAAAATATAGAAGAGGGCCCTTGCTCCCATCAATACTTTTTAGACCTGATTTGATTTGAAGAAGTTCATTGAGAAAAACCTCGGGATAAATTATCATCACGAGAAGGATGACTTGAGGATATTTTGGCCCCTTTCCTTGTGAACCAAGATGACTTTGGTAAGGCGGAGAGGTTGATAGATTTAGGAAGAATCAAAGTGGCTCAATCTCTACCAAATTCTGAAGGGTTCAAGATGATAATGAATCACATACACCCAACATGAATATGAGCCATTAATCAAACATACTCCTTTGGAAGATCCTCGGTAATAAAAGGAGAAGGATGACTTGGGTGATATTTTGGCCCCTCTTCTTCCAAAGTGTAACCAAGGTTTGGTTTGAAAGAAGGTTAAGATCTTAGAAGAATCAAAGTGGATCTTCTTCCAAAGATACTTCAAATTGAAGGAATCACATACACCCAACATGGAGGTACTGCAAAAACCCCCTCCTTCCTCAAAATAAATAACCTAATCATCTACTCCCTCTTCTTCCACTCAAGTGTATCAAAAGAAGGTAAAAGAGGTTAAACAAGAGCCAATTGAGGAAGGACCCCTTTCAGGGCATTCAGAACTACCTTCAGGGCCAGAGAACGTTATTGTTCTCAGTGAAAATGATGATGGTGAGGTACTGGACCTCGGGAACTTGAAGTTACAATGAGAAAAGAAGGAAGTGCCTAGCACTAAACCTCCAAGTACCACTGATTCCTCTACTCAAGAAGCTCCAGATGCCTTGCTCACATCTCTACTGGAAGCAACAATGGTGAATACTTTAAGTGCCATGAGCTCACTTTCTCTTGGACCTCTTGTTCCTTCTTCTTCCCCTCTACTTTTGCATGGGTGCAACCCCTGTTGATAGTAGGAAGAGGAAACCTTCTTCCCATTTGTCGGACCAAACTTTGATGTTGTGGCAGCCTTGTTAGGCACTACTCCTCCTCCTCCAACAAAGAGAGCAAAACAACTTCAAGAATAGTGATCGATGCTCAGGGCCAACAATTTCTAGAGGTTGCAAAGCCTAAAGTTGATAAGGTAGAGCAAGATCTATTAGCCTTTGACCTAGAGCTTTCTAGGATTCCAATGGGAGAATCCACTCTTGAGAGTGAGGTGCATAACCTCCAGGAAATAGTAACCAAGGTTATTGAGAGAGTGGAGAAGGGTAAACAGACTATAGAACAGTTGGAAGAACAAAATCAAGTTCTTTCTAGCTTCATCAAATCATTTATTGACTAAAGATAAAGTTTTGGATCCTTCTCCACTAACTGCCCTTCCACCTCCTATGATCCTCATTCATGATGAGGTTTAGAGTATCAAGGATATACACATGTATTCCACTTATGGAAGGGCTATGGAAGCCATGGTTGATGACATGATCATTGCAGGCTTGAATTTCATTATAGAATCCTTCAAACTCAATGAGAAGGTGACCAACCTGCAACAAAAACTCTCCTCCTCTATTAGAACTATGGACAAAGAACTGAAGCTTTGGAGTAGTTGCATCATAGATCTTCGCCTAATGGAACAAGCTGATGAAAAGATATTGATGGCCAATAAAGTTTTTGATGATGCCAAGGATAATTTTTCAAGGTCATGGGTTTTCAATGTTGAATGGAAAATAAAAGTTCTGGAGGAAGCCTTGGGAGAATTAAGGAATAGTTGGCAGAAGGGAGAATCCTTCAAAACTTGTGTTGTGTCTGCCTTCAAATATATTCACTGTCATCTCCATGATGAAACTTCAGGTGTTCCTTTCTCTCTCCAAGAGATTAAAACTCAGTTCAGGGCATTTGTTAAAGAAAACCTATTCAAGGAGAAATTGATTACCAAAGAGAAGATAAAGGAGATTTACTCTCTTCAATCTACTATTGAAGAGGATAATAAAGAATACCTTGAGCATACCGAGTTTGATAAGGACATGGAGAAATGTCTAAGCACTTGGTCTCATGCCACTTCCAACACATCAGTCCCATGAGGCAGAGAGATAGCTGAAGCATTGCAAAGATTCAGAAACAGATTCTCAAGTCGGTGGGCCCTCCCCAACAATAAGTGGATGTTTTCTCTTCTAGCTTCTCCTCTCCTCCTTTTTATGAAATCGAGCTCATTGTAAACTAATTAAGGATCTTGTGTCAAGCACTTCCTTAATTAACAATTTAGTTAAAAGAAACGGTTACCAAGTGGAACCAATTTGTAATCTATATAATGAGCTCTCTACGCCATTTTCTGGGCTGGAACTCTGTTGATTTTGAAGGTGTAAAGGAGTTAAAAAGCTATCAATACAAGAAGATCTTTCTTTCGGTTTCCATGTACTCTTGTTCTTTCATTGCTATATGTTAAAGGTTATTGGATCATTAGTCTGTTTTACTTCAAGAAGCTCTGTATTCTTGTGGATGTCATCTCTGGAACTTTGTGTCTATGAAATAACATCTTGTGGTTTTAAATTAAAATGATTCTGTTCTATATGATCTTCCCTTATGGCATGAGTAAGGAATTATTTTGTTATCTATATTTCCTGAGAGTTCTATTCTGCCCCATCCCATTCCTTAATTCTTCTATCTTTTTGTATTGATGATCTATTATATCAAACACTTTCATAATATCATATTTCCTCATTAAAGCTAAAAGTTGTACATTTGCAAATAGGTTTTTGCCTTTAAGTAAGGGAACCTCTCCCATTAAAGAGGAGGGACTTTCTCCCCCTAATGGTTGCTTTCAATAAAGTCCTTATTTGACAACCAACACTATGCAACATAGAATGGACCAATTATAATAGTAACTTGAGATATGGCATGCCTTAGCTATATGACCTAACCATTTATTGATTGGAACCATTTTGCAATGCTCAAAGTAAATTTTCTCTTGCTAAGACATATCCTTGTGACCTTTTATTGCTTGGAAACAAAGAAATATATACTCTTTACCCTAGTCAAATACATCAAACTTGTAGTAGGGAATGTTCTAGATGATTTGTAGTTGATTCAAGAAGATTTAGGAACCCTTTGAATGCTTTGGAGAGATATCCAAAATAGTATCTTGTAAGAGCATTAGGTGAGTTATAATATGATAAATCCTTGCTTATATAACCTTTCATATGCGAAAATTTCAATAATGTTGACTCTAGGAATATGAAATGACCCAAAGATTAATTTGAAATTGAAATCATAATCAGTGAATGTGATTGGGTGAGACCATATAGGCCAACCAAGACCAGGCCATATCCCAACCCTTCCATACATTTTCAAACCGAAGAGAGAAATATCAGAACTCAAATTTTTGCCATACAAATTATATTTTTTATGATACTTTGATTAAATAATATTCTCAAAATTAATAACAAAGTGGAGTGTAAAGATAATCAAGTTGTAGAATATCTAGAGAGATTAGGAGATTGGATTCAAAATGTGACAATTTCTCTTAGCAATGGAACATGGTCAAACATGACATCATAAAAAAACAAGTCACCAAATTTTAGTGCCTACATTTCCCCCCTTTAAATGTTTAATTGACAATTTCATGCTTAAAGGAAAAACATGCCTGAGTGTGCACACACACCTTGCCTTTCCTCAAGATCATCTCTTGATCTGTTTGTGTTGTAATTTTCAATGATGAACTCTATAACATGGAGTGTAGTCAATATTTATGATAAAATTGAAATTTAATACAAAATATAGATAATGCATGTAATTTTGAGTTGTGCAAAGAGTATGCCAATGAGATGAAAAATGGAAGGAATACACATGTTCATTTTATGAAGGGAGGAGCTCACATTGTTGTCATTCCTTGAAGATTTGGAATTTGATTGTGAAGATGTTAGAGGATTTGAAGTGATTAGTACCCAATGTTATGCCACATGATATAATAAAAGAGATGAGTCATGTTTGCCCCAAATTCAAAGATTTTGTAGAGAGGAAGGATTTAGACAATGAATCACCCATGTACTTTGATGCCTTCCCCACATGAGAATTTATTGATAGTGGAGGAAAGAGTAGCCTATGAAGCCTTTTTTCTTTGACATTTTCCATATTTGGGAATTTAGTGAGAGAAGAGGAAGGAAAATCTATGAAGCTCTTAGTTTTGCTTCGATGTTTTCTAGTAAAGCCACAAAAACACACCATTAATAAATAATCTAAAACCAATTTTTGTTACCTTGAAATATTTAAACTTTGCAGGAATAAACATTTACATGCTCCCATATGGTTCTACTATTCCTAAACTAATCATATAGAATTTTGAAACTGTTGGAGAAAAAAGCGAGAGAGAAGATTTTATTGAATGAAAAATACAATGCAAACATGATAATATATACAAGAAAGAAATGCTTCAAGGGATGAATTAGTTAAACTATGAACCCTGTAAAACCTGCCACCTACCCGATCGGTATAATCAAATACAACACATAAAAATGTAATATTGAATTAATCTAACATTCCCCCTTATTACTTTGTTTATTACAAATGTACCCCTGAAACAATTCAAATTTCACCTTGCCAAGAGACTTTGGTGAGTATATATTCTATCTAAGAATTTGCTAGTTAGTATTGGAGCTCAATGTGGTTGTTCAAGACTTGTTCTCAAATATAATGAAATTCAACCTCAATGTGCTTTTTTCTTTCAAGAAAAACTAAATTCTTCACAAGCTTCAACACACCCTAATTGTCACAATGAATGATGGGTGGAATTTCTTCACGAATTCCAATATCAGCTAAAATGTGATGTAACCAAATTGCTTCACACACAGATCCTCATGTAGCGTGATACTCTGCCTCAATGGATGAAAGAGAAACAATAGTTTACTTCTTTCTTATCCACAAGATAGGTGGAGACCCAAGATGAAAAATATAACATGTAGTTTATTTCCTATCATCATCAGATAGATCATACATATCTGCACATAATACAGTATATCCTTGTAAGAAGAATTGAGAGTTCTTCTAATACTCCAGACCATAATCAACTGTACCTCGGACATATCTCAAAACATGCTTTTGCTATGTAACTTGGGATATGATTTTATAATGTATATGGGTTGATGGAGATGCCGACATGTGGCACACATCCCCTTAGTTAGTTATATGGGCTCACATAGGAATCAATTATATTGGATAATGAGTCGGCCTACATGGGGATTAGGTGTTACCCATCCATCAAGAGTAATTTATGTCTATATAAGGGACATGAGTATCGATGTCATAGATGTATGAGTTGAGTCTTCTAGTAGAGGTTTATTGGAGGTGTCCCCCTCAAAGTGGACTTCCCATAGAGATATATTGTGGAGTTACTCCTTCCTTAAGGAGCATTGTATGGTGTTGCCCTACCTTAAGGGTATTATTCTATATATATTGAATATTTGGGAATCTTTTCCCCCATATCTCGTGTTTATGTTATACTTCTGTAAATTATTAATTTATTATATGCAAATATCATAGCATTTGGTATCAGAGCATCGATTTCGGAAAAAATTGGGTCCAAACCCTAATTTTATAGATTGATATATAGTTTGAAATTGGATTTGAATTTTTTCTCAAATGTTTTACCATAGTTTCAAAAGGGTTTCAGTGAGCTACAATCCAAATTTAAGAAATTTTCAATGTGTTTTGTGGAAGTTATTTCATTTTTAGGGTTTCGACTAAATTTGCTTCATAGGCCAATCGTTTTGGAATTAATTTTCTAAATTTTTACTAGCATTATGATTCATCTTCAAAACACTATGGTTAAAATTTAAAAATTTTTGGATCCTGTTTGAAGAAGATATTGCAATTTTTAGGTTTTATATAATATTGGCCTACATGTTGCAATTTTCTATATTTCTTTGATTTTTTTACATATTCAAAAATCTCTCACAATTTTAGTAGGGTTACTTCTTTGTGGTTTCAGATTGGAGGCTGAATTATAGATGAAATCATCAGGTCAAACATTGGTCAAAGGAGTAAGTTTTTGAAACACTAATTTTTGTGCATCATGGATATACCAATTTTCTATGGAAATGGGGAAATTGATGCAAAAAAATGGTGGATACAATTTAAACAAATGTATTTTGAAAAATGTTTAGTATGGGTTAGTTTTTATTTTCATCTTGGTGGGAAAGCACGACATTGGTATTCTTATTTGGATATAGATCTATTGGATTGGGATTGGGAGGAAATGGAAGATATTTTCTTAGCTAGATGGGAAACAAAAAGGAAACATAATTTTGTTAAAGAAGAAGAAAGAAGAAGAAATGTTGATGATGAAGCTGCTACACATGATAGTGTATCTCCAAGGAAGGAAGCTTCAATATTTCAGTTTGAATGGTGTATTCAAAGAAAAAAGGTAATTGTTTCCATAAACCCTAACAACAAATATAACTTCATCAATATGGATGTAGCTCAAAATCTACATGTGTAAACAAAGCATATTATGGAAGCTCAAGTAGATGGCAAGAATATTCAAGTTTTTGAAGATTTAAAGCTCTCTATGGATAAATATGATAAAAGGTTGATAAGGTTGAGGATACCAAGGTTGCACCATATAGACACCCTCATCATCATGAGAGGGAAAAATCATGGAGTTATGTTAGGCCGCATAAGGGCTAGAAATCTATATAGATATATAGGGAATTGGAGGAGCAATAATTAGGGCTATACACAGAATCAATGGAGCTACAATTATATGACATGGAATCACATGAATAATTATTATGAATATGCATGGATACCGAGAAGGATCACATATGGAAAATGATGGAATCAGATGAGTCCAATGGAATATGGAATCAAGTTTGGAGCAGCATCACCCACTAGGATCTCATATGGGTGGTTGGATGATCAAGAATGACAAAAGTGTGCAATAATTTAAAGCACACTCATTATATGGATTCTTCTTATGTTTCAGGGATGAAACATGTCAAATAGGGTGGCAATGCTATGTACCTTGGGATATGATATTGTAATGTATATGGGTTAATGGAGATGCCGACATGTGGCACACATCCCCTTAGTTAGTTATATGGGCTCACATAGGAATTAGTTATATTGGTTAATGAGTTGGCCTACATGGGGATTAGGTGTTACCCATCCATCAAGAGTAATGCATGTCTATATAAGGGATGTGTGTATTAATTTCATGGATGTATGCGTTGAGTCTTCTACTTGGTAGAAGTTTATTGGAGGTGTCCCCCTTGAAGTGGACTTCCCATAGAGATATATTATGGAGTTACTCCTTCCTTAAGGAGCATTGTATGGTGTTGCCCTACCTTAAGGGTATTATTCTGCATCTATTGAATATTTGGGCATCTTAGCCCCCCATATCTCTTGGTTGTGTTATATTATGCAAATTATTAATTTATTATTTACAAATATCATAGCAATAATGGAGCTAGTTGTGGTAGTTCATGACTTGTTCTCGAATGTAATGACATTTGACCTCAATGTGCTTTTTTCTTTCTTAAAAAATGGATTATTCACAAGCTTCAACACACCCTAATTATCATAATGAATGATGGGTGGATTTTCTTCAGGAATGCCCATATCAGCCAAAATGCGATGTAACTAAATCACTTCACACACAAATCCTCATGTAGCGTGATACTCGCCTCAATGGATGAGAGAGAAACAATAGTTTGCTTCTTTCTTATCCATGAGATAGGTCAAGACCCAAGATGAAAAATATAACCTATAGTTTATTTCTTGTCATCAATAGATCCAACATACTCTGAGTCTATATATCCTTATAAGAAGAATTGAGAGTTCTTCTCATACTCCAGACCATAATCAACTATACCTCGGGAATATCTCAAAACATGCTTCATTGCTACCCATTGATATTTCTTCGACTCTGCATGAGTCCTGGAAATATATAGCTCACAAAAAGTAAAGTTCTTAGTATAAGTTAAATAAATTAGACTCCCAACAAGTTATTTATAGTGAGTACCATCTACTTGAGGTGAATCCTGGAATCTAGAAACTTATAAACCTTCCTCCAATGGAGTGGACATAAGTTTACAATCTAACATGGCATACATTTTCAGTAGTGTCTTGACGTATTTCATCTAGGAGATAAAAATATTCTTCTTCTTCTGTCATATCTCCAAGCCAAGATAGTAATGAAGTAGCCCCAAATCTTTCATGTCGAATGATTTCTTTAGATCATTGTTAACATCTTCGATGAGATTATTTAAACTCCCTATGATCACAAGACCATTCACATACAAAACCAAAATGATAATCTTTATGCCTATCTATTTGATATACAGATTTGAATTAGAGGGGATACGAGTGAATCCATGCTGCAATAGGTGATCATATAATCTAATGTACCATGCCTTGGGTGCTTGTTTAAGTCCATAAAGAGACTTAATTAGACGAAAAACCTTTTTAGGATGCTTCTCATCGATAAATCCTTCTGGTTGGGTCATGTATACTTCTTCTTTGATATCACCATTCAAGAAAACACTTTTTATGTCCATTTGCTGAAGTTTCCATCCTTTTTGTGTTGTCAGTGCATAGAAAACTATGATGGTTTTGATCTTCGCAGTGGGTGTAGAGGTCTCCTCATAGTCAATTCCTTTGTACTGAGCATATCCCTTTGCAACTAGCCATGCTTTGTACTTTTTGAGAAATTTGTCTGCCCTGTATTTTGTTTTGAAAATCCACTTGCACCTAATGGATTTCTTTCCTACATGAAGATCAACAAGTTCCCATGTTTGGTTTTGAATCAAGGAGTCATATTCACATCCATGGCCTTCTTCCACCAATGTTTAACTGAGTGCCTCATAAACTATATCAGGTTCATTGCTATCAACCACTTAACTCACGAGTGCAAGATTTACTCGTTTCTCTCCTATCTTCTTGTTTTGAATTCTGATGAAGTATTTAGAAGAGTGTTTAGGTGGGAGTCCCTTATGGTTCCTTTGGAACCACTTTGGACACTGAAATTTCTGTTGATGTGCATAATTATTTGATTCCAAATTACTAAGATCAACAAAAAATTCTCCTTACAACTCATTTTTCTTGTGTGAATAATTCTCATGCTCATCATCTGACCGTGAGAGCAATCTATAAGAGGATGTTGGTACTGACTCTTCTTTATGTAGAAATGAGTCAAATGATGACTCATCACAAACCATAGCTCTACTCTCATATATTTCCCATTAGTCTTAATCAAGCCCTGAAAGGACAAAGGATTCTAATGACATTCTCCCATATTTGAATTAGCCATTTCACGCATTGAACTGGTGAGTGACAATTATTTCCTATCACAATCCCCACATCTTGAAAATTTCAAAGTATTTCAAAGACTCTCAAGTCTCGTTGAGTGACAAGTGTCCTAGATGAACACATAGAGGTGATCGAAAGTAAGACTATTCTTGACCTTGATTAAACCTTTGAACCCTTTGAAACACCGATGAATAAATGGCAAAAGAGGATAGGTGTATGACATTAGCGAGTGCATATCTTTCAAACTTACAAGCCCTTTTCCTTGAATTTGAAAAGATGACCAATAAAGGGCACATAGCATACATTTAGACAAGTGATTCCCATCAACTTGCGTCTTCATGACTTTAGGATCTTTTCCCCATTTGTGTCTCTAATAAATGAAAAGTGGTCGATTAGTTCCATGGGGATCTCTCAGGATTTCTTCTTATCATGATCACCCCAAACCTCCCCAAGGCACAAAAGAGAGATACACGGATTGGAGAACATATGAAAGAGATTTGTGGAGTCAAATATTTTTTTTCGTAGCTTGTCACGAGCTTACATTTGATAGTTTGAGCTAATGGTACAATGAGCTTGGGACATCATGGTGACATGACATGGATATGGTTTTCTACCCATATCTTTTGACTAAAGGCTTCTTTTCACCTACACATGGTACCATTTAAAGCATCTCAAGGAAAGCTACACTTAGAGCATGGGTTCAAAGTTGATGTTTGAGGCATCAAATAGAGCTTCATGTTATATTTTGGCTATCTATGGATGTATAAATGGATAAAATAAACCCCGTGTCACTTTCGGATGGTTCAAATCTCTTTTAAGGAATTATTTAAGATAAATATGCCTCTTGACCCCACCCAAATTTAGATAATGAGGTAAACAAGATAAACATGTAAGAGGGTACAAAAACTCGCAAGCGAGGATCACGAGGGACGACGTGCACATTAATAGACATGCGAACGGCAGCGTGATGAGATCTCGGGAGGAGCGAGCATCAACCGAATGTGCATGCAAAGATTCGACAAACAGGCAGAACCTCGATAAGCCACAAAACTCTCCTCTATCTCATAGATCCAAAGGGGTGTACATATAGGAGGTCTGCTAACGCCTAGTGCTACAATCATGACAACTTGAGTGGAGAGGGGGAGTTACATCCCGAGAATAGAAGTTTAACTCCTAATGATGCATATGACACATTGACGCATTAACACATAAGAGAATCTCATAATGACCCCTAAATGACACATGGACCTATGATATCACCTAAGTGAGATGAATTGCCTAATGATGTGGAAAATAACACACACCAAAACCACTCTTCATCATAACTTAGGATGAGGCAAAGAAGTCGAAATGAGAAATGGGTCCCAAAACAAAGCTTGATGAGGTACCCATGTACAAAAACTCTTGAAAAGTGAAGTAAAAGGAGAAAACCTAGTGGGAAAAACTCCCCCAAAAGAGAGACAAGTCCACTCTCTAATCTAAGAAATATGCCAAAGATGGGTCCCAGCTATAGACGAGCCTGAAAAGGTACCCATGTACAAAGAGGCAATCTCTCGGAAGGAAGAAAAAGAGAGAAGAAGAGGGAGACGAGAGGAATGCAGAAGATGCCATGGACTGATCTAAACTTTGCAACTCTAGGAGGTCTCCCAAAATAATGTCAATGACAAGATCCTCTACCTCTGGACTAAAGAAGAGCCACCCACACCGAACGTGCTTGCCATTAGGAAGGACAAAAATGACGTGCTAGAGGTCCGCTCACTCCGTAAAGGAAACCGAAGGCAGCAACACGAAGAACTCTAAGTTTGGTCCACGAAAGTGTGGCATAGGTATAGCAAGTGAGTGCTAAGGAACCGAAGATAATGCCACGTGTGTAGAACTGTCAGAGTATGAAGGGTGAACACCTATAGAAAGGATGTCCAACTGATGTGAAGGCAACAAAACATTCCCCACAATAGAAAATAGATCCATAAGTAAGGGTGGATCAATGAAGGTCTCCGAGAAAAGTGGAAGTGGTAAGAGTCCCAGAAGGGGCACTCCCAACAATGGAGATGATGAACTCCTCTGAAATACCTATAGATGGATGATGAACCTGTAGTACATCACAAGTGTAATCTGTAAAAAGATGACCAAGGTCAAGTAGATACTTGTCCCAATGAGGGGGCTCAACAAACAGAAGAGCGATGTCAGATAGGTATGAGTCATCCAATGAAGGTAGAGGAGTGAAAGGGGCCTCACACACTAAAGGTGGAAAAGAGGTGGGTGTGATGACTGTATGAGACTGAATAGGAGATTTCTCGATATCTGATGAGATGTGGGATGTGTTAACACTCTCTGGAATAGTGAGAGAAGGAGGAGAAGAGTCCTCTGTAGTACTCTCGACATCAAAACTGGGTGCACAATCCTCATCATCAGAAGTAGAACCAAGCGAGTATGTGTCAGTGGAACTATCATCACACGAAGAAATAGAGGAGACAACTAGATCAGCAGCAGCAACAATGGCGGCAGTATGTGAAGGGTCTCCATAGAGGGACTGAAGAATGCTCTAGACACGGTGGGTGGATCTGAGTCTGCCACGTGAAACCAGAGATCTGGAGACATGCATCATCAAGTGACCAAAAACATGGTCGCAAGTGTCAAGGAAGTCCTCCAGATGACGATGATCAGTGGGTGCAAGAACTGCCCAAGTAAGAAGGGTGAAAGACCCTCGTGAGTGAAGTAATGTTCCATGGAAGCACGCCAAGCTGAATAGTTCCCTCTCCCGGTGAGAAGTGGCAGAGGCTGTAAAGTGATCCTATGATGCTCAAGTCTGGAAAGAGCACTCTCCATGATGTGTAAGCAAGAATGCAAGATGCACAAAAGCAAGACATCGAACTTGGTCGATAATGCATCTACATGTAAAAACCTAAGAGTACTAGTGAACCCCCTCAGAATGTGGCACTTTATAAAGTAGTGTGTTTACAAAAATAACAATTTCATCACGTAATGTGTGAAAAATCATGTAACTTTGACTAAAGAAGTGCTCAAAAGCGAGCAATGAGTCAAAAGTTATAACAAAAATACAATTCCCGCAATTGATGGAAAATGCCAATGAACTTTGCAAACTATTTAAAAAGTGCCCGAAATGGGTGCGAAGGGTATCGTGTGGGTAATCATTAGAAATGACATCCAATTTTAGGTAGGGTTTGTTTTTCTTGCTTGCGAGGGGATATTAACCTCCTACTAACCCCGGACCTCGCCCTCCATCTTTGACATGCGTAGGAAGGGAATAATTACAAGCAAATAAAGGCCCTAAAATTATTACAATGCCATTATAAGCAACTTGCTCATGATCTCCTTTGATGTTATACATTTCTCATAGAGTTTTTGTGGTTGTGTTCCATTGTGCTTGCATTACCTTGGCTCTAACAATGTAGAGACAAGGAGGTGCAGAGCACGAGAATAGACGAGTTTGAGCAGTTGTCGAGCAAGGTGGGCATAGGCTTCAATAAGGCAGTGAGGAGAACCGAATGGTCCAAGACTATGAAGCATAAACCCAATGCAAGGAAAATGAATGTCGAACCAAGCAAACTCGTGCAAAAACTAGCACAAATCACATAGATCTGTAACTTGGAATGTAAAAAAACACCTCTAAAATTGCATGCAAAGATGCAAAACTATTAAACCCCAAAAATGAATCCACGAACACCCAAAACCAAACCGAGTTATGAATCCTGAATCAAAGCACTGAATGCACAATGGAATATCCATTACGACACACGCACGAGAATTTGAATATCACGCCTGGAAGCCGAAAATGCATGATCAACATCAAGAGTGCACGGATCCACAAGATCTGCTCTGATACCATGTAAGAGGGTATGAAAACTCGCAAGCAAGGATCACGAGGGATGACGTGCACATCAACGGACATGCGAACGGTAGTGAAGAGATCTCGGGAGGAGCGAGCATCAACCGAATGTGCGTGTAAAGATTCGACAAATGGGTAGAACCTCGATAAGCCACAAAACTCTCCTCTATCTCATAGATCCAAAGGGGTGTACATATAGGAGGTGCTGAGTAACCCCCAGTGCTACAATCATGACAACTCGAGTGGAGAGGGGGAGTTACATTCCTAGAATAGAAGTGTAACTCCCTAATGATGCATATGACGCTTGACGCATAAGAGAATCTCATAATGACCCCTAAATGACACGTGGACCTACGATCTCACCTAAGTGAGATGACTCGCCTAATGATGTGGAAAATAACACACACCAACAAAGCATGGATATGATCTCTTATTAGCACCAATCTAAGTGTAATAATAATTTAAATAGAAAATTAGTAGATTATTACTCATCTATATCTCTTGATATCATAGGTAGACATCGATCTAGGTTTGAGTTTATCTCCAAAGAAAATATATTCTTATTTTCTTGTAAGTGAATGCATCTAATTGACCAATTTTGATCTACTTGTAAATATTTTCTTAGGGTTGTGATTAATTTTGTTCTCATGCCTTCAAAATTATACGTTATCAATCATGAATCATCGGGATCTAGTTGTAGAGATCCCTTATAATATGCCAAGGATAATTTTGAAAAATATCTTTAGATTAGAGCATCTTCTAGATCCTTAAGATATTTTGAAAAGATAAGAATGAAGAATGAGATATTCTTCAGAATATTATTCAACCCTCTTCTCTTCTCTCTTCTCTTTTATTTTTCTTATATATTTGCATTCGGGCACAATTATAGGGATTCCTCTCTTTGAAAGTAAAGTTATTATGCTCTTTTGAGTGATGAATCTTCTTGAGTGCCTTTGATCTATGGGCTAAGCTTTGTAGATGATTGATCACCTTGATTTATGGTGGTAGAAGACTGTGTATATTCTATATTTTAATACAAATGTGGTTGTGGCTCATATTTTTTGTTTTTCGTGTCAATTTTTTCTCTAACTTCTCTATTATCTTTGTAAGTTATTCTATGTGGCATCTACAATGTTCTAATTCATCGTGTCTAAGGGTTAAGAGTGAGAATTTCATTTAGATGCATGTTTTTGTTGTGGCTTATGTTTTCCCTCTAGATTTTTTGATTTTTCTTCTCTCTTTTTGAACTTATTGGAGAGTGACCCACTTCTTTCTTGGTGTCATTACTGTCATTTTTTTGTTTTCTCTTATCCCTTTACTTGCAATTTAGTAGATTAGTGTTTAGGGTAGTGTTAGCAATACATGTAGGTATACGTGTAGGAAGTTGTCATTCTTTATATGTATTTCCCAAAGAGAATAAGGTTCCCATACCTTGGGGACAATCCCATTATTGTTGTTGAGATAGCCAAGTTTACCAAACTTAGTGATCTTACATGGGTGAACACATTTCAGCTCCAATAGCTTTTGGCATGCCTAGTGGGAGATGTTTTCTTCAAAATTTTGTAGAATTGGTTCTCAAATTAGTTGTATTTATATAAATGTGGATCATTTTGGGAAACTACTTATAATTGAAAGACTCAAGCCTTTTAGATGGAGTTGTTTCTATAATTTCAGAGACCCCCAATTTTAAAATTGTCATGGAAAATTGTGGATAGGATATGAAAAAACAAACGTGTTGTTGATATAGCCTTGAAGAATTCTAGGCATACGCATTAAGAACTTTTAAGTTGAATTCTTCAATTATTTCTTGTATCATCCCAACATGTGAAAAAAATGTAACTTTAGAACAGGGTATAAAGAGCCAACAACAAAAAAAATTGTTTTTTTGCCAAGTATCATTGCAAATACACACACACACACACACAAAAGACATAAATATTTTAAAATATATATCAAACTAAACATTTACATCTCTCCCTACATACTTTGAAACTCATGTGAAATTTCTTTAGCATAGAACTTATCTATTTGTGGCGGAATCTCATTATGTACTCTTGGTCTAATCACACAATGTGTATGACACCTTTACAATGCTACTTCTATTGTATAGTTGCACCTATGTTTTTGTTGTTTTGCATCTATTTAGAAGTGTCCCCGATTAGAATTTTTGTTGACTAATTGTTTAGAGGATGTAGTTTATGTGTTTTTGTAATTTGTTTTGATCTAATCTTTTGTTAGACTTGACTACTAACCCTTATATTTTTTTGTATGTTCTTGATTCATATCTTTTTATTTTCCTTGTAAGACGATAAATCCCCTCCGAAAACCTCCGATTACGTATTAAATTTTTTAAAAGTGCATATCATGATATATTTTTCCTTTGCTTAAATAATTTGATTTATGAAAGAAAAAATAACTCATGTGAATAATGCAAAATCAAAATATCATGTGTCATGTGGGATAGTCTAAATACAACTCAAGACTCAAATATTGGGTGTTTATTATATGTAAATAAAAAACATGGTTACACCATGTATAACAAGAGATCCGTATCAACGTCATTAGGCATGTGCCTTTCTTTGGGGAATTTAGGCAATACTTTTACAACTTGTATGGTTTCCGCCATGTAAATCATGTATTTTTTTTGGACGTCCTCACGGCCATATACTATTTGGTCAAGTTTTGTGTTGAAGATGGTCAATGCCCCATGATTTTGAATTTTGGCCAAAACTTTTTGGTTGATGCTCCACTCTCCTGTTTTCCAATTGAAATCGTATAACACAAGAAATCGTTGACCATATTCACCACAAATTCAATTGCGGAGATTATAAATTCAAATTCTTCATTAGATATGTAATAGGAAAAACTAAGTCTTGTCCATCTTGGCTTGAGACCATTATATCCTGTCAAACACAATTTACAATATATGCATTAATTTTTATATTTTAAAACATTAAACTTCAATAACTTAGACACATATCCGTTCATATATCTATAAACGTTTACCGAGCCAAAAAAGATAAATCCTAATTGCAAGTTGAACTATTTAATATACAAAAATAGTGAGAGAAAGTGCAAATACCTTCTTTATTATAGAACGAAAAGCTAGGGACTGTGCCTCATCCACCTGGAGAAGAAAATGGCCATAAGGTCCTGCACATGCACATCCTCCTCTAGCCTGAATTCCAAACAAATCATTCAATAATTTGGTCACGAAACGACCTTCTAAAGGCTTCCTCTTTGAGGAGTTGCTTCTTTCCAAGTATACAAAGCTTTCTTTATCTCCTCCCTTTGTTCGTCCATTTCCAACTTTTTGGTATACAAAAGAAAAGACAACACAGGTTGTCGTTTCACAATGGTATTTCCCAAAATGTGAATATTTGGATTGGATGAAAGGCGTATCTTTACTTTTTGGATGAAAAATTTCTCTTGAGACTCTATGAGATTGGATCCCATAAATTCCTTAATCCAAAATGCAAGCATTACTTTGCATATTTGAATTATGGGCGGGGTTCTGCGTCCTCTCTTTCCTTTACCTCCTCATAATACAAAGGTGTATCCTACACTCAAGAAATTGTTGGGATACTCTTGTAAACAATAACTAAATGTGTCATGGACATAATGGCTGATGTTTGAGAAAAGATCCAATGAAAATTAAAAAAAAAGTCGGTGTTTTAAACCATGTCCCACTATGCACAAATATAACACTATTTTCTTAGAATTTGGAACAAATTTAATACCTCTTCATTGAAACCATTAACATAACGAACAATACCACTGCCGTAAGTTGAAGGGGGTTGATTGTTGATGATATAGAGATGTTTACTCATTAGAAGAATGCCGGTGTCCTCGGATCACCAATAAACTTGTGAGGGCTCACATAAACCGCACCGTATCCTTCCATCTCACCACATCACATGTCTATGTTACTTGTAGGGTCCACTACATTACATACAATAAATGTTTTTAGTCACGTTTATTTATCCATTATCTTAACATAAATAAGAGACTATTTATAATATAATTTATAAGCACCTTAAAGAAAATCAATACAAACAAATGTTCCATGACACTATGGATCAAATTTGAATGGTTAGTCAAAAATTTACACGAAAAACTTATATTTAATCAGCCCTTTATAAAGAAAAGTGATATAACATTTACACATCAAATAAAAAGAAAAAATCTAACTTATACATGTGCTAAAAGTGCATATATTTTAAATTTTTTTTTATAATAGCGATTATATTATATTATTGATACAAACATAATACTTTGGGTCTTAGTCCAATCTTCTTTCAAACATCTCAAATGTCTTACATATGACATTTACAAATATACAATACATTATTCATTAAGTCCAATCTTCTTTCAACCATCTCAAATGTCTTACATATGAAAAAAATTTAATAATAAATATACTAATATATATCAAATGTCATTTATTTAATAACTTAGATGTAACGATTTATTTACATTATAAGTACTAAAGATATTTGTAAAATCAAAACAATTAACAAATGGATCTCTCAAAGGAAAAATACTCATGTAAAAGTCTTGCTTTATAATCTAAAAAAAACATTAAAATATCAACACTAATTTCAGCAAAGTTTAAACTAGGAGAAGGATATATCATCTAGAAATCTCTCTCGTGGGATATCAAAGCAACACTAATCAATGAAAGTGAAAAAGCTGGAAAGCATGAACCAAGTTTCACATTTGCATTTTTATGGATAGAAAGAATATGATCCTCCAATGCTCTACTTTTCTTAAAATTTGACATCACATTGTCATGTTGATCAAACCATCTTTAGTTTTTTTTCATTTATTTCTACCACCGCATCATGGTGTAATGATTTATTTACATTATAAGTACTAAAGATATTTGTAAGATTTTAATCAATTTTTTTAATCAATTAACCAAAGAAAAGGATCTATGCACTTTATTTACAAAGGAAAAAACCATGTACTCTTGTAAGAGTCTTAGCTTTATATATTTTTAAAAAATAATATTAAAATAGTTTAAAAGTTCAAAACTCACCTTTCTAGATACACCAGTGACATCATAAAAATACAGTTTAAACTAGGAGAAGGATATATCCTCTTTAAGTCTAGAAATTACTCTCATTTAAATAGGAGATATCAAAAGGAGATATAACACTAATCCTACCAAAATGAAAGTAGAGAAACTAGATGGAGCATAAAATTTTGTATGGCTTTGGTCATTTGTTTCACCCATTATGGATAGAAAGAATATGAATTGTATTATATTATCCTAGATAATATCATCTTCATCAATACTTTTGTCTCTACTCTTTTGGGGTAAGAGCTTAAACATTTGACATCAGCTCCTATGGGATTTGCACTTTTTTCATGGTTGTCTAATAGGGATCACCTTCCAACGAAGTACTTCCAAAGGTCGGGAGCACCCTAGGCAATAGTTTGCCCCTGAACGCCTTCTTCCACACCAAATCCTCAACTATTGTTAGTCTAAATTTAGTTAATATTTTTTTATAAACAATAAATTAAATACACATAAAATATGTCTATATTCTTTCCTCCATTTTTAAATTTACATCATAGGACATCATAATGAAATAATAATAAAACTATATTAATTAAGTATCACATGAGGATAAAAAATATTTCATTTTATTTTTCCATGTGATGGAAAACATTAATCGAGGAGCTAGGTAGTATGCTTCATGTTCTTCATATGACTGCTTTGTTCTAATGCAAAAACTCCTTCAATATTTTATACTCAAAGGCTTCTTGACTCTTAGGCATTCGATTTAGCCATATCTTTTACATGTTCTTTAGGTGTTGATTTAGCAAAAAACGAAACTTACTTATATGATCCGCCATTTTTGAACTCTATCCTTTGCCATTTCAGCTTCGAAATAAAGCACCATTTATTTACAAAGAAACAAAAATGTTTTGATAAGTTATGTAGCGATGTAGATAGGCTTTGACCCCAATGCTCCCATTGTTTTGTGAAGAGTCGTATTTGGGGTGGACCAATTAGACTTCACCACATCATAGATCCTTTTCTAGTTCCTCCATAACAAAATAATAGAAATTTTCCCAAAAATTAAGAATAATCAAAACTAAAATATATTTTTTCCTTCAACTATACTCACCTCTACTTTTAGATAGAAGAATTGATGTGCTTAATTTGATAGCTGCATAGTAAAAATACATTAACCTTTTTTCTAGAATAAACTACACACGCAAAATTATAGGAAAACCCACATCTGGAAACAAAAACTATGATATATTCTTTGAGATAGATTTGATCATGAAAGCACTGAAATTTCTTGCATCAAACGCTCTGTACCAAATGAAAAAATTAATATCATAATTACAAAACCAAATAAAATCATATGTGCTTATAAATATGTGATATTTTATTTTTCCTACTTGCAAAAAAATATTACAAAACCTTTTATGTGAGATGTGCTAATGTGTGAAATTTATATTTATCACCCACTCAATAATATCTATAAAATGGGTTTATCATTATATTAAATATATAATCACTTATAAATTATTTTAAAGTTAAGATCTAAAATTAACAAACAAAAATCGAAAATTTTAGATTCATATGTGCCCCACATTTCATTGAGAGAATCTTTTACTTGCAAAAATATTACGTGTATGTGTGAAATTTATGTTACTTGTCTGATAATATCTAGACAACTACCTAGTTTGCCTAAGGCTTAATCCCTCAATCCTAGTTGTCTAAGCACTCAAGCACTCAAACCTAAACTTAAAAAATTATCTCTGTTTTCTCTCAAATTATATTTTAAAGTACTTAAAACTAAAACTTTGTTTAAACATTGGTCATCATGTTATTTGGTTCCCAAACCTACTTTTTCTTGAGATATGGTTAAGAGGGACATTCTTAAGCTCTTGCGCCTTTTGTTAAAAAAATGCCTAAGTTCTTGCTAAGACCAAGTCTGGCTAGAATAATTTAAAGTAAAGTTTTGATTTTAATAGAAAGAATAATTATTTATCATGATTTTTCTTGTATGGACTCTCTCAAATATTTTATTGTTTGAGAGGAGCTTATCAATAGGAGCAAACATTGGGGGGAGCTCGAGGAAGAAGAGGAATAAGGGGAAGAAATGTACGAAGAAGAGTTTTATTACACACATCTCCCTGTATTTCTTCTACTAAATTTGTTACTTAACCAAACAGACATCATACCATTATTCCCTTTGAATTCTCCAACATTAAAGAACAACATTCTCATAAATTTGTATCAGCTTTGGACCTAGGAATTATATTCACAGTTTATTCATGACTAATGCACATAAATTTAGCCTTTATATATGTAGTTAAATTATATATAAAATGTTTGAATTCATGTTGTGAAAAATCAAGAATAAAAATAATAAGATTCAAATTATAAATTTTATTAGAATAATGTTAAACTAGTGAATGAATACAAATTACCACATAATTTTAATAGTAGGAATGGAGATTCAAGTGAGCTATTGAAACTTTTCCATATCCCGGTTGGATTCGATAATTTAGAAGAAGACTTTTTTGCTACATAATAAACTAATTAGACTGACATATATAATAAAAATTTACAGCCTATATAATTTACACACACAAAGACAAATATTTAAAAATATATATCAAACTAAACATTTACATCTCTCCCTACATACTTTGCAACTCATTTGCAATTTATTTAGCATAGAAGTTATCTATTTGTCAGGTGGAATCTCATTATGTACTCTTTATCTAATCACACAATGTGTATGACACCGTTACTATGCTACTTCTATTGTATAGTTGCACCTATGTATTTATTGTTTTGTATCTATTTAGAAGTGTCCCGATCAGAATTGTTGTTGACTAATTGTTTAGAGGATGTAGTTTATGTGTTTTTCTAATTTATTTTGGTCTGATCTTTTGTTAGACTTGACTGCTAACCCTTATATTTTTTTTATATGTTCTTGATTCATATCTTTTTTATTTTCCTTGTAAGATGACAAATCCCCTCTGAAAACCTCCGATTACGTATTAAAAAAATCAAAAGTGCATATCATGATATCTTTTTCCTTCACTTAAATAATTTGATTTATGAAAGAAAAAAAGAACTCGTGTGAAGAATGCAAAATCAAAATATCATGTGTCATGTGGGATAGTCTAAATACAACTCAAGACTCAAATATTGGGTGTTTATTATATGTAAATAAAAAACATGGTTACACCATGTATAACAAGAGATCCGTATCAACGTCATTAGGCACATGCCTTTCTTTAGGGAATTTAGGCAATACTTTTGCAACTTGTTTGGCTTCTGCCATGTAAATCTTGTATTTTTGTTGGATGTCCTCACGGCCATATACTATTTGGTCAAGTTTTGTGTTGAAGATGGTCAATGCCCCATGATTTTGAATTTTGGCCAAAACTTTTTGGTTGATGCTCCACTCTCCTGTTTTCCAATTGAAATCGTATAACACAAGAAATCGTTGACCATATTCAGCCAGAAATTCAATTGCAGAGATTATAAATTCAAATTCTTCATTAGATATGTAATAGGCAAAGCTAAGTCTTGTCCATCCTGGCTTGAGACCATTATATCCCTGTCAAACACAATTTACAATATATGCATTAATTTTTATATTTTAAAAAATTAAACTTCAATAACTTAGACACATATCCGTTCATAGATCTATAAACATTTACCGAGCCAAAAAAAAGCTAAATCCTAATTGCAAGTTGAACTATTTAATATAAAAAAATAGTGAGAGCAAGTGCAAATACCTTCTTTATTATAGAACGAAAAGCTAGGGACTGTTCCTCATCCACCTGGAGAAGAAAATGGCCATAAGGTCCTGCACATGCACATCCTCCTCTAGCCTGAATTCCAAACAAATCATTCAATAATTTGGTCACAAAACGACCTTGTAAAGGCTTCCCTCTTTGAGGAGTTGCTTCTTTCCGGTGTACAAAGCTTCCTTTATCTCCTCCCTTTGTTCACCCATTTCCAACTTTTTGGTATACAAAAGAAAAGACAACACACAGTTGTTTTTCACAGTGGTATTTCCCAAAATGTGAATATTTGGATTGGATGAAAGGCGTTTCATTGCTGTTTGGATGAAAAATTCCTCTCGAGACTCTATGAGATTAGATCCCATAAATTCCTTAATCCAAAATGCAAGCGCTGCTTTGCATATTTGAATTATGGGCGGGGTTCCTGCGTCCTCTCTTTCCTCTACCTCCTCATAATACAATGTATCCTACACACAAGTAATTGTTGGTATACTCTTGTAAACAAAAACTAAATGTGTCGTGGACATATTGGCCAATTTTTGAGAAAAAGATCCAATGAAAATTGAAAAGCAAAGTCAGTGTTTTAAACCATGTCCAACTATGCACAAATATAACACTATTTTCTTAGAATTTGGAACAAATTTAATACCTCTTCATTGAAACCATTAACATAACGAACAGTACCACCACCGCAAGTTGAAGGGGGTTGATTGTTGATGATATAGAGATTTTTACTCATTAGAAGAATGCCAGGTGTCCCCGGACCACCAATAAACTTGTGAGGGCTCACATAAACTGCATCGTACCCTTCCATCTCACCACATCGCATGTCTATGTTACTGATAGGGACCACTACATTGCATACAATAAAGTTTTAAGTCATGTTTATTTCTCCATTATCTTAACATAAATAAGATACTATTTATGATATAATTTATAAGCACCTCAAAGAAAAATCAAAACAAACAAATGTTCCATGCGACACTTTGGATCAAATTTGAATGGTTAGTCAAAATTTTATACTAAAAACTTATATTTAATCAACCCTTTTATAAAGAAAAGTGATATAACATTTACACTTCAAATAAATAGAATAAATCTAACTTATACATGTGCTAAAAGTTAATATTTAAAAAAAATATTATATTATAGTGCATGATACTTTAGGTCTTAGTATTACTAATGCAAGCATTTACACAATACATTATTCATTAAGTCCAATATTCTTTCAAACATCTCAAATGTCTTACATATGAAGAAAATTAATAATAAATATACTAATATATATCAAATGTCATTTATTTAATAACTTATATGTACCTTGCAAAGCAAAATCAAAACAAGCAAATGCTCCGTGCTCATGTAAAAGTCTTGCTAAAGCTCTTGTATCAACACTAATGCTTGTAACATTACTACAAGCAGAAAATGAACCAAGTTTTGGACGCATTTTGTACAGAGGATCCTCCAATGCACACTTCAACATTGTCATGTTGATCAAACCATCTTTAGTTGCATTTATTTCCACCACCTGCACATGTAACGATTTATTTACATTATAAGTACTAAAGATATTTGTAAGATTTTACTCAATTTTTTTAATCAATTAACCAAAGAAAAGGATCTATGACTCCAAGGAAAAAGACCATGTCCACCTGTAACTTAGCTTTATATATTACAAAAACATTAAAATAGTTTAAAAGTTCACAAATTTCAGTGAAGCTTAAACTAGGAGAAGGACATATCCGAATCCAGAAATCTCTCTTTGTGGGATATCAAAGAAACACTAATCCTACCAAAATGAAAGCAAGGAAACTGGGTGGAGCATAAAATTGACTATGGATTTGGTCATTTGTTTCCCCCTATTATGGATATAAAGAATATGATTTGTTCACTCATCTCATCAATACTTTTGTCTCTACTCTTTTTCCTAAACTTTGACCTCAGCTCCTACGGGTTCCACTTGTTTTCATGGTTGTCTAAGAAATCAGGCCCAACCTAAAATTAAAAAATTCATCTATGTTTTCTCTCGAAGTACTTAAAACTAAAACTTTGCTGAAACATTGGTCATCATGTTATTTGGTTCCCAAACCTACTTTTTCTTGAGATATGGTTAAGAGGGACATTCCTAAGCTCTTGCGCCTTTTGTTAAAAAAATGCCTAATTTCTTGCTAAAACCAAGTCTGGCTAGAATAATTTAAAATAAAGTTTTTATTTTAACAGAAAGAATAATTATTTATCATGATTTTTCTTGTATGGACTCTCTCGAATATTTTATTGTTTGAGAGGAACGTATCAACAGGAGCAAACATTGGGGGGGGGGGCTCGAGGAAGAAGAGGAATAAGGGGAAGAAATGTACGAAGAAGAGTTTTATTACACACATCTCCTGTTTTTCTTCTACTAAATTTGTTACTTAACCAAATAGACATCGGACCATTATTCCCTTTGAATTCTTTGAGGGCATAAGGAAAGGATATTAACCAACATTAAAGAACAACATTCTCATAAATTTGTATCAGCTTTGGAACTAGGAATTATATTCACAATTTATTCATGGCTAATGCACATAAATTTAGCCTTTATATATGTAGTTAAATTATATATAAAATATTTGAATTCATGTTGTGAAAAATCAAGAATAAAAATAATAAGATTCAAATTATAATTTTATTAGAATAATGTTAAACTAGTGAATGAATACAAATTACTTTATGCAGAATTTTAATAGTAGGAATGGAGATTCAAGTGAGCTATTGAAAATTCTCCATATCCCAGTTGGATTCAATAATTTAGAAGAAGACTTTTTGCTACAAAATAAACTAATTAGACTGACATATATAATAAAACTTTATAGCCTATATTGGTAGACTAACTTTTATTGAGGTGGTTTAACTATCATCATTGACTTTTTGGATGATATTGACTATCGTGTTGTTATAATAATTCTTTGGAAGGTCTCCAGGGATATTCTTTTAGAAACGTAGCAATCAAGAGATGCAAAGAGATGACAACCTCTAGAGTGGGTGAAGTTACATTAGGGATGTGTATCATGTTAGAATAAGACCCAAGGAAGATTATTTTAGCAAAATAATTGTGAAGAGTTTAAATCCCTTTTTATTTATATGAAGAATATATGTTATATTAATATATGAGAATAATTTTATGTGTTTTGAGTTGAAAATATTATGTATATATTTGTTTAGTTTTTTTATATTTTGATTTATAATGAGTTTGGAAATTGTTAAAAATATCAATATCTATTTTAATAGTAGAGTTTAAAAGGTATTTTGATTCATTTTTTACTTATTTATATATCTTTGTATTTGTGATAAAAACACGATAAATAGTTAAATCTTAGAAATAAATCTTTAGTCATCTTAATCTAAGCACCGCACTCTTATGACGAATCAAATGGGATGCATTTAAGAATGATTTTTAGGTACTCCCTGAAGTGTCTGCCTCTAGTGGTGTAAATATAATCATAACCAACTATTAAAAAATAATTGTCAAGGATGAGAGATTAAAGCCTTTGTTGATGAAATGAAGATTTAGGAGAATACCATGGGAAAATAAAAATCAACTTTAAAAAATTCAAACATAAATCATGCCTGAGCTCCTCCTGAATTTGTACAGATTTTCCTCTAAACCATTGAAAAAAGGGTTTATAATATTTGTTCATAGTGTACTTATTGAATTTACACATGTAAATCCTTATTTGTCCCATCCTTTGTTATTATTTTGTATTTTTAAAAGATGTGAATTTCATTTTTTAAAATTTAGAGACAATTTATTTATTTATTTACAAAATTTCATAATAAATCAAAAAATTAAAAATAATATAGATAATAAGATTAACAAATTAAATATTGATATCCCTTCAAATATTTTTTTGCAACTCATATGAACTTAATAAATACTTAAATAATAAACTATAGCCAATGGACATGAAGGTACTAAAGTATCTTAAAAACAAAATAAATATTGTTTATTGAGTTTCCAAAATATATCTCCTACTTCAATTTGAGCATCTTAAGAAAACTTACATCTACGAGATATAATGGTTTTTAATTAAAAATGATCTAATTAACTCATAAATCAACATTTCATTAACTTCAATTACTCAATATTATTTTATAAGAATAAGAACACTATAAATTTAATAATATAAATTATAATTTTGAATCTAAAATACAATGCGAACTAATCATATCTTATTCTTTAACATATACCACTTTTGATATTAATTTGCAATAAAAAAATTAAATTATACTAATTTATTAACTTGATATTAATTTATTTTCTCAAACTCTTATGTCATATATATCAAAAGTTTGAAAAAACATGTAATTTAAATTCTAGACATTAAAACAATTTTTTTTTATCATATTATTATAAAAGATAGAGGAGTACTTGTGCAAGGCTTTGACGCCATGAGAGCAAATTGGAATGATGTTCGTAAGGTCCCACAAACACAACCCAATTTTCATTAGGTGTTAATCCTCTTCGAAGTCGTGCTTTCATAATGAATGGGACTGCAATTCCCATCATTTCTTGGAGTCGTTTGATGGCAGCAGTTGTTCCAGAGCCACAAAAAAAGAACATCCTCCACACTGCCTCCCATACATTGCTTAATGTATTTTGCTGCTTCATGTACCATTTTACTTGTACGATTTCCGACAAAACTGTCATCTGTGTGAGTGTTTCCTAAAAGAATCATATATAACAATCATTACTGCTATTATTTAGAAGGAATCAAGCCACAAAATATTAGAAAGAGAACACTTACACATGCTATGTGGTAATTGTGTATATAGTTTATTTCAATTGTGTATATTAAATTTTTAAAAATATGGAGTAGCACACATAAAAATAAAAATGGAAAGCACAAATTTATGTGGTTTTTTTCTTGACAGGGGGCTAGACCCTTTGATAGTAACAAAAGAATTATTAAATGGTATATTTTGTCTTAAGATTATATAAGTCAATATTGTATATAACATAACATATACTTAAGCCACGAGTAAATAAGTCATGTCTACATAGTATGAAGCCTTTTATATAAATCGCATTACAGTATGTGTCTATATGTATGAAATATGCAACAGCGCCAAAACGACTCAGTTCAGTGGACAAAATGTATTTTATTCCTTACAACTTTACAGTTTTAAAACATAATTATTATAAATATTTAAGGTTCAACATACCATAGTATGGAAGAACATTTTCCAGGATGTAATTCTCGATATTGTAAAGACATCTTCCCGAAGCTGTGTGGTCTGCATAGGTTAAACGCCGTCTGCCAAATGCCGTTTGTATTTCTGCATCGTTTCCCACGATTTGTGAACGGAGCCACGCACATTTGTCTTGAACGCCTTCATTTTCATTGCAGGCGAGAAGGGCGTTACAAATTTGCATGGATTCCTTAGTAGAACTGTCACTCATCTCTTGCTGCAGGCTCATGGGCTGAATTGAAGTCATGGTTGCTTTCGCCGATTAAAAAAAAAAAATACCAACCTTGAGAACAGTGGAGAAGGCTCTTGAATGACGTCTATAATATTTGGGCTCATATATATATACTACACTCAGACACTGTAGTGAATATTTGTCATATAATTCCATAGACGACTTCGAATATTTTATTAAAACCCTCTGTAGACCTTGTCAACAATACAATGTCCGTCGAGTCTTCTAATTGGCATACCTGTAAGACTGTCTTACCTAGTCATTTGATCAATTTGTGGCGAGTCTGGTGACCAAAATATTCTAAAATATATCTTTCCTCATAAATCATCATATTTAATGCCTCGTAATAAACTTATACAAGATAAAAGACATTTGTGATGGCGGCTGCAAGACTTTGAAGATTTTGAATTGACCACTAGGAATTCGCTTTCACCATTACATCTTACTGGCAGACTGGCAACAAAATTTCACATTCAAATCCTACATTCTTTGAACGTGGGACTTTGTTACATTTTTGAACGTGAGATTTTGTGTAAGTAAGGACAAGACGGGTGGACGATGCTTTTACTTCCTTCACCTGCACTTGATATTTATTTATTATGAACACAGGTTTCGCAGGTCTGCCCAAGTGCAGTAAGAAAAGTCCGTTTTGCCATTATTCCATGTAAAGAAAGTCAAGTTTGATGGAAGTTTCAAGGATGAGTGGAGCAGGGGATGCGGTAATTCAAAAAATGTTTATTAAGATTTTATATGTGTCTCGAATGTGTATATTCATCTTCAAAACTACTACTAGTAAACAGTATTTTATATTTGCAAATCGTCGAGTTCTACTCTAAGAGGGTAGGGGTATATACCTTGCATCCTTACTGTGAACTTACAAAGAAAAATACGGGGTACACACTCTAGTCCTTAGGATCTTAGTTTGTGATTTTAATTTCTACAATACGAGATCATCACATCAAACTCATAATAAAATAAGTTCATAATGCAAGATAGTCTAAAATGTTGGCAGTACAAGATAGTCTTGATTGTATGTATTATATTAACAGTCACCCAATTTACAAGAAAGTTGTTTACATGGTGGATTTGTACCACCAACATTATTGCTGATCGTAATAATATTTATTTATAGAGCTATGTTTTTTAAAAACTTCTTTTTATATATGGATAATTTCTTCCTGCCAAACAATATCTTCATGAAAATATATAATAATATATAACTTCAATATAGGCAATCCTTGTGTCAATAGAGGTGATCCCATGTACTAGAACCAGCCCTCCCTCCAACATAATGGTTGATTGGATTTACTTCTAAACTCTAAAATCTCCATATTTATCAAAAAATACTTATATCATTTTTTACAAAAGAGAATGATTTTTGTGGGATGGATGTGCTCTATGAGTGTTGCGGATTATCGTGAGATGAAAAGTATTAAAACCCTTGCAAGTGATAATAAGTGAACCTTATAACCTTCATACATCAACCAAGTGGTGAAGTGTTTGAGTTATTTGATAGCTTGTGCCTTCTTGCTGGAGGAAGGATGATGTGGATCCCGCTGCAAAAGGTCGAAATGCCTCCAAAACACATACACACAATTTACAAAAACTCCAAAAGATTCAAAATTGTTTCCTTATCATTCCTAAATCCACACTGACATTGTACAATATTACAATCTACCTTTTATTTCCCATTATCTCTAAGAAAAAGCCTAAAACACAAAAAAACCCTAAATAGTAAAACACCTTAGATGGGCCCCAAATTTTGTGTACAAAATATGCCTTCATAAATGAAGGCTTACGCCAAGGCTTATTCCATGGAAAAAAAGATATTAAAACTCTAAGTTCTAGACAAAACCCAAAAAAGGTTCCGAACCAATTTTAGACCACTAGATGAATGAATTTGGCCTCGAAAATATGTTGAAAAGGAACCGAACTTGGATGAAAAAGTGGGTTATGACATTTTATTAATCAAGATCTAATCCCCTAGAAAATTCCAAGATGATCTCACTATTGGATCAAAAGTTATGGTCTCTGGAAGTTATACTCCCGCATCATTCTCCCTTAGTTGAAAAGAATTATTCTCCTATGAATTCAGTTGATGGAATTCATCCAATTTTCCATTGTCAATCTTATTCAACTCCCACTCAAGAATCCAAGTATTTTCTTCTTGCTGTAAACCTTCCCACCATATCAAATATCTATCGTAGCTCTCACGCCTAGTAGAATCGTCTTTTGTCCAAGACACACATTACCTTATCCTTTTTATTCTTTGGCATCTACTACTCCCAGTTTACTTCTTCCTCCTCTTCAACATTTTCATCATGACCTTATAGGCATTATGAATCATTTTCTTTAGAATCTCACATGGCCCAATATTCTTATAATTTAGTTTATTATATGTCCTATTTGGAAACCTCTCCTTTCGAAGATGAACCATCACCATATCTTATTCTTCAAATGAATTTACTCTCCTACTTTCATCTACAACCATTTTATATTTTACATTACTATATTTCAGCTTCTCCCTCACTTCTTCCTATAATTGTAGCATGTGTTCTGTAAATGCTTATACATCATCATTGGTTTTATCTTCACCAGGCAGCACAATAAGATCTAGCACTCCCTTGGGGTTCCTACCATAGAAAATCTAGAAAGGAGACCTCCTATTGACTGTTTACTAATTTTTATAAGAAAACTTAGCAGGTGTGCAAAGCCAAATCCCATTGTTTAAGCTTTTCTCCAACTATGCATCGTAGAATATTTTCCATGTGTAGACACCTGTAATTTAGCTCGAGCAATTTAAATACTTAAACTGTGCTAATTATCCCTTTCCCACAAATTGACAACATATCGTCAATATGGCACATTTTCTCTTCTATTGTCATTAATTAACTACATTACGCTAGTTAATTAACCCTTCTTTCCAACAAATAAGCCAATTAGTGACCTTCATTAATTAATCCTCCCTTCTATCTAGACTAATTAATTATTATTAATTAATTAGCTTCCTCTTCCATTAAATCAATAAATCATCGTTTATTTGATTAAATTCCTCCCATAGTCTAAATCATGCTAATTATTTCTCCGAAAACTTCTATAAGCTTGCACACCTATTAATTAATCACTTTGGTTAATTAATAGACCCCCTCAATTCCCATGGGTCACTAAAGGACAAATTAAACTCTCCTAAGGTTGACTCAACCCTCCCTAAACCTTCCTTATCCACAACTAACCCAACCTCTCTATTATCCCACATGTAAAGGGATGTATAGATTCTTTTATCCATTGGGCTATATAAGGAGCCCTCCTCCTACCTTTCTACTTACACCTAAATGAGCATAGAGCCTAAGCTATAGCCATTTTCATCATCTTAGAGTATTCTTCATTGGAAGAACTAGCTATCTTCATTTCTTGCATTCATCCATCCAAGTTTTGAAGTCATATGGAGATATGTCAAATGGTCTTGTAGTCATGGATTGACAAGACTCCATTCTTGAAAATCTTGGGATTCAAACATACAATCAAACATTTGATTGCTAAGGATATAAATAGGTTCATTTTATTTGATTAGCATTCAATAGAGATAGAGATTAATGGATTAACATGTTAGTTTGAATATTTATTCATGTTCTAATGCAAGGATGTTGGTAGATTAGTATTTTTTAAGCTCTAAGCATGATGGTGCATTGATTTTGATTTAGCTTTGTTTTAGGACTACTAGGTGTTAGTTCTAATTCTTTTACATGTTTGAAAATTTTCTCCGAGATATGATGATATTCTGATTCAGACACTCAATGATTCCTGAATGTCCAATCTTGCCATAGACCCAAGTAGTCCTCGATCCTTAGATACAGGAGACATCATTACTGAGACAAACTAGGCACTTTCAAGGAAGAAGAGGTTCTTGTGAATATATAGTTTTGACACATCTAAAACTCCTACAAATGTCAATAACCAATCAAAAAGGCCCCTAAAATCTTGAAGGTTGAATGCTGAAATCCTGAAAAATACCTATGTACTGACCAAATTAGAATCTGAAAAACTATCTTCTAAACCATGACAGATGGAGTTGTGAGACTAGTTCCATAAGGTGCAAAGTGACCCTAACATCTTATATTTACTAAAATAAATTTAAATTATAAGAAATAATAAAATATAAATAATAATAAAAGAAAAACTTATACTTAAACATTTATTTTAGTCAATAGAAGCATGCCACAAACACATATACCACATAACACATTGAAACATGAGCGCATTATAACGCGCTCACATTATGGCTTGGACTTACCAAACCATAATACGCTTGCGTTATAGTGTGACCATGATTTTTCTGCAATCGCGCTATAACACATCCGAGCCATAACGCGAGCGTGTTATGGCCAAAATAACCAAAAATGGATGTGTCCATTTTTTTGCCCCCATCTTTGTGCACTTGTCCCACACTCAAAAATGACAAATGTAGTCATTTTTACACCCACCAAAGGACAAGAGAATCCCATGCACACGGCCTATCACCTAGCTGATTTGGCTGCACTCACTCGAGGCACGTGCAGTCCGAGTCTCTCTTTTATGTGAGTTAAGTGGGAAACATCATCTATGATAGGAGCTTAAAAAGAGTGAGTGGGAATGAGACATGCATTTATCATAGAACTCATGCTAGAAAAATGCACTCATGCTAGACCGAATGGTACTTAACAAATTATAGAGAGGAACCAAAACAGAAAGGAGATGCATAAGGATTTATATTCATTCCATAAACATTTATGAATCAGAACTATAAGCTATAAACATGGATAAGAAACATTAATAACCATCTTCATCAAGGCTGGTAACCTCATTATATTCACTGGATTCATTACAGACTACCACAACTATGTAGACCGAAGTCATACATCATAGCTAGATTCATACCCATCGGTTCTCAAGAGAAGATTTATAATCCCAACCCCTTATTACATCCTTTTCCTATAGATTCCTACTCAAACTTATGGAGTTCTCACAATATCCTGCATGGCTTCACCTTCTTCTCGCTTCCCTCTTCCTCCCCTCACACCACTTTGTTTTCCTATGGCGGTGCTTGTATTTATATCCCTTCTCAATATCATCAATCCTTCGGCGGGAGTCGTCTCTATTGCCAAGTGTCCAAGGTGGTCCTTCATGGGAGCATGCTTCTTCAAGCCTAAGCTCTCCACTCTTTGCAATGATGGTCTTCTAGAAAATTCCATTATAGGGTATATTCCTTCTTAGGCCAACTTGTCAGCGGTGATACCTTTCCATTCCGCATGCACGACAGTCGTCATACTTTTCTCGTGTTCTTCATGATGTGTCAAATATGGCTAAGTCTTGAAGCCTTTGTTATTTCTTGCACGCACACCACTTGCTTTGTTAAGCCCTACTAGAACCCCGTACTTTGCCACGCTTTCACCTTGCACACCCTTTCTTGACTAGGCCTTGCGCGCCCACATGCCTTCTTGTACTTGGCCAATATTTTAGGGGCCCAACATCACCCCACACTATGCCTATTCTCCGCCCATGGGAACATGCCCTCAAAGAATAAAGAAAGAGAGAAAAGAATGATGGAATTGAAGAATATGGGAAGAATGAAAGAATAGGGGAAACTTCGGCTACCACTACAAGAGGAGAGGGAAGTTCTTCCTTAAGTCTGCTTCCAATTTATCCCAAGTATCCAATTCATTCTGTGCTTGTTGACAAAGGTTGCCAACCAGGTGCTCACTTCATCAAAACCTAGCTCCTCTCCCTTGGTACTCATAGTTTTGACAACCTTGTCTAACTTTCGCCCATTTCCTCAAGCATGTCCATCTAATGAGTGATTTGTATATATAATTATTTAAGCTAGTTTTTAATTGAGCCTCACAAGGTCTCAATAGCCTCTGATTTCTTCTCCACTTCGGCCAGAATTTTATCCCTCTCAGCCCTATTCCCCTTGTTCTTTTCCTAAAATTATTTTAGCTCTGCCTCATAAGTGGTGACTAGGATACTTGCCACCCTATCTCTATCTGCACATTTGTCATAGGCAACCTCTGCTACCAACGTGGCGACCTTTACATTGGCAAGGATCTTGTTGTATTGACAAAAATTTCCACCACCTTCATTTTTTTCCTCCTTTTTTGGCACACTAACGCCGCTTCGTAGATTCCAAAGGTGCCAAAGGTTACCTCTCTATGGTGAGGACGTGAGTTAGATCTTCTAGGCATTGCAGGCTTGATTCATATTTCTGGGTGGGTGGAGTCAATTTGGGATGCTTCAAGATAATAGCACTTGTGATCATCTCCACCTTCTTGGATACCTCACGTACCCTTTCCTTTTCTTCCTTTAACTCCCGCCTTAGTTGAGCACTAACTAATTCTTCATGTTTTAACTCCTTAGTTCTTTCCAGGAGCTCTTCATCCTTCTTCTCCAGCTCTACCTCTAGAACCTTTACTCTTTCATTCCTCCCAAAGAGTTTGGCTTCAATTTTGACCGAGACTTTGTTCAACGCATTGCAGACTTGCTCGTCAGATAGCTGTTGAGTGTTCACTACGAGGTTAGTTTGTTTAGACTCTAGCACTTCCATCAAAGCCCCTTGGATCACTTCAAACTCTGGCTCATCGATGTGGGACTCAAATGCCCATGAAAGAATTTTCCTTTTCTGCGGGTATGCACCTTCCACATCAAATGATGTCATGGCTAGGAGTTTCTCTGTTGGAATGGTGCTTTGGAAACGCGCATGCAACACCTTGTTTGGATCATCAACGTAGTCCATTCTTGGTCTTTGGATCTCCGTGCACCTTCCTCTTATGCGTGTGCCCTTAGGAATACATACCATCAAACTGGGGCCTCCTCCTATGTTGCCGTGATCTTTTCCCACACTTTCTTCCTTATCTTCATTCATTACTAAATCAGCGCTGCGCTCCAACTCTTGTTCTACCAAGGCTTCAATGATTTTCACCACTTCTTTTTCTACCGCCTCATTTATCTACTCCTACGTGAGGCTTGGAGTTTGATTTTTGTACTCACTTCTTCACTTCCTCCCTTATCTTGGGCACCTTCCTCCTCCTGGCTACCCTTCCTCCACATGAAGAGAAACTCATTTTCCTCTTCTCTGCCCTCTTCCTCTAAATCATGCACATCAAACATTGGTGGTTCTTGGGATCCTTCAGGTTCATCTTCTTTTTCATCATCCCTCTCACCTTTGTAGGCCTCCAAGTTCTCTGTGTCCTCCAAATCAACCTCCTCTATCACCTTCTATTTCTTCCTAACTAGGGATTCTAGTATAGGAGATTTTGTTCTTTCTTCTTCCTTCTCTGTGATTTCTCCTTTGTGATAGGATTTTCTTGTTCTGGTGCCTCCTCTCTAACTGGGGACCTCTTCTTGCACGTGTAAGTACTAGTTCTAGTGCTTGTCCCTTGGGCACCACTTGTGGTGCACTTTGGACACTTGGTGCCTTCTTCCCTTGCACCTCTTCTTTTCCTTTCTTTACCGGTGCGGGCTTCTTTCTCCCCATGGGGTCTTTAGGATGGAGACATCACATTCTAGGTATGTGCCCTTCTCAAAATTTGGTCTTATGCGTAGATATACCCTTGCCATGGTCTCTCTTGCTATTGGAAAAGTTAGGGGCTTTGTCATTTGAACTTCGTGGGAGACATACCTCTCCACATACGCACGCTTCTTAGGGTAAACGAGATTTCTACGCAGCTCCTTGTGGTCTTGATCTACCTCACTAAGGTCAAACCTTAGTCTTTTGGCCTCTTTAAACCTATTTACCCCTGCTTGGAAATATTGAGCGGTGAAGGAGAAGGGAAGCTTGCACTAGGGGCCCATGTTTTCATCTGTCAATTTAAATATGAAAATATAGAAATGCTGGTACACAAAAAATTTATATTCTCTCTCAATGAGCATTGACAACTACTCTAGGATCCTCCACTCCATCCCAAATGCATCCCTTAAGAGCTTATACCATTTTTCCAGGCGTGCTTGTGAGAAGCCATCATGCTATCATAAGGGTACTTTGTGTTATCTTGTAAAATTGACGAGGGCAATTTTACAGTAACAATACCAATTTTTGTCCTGGTCCCTCGTCAGGGACCCCTCTGCGTTCGGAATGTTATAAAATTCCTTTCCGGAAATCTAGTTCTCCAAACTTAGTCATTTTGGTCCCTTTTTGGTGGGTGCACCTTTTATCTGTGTAACACAGACTAAATTTGCGCCCCCTTCATTTCCTTTGGCGCACCCTTTGATGTGTTGACACATCAATTGTTGTGCCTTCCCATGATGTACCTTTCTTGCGTGTGCCAAGGTGCATGCGCCTTCATGTTAACAACTAAATTGTTACGCCATGTTTTGGTGTGCCAAAGGGCGCAAGGAATGAAGTGTTGACATTCGTAAATTTTGCCGAAGGCAAATATTTCCGTGTTGACACGCGTTTATCCGCGCCAAAGGGCACAAAGTTTTACGTGTCGACACATGTTTTGGTGCGCCTCTTGAAAAAGTGGTTGGCACATTTATTGCACCTTCACCTATATATAGGCACACCCGCCCTGTCACTTTCACAATTAAAAACACGTGATAACTTTATTCCTCTGCACTTGTCAGCACGCCCGTCCTCCTCGTATCACATTCGTGGACCCCATTTCGTCTCTCACATTCTATATATTCGGGTAGGTGGTTCTTACTCCTCTTGTGTTTTGTTTTGATTGTTTGTGTGGTAGGATACAATGGATCTATGAAACCATGAAAACCCCTGCTTTATTCTTGCAAATCTTTCTTCCCAAGCCATTTCCATCCTTTTTCCAGATCTGCTGGCCAAGAGGGCTCTGCCTCGAAAACAAATCCAAACCTCTTTGCTTATGCCCCCTTCACCACTTGAATCAATACGAAATGCAGCCTAGAGGATCACAAATCTATCAGAGGAAAGAGAACTTGAAAAATTGTTTCCAAGCTACATTTTCCCCTTGGCACAATCGCCACCCTTGCAACAGGAAACACAGTCACGCCAAGAAGGCGCACCGACTTTGATTGCAACACATAAGCTCCCTGTGCCATGTATAAACTGTTAGGAAATATACTTTGCCACCCTTGCACTTGTAATATATTATTATTATATGAAAACTCATTACAATAATATACATAAAGTGTGAAGTGAAATAGTTATATTTGATTATATAAACATATAACAATAAGCTCACTATATAGCCATGTATAAACCAAGTAAAATCTAAACCTAAAATATAGCATGTCCTATATATCCCAAATTATCCAATATCAATAAAATGCAATTGTTTGTTGAAGAATATTAGTTTGCGCCTTTTTTAAAGTCCCCTTAGATAAACCACCTAAAGTTAACCAGCTACACATCCCGCTTACAACAACAAAAACAAGTTTCCCCTGTGCCCCCTTTGGCACTACAAAACTTCCATGTTGCATGTCAAATACTTGCGCCATAGGCGCACCACTGCCCCTATGCAACACCAAAATTATTTGTGCCCAGTATAAAACTACATAAATGGTGCAGGCGCATCCCCACTTACAATAACAATAATGTCATATGCAAAATCCTTGCACCTGCGCCCTTTGGTGTTGATTTGTTCCTTGTAACACTCTGATTCAGTGTGCCATTCTAATAACTCTGCAGCCTGCAGTGTTCTTGCGCCTGCGCCCTGAGGCCTTAAAATTGCTAACTCCTCATTCTATTATGTAGTGCTTTAATGGAAGATCTGATAGCTAATATGGCTCTTTGGCGTTGGACTTCTCTTCTTCTTCTTGCAGATCAACAACTGAACTTAGATCCATATATGTCTACATCAAGCAAGAAGCCAACCAAGTCAAAGGGTAAGGCTAAGCTTACAGAAGAAGAGATGAAGTATAAATACAAGGGTTAGAATGCCCGAGTCCCAGGTAGAATGTGACCTGGACATAAGAGACTCTGAACTTGGTCACATCGACATGGAGGATTTCAGGCCAGAACCAGGAGAGTCACAGGAAGTCCTTGGATGGACAAGCTGGTAGGCAGCGGACTACATTTTTGGGGGATCCCCGTCAGTGCAGTAAACAATGAATTTATGATGGTAGTGGCCCGTTGTTACAACAAAGACACAAGGTGTGTCGAAAATGAAAAGGGCGAGGTCATAATCAACCTCACTGCCCGGCACTTCAAAATCATGCTAGGCATCCCTCACCACCGACACTTTGTGGCTGTAAGCCAAGAGGACTACACCAAGGCATGGGAGGACAATGAAGACAAGTGCATGCAACTGATGAATGAAGTGTACTTGAAAAACAAGAAGGTAATAACCAGATGGCCACAGGTTATTCACCGCAGTGACTTCTCCGAGGAATTGAGCGACACCATCACATTCCTAAGTAGAGTTTTTGGGCTTTCTGATGCCCATTACTTTCACAAATGGATGCTCAGGTACCTTGAAACTATGAACAAGAATGTGCTAGATCAATGCTTTGAGTGGGCGGAGATCATAAGCAGCACCATATCCGAGTAGCTCCAACAACTCACCACAACGGGAGATTCTACATGAACTCCTACGTAGTCTACGCTGCAGCCTCGGAGAGGGATTATCCGGCACTGAGCTGATGTGGGGTTTTGCCCCAGGTAAAAATATATGAGTACTACCCAGAGTTGAAGCTGGAGAACAACATCCCACAGTTTACTAAGATCAACGATGCTTTCTTCTATGGCATCGTCTACCTTTTGAGGCCAAATATGACTCATGGTCGGACGACCAAGAGCATAGTCACAGCTGATGAGAAGTGGGGGGAACTATTTACTCAATTCCCCACCTTAACCTATCTCAGAGCAACCAACTTCTTGGGGAGCCCACCAAATTTCCGAGATATGCCGGCCCCAAGTTGATCCTGTTGGAGCTGTCCAGATAGCTCATAACCTACCATGAGAAATGTTTGAAGAGAAAGAAGGGTGGAACTCCTTTCCCCCTTACAGTGGGTAGATACACCTGCGTTTCTCACCACAAAGCCCGGAAAAGTTTGCAGAGCTAGAACTGCTCAATCTAAAGCACAAATTCCCGAAAGGCCCACTTTTGATCCAAGGAATTTCCTTCCCAAGCAAAACTCGATCCAATCCACATTCCACAGATTGAGGACATCTATATCGACCTGTATCATGAGGTCAAACTTAGAAGGAAGGACCACTCCCGCTTGGCCTTGGCAGAGATTATTCAATACGGCGTGGCCATTGTTCCAAAGGGTTATCAAACTGCCGATCAAGAAGTTGATCAGGTATATCTGGACATAGATGGGGACAACTGGCCGTTTGCTGCAATCGATAGAACAAAAGCGCCCCAGACCATTGAAGAAAGGGTCAAAGAGACATTGCGGAGGATAGAACACTGGTGCAAATGAATGGCCTTATCTACCTCGGGGTAGATTTCACTACATCCCCATTGGGCAACGCACCTGTCAGGCCTAAGCATCTGCCAAAGGTCAAAGGCAAGGATAAAGAGGGTGAATCAAGCTCTGCTCAAGAAGGAGCTCCTGAAAGCCCTCCTTCCACTGCACAAGAATAGATTGTAAGTCTGGTATCCCCAGAGAAAGAAGCGGCGGAAGGTGTTCCGACGGGCACATCCACTCAGGATGTCGCCACTGCTACAACTTGTTGAGGTCCCTTCTATCCCTTCTCCCTCTCCTCCTTCTCCTCCTCGCATGACCCAAATGACCATTCCTTTGGTCGTATCCTCTCCCCCATCTTCTACTTTTTCCCCCTTCCTCGTCATCCATCTTCTCTTCTCTCACGGAGCTATCCCCACCATTTCTTCTCTCATCTCTCAGCTCCCTTCCATTCCCGTGTCTACCTCCCCTGCAGTATCCCTTCCTCCCGTGAGCACTTTCTTGGCCTCCCTCTCGATGCCACCACCAAGTGTCTCTACCCATTTCCCCTCATCCACTACAGCTCCCCTCTTCTACCTCTGGTCCCGTTCCCTTAAGTCCAACGTGGATCTCCCAGCATCTGAGCCAGCAAAAGAGGAAAGTCCCTATCACACCGATGGACTTCTCCGTCATCCCAACAAAGGGGGCCAAGAAGCAAAAGCCTATAACCCACTTCTCTCAGAGTGCATCGGGAGAAAGAGTAATGGAGATCGCATATCCCGATCCTTCAAAGGGAAAAAGGATCTGTCTCCGATAGATTATACAGTGACCCAAGTCACAATGGGGACGTCTTTTGAAAGTCTTCAAGGAGAGGCCCTATCTGCGGTGGATGCCCTTTGCAAGAAACTTCAAGAAGCAAAGGAGGAGAAGAGGTTACTAAAAGAACAAAACAAACATCTTCTCCACACCCTACAGAAAATGGGCAGTGCACCTCCTACAACTGCCACTAAAACTCCTAGATCCTGAGCCAGGACAAGATAAATGAGTACGCCAAAATTGGCGAACAAGGTATGGCAGTTTCCACCTGGAGGGATCAAATCCTCAAAGACAGCGAGGAGGTAATAGTCAAGTTCACCAAATTATATCAGAATATCATTCGGGCGAACAAAGATCTCCAGGTGATCACAGGACCTATCTCTAAAGAGTTGGATCATGCAAGGTTGCAACACGAAACATTCCAGAAAATGCTCAACTGCTCAGTCAACGATCTGGTGAAATTTGGCATTTTCAGGTCACCCAGGTACCCAAAGAAGATCCTTGCTGTGTTGGATTACCGGGTCGACCAGATGGAGTTCATCCTGGAAAAGATTGATAAAGTCAAGGAGGAAGCCCGGATGCAATGCATCAAATGGAGCAAATTGTTCTGAGAATGTCTCCAGGCTTGCTTACTCCTTCTTTCGCCTTGAGGAAGGCAGACAAAACTATCTGGATCTTTAAAGAGATCGTCTCAAGGGTTAGGGCCAGAAGCCACTTTCGACACCGAATGTATCAACAACCTTCTGGCTTGCCGTGATTTTGTGGGTTTCCTGATGGAGGCAGGCAACGAATATTTCAAACTCCCTGAAAAACTCAGGGATGAGCGGGAGACTTGTGAGGTCATCGGTGATCATACGAAGGGTCCTGCCCAAGATCAACTTCAGCCCATGATCAGTAAATTCATGGAATATCGGACTCAGTTCCACATCACCTCTCCCAAACAACAACAGAAGCAAGATACCCCCTTCCAGCCGTGAGACGATGATGAATAGCTTTCTTCCTCTTGGCTTCCTTTTTGTAAATATCTAAGAGTATGTTGGTACAAATGATGACCTCATCCATGTTGCACCATGGGATGTTGTCATCCACCAAGTTGTCCAAAGTCAACATTGACTTTTAGATATTTTGTAGATATTTTGTAATTAGTTGTTGGTTGCCTTTTGCTCTCTCTCTTCTCTTTCTTCTATATATACTTGGATACTTGTCGTATGCCAAGGGAGTGGATACTTTTTAGATGAAAAATAGAAGTTAGAAGAAAAGACTTTGAGCTTTTGTAATAGAAGAAAACATTAATACAAATATTAAGACTTTGTGTTGAATATGTGTGTTATGAGCATTTAATCTTTCTTATGTCAGATTTATGTGTTTATTCTGTTGAATCTATCTCTAATTTTTTGTCATTTATTCATCAATATTGCTTTGTTCATCTATGCAAGTAGGTTCGGCTCTATTTACTACCAGCCCAAAACATAGACCCTCTGACCTTTCTGCTTTGGAATTCATTTCTTTTCTCCCTTCAGATCTATTCTATCTCCCCACCTCATTTCTTTCCCTTCTTTTCGCAGTTGGAAATACCTCTACTGGGATGAGATTCCAACCCCCGAAGGTAGAATATTGGGAGACTTGCACATATTCCTCTTTGGTAGAATAGAAATAAACCAATTTCACTTTCTTTGACTCAAAGAGGGGCTATGCCACACACTTTTGTTGGCTCGTCATCCATAGATCTGTCCACCCGATAGATTTTTAACCAACACTTTGTGGATATTTTTGTGAGGGATGGGTCTTCCTTCGAGATATTCCCAAACAAACTTATCTAGCCGCATCTAGCACTCCGATCTCTGAAAACACAATTGTCAAGAGGACATTGCCAAAGAGTATCTTGTCTCCTTCTTGCGCACTACTGATAATTTCATCTGCGATGAAGGTAGACAAGTTGTAGATGGTGCCTTCTGATATTTTCTTGCACATTTAACCAAGCCTTATTTACCGTGTCCACCTTTCTTGGTCATTTAGCTTTGTCACTAGGTGTGTGACCATTCTCATGATAGGGTCTTGGATCTCTGTGATATCAAAGTACCGTGACCCCTTCTTATAATCATATGCGGTGATAGTTGCTTTGATGGCTTCCTTGTCGCTCAGGTCATCATCTATACTTTCTCCTTCACAAATGAGGCCTGTGAATTTTGAAATCAGCTGAGGAGTTATGCACATCTTGCACCTGCGAAGTAAAAGTGGTCCTCGTGCATGCGTGCGTGACATTAACCATTGATAGAGGCACTCAAGTTTTCCAAAATAAGGAAACTCATAGAGTTGCAATAATCCCGCCTTCTCTAATTTTACTTTTACTTCGTTGCTTATAGATATGTAAAACCTCTGCGATGTCCTCTTGTTTATCGGGGCTCACCAACTCCGGCCAATTATTTTTCTGTCACATTTGTGTGATGGTTGTAATCACTCACCATCATGTTTATTAAGTGGGACTCCCATTCTTTCTTGAGAAAAACCCCATCTGGGTACTACATCTCTGTGTACCATTCTTCATTCATGCTTATGGGGGTTTCTAGTTGTTTTCCTTGCCCTTGCCCTTGCCCTTTGGCTTCTTAGGTGATATAGTTGGTTTCTTAGGTGCCATGGTTTAGGTTATCTTAGCACTTCAACTTCTCTTACTTGCTCTACTTTTCTACCCTCTCCAAGCTCAAACCTCAAACTTGTGAAGAAACCCTTTTCACCAGTGCCCTAGCTACCAAACCCTAACTGGAATAACCTTTTTCACAAGATGACACTTCTCCATAAAAATTTACACCCGTGAACTTCTTTCCTTCTAGTTTGCAAATCAAATCTAGTCACTCACGCCTTAATTCCTCAAACTTTTCTTCACACAGATCAACTCTGGAAACCCTAGTCCACAAGAGATTTCTTTTTCGTATTCACAATGTCCATAATGAAGTGCCCAACCTTCTATTTATAGCTTTCCATTATTTTTAGCATTAAATGCTACTTCACCTACCACCATACTTCAACACTTATTATGGCTTTTTCCACTAAGCCGCACTTTGGCGCCGTTACTTCACGTGCCCAACCTTGCGCGACAATCCTACAAACACCAAAATCCTACAAAAGACTCTTACGCATGCATTACTAGTGTCGAAGGTAATTCTTCCTCCCTTGTACATGGAACCAAGATGTAGTCTTATCCTAACACCAACCATCCTCATTCACCCTTTTTTTTTCACAGGGCCATCCATGCGCTTCCTTTCTCGGTGTCATTCAACTGATATTTTCAATGCAATCCTTCACAGTACTTCGCACCTTGCACTTTATTTCACATCATTCCACCTCGTAATAAAAATATGCATGGTCCTCTGCACATTCACAACCTTTAAAAAGTAATGAGGTTATCGGCACCCAAGGCACAACACAAAACAACAACGAGAAAGGGAAACACAAGAAAATAAAAATGCATTAAAGGAAGTCCTAACCTATCTGGAAATATTGCCTTATTACAAACACCAAGAAGACTTATTTATAGTAGGTCTTGACCTACTCCCACTTTAAGTGTCATGGCAATCTCGTCCCATCTAATGCACTTATAACTCGCATGCACACACTGAATCAAGTATGTACAAGATGATGTAGGGACCCAACCAATGGAATTTTAACTTCCCAGGATGGCGTAGAAACTTGGAATCATATAGTAGCACCATCTTCCCAACCTCAAAATTTTTGTTCTTAATGTGACGATCATGCCATGCCTTTTGTTTTACTTTTTCAGTCTTCTGGCTCCACTTGGCAAGTGATCATCTTTCATCTAATTGCATTAACTTATCAATTCTTTCTTCCAACGCTTGTTCATCAGCCAATCCTCCTGCATGCTATACGCAGAGAAGGTAATATGAATTCAACTGGTAGGATAGCCTCCACACCAAACACTAATTGAAATGGTGTGGCCTTATTTAACCTCTTGTAGGTTGTCCTATATGCCCAAAGAACAACTGATACTTTTTCATCCCAATCTTGTCTACCAACGTCACAAATTTTTGTTAGGGTATGACTTAGTATTTTGTTAAATGCCTCCATGGTTCCATTTGCTTGTGGATGGTAAGGGGTAGTCTTGTGATGAGCCACCATGAATTCCACTAATAGAATCCTTACTATCTCATTTAAGAAATGTGTACCCCTATCACTAGTCAAACTCAAAGGGCACCCATACCTTGTAATAATGTTTTCCCATATAAACCTTACTACAGTAGCTATTGTACAATCCTTGGTAGGTGTTGCTTCTACCCACCTTGTCAAGTAATATGTGCAAGTGATTATATAACGTGACCTAGTCCTACATGCGGCTGGTGCAATAGGGCCTACGAAGTCTATAGCCCACTTTTCAAATGGCTTGGCACTAGGAATAGGGCATAAAGGCATTTCATCTCTTCACCCTAGTTTTCCAATGCGCTGAAAATGGTCACATGCCTTGCAATATTCCTTGTAGTCTTGATATAGGGTCTCCCACCATAATCCAACCATCAATATCTTGCGTGCAGTGGCGTCGCCTACATAGTGTCCACTGCACTACCTCTATGCACCTCTTCTATTATGGCTAGGTGCTCATGTTCTAGCACACACGGTGCATAATCTCATCACATCCTAATTTGTATAAATCCCCACTAATCAACATGTAGGGCATGAAGCGTATAGCTAACTACTTTTTATCCAATGCCTTCATTCCTTCAGGTTACTACTCTGTCTTGAGAAATACTAAAATATCTTCTAAGTCTAGGGCACGTGTCGTAACCTAAATAGTTGTGTATCTGGCATGGTATCCTCAATTCTTTGTGCATCCTCCCTTGAATCGATTCTAGACAAATGATCAGGTCCAAAATTACTTTTTCTTGGTTTGATAACCATTGTGAACTTGAATTCTTGGAACAATAGTACCCACGACATATGCATCCTTGTAGAACGGGATTGTTCACTAAATATTTCAATACCATATGGTTAGTGTAAAATATACAAGGGGTTACTAGGAGATATTGTCTAAACTTGTGAAACGCAGATCATTAATAATGCCTCACACTCTGTTGTGGTATATCCTTCTTTTCTGCTTGCAAAGCATAAAGGATGATCAACAATCCCTTCACCAGGCTATGTAAGTACTACTCCAATGGTGGTTCCTGAGGCATCAACATGAACATGGAAGGGATTATCCCAAGAGGGAATTATAGTATGGGTGTGATGATAATCCTATCCTTTAAAGTGTCAAATGCCTTCTGTTGTGCCTCTCCCCAAAGGAAGGCACTCTTGTGTCTAAGTAACTCTTCTAAAGGTGCGACGATCTTGGTGTATCCCTTGATGAACTTCCTGTAGTAACCCATGTGTCTAAGGAATCTACGCATTGTACTTTGACTAGTAGGCTCCCCCAATCCCACAATTACTGCAACCTTGGCAGGATCTACTAACAAGCCTTCTTTACATATGATATGTCCCAACAAGGTTCCAAATGGGGTAGCAAAGACACACTTCTTAATGTTGAGGGATATCCTCAACTTCATTTCAAATATTAACCTTAGGTTGTCACAATGGTCCTTCACTAACCCATATATTGTCCAATCATCTAGGTAAACTTGAAGAAATTTATGGATGAAGTCCTAGAAAGCTTGCACCATAATACATGAGAACACAACAGGCACATTCTTCAACCCAAAAGGCATGACCGTGTAGGCAAAAATTCCCCACTTAGTGGAAAAAGTTGTCTTTCTCTAGTCCTCCTTTGTGATCCTTACCTGGTGATAGCCCGAGAATCCATCTGTGAAAGAGTAGACCTCGCGTCTTGCCACTCCGTTTAAGATTTCTTCAGTAAATGGGGTTGGAAAAGGATCAATTACACATACTGCATTCAGGTCCCTGTAATCAACATAGATCCTTATCCTCCCATCCTTCTTGATACTAATTACCATTGGAATTATCCATTCCAAATCTTCCACAACCTTAATGATACATGATGCTATCATTTTTCTATCTCCTCCTTGACCTTTATGCGTAAATTGGGATTCATCCAGTATGGCCTCTTCCTGATTGGGTGTGCACCTTCCTTCAACTTTATCCTCATCTCCCCCAAGGAATGGTGGACACCTTTAAGCTCATGGTACCCATGTGGGAAAAAATCTTAGAATTCATGTAACAGATCAATGATTTTAGAGACTTATTTCTCTAACCAATAGTCTCCAATGATAACCTTCTTGGGTTCTACTTCTGAGCCGATGTTAATCTTTTCATCTTTAAAGGTTCATGGTAGGCACGCGCCCATTCATCAGCACTATCTATGACCTTGCATGTCCCTACAGAATGGTTAACATCAAGATTTACGCTTCTTCCCCATCAATAACATACACCATCTTGCCTTTTTATTTTTCTATACACGTGTGCTCAAGCTACATCTCTTATGTTTCTTCTTCCTCAAAGCGCACCTCTAGGTCAGGTTCACCTAAGAACTATTGTATTATGACCTCCACTATAGAACTATCCACTGTTGTAAGGCACTTGAAAACCTACAACGCCTTATGTATTGATGGCTTTGTACTCTGATACTCGAATGTTTGAATGAGATCAACCGCCAAATCTTGCCAATTATGAGTTTGACAACGAGTCTCTGAGTGGATATACCACACGCGCACATAACCTTATAGGGTGGAGTACAACTTGTGAACCCATAATGAAAGTGGTAATGCTTCTACGCTTCCCATCCAGGTTGTCTCACATGCTTGAATATAGAAGGAAGTGATCTCTTTACCATGGTAGTCTTTTATAGTCGTGGGCATGTTTCTCCTACAAACCTTATGGAGAAGGCAATTCTCACCTCGTGCCATTCTAAGAGGTTCTCTGATGTGTCACCCACCAGTGTGCAATAGTTCTGAGTAATCTGTAGTTCAAATTTTTCCTCCTTTCCTTCTCACTTCTCCAATGGGCCTCCATTTCTCACAAGAAATATTCTCGGATTATCCCCTCCCGAGTAACTTGATAGTTTTCTTCCTCCCAAGCATCGAGTTGTACTCTCCTTTGTCACCATGGTTACCGATCCTCTTACATGCCATCTGATTAACTCATAGGTCCCGTGTGACCAATTGTCATACTCCATGCTTGTAGTATCAATCACAAACTAGGATCCTCAAATTGGATAACTCCTTCTGTAGGGTGAATTATCTCAGGATCTCTGATGGAGCACATGTATATTCTATCAAGGAATTCTTCTCCCAATGGCTCTGTGTAGGGTGCCAACTTCCCATCTGTCAAAGGGATGACTACCCATTCTTCCTTGTTTTCAAAACTAATATATCCTTTGTTAAACCTTATGTCAACATTATTCTTGTAACACCATGGGTGCCCAAGCAATGCTAGAAAATTTTCTGCCTCGGCGAGCGCCAAGAGTTTGAAGTCTCCAGATAAATTGGCCCCTTGAATGGTTATCATTGTCATTTAATACTCCAATGGGCATTTCCTTAGATTTTTTTCCATATACAACACATTTGAAGATGGCTACAATGCAGGCCTTCCCATCTGATGCCAAGCATCTAAGGTAATAACATTCACTTCTACTCCTGTGTCGATGAGGATATTGCTCTGGAGCCACCCATCAACAACTACATTTAGAGTAATATCTTTGTCATATTCAAGGTTGTGTGGAGAAAGGTTTACATGTAAGACCTATCCATCTCTGTCGCACTCTACTCCGGCACGTGGTACCTTCTCCCTTAGCCATTCTCCTAGAAAGGGAATAATATTCTCTTGCCTTATCATCTTAAATGCTTCTTCGACCTCATCCAGTCACTTCTGGAACCTCGTTATCCTTCCGCTGCCCCACCGGCCTCGATTGCTCCTTAAGACACTGTATCTCCCTTGTAAACTCCTAATTACATCTATAGTCTCTTGGTATACTTATTTTTATGGGCAAGATCCGGGTACTTTCCATGTGGCACCTCCTCTCTAGAAACTAATGTCCTTGGTCTGGGCATTTCCTTGGCGTGTGTGGCCTCTGCACGCATTGTCACACCAAAGATAAAGTTCTATCTCTAACTCACGCGCCACTCTTGGCATCCATTATGAATCAACCCTTTTTACGCTCACCATAGCAATGCCCTTATCTTTCCGGTGTTGCTAGTTCATATGCTCATAGAGTTCCGGACACTCTTCATACTTGTGCTTCTTCCCGCACCATGAGCATTGTAATAGATCAGGACACTCTCATTTATAATGTTTTGGGATCCACAATTATAACATGTTCCCTATGGGAACTCACTTCTTCCTCCTCCGTGGTTACCATGACCACATAATCCCTCGCGAAAAATTCTTCCACGCGCACCTCCATCTCGTGCTCTTCATAACGGGTCATCACACTTAGAACTACGGCAAGGCTAGTCTAGCGCACCATGATCAATGGCCTCATGGATCTGGTCAATAAGCCTACAATCCTTAGTATCATGGGTTGTAGAGGTGCAGATCTTACAGTAGTAAGATACATTCTTCCGAATTGTGTGTTGCAACAAGGGACATCTATTCACATCATGGTCCCCATGACAAATCTCACAATCTACCACTACAATGCATACTATCTTTTGGGGAAACTATCCTCGGCATGCCCCTCTATTTCACAATCCATACACCACATTCCATTATGGGTCTCATGAGCTGAGTTCACAGATAAATTTTCTAGTTGCTTAGCCATAACAGCAATTTGAGCTTCCATAAATGGGCTAACACCAATATCAATGCTTCTAACAAATTCGACATGTAGAGCAACTTTTAGTGCCTTGCAGGAGTTTGTGAAAGTATTATGAGATAATGCTCTTCTAAATGGTGTTATCAAACCTCCAAAAACCATTGAGCATGTTGTGAAGGGTGAATTTCATGTGATAATTTTGATAGGAGAGTCTTAAACCGTGCATCATACTCTCGCACACTCTCCGCCATTCCTCTTGAATCTCCTTGAGGGTGTTGATGCTCTTTCTGCTCAAACTTAGGGATGTGGAATTCTGTTAGGAAGGTGTTTTTAACACGTGTAATATACTACTCTTTATCGATGGGGGTCATACTTCCTATACCAGCTATGCACGCGCCCTTACAACGTCATTGCAAATTGACTAGCCTTCTGTTCCGGGGTCGTGATCCCCTTCACGCACCATAGTAACTCACATTTTTGAACATGTTCCACAACATCCTCTATGCCTGCTAGTCTGGCAAGTGTAAAGACATTTCAAAGATTACTTGAGGAGGTGGATGAGGCCCTTGTCCTCCTGGTCTAGATCCTTGGTTTCCTTTGGTGTTTTCTTTGTCAGATCCACTAGATCCACCAGTCCCGTGCCTCCCGATCCACCGGTTCCACCTCCGGACCCTCCTTCATGCAATAATGGGCCTAAAGCGTTCATGCCTAATGTCCCTTATGTCTCACTGAACTATGCACCAATGGTCTATGAGATCATTCCACTACTAGATGTATGGCTGTGTCACTCCCAGACACATTTCCCAAGCCATAAGTATTTACACCTTGCCCGAAAAGTCCTCCAAACACTGGAATAGAGTGTGCAACCATAAAATTTCCAAACAAAAATTATACCTCACAGGGTGTCGATCGGTTACTCCCACTAATCTAACTATGTTATCAACACTCCTTTGATTTGGAAAACCAAGCGCCAAGGTTTGGTCACTAGGTGGGTTCAGATGTGTGCCAATGAATCTTATTTCTCCATGTGATGAAATTTCATCGAAAGTCAAGGGGTCTCTCTCCCGTGCTTGCCAAGATGGGGCAGACTATTCAAGTTCCACGTCCTCTCGCGTGAACCTCAACTCCTTCTCACAAAGTCTACCTCCATAGATCCATCACACTTACAACTTTACATTGTCTAATAATCTCCCTTTCACGCTGCTTCACTATACTTGAGTTATCTCTCCTCCCTTTCTTTCTCAGTCGCAATATCTACCATCTTCCTCCACCCTAGCTTCCTCACCCAACACTTAGAGAGTTTAGTCGGCCATCAGAAGTGCCTCTAAACTCAAGGTAATGATCAAGATCTTCATCGCCAAAGGAATAAAATGTATAAATGATCCTCTGGGCTCCCACAAAAACTCAAACTCAGTGACTTCCAGGACAAGAATATGTAGAAATAGCATATTCTAGAATGTAGCTAGCTAGTACTCCTTTCCACCAATGATCCACAACACGAGTCCATGTCAGATCTACATCTTGCAGCCTCTGGTACTCTTCTTGGGTCCACGCACGTGATCTATAATACTAGCTTGATCTGGATGCATATGTTGAGAGCCATTCATACAGCTCTATTGGGAAGCAATAGAAGAAAGTTTCATACAAATCATGGTAGAGGTTCTCTTCTACCCATTTGTGTGCATCAAACTCAGGCCCAGTGTTGAATCTCTAAGAAAATTATTCCTCCATGCTCTTGAACCATGATTCAATACATTCCAAATTTAGGCATTTTTCATCACTCATTGCATAGATCATGATGTATGATATTTCCCAGTACAACTTTGAAAAGAGGTCCCAGCAATGGAACAAATATGTAGTCATTTTTACACCCACCAAAGGACAAGGGAATCCCATGCGTGTTGGCCTATCACCTAGCAAACATTGGGCACTCACCGAGGCATGCGCAGGAACAGTCCTCTTTTATGTGAGCTAAGTGGTAAACATCATCTATGATAGGAGCTTAAAAGAGTGAGTGGGAATGAGACATGTATTTATCATAGAACTTAGAACATATTCTAGACAAATGCACTCATGCCAGACCGAATGGTACTTAAAAAATTATAGAGAGGAACCAAAACAAAAAGGAGATGCATAAGGATTTATATTCATTCCATAAACATTCATGAATCATAACTATAAGCTATAAACATGGATCAGAAACATTAATAAACATCTTTTTTAGTCTGGTAAGCTCATTATATTCATTGGATTCATTACGAGACTACCACAACTATGCGAGACTTAAGTCATACATCATATCTATATTTATACCCATCGAGTTCTCAAGAGAATATTTACAATGCCAACCCCTTATTACATCCTTTTACTATAGATTCCTACCCATCTTATGGAGCTCTCACAATATCCTGCATGGCTTCACCTTATTTTGCTTCCCTCTTCCTCCCTTCACACCACCCTTTTCCTCTGGCGGGTGCTTATATTTATAGCCCTTCTCAATATCATCAAGCCTTCACGGGAGTTGTAGATCCATTACCAAGTGTCCAAGGTGGTCCTTCATGGGAGCATGCTTCTTCAGGCCCGAGCTCTCCACTCTTTGTAATGATGGTCTTCTAGAAACTTCCATTGTAGGGTATATTCCTTCTTAGGCCAACCTGTCGCCAAGATGGCACCTTATCCATTCCGCATGCACAGTCGGGTCATGATTTTCTCGTGTTCTTCTTGATGTGTCAAATATGGCTAAGTCTTGAAGCCTTTTTTCTTTCTTGTGCATGCACTACTTGCTCTATTAATCCCTACTAGAACCATGTTCTATGTGCTTTCACCTTGCGCACCCTTTCTTGACTAGGCCTTGCGCACCCACGCGCCTTCTTGTACTTAGCCACCACTATTTTAGGGTCCCAACAACAAACTAGACACGAGACTTACATCACAATGTAAAAACATCATTCACTTAGCTCTAGCTAGGACATTGAGATGTGCACTCTGTGCCACCCCTTGGACCCACTAAGTGGCACCCCGTTTCATTGCTATTCAAAGTGTTACAGGTCTCCAGCCCTTTACCTAACGGACCAAAACACTATTTCTTGTCTTTTTCTCATATAGATCATATTACATTCATGTGATTTCCACACACACACACACACACATTTTGAATAATTTTTCTCCCTTTTATATGGTCGATAAGGTGGTTTTTCACAATGGACATATCTTTCCATTCACACTTTTTGATTTTAACATATAATGCATAATTATTTCTAGCATAATGCTTTTAACACTCTTTTATCTTCTTAAGAATATATTTTAAGTCTCACTTTAATTATCTGTATTCTTCACTTGTCCACACTTGGGTACTTTTAAATTATTCAATCCTTGTTATTTACTTAAATATTTCCAGGGGGATTTAATCATGTAATGTTCTCCCCATGTAAATTTTTTTGTTATCCTCGTGAGCACACGTTCTATCGACACAATGAACACAACAAGCATGCTTATTTAACCAATAGAAGTATTGATCTCAAATATTTCCATATTTATTTCCAAGTTACGTTATTATTATCACAAAATTTTATTTCAATTTGGCTCTTAGTTCCAAAATTATTTAGCCATGTAATATCTTTGTTCATTTATTTAGTTTTCCTTATTGATGCCAAAAACTCGCCATTTCATCAACTAACATAACATATAAAACTATAAAATTTAAGATAGTATTAAATATATCACATTATTCAAAACCTGAGTAAGAACATATCACAAATAAGATTCACCATTTCATATCTAATATAAAAAATCATTAAATCATAATAAGGTATTTCGATTAAGAATTGATTTAAGTATCATGTTCTATTGTGGATTGAATTTGATCAACAAAATGAATTACTAGATCTAAGGGTTGTCTCTCCACTATAGAATTTAAATATCATGTATTGGACTATATCTCATCAAGGTAATATTACACACGATTCGGATTGGATGATCTAAAAACGTGATGTGTATTTTTTTCACTTTTAAAAGTTTCCAAAGATCGTGATTTTCTTAACCAATTTTTAAGTATTCTAAACTCCAAAAATTGATTAAATTATGATTATTATGCATCCATAGAAGTGCGGAAAACTTGTAGTAGAAATAAATAATCATAAAATGGAAAAACATTCGATAACAAACAAGATTGTTTACGGGGTTGAAATTCCTACGTCCCCGGGTTCAGATTGAACCGATCCATTAATAATATTGAAATGCAAGTACAATAACTCTTACAAACAACCAATAATGAATCAAAACCTGCAAATGAGCTGATCAATGTCCCAAGAACTTTGAAAAATAGCATAAAACTGTCCCAAGAACGATCCGTGGCTCCTACAGTGTTTTCACAATGTGATCTCCCTACAACTGTGTTATAAAAACACCTAAAAATGGAGATTTAAAAACATTATATGAAAAAAATCATATATCTGAGATCAGATCTGAATTCTGAACACTTTTCATGTTTACACCAAGTCACAATTCGGACCAGAAGTGCATTGAAATTCGTGTTTTCCAACTAGCTGTCTTGAAGATCCCTGTTAAAATCTACATTCAAAGCTTCCAAAAATAGGTTAAAACTCAAAAAAAAGATCAAATCTTACATCGTTGGAATCTTCTCAGAATTCTCTACATTTCACCTTTTTACTCCGAGGTCCCAATCTGAGTGCAAGGCCTTCAAAAATGGCGTTCTTTGAGACTGCCTCCTCTTCTGCTTTTACACAGACCTGCCTCCTTGTATAAGTGGAAGCGCCCCATTTTATAACTTGTTGTGATCCCTTGGCGGGTTGGCTGGCGGATTGGTTTTAGACCCATGAGGTCAGGGGATCAAATCCCGCCTCCTATCATTTTGCCATGGAGTTTGTTAAAGCGGTCAAAGTGGTTGGAGTTTTTTTATTGTTTTTGAGCCATTTTGCATTTTTTATGGGATTATATCCCAAAGTGGCGGATTTGATGAAGTGGGATTAAATCCCAAAAGAGGCGGCTTAGGGTGAAGTGGGTATATCCCACATTTTGGGGCCATTAAATTTGGGTAAGGTTTAATAAACCTTACTCTCACCATTTTTCACGTGGAACATTCCACGCATGGGCCTAAATTTCCTACAACCACTTCATCCTCCTTCTCCACGTGGAATCCACGCATGGGCCTAGCCCCTACCACTTCTTCATTTCCTACTCCACGTGCTTAGCTTTGCATGTTGGTGGTTAGGTAGGATTTAATACTAATGTATCAACATTAGATTTTAATACTAATGTATACACATTAATATATATAGTGGTTTGGCATATATGCGTGCCATTTGAAAAGTGGACTTACCAAGATAATATAATTTTGACCCATACAATGTGGCATAGAAATAATTAACTTGGTAAATAGCATATAATCCACTTGTCATCTCCCGATAGGAAAATCGAGTGAATTCGACGAGTGTTGGCAAGCCACGTGTCACAGTGCAATTGGTCCAATATTGACCAGTTGACCATAGTTTGACTTTCCCGATGTCTGAACTTTGACCGAACATATCTAGAGCTCCCGATGTCCATTTGTCACGTTCTCATAGTCATTGGAAATCTCTCGAGATGATCTTCTGCACTGACACCATTTAGGGATGTTTAGGGAAATTTTTCAAAAATGATCCCTGATCACACCTCCCCACTGAGAAAGGCTTTTTGTCCACAAAAAGTTGTGTATCAACCCACAAAAACATGCTATCTCTTCCTGCATTGCAAAAACACATACAAGAACCCAAAATAACATTATAGGTTAAATAAATGCAAATAGTTGATTAGCTAGTCACATAATCGATCAGATAATAACACCCAATTAAGCTAGTGTTCAACTAAAACGCTGCAACCCTATCAACTCTACGCACAACTGTGAACTGTCATACCCCACTGTAATGCCATCACAAATAACTGACCAGATAATAACACCCATTCTATTACGGAAAGCTAGTGTTCAACTGTCACTTTGTGATACGGCCGATTACCAAAAATTACAATTCCATAACACGATCAATATACAAGACATCTAAACTGCCCATAATTAGGCTAGTGCCCACTGCCCATCTAAAACTGTAACAACTGCAAGTATTCACTATCAGAATATAATAGACTATCAACGCCCAAAAATAGCTATAGTCAACAACTGAATCAACATGAATATGCCAAAACACTGTATCGCCATCACAAATAATAAGTCAGATAATAACACCCATCTATAATGAAGCTAGTGTTCAACTGACACTTTGTGATTATGTTGATTACAACTGCAAGTTTCAAATTTAGACATGCTACTGATGCCTATCCCTGCATAGTGTTTTCAACAATGGAACTACCAACCAATCTGAGAAAACAAAACATGAGTATGATGAACCTATCACTCAAATCTTCTCTTCAGTTGTTTCCATTCATTTTCAAAGCTTAAATATCAACTTAGGAACAAATCCTTATCAATCAACAGGAATCCCTAAAATATAGCTCTGAAATTTTTTTGCTTGCCTACTATCAACAATTTACTGTAGTGCAAATATAAAGTTGAGGAGTGTTTTTCCCAACCAATCACTTGGGTTTTTCCGTTTTGGTTGTTTTACCTTCTTAATACCACAATGAGTTTTAGTTAGGTTTAGCACGGTTGGTTTTACAATATTGTTCTTTTTAACAACTTTCCAATTTTGTTGTTTAGAAACAAACCAACAAACCTTAACATCATGACCATTCCTATTACAATGGGAACAAAATTTAACTTCCCTATTTTTAGGAGTCTTACCCATTTTACCATTCTCAGAACTCTGTCTACGAGAATGATTCCCCTGTTTAGGAGAGGTAACATTCTTGCCATTTCTCACCTTTCCTTGGTGAGATTGGTCTTTAGCACCTGCCTTATCATTCACAAAAGGCATTAACTTCTTAATCAAATTTTCCTCTTCCAACAATATGCAATAGAATGATTAGTACCTTCACAAAATGTGCAAGGGAAAGCATATTTCTACCTACCAAAGCTATATTGTTCCAACTGAAAGAGTGTATTAGAAGTTTTAGGATTTGATTTTCCCTTAGTGCTATTTTTAGTGTAAGTGGGAGGAGGTGGAATCTGATTACCTCTTTTACCTGTTTTCTTACACCTTTCATTGTTCCTCCTGATGGCGGAATCCTGCAATTCTAGTGGCATAGATCCTTGGCTGTTGGAAGCTTGTCTTCCTTCAGCTGCTTTGGAACTTTCTCCAATTTCCATTTTCCCACTAGAATAACCCAAACCTGCAAACCGAGGCTGATCCTCTACCTGTATTGGGTTAGCATCACCTTGTCCATTTTTACCAAGGCCCTTTCCATTAAATCCCATCTTAACCATTAGCTTAGACCCAATTCCCTTAGTGTGTTTTTCAAACTGACCCAAAGGAATATCTGAAACTGAATGAGAGGAAGAATTAAAATGTGAACAACTTACAGTGCATTCTTCTGTCATAGTACCTGCATCTGCTTTGGAAGGCATTTCCTTCTTGTGTTCACCTTGTTGCAGCTTTTCCAAGAGGGCATCCTTGGTTCGTATTTCTTCCTACAACTCTTTAACAAAGCCCATCAACTTCTTGCTCTCTTCAAGCATCTTGTTGACATACTCCTCTTTCTTGGTTATAGAGGATTGTGGCTCAAATTTTAACCGCACTATTTCCTCTTCCAAGGAATAAAATTTATCTCTCAAGAAAGATTTTTCTTCTTGGAGTTGGCGGTTTATGGCTTCAAGCTCATCCAGTTGCTCCTGTTTGGATGACTTGCCCATGATTCCTCGTTCCTGCAAACACAACCTGTACTTCCAAAACTACACACTGCAAAAGAAGATTAACAAGCCCCAAAATGTCTGCACACTGAAAAGTGAAATCAATACTAAAACTGAAGCCAAATTTTCAAACACAATTAGAAGCTAATCCGCAATCTAACTGCTCTGATACCAAACTTGATCTGAAAACGTGATGTGTATTTTTTCACTTTTAAAAGTTTCCAAAGATCGTGATTTTCTTAACCAATTTTTAAGTATTCTAAACTCCAAAATTGATTAAATTCTGATTATTATGCATCCATAGAAGTGCGGAAAACTTTTGTAGCAAATAAATAATCGAAAATGGAAAAACATTCAGATAACAAACAAGATTGTTTACGGGGTTCGGAAATTCCTACGTCCCCGGGTTCAGATTGAACCGATCCATTAATAATATTGAAATGCAAGTACAATAACTCTTACAAACAACCAATAATGAATCACAACCTGTAAATGAGCTGATCAATGTCCCAAGAACTCTGAAAAATAGCAGAAACTGTCCCAAGAACGATCCGTGGCTCCTACAGTGTTTTCACAATGTGATCTCCCTACAACTGTGTTATAAAAACACCTACAAATGGAGATTTAAAAACATTATATGAAAAAAATCATATATCTGAGATCAGATCTGAATTCTGAACACTTTTCATGTTTACACCAAGTCACAATTCGGACCAGAAGTGCATTGAAATTCATGTTTTCCAACTAGTTGTCTTGAAGATCCCTGTTAAAATCTGCATTCAAAGCTTCCAAAAATAGGTTAAAACTCAACAAAAAGATCAAATCTTACATTTTTGGAATCTGTCTCAGAATTCTCTACATTTCATCTTTTTACTCCGAGGTCCCAATCTGAGTGCAAGGCCTTCAAAAATGGCGTTCTCTGAGACTGCCTCCTCTTCTGCTTTTACACAGACCTGCCTCCTTGTATAAGTGGAAGCGCCCCATTTTATAACTTGTTGTGATCCCTTGGCGGGTTGGCTGGCGGATTGGTTTTAGACCCATGAGGTCAGGGGATCAAATCCCGCCTCCTATCATTTTTCCGTGGAGTTTGTTAAAGCGGTCAAAGTGGTTGGAGTTTTTTTATTGTTTTTTGAGCCATTTTGCATTTTTTTATGGGATTATATCCCAAAGTGGTGGATTTGATGAAGTGGGATTAAATCCCAAAAGAGGCGGCTTAGGGTGAAGTGGGTATATCCCACATTTTGGGGCCATTAAATTTGGTAAGGTTTAATAAACCTTACTCTCACCATTTTTCACGTGGAACATTCCACGCATGGGCCTAGCCCCCCTACCACCGCTTCATCCTCCTTCTCCACGTGGAATCCACGCATGGGCCTAGCCCCTACCACTTCTTCATTTCCTACTCCACGTGCTTAGCTTTGCATGTTGGTGGTTAGGTAGGATTTAATACTAATGTATCAACATTAGATTTTAATACTAATGTATACACATTAATATATATAGTGGTTTGGCATATATGCGTGCCATTTGAAAAGTGGACTTACCAAGATAATATAATTTCGACCCATACAATGTGGCATAGAAATAATTAACTCGGTAAATAGCATATAATCCACTTGTCGTCTCCCGATAGGAAAATCAAGTGAATTCGACGAGTGTTGGCAAGCCACGTGTCACAGTGCAATTGGTCCAATATTGACCAGTTGACCATAGTTTGACTTTCCCAATGTCTGAACTTTGACCGAACATATCTAGAGCTCCCGATGTCCGTTTGTCGCGTTCTCATAGTTGTTGGAAAGCTCTCGAGATGATATTCTGCACTGACACCATTTAGGGATGTTTAGGGAAATTTTTCAAAAATGATCCCCTGATCATTGGATGTCTCCAATATGGATAAGATGGGAATCCCCAAATGTATTGTGATCTCGCATACAATACTCCTTCATCATGAAAGTAGTCATACTCACTCAAAGAAATCTTTTATAAGGAAATACTTGGTCACTAATTTAACTCAAATATACATAACTATGACATTTTCATGGGGCTCGGTGTACAAACATTGGTATGATCACACCAAAATAATTGTAAATAATATTAGTTCACTCCAAATCATCTTATGATTTATCACCATTAAGAGCATTTCATAGTATGTGGCAAAATTATAAAGTTTACAAAATGGGTTCATTTTCCATGCCTTATCCATGATCACTAACTATCAATGTTTCTAACACGGTAGAATAATCAAATTTACAAGAGTAACATGAAATGATACCCACCAAGGACTTAAAAGATAAGATTACTCGCATTATCCTCGTATTTATTATGAATAATATTCCTCAAACATAAGTTCTTCTCTCTCAACTCTTAAGGGTTTTCCCTTAGAGAACTTGAATGGTTTATACTACCACAATGATCACATTGCACTTTATGCATGATAGTCAATCTAAACATATATGATTGTAACGTAAAAGCAAAAACACCTTCCAATCATATTACTTTAATAAATGAACAATCATCAATACCGAACAAGGTAATCAACACCTTCTTTTCACCTTAGTCAAAAATTCAATAACACATTATTCTAAACTTTCCATGTTTTAATCACTTTTACTACTCAAATCACAATTATATATATGCAAAAAGACAAAGACAATTGTATAATAATCGAGGTTGTTAATCAAGATCACATTGAACAACACATTCAAATATCATATTCATAAACATAACCCTTATAACATATTATCAAGATATAAAAAACTTCATTATGATATCTATAAAGGTAATCACATATGTGACATAACCTTCCATTATAATCTAGAGCTCAATAAGCATTTACTTGGGTACAACTTGGATAGTGGAGTGTGTAGGAAACAAAGTTTGAAGCATTTCAATTGCTCGTGTCATATATTTTCTCGGTTTCAAGTGTTACTAAGATTTCTTCCTTGTATTTATTCATAGAAAAATTATTCAAATTAAATATAGAATTAAGTTATTATTCCATTTTGGAAAATAGTTTATGTATAGATTATACATGGTTGATATTTCCTTTTTCACTCTTTTATTGTAAGTCTCTTTATTCTTTAAGTCTTATTTAAAATTATTTTACTATGTTTGGTGATCCCTTCATTAAGTTGGGGTATTCTACACATATCAATTTTCCACGCATTCTTCCATAATTACATAGAGTGCCAATTTACCAAAAGAAAGGGAATTAACCACAATGTACCCAAATAAATAAACACAACAATGCACTATAACTTTACAATCTATTCCTACAGGATCGGTATGGCAATGCAAAAATAGAGTCTAAATGGAAAGTCATCAAAGAACAATGATTTTTATTCTAAATTTGCTAGGACACATCACATGGAAAACTATTAGGAAGTGGATAAATGTCTTAGAAAACTAATATATATGAAAAATAGACTTTCACACCATATACTATGTTAAAAATCAATTTTTCAATAATTCAATGAAGAATGTTTATGCCCGAGTTTAAAGCTCCTATTGTGGTATGTCTAAGAGTTTGTTCGAAAAGGTTGTGAAGTTTGGCTTTACAACTTCCAAATGAACTTTCTTATAAGTTTACAATTCCTTTCCAGTAGAACCATTTCGTGCTTATCTTGATATCATTGTATTCCATGATGAAATATATCTAAGATATTTTTCAAACAATTCACATGCATTTTGTACACACTCACATAAAAATTCAAATAAACCATGGCACTTGCAAATAAAATTTGAGACAAAATCCATGTTTTATTATGCTTTGATGGATTTTGTACATCATGTTCCAAAGTTTTGATTTTTCCATGGGCATGGAGTATGGTGGAAGAAAGGAGATGATTAGGTTAGAAATTTGTTCATTGTGTTAGGTGAAACAATACAAATTCCTCTTTAGGGTGACTACGTCTTCAGTAAGAAACAATTTTTGAAAATCCATGAATAGATATCTTTTTTAAACACTTGGAACTTTTCATACATATGTATAAAAATCATTTGGCCAATATACTCAATTTTTCTCTCATTTATGTGTGAACAAAATCTCTCTGAATGCACTCCCACCGAGACCACTATTCTTTAGGTAGGTGGAGTTCTCTTAGCATATATATTTTAAATGTTAATTCTTGTAAAACAAATAGATTTCAAAGTCCAACAAGTATCTCCTACTTAAAACATAAAAATATGCAAGTAACCATTAAATTTATAAGTTAGTGGAGGAAATAAGTTTCCAGTTATGCAACTATTTTTAATTGTACAAATTCATAGATTATTTTCATTCTCGGGTTTGATTACTCGAGGCCATATACAACTTGAACCAATAACTGATTAGATAGGGAAATTCATCTTACTAGATATATATAACTAGTTATGGGAATTAGGGTCATGGGATCATGTTAGGAGAAATTCCTCAACATCCAAGTATACAAATAATATTTGTAAAATCAAAATTACTTGTTTTCCTCTAGATTTGACCTCTTGTTTCACCCGATTCTTAATACATTAATGAAATATATAAGGGTAGTAGTTCAAGGAGGAATACATGTTTGTAATTTCGGTTGGAGTTGTGTGCATGTTCTGATTTCCTAATCCAATTTGATTGTGAGAGCTCCCTTTTGGCTAGGAGGAACTACCTGTAAATGCAAAACAATACCACCATATAGAGTTAAACAAAAAATGAGTGGACTACCTAGTAGAAGCTAGATTCGGAAGCGTGATGCTTCCTGAACAGGTTGTCAATCCACTTTTATATAATAGTATTAATGTTATTTAAAATATACATGAAATAACAATCATATTGGAATGGAAATGATTTAGGTATCTTGTACAAAACAATAAGAAAGGTCACGTAAAGGTGATTGGGATAAAAATGGGTCGGAGTGATTGGTTGGTGTTGTGTTGCGGGTCTTGTGTGCTCTGGATAAGGTCGATAAAGATTAAAAAGGTTCGGACTGTTGAGAAACAATTATGAGCTCACTAGTCCGAGGTGTATTTCCATACACATGAACTAATGTCACTTGGATGACCAATGCCGTAGGCGAATGACTAACGTCATTTGGCTAACCATTGTCGGTAGGGGCAATTCTCATAAATTTATTGGAATTGGTTTTTCAAACTCTCTGTGGTTGCAGACCGAGGTTGGAAATGGTGAGGTTGAGGTCATAAAATTGTTTTGAAGATTCAAAGATGGTTAGAAGAGGGTGAAAATAGGTGAAAGGGCTAGGTATGGTAAGGTGATAGGTTGGTGGGAGGAAGGAAGTATACAAGTGTGGAGAAAGATAAAATACTAAGTGAATAATAAATCTTACTGAAATAAAATGGAGGTGAATGAAGAGGTGTTAGGTGCTTACTGAACAGTTGATTTAGAAAATGTGGGTGATGAAGATGGTGAGGGAAGAGATCCAGAGAGAAGAGTCATTGTATTCATATCGTGAAAGTTCAAACCTCCATGCTTCTCAGTGTGAATGCGTGATCGTGAAGAAGATGATGAATGCCAAAAATGGTTATTGGTAGTGCTCCTATGTGTCTTCTTTTCCCGAGTGCTAAAGAAATTTGAGTGCTCCAAGTATCTATTCGTATGAGATCTTGAATCGAATGACCAACCTAGGAAAAGGCTTTTGGAAATGTATTTAACCTAACCGGTGATGGTTAGGTGACCGATGTCGGTTGAGATATAACCGGCATCAGTTAAGGTGGGAATATCTAGGTTGGCCAAAAATGATCAGATTATTACTATTTTTGGCATGATCTCCAACCTTCTTCCGAGTCTTGAGTGATAGATCATGGAAAGATAAGTAGAAGTCTTTTTAGGTTTTTAATTGGAGTTAAGTCTAGGTTTAGAGTAAGTCCTAGTTGGTTAGGATAGGGTTAGACTTGGTCTTAGGTCATTAATGAGGTTTGAGTGGGTCATTTAAGTGAGGTGGCTAGGTGAGTTGGCTGGGTGAGGTGGTTAAGTGAGGATATTAATTAATTTAATTAAGATAATTAATTCAATTAACATGTGCACTAGGGGATATGAATGGGTAGGATATGGTTAATTTAATGAACGGGGTTTTAAGGGAATTATGACCTAATTTGGTGTCTACATTTGCCCCCTTTTTTCACTTAGATTATATTGATAAGTGATGCTTGAAAAAAAGGAAGTGGTTTCCCTAAATATAAGTGAGAGTGGTGTTGCCCCAAGTATGGGTGGAGGTGATCCCCCTCAAACTAGGAGCTGATGAGGTGTTAGATGGATTCGGTGAGTGGTTTGATAAATGTGTAGGTGATGAAAGTTAAGGTAGGTGGGTTATGGGTAAGGGTATGAGCACACTTTGGGTAATGGGTAGTGGTAAAATCAAGTAAGGTAGGTAATGGGAAAGGGTCAAATCGAGTAATGGGAAATGGCAATTGAATGCACACACAAGTATAGATCGACACATCGACAGAGTTGAAGAGCTTACAAACTCTACATTGTCCAAGGTCGATAGGTTTATCAAAGCAAGGTTGAAGTGATTCAGGTATCCAGAGTACAAGATATTGTCCTGAAACATGACATACGTTAGGTGCAGGAATATTTAGGTATGCTCCATTACACCAAATGTTTAATTAGGATAAACTTCATACCAATAGGCAAGGTAAGGTCATTAGGCTAAATAATATGGGTAACAACATCACAAGGTATAACGAGTACACAAGTTCAAAGGTCACAAAAGGTTGTTCTGGTCAGTGTATGTAGGTCATGACATGGGTAAGGCTAAGGTATAGGTAAATAACATTTCCCTAAAAAAATTAAGGAAATGTATAGGTAGTTTAGGCTAGTGGGTAGGGTGTAATAGGTGTTGGTGAGGTTACGAGGTATTGGGGCAGTAATGTTTGCGAGCCAAAATGGGAAAAAATGTATGTGAAATTGTATTGGGGTGTGACCGATGCTGGTTATAAGGTTATTGACGCGTTGGTTTGGTATGAATAACTCCGGTCATGTCGAGTTAGGGTTATAAAAGAAAAATCCATGTTTTATGGTTTCATTTTAACTTGTTGTCATTGGGGAAAATGATAGAGAGATAGTGCCTTTGTGGAAAGTGACAATACGATACTTTGAGATGATTTGGTGAGCCACATAGCGGGTGATTAGCATGTGATTGGCGGGTCCACGAGATTAGTTTGATTGATTTGATTCATTTGGAGGTAAGTAGTTGATTTGGACATGGAAGAGGTGGGAGAGGGTTTGGGTGGACCACCGGTGCAACGGCTAGATGTGCCACCGAGGAGACGACACCGAGATGAGGTAGGAGGTAACTTGAATTATTCATTTAGTTGAAAAGTGTGTTGTAAATGTGGGTTTTAATTGTAAATTTGGGTGTGGTTTGTAAATTAAAATTTGTGGGTAAAATGGAATGAAATGAAGGGTGGGAATAACATAAGTAGGTAAAATAGGTTAGGGCATGAGGGTAGGAAAATTTGGGTAGGTTTTGTAAGTATTTAGGTGCTTTTGTGGAATTTTTTTAATAATCGGGGACGAGTTTTGGGTTTTGGTTATAGCGTCGAGACCGACATCAGTCTAGGTTTGGTTGACATCACTAGCTTTGATCGTATTAGTCGAGGCCTTAGGTGACCGACACCAGTTAAATGGAACTGATGATAGTCACAGAAAATCGGTGACGGTCGGCGCAAGCGGCCCAGCATTGTTTAGGTAAATGAAAAATAGGGGTAAGAAAGGTTAGTTTGGCGGGATAAGATATGCAAGTAGGTTAAATAATATATGATTATGTTATTGGGTATGGTTTAGTGAGTAATAGGTGATTTTGGGGTATGCAAGTCTTGAAAATGGTGTGTTTGATGTTTCTAGCTAGGGACCAACTTAGGATGCGGGATAAAGTACCATCTATGTTGGTGGAGATGCATGCAGCCAATGTGACTATGGAGGAGTGGGAACATATGAAAATTTTGTACTGCGATTGGGATCCGACACTATAGGTGCATAACCCGAGATCTTAGCTTGATGGCCACACTCATTGATAGATCCAATCCTCATGAGAAGAGGCTAGTTGTATTGATGATGGAGGTGATATGTTGTTTCGCCTTACAAGATGCTGAGGGTGGAAGATTCCCACAAGCACTGATGGGAGTGCTCTAGGATATGATAGAGGAGTGGATATACTTTTCTAGGCACCAAAATTCCTAGTGAATCTATACAGGAGCCGTAGGCCTATGGGAGATCGCAGAGTTTAGTTTGTGTCAGCACCTTTCTATTACACTGTTGGGCATACGAGCATATTGTATGTGTGTCTGCATTAGTTTTCCATGACATGATTGGTTTGGGGGTGGCAGTCAGAGTTGGATATAGATGGTGGGTACCAGTTGGTGGGAAACACACAGTGGCTAGGGCCACCCATGATGTTTTATATTACGAGATAGTTGCTTTAGGGGCTTTCAAGGGTCGATATTGTGAGAGACCTACATTGGCTATCCCTCGTATAGGGGTATGATGGAGGAGTTAGATGAGCTTGATTCTTTGAGAGTGGATATAGTGGCGGCATGTTAATTGGTGGGTAACACAAAGTGGCTAGGTTAACTATTGATTTCGATGGTCGATTCGTTTAACATGGTTTGTGTCTTAGAAGGAAATGACTAATGAATATAAGAATCTTCCACACCAAGGTAGGTGAGAATAGACTCATCGTCCTAACATTGAACGATGTTAATAGAAGGTGTATTGTCATCGATCATGTTAGGATATAGGAAGGGAAGAGAAGAGGGAGCCTCGCCATCTCGTTGATAAGTCAAAGGTCCCAAGGAAATGGTGTTCACAAAAAAAAAGTTAGGAGGAATGGATTCTAGATCCATAGACTCCATAGGTGAAGGTGGTGAAGTTGGTAGATGGGGTGAGGAAGGTTTTTCGTTCTCAATGAGTTCAAATGAGATTTCTTGAAGATGGTTTGGAAAATCCAATACCATTGTGGTCTTTGTGTTTATGAGTGGTACACGGGATGATGGTATGATGGCCCTATTTAGAAACCAAACCCAAAGTCTTTCCATGCACAATGATGGAGGAAAGTGTGGGTAAATGGTAGTTGGTGAGATATTAGAGGTTGAATTAAAATGGTTTTGTTTGGGAAGGTGGCTCGGGTGAGTAGGTGGAAGTATCAAGTCCCCATACGTTAAATTGGTGGGAAAGTGGGGAGAACCATAAGGGAAAAACTTGCCTATGTGGTGATCATAGTGAGGATGTTGGCTAAGGTTACCATAGTCTTAAGTAGTAAGGAATGTGTCAATGTTGTACATTCAAGACTCCCAGTGAAAGACGTTGAAAAACACCTTCTAAGGGATCAACGATCAATATGTGGGGAGCGGGAATAGATGAATCACTAGGTGATTGGGAAGAAGAAGCATTGGTTGGTTGAGAATTAGATGGGTTAACGGATGAGTCATCTGCGGAGGTTGAAGTGGTAGTGGGAATAAAGGAATTAGGTATGGGAGAGTTAGCGGAAGCATTAGTGGATGGGGATATGGGTGAAGGATAAGTGGTGGCAGTGGTAGATGCCTTAACTAGTATAAGGACATCATTAGGTCGGTACAACATGTTACAAGTTTTGAATTATGAAGGTCGGCGGGGATGGCATAGTTATGTCCTTCATGTTCAAATTTTACACAACGATGTAAGGTTTAAGGAACAAAATCCATGACATGGATCCACGGTTAGCCAAGCAACAAGATGTCTTTGGAACTCCCCTCTAAGACAAAACAATTTCGGAATCGTACGGGGGCCCACATGAACGTGGAGGATGATGGTGCCGAGGGTGGAAGTGATGGCGTCATTGAATGGACGCATCATAACTAGGTTATTACACATGTAATTTGAAGGGATGCACATTTGGTTGTATTCATGGGAGGAGATGATGTTAATACTAGCACTGCCATTAATCATAACACATCGAACATGTATATTATCAATGTAAACGAAAATGAAAAGGGTAGGGTCAGGATCATCTGATTGGAGAGGTACAATCTCATCGTAAGAGAAAATGAGGGTGGCTACTTGGTGATTAGTGGCGGTGTAGAGGAAGGGGATGAATTGATGAGAGAAGCCACATGGTGAGGGGTGATAATGGAGACCCACAGGCATCGAGTTCGTTAGGTAAAACCTTAATGGATTACAAAATCTCCATGAGGGCCTGTCGATGGGATTTAAAAGTTTGGATGAGTTCGTACAAATAAATTTTTAGAGGAGATTGGTGTAACTGTTTTATCATTGTACGATGAGTGACCTCATTAGAAATAGGATATGTGGTTCCCAAAATGGTGATTTTTGGTGTGTGTGTGGATGATATATTGGGCACGGGGATTGGTAGATGGGTTGGCTTATTTCTCCTTTCCTTTTTCTTTTTGGGAACGAGTAAAAATGTTAACCATATTGATATGGGGTGAAGGAGCAATTGAGTCATGATATGTGTAGCGACAGGATGGGAAATAGAAGGATGAGGGCATATACTAGTGTTGTGTAAAGAAAGCAACGCATTGACATTTGGATGGGGGTTTGGCCACCTATCTTATGCGGACCATGTTGATCTCAAATCTTGGAGGTGGATAAAAAGGTTGTGGAGGTGGAGATATGGGTTATTGAATAGGTAAGGGCTGAGGGTATGTGGTGATTGGTGTGGGTGAAACATGGTCCTCATCTAGAAGATCATCGTCATCAAAGTTTTCTTCAAGAGGACATAATTGGAGAAGAATGGTTTTCAAAGCCTTATATTTTTCTACATCATGTCCTGACACACGATGGTAGGCACAAATTTTAGTCTCATCAAACCCTTTTGGTTTGGGTTTGAGTGGGTTGTAAGGTCTAAGTGGCGGTAATGTGATGACAATGGTCTCTAAAAGGTTAGCTAGAATATTAGCGTAAGATCCTGCCAATGGATCACAGTGTGAAGTGAGTGTGGGTTTAGGTTGAAGTGTGGGTGATCGTGGTGGGAGAGGTGCTACAGGAGGTGGAATTGGAGGTGGGATAGGTTTGACCACCGGTTTGGTAGGTAGTATTATTTTAGGCTTGGGTTGTACCTTCTTGGGTAAAGGTGTAGTAGATGAACTAGCGATAGAAGGTGTTGTAGGCTTAACTACCTCTTTGGGGGGTAGTGGGTTTTTCAACTTTGGTTACACCTTCTTGGGTAAAGGTGAGGAAGGAGTACGTGATGTGGAAGGGAAGGTAGATGGCGGAAGAGGATGAGTTAGCCAAGGTGATAAAGGAGGTGCGGTGAAGGTTGTTGGTAGAGGTAAAGTGGAAGGTATGGGTTGAAGAGAAGGAAATCTCATAACTGCTGATGTGATTTTATAAATGGTGGGGGTATAGGTGGTAAGAAATATGCGGGTAATGGAGAAGGTGTATGCTTTGCTAGTAGGTTGGGTGTAATATAGGATTTTGATGAAGAGGCGGGCTATTGCACTTTTGATTTGCCTTGGATAGGAGGTTGTTTGGCCAAGGTCGACGGGTGAGGCCCTATGATAGACAGAAGGGGTGAAGGTGACAAAGGTGTCATGGGTGAAACTAGTGTATGCGACCTAGAAGGTTGGGTCTTCCTTTTAGGTGGAGGAATGGTTTTTACATGGGTTTGGGAAGATGTGGCTAAATCCAATTTGATGGGTGTTGAGTTGTGGATCTCAATTACTTGATTAGCATGTAATATCAAACTTTTAGAAATGCCGTAACCAAAATTGGTTAAGGAGGGACCGGTATCGATTACTCTATGACCGACATTAGTCAAGCAAGGAGGAACCGGCATCGGTTAGGGCTAACCGACATCGGTTACCTGTGTGTGGGTGTTTTAATTAACTCATGGGAATTAGATCTATTTTTAGTATTAAAGTAGATCTATTGATTGTAATTGCATGGCTAAGTTCCCTAAGTTTTTATACACCTATATAAGCATGAAAAATAATGTTTATAAGTAAGAATTAAGAAGAACTTGCAAAATTTGATGATTATTGTGAGAGAGAGAATTATTGGATAAGAAGAAAAAGCTTGGGTGAAAGACAATATTGTACATCTGAGAGGTGTGGAAGATTGTAAATATTCAATTACATATCTTGTCAAAGGTTTGGATAATAGATTGTCTTGTTTCATGGTGGTAAGTAGCCCATACTTAGGTGAACCACGTTAAATCAAAAGTGTTGATTTATATCTCTTGTTTTATATAATTCTTTTGGTAGATTATTCGATTTCATTGCATGTATGTTTAGATCTGATATATTATCTGGTACAACCTTGTGCTAACCCCAATAACTGGTATCAGAGCTTTGTTTGAGGCTTTTGTGTGTTGATAGATTTACTCAAAGAGTGTTTTCTGATTGAGTAGAGCTACAACAATGGCATAATAAAAAAAATACAAGGTAGAGAATTTTTATGGCGAAATGATCAATTATCGAAGATGCGGATTGAGGATTATCTATATCAAAGAGATTTGTACTTACTGTTGGATGAAAATTCCATACCTACAAAGATGACTGATGAAGAATGGAAGATTTTTGATAGAAAGGCTTTGGGATCTATAAGATTGAGCTTTGGCAAAGATCTATGGCTTCCAATATTACATAAGAAACTTATATGAAATCTCTTGCTAATTTATATGAAAAACCTAGTGCTTCAAATAAATTTTATTTGATGAATAAACTATTTAAATCTAAGATGAATGAAGGTGGATTTTCATCTAGTCATTTGAATGATTTCGATATATTGTAAATCAATTAAAATCAGTTGATATTCCATTTGATGATGAAGTGAAAACACTTTTATTCTTATGTTCTTTACCTAATAGTTGGGATAATTTGATAATGGATGTTAGCAATACAACATCTGCTAATAATATTTTGAATTTTGATGATGTGGTTGGTATAATCTTGAATAAAGAAATTCACGGAAAAGTACAGAGAATAATGGGAATGTTTTGAATGTAGAAAGCGAGGCGAAAGGTGCGAGAGAGATCCAAGAGTAAGAGTAATGGGAAATCAAAGTCAAGGGATAACAAATCTAAATCAAGAGATAAGGAAATTACATTGGAAATGTGGAAAGAAAGGACATGTAAAAAATATTGTTGGTGAAAGGATAAAGAGAACCAACAACCAGACAAAGGTAAAGAAGCAAATCTTGCTGCAATAGAGGTAATGTAAGATGCTCTTATTCTTTCTTTAGATAATAGAATTGAATCATGGGTTTTAGATTTAGGAGCTTCTTTCCATGCAACCCCTAATAAGGGTTATTTCAGAAATTATGTCTAGGGCAATTTTGGACATGTTTATTTGGGTGATGATGAACCTTGCAGTATTATTGGTAAAGGGAAGTTCATCTAAAATTGCAAAATGAAAATACATGGGTATTGAAAGATGTGAGGCATGTGCCAAGCCTCAAGAGGAATCTTATTTCTGCAGGGAAACTAGGTGAAGTTGGTTGCATGGTTACATTCACAACAGACTCTTGGAAAGTCACCAAGGGTGCTTTTGTTGTGGTAAGAGGTAAGAAGGTAGGAATGTTATATTTATCTACCTATGTTATGATTCATTTTCTGCATTATCTACTTCAGATTCATATGCATGCATGTGGCATAATCGGTTGGGCCATATGAGTCAAAAAGGAATGCAGATCTTAAAGGCTAAGGGTAAGTTATCAGATTTGAAAGATTTAGATCTTGATTTCTGTGAGCATTGTGTCTTTGGAAAGCAAAAGAGAGTGAGATTTCTCAAAGTTGGGGTAGGTAATTGGCACTTGTACACTCGGATGTGTAGGGACCAACTCGAGTTAGCTTCTCATGGAGGATCCTAGCATTATGTTACTTCCATTGATGATGATACAAGAAAGGTATGGGTTTATCGTATTAAACTGATTAGATAAAAATATGCAAAATCCAAGGATGCACTTTCATTGGATAGATCTGGTCCCGGTTCCATTTTTGATGTTAACTCCCTTGGAGGATGTCAACCCCTCATGTGATAAAAAGATAATGGAATAAATGATATGAATAATAGATATCATGTGATAAAATAATGAAATAAAAATGACAAAATAACATGGGTTACCCGAATGACCCGAGAGGGACTTAGCTTGTGCTCGATATGGAGATGAAATGGATATCATCATGATGGAAGATGATGAAAATGAATGGAAAATGATTTCTCCCACACTCCTCACCTCTAACTTCTAACAATGGAAAATTTTTTCCTTGACCTCAAACTTGCAGAACTTAATTAAGCACTTTCTTCTCCTCTCCTAAAAACTTCAATAAGTAGTAGAGATTTCATAATTCATTCTTCCTTTTCTAAAAATTCAAACAAAGATTTCTTCAGGTCCTTCCTCCTTTTTTTGAAAGAGGGGGAAAACCCATATTTATAACTTGGAGGTGAGGTTAGATTGGGGTTAATGAGTAACTGGGGTTGATAAATTAACCTGGTTAAGAGACATGATGTGATCACATGGGGCCCATGGTTTGACTTATTAGATGGAGTGGGGAGCATGATTTGAATGGTAGGTGAGATAATAGATTCCATTTTTGAAATTAAGAGTGGAGTGTCGGATGGGTATATTATTACCCATGAATTGAATAAATTTGAGATATGTGAGATAATGCCAAATTCTAATTATCAAATGGGTCCACATGGAGCCCATTTGATAATTAATTAATTAAGGTGAGTAAATAGATGGGATTTACTCAAATTTAAGAAAAAGAAAGTGAGAGGGGAAAGTTGAATGAAGGAGAATAAATGTGGGATGAACGAGAGGAGTTACACCAAAAATTGGTGTCTACATTTTCCCCTTTTTGTTGAGTGGTTTGCGATAGCAAGCCATGAGACAAAAACAAAAAGGGTTGGATGAAATATGTGTCGAGATGGATGAAGACATGACCAAAGGCAAGATGCCCCAGGAAAAAGGATCACAATAACAATGAAAAATATGGCGGTGACTCCAATATCACATCGGTAGAGGACAATTGTGGTCTCAATGGAGACATGCGACAACATTCTACAGACCAGTGAGTGGGTGAAGACCACTGCAGTATGGATGTAAACCATGATGACCAATGGGTCATAGGAAAACATCAAAATATGCAAATGAATGTGAAAGGTATGTGAAATCCTTTATCTGCAGAGGAATCGAGTGAAAAATCATGCATCCACAAAAGGGACAGGATGAAATAATGATGCCCCAACACAGGGCACAAAGAAGGAAAAAAGTGAGTTATATGCATCGAAAAGTACAAGGATGAAAAGGTGCCCCAACATAGGACACAAAAATGACATAATGGGAGATGGATGTTGAAATAAAATATCCCAGGGGGAATGAGTATGGCCACGAATGTGGATATGAAGAACAAGATAAAAATAAAAAATGCCCCAAGAGGGTGTTAAATAGGATGTTGAATACATGTTTCTTAAGAAAGGTTTGCATTGAAGGTAGATGAATAATGGGGTGAAAAAAAAAGAAAGTAGTCCCACTTCTTTGACAAATAGGAAAAGGAGTCAAGCTACTTTTGTGAAAAAGTAGAACAAACATTCATGGAAGAGAACAAGATCAGATAGGTGATGGTCATTATGGTATCCTCCAAGACAAAAATGTCAAAGGAAGATGGGAAGAGATTCTTAGAAATGGATATGATGATGCCCCTGAGAGGACTAATGAAGATAAAAGATGTGACAGGTTCTCAAAAAGAGAAGAGGTCAATGTTGTAGAGAGAAGAATGAGAACGATGGTAATGAATGAAATGGATCAATGGTGGTACATAAATGGAGAAACATTGGATTGATTGTGAATGCTAGGTGTGAGGGATGTGTGAAGGATGTAATGAGAAAGAGAAAAGGGAATGGAAAGGAGGAGTGGTTGATTATGAGAAGAGAAAGAAAGGTCAAGGTGAAGGTGACAAGGGTATGGAATAGAGGGATGGAGATGGAGGAGGAGAAAAAAGGAAATGAAAGGGAGGAAGAAGATAATAAAGAAGGATTATAGAGGAAGGGGAAATGATGAAGGAAAAAAAGAAGAAAAAAATGATAGAGAAAAGGTGAAATTATGAAAAAGGGAGAGAGTTATTTAAAATGAAAGGCATGAAGGAGGGTGAAGTAGAGAAGGTAGAGAGTAATGGAAAAAAAGAGATGATAGAGAAAAGAAAATTGAAGGAACCAGATCATAGTGAAGAAATCCAAGGCAAAGAATATGGAACTGACCACATGGAAATGCATGTGGATGGTGGGATGATAAAAAATGATGGACAACACTTGAAGAGTCAGGTTATCGATGGGGAAGTAAGAAGGAAGTGCAGGTAAAATGGGGAAGAAGATGATATAGAGGAAGTGAAATAAGATGAGGATCAAAAAAGGAGGAGAGGACAACAGAAGAAAATTATGCAGAAGGAAGGGAACCAAGGACAAAGATATTCGATAAAGAGTGAGAAGCATAAGGAACATAAAGAGAAGCTGGAGGGGAGGAATGACATATTGGAAAAGATGTGGAGATGCGTGAGATGAGGATAAGTTGATGATGAGAAAATAGAGAGAGGGTGTATGATGAAGACAATGAAGAAATTGGCAAGGAAGAATGAAAGATGGAGAGGTGGTGAAGAAAAAGAGAGGAAGGGATAGGAGAGGCAATGCCAAGAATGGATGTTAGGAGAAATCCACCGATAATGATCAGTAGGAAGGATGGGACAAAAGGTGAGAAGAGGGGAAAGTAAATGAGGAATGGAAGGGGGAATGCCAATGAAGGGACGTTAGGAGAAGTCCCTCATAATGATCAGAGGACACAGAGGAAGGAAGGAATGAAGATAGAATGGAGGAGGTCAAAGAAAAGGATCCAGGCTATGCAGAATGGGGATGAGTGATTTTTAGGAGAAGTCCACCGATAATTATTAGCATAAAAAAATAGAAGATGATGATGAAATAATGTTAGGAGATGATTAATGACAATGACGAGTAAAGTATGGGGGTAGATATGTGGGAGAACTTCTAGAAGATGGAGTGGAAAGAGTAAAGAAAGGAGGGATAATGATGTGTGCAAGATGAAGGCGAGGAGAGGATGCAGTGGATGAGAATGAATGAGAGAAAAATGAAGAAACAAGACACGAAATGAATGGGGAAGCAATGGTTAAGTAAGATTACCAAGCGAAGGGATGATGGAGATGAACATGGGGGCAAGTAGGAAGTGGTGTTTGCGAGAATGGAAGAGGAGGTGAGAGGATGTGATGATGGGGAATGATGAGAAAATGTAGATGGTGAGAATGTGGAGTGGTGGGCAAGTGTAGGATGATAGATCATCTTAAGAGGGACTCTTAAGTAAGATCACCATGCCATGCGGGAGAGGAGTTAAGTAAGATCACCAAACTGGTAGTGACGATATGGAAGGAGAAAGACAACATTGTATTGGATACATGTGTGGAATGGTTGGTTGGAGTGGATGAGTATGATGAGAGGTGGGAGACAGAAGATGAGGAAGATATGATGGGAGGTGGAAGGGTCAGATGGAAAACCATTCTTAAGAGGGACTCTTAAGTAAGATTTCCATGCGATGGGGATGGTTAAGTAGGATCGCCAAGCCAAGAAGAAGAAGAATGATGAAAAAATATTGAGCGGTGTATACCAAAATGGAACAAGAGATGAAAGGAGGTGATATCAAGGTGATAACAAGGAAACAAAGGAGTGTGACATGAGTGGATGGAGGAACATATGCAGTGTAGATGGAGAGTGTAAGGGAAATCCTTAATTGGGATGCCCACGTGGTGGGAGTGATGATGTAAGAGTGTCAAGCAAAAAAGGAGGAGCGGAAAGATGTTTGTGGTGGTGATTGTCATCCATTGAAAGAGGAAATGGTGGAGAAGCTTCTACATAGTGGGAGGATCCAAGGAAGAAGATATACCTTAACTAAGATTCTCTTGGTTGTATGGATGGTTAAGTAAGATTTTCAAACTGAAAGTGGAAGAGTGAAAGGGAAACTCAAGAGGAAAGGCAAGTAGGATATTTCCGGCATGGTGAAAGGGGACAAAAGGTGAGAAGGATGATGTGGAGACAAATGGTGATGAGTGGAAATGGGAGTGAAGAGAAATGGATCAAAGACATTGTTGAACATGTTGGGGATAAGAAGCTTGCAGGATAATGAAACTTTCCTTGAGAAGGATCCTCAAGTAGGATTCACAAACTGCAATGGATCAAGTAGAATTCACAAACTAAAAGTGTATTTGTAAGTGCATTCATGGATATTATGGATAGATATAGAATTCATAGTGTGAAATTTGATGTGATTTTGATAAAATATGACCTTGATGAGATGAATGAAACATAGTTATAGTAAGGGCATACATAGGGAAACTATGTTTCAACTAGGATTGGAGATAAACAAGAAAGGTTACCACTCAAGGCATTGCACTTGCAGCCAATAGTAGGTGTTAACACATAACCAACGATAGTTAGTTATACCAAAAAAGACCATGAGGAAAATATGGATGAAAGATGCTCATAATCCTAATGTTGACATGACAAAGGGATTGGAGATGTAACTTGTATGTGGGAAGAGGGATCTCCATAGGTGGTTGTTCCTAGAACTATGCCCCAACTCTGGGAAAGGGAAAGAACAATAATAGAAGAAAATTGATCTATGCGGGAAGCTTTCTAAGAATGTTGATAAAAGGAAGGTTGATCAATGCGGGAAACCTTCCAAATGCCATAATACAAGTAGCCATCCTTCGAGGGTATGGTCTACTTTATACATAATATGGATGGCAAGAATAATATATATGATAGCCATCCTTCGAGGGATCGGTCTATTTCTTTTGATTTTCTTTGATTTTGATTTGTATGCTTTTCTTTTTTCTTTTCTTTTTTTTTTTTTTGCATGAACAATTGTCCTTCGAGGGATCAATCTATTTTTGATAACTTTGATTTTTCCTTTTGCATACATGAATTTTAGCTTCACATGGGGAGAGCTGAGGAATAGCTAAGTAGACCACTTAGGAGGGGATAATGAATGTACAAGAGACACCCTGGACCCCTTTGCATGACTGCAATAGGAGAATGAGAGGGTGATGGATGTAATGGTTATGGGGTCATATCAAAGTAGTGAAGGTAGACCACATAATTCATATCATTACAATGAAAAATGGAAGGGGCTAAGGATGGAGGAATGATCTAAGGATATAACTAAGTGCTCATTGGTAGATATGCTAACAATAGACTAGTCACAAGTGCAATGCATTAAGAGGTTATGTCTCTGGTTTACCACCAAGAGAGGGAAGACATTAAGTTGTGATAGATGAGATGATAGTTTGATAAGGGATAGATGTGATAGACAAGCAAGAAATAAAACTATGTCCTTAAGGAAACAAAAATATGACCACGACGGTGGATTTGGATGAAAATAAATGATGCCCCAGAGAGACACAAATATGGCAGGAAAAAAATGGCCACAAATGTGGACTTGATGAAATAGATGGTGCCCTAAAAGAGACACAAATATGGCCACAATGGTGGAAAGACAAACATGGCCTCAAAGGAAAAGAAAAAAAAAAAATGGTCCTCACAGAAGGAAAAAAATGGCCACAATGGTGGACTTAGAATGAGATGAGGATTTGGATAGAATTAGTTTAGATTGGATGAATGTGAAGAGGTAAAAAAAAATGTCAATGAGCGAAGTCCCCTAGTGTCAAGGGAGTTGTATGGATGATATGCTCAAGGGAGAGGGAAGGTTGCTCCCCCAATGAATTAAATGTGAAGGAATTAAAGGATGTCGAAAGAGTTTAGATGAGATTGTTTTAGATTTGGATGGGATAAACGATTGGAGACCACAAGTGTGCTTGGAAAGATAAGTGGTATTGATGAACAATGGAGGACCTTCCTTAGGAGGAATGTCATGTGTGCGGAGGGATGTTAAGGGATGATGTGGATGAAGGAATCATGGGAAACTCAATGGATGGGATATGAATTGGATTAAATGTAGATGGAGAAGGATATTTCCCCTAAATGAGGAAATCATCTTTCTCAATAAGGTTGTGGATGATTGTCCAAAATGCCTTACAATGTTTGATGTCATGGCCCGGGTATACGATGATAAGTGCAAACTACAATTAGGATTGAACCATGATGGCTTTGGACCATAGGGATTAAAGGCTTTAATGGGAGGAAGTGTGATGGCAGATATTTGAGTTAAATGTCAAAATATCTACGTAGACCCATTGAAGTGTCATGAGGAAGGTAACTCTTGTGGGTTTGATAGGATATCTCAGCTTGGAGTTAGGAGAAAAAGTGGATGTAGATTGGATGGGTAAATTATGTGTTTTGGAAGACAAATCAAATTTGGTTGAAGGATTGTATTGTTTGGATTGGGATTTAGGTGAGGATGTACATTGGATGGGTAGATTATACGTCTTAGATGACAAATCAAATTTGATTGGAGGATTGGATTGTTTGGCTATAAATTTATCATTGAGATGTCGTAGATGGAAGGACTGATCCTAAAATAGATGTTGTGGCATTGGATTGTTGAAAAGAGGAAAAATATGAATGTTTTTAAGGATGCGCAGGGGACTTTTGGGGATGTTTTCCATGAGCCTTAGACTTTAATCGAGAATATTTACTCTAGCAGGATGATAATAATCTCAACCGAGAGGATCTGATAGTGGTGGTGTGGTTATTAATGGAGAAAATGTCCTAAAACAAGATGAGGATGTTAATGGAGAAATAGGTGTTTGTATGATGCGATTAATGAGATCTATGTGAGATGTGGATTGTTTAGGTTTTGGCAAGGAAAGATTTGATTTTGTAGAGGGAGAATGTAAACCATCTTTATTTGATTTAGGTGGATGTGTTGGTTCAATAGATGTTTCAAAGGGTATCTTTGATAGGGTTATAGATCGAGAAGATTTGTTCATTGTGATAGAAAATTAGGTAAAGAGTATTGGGGTAGACCGGGTGATGTGGCCATAGGCAAGGATATAGGTAAAGATGTCAAGGTAGAGATAGGTGGATTTTTGATATGATAGATATAGGGGTAGTTGGGATAGATAGGGATGTAGGCATATTTGGGATATTTGGAGATGTGGGTGATGTGATAACCGATGGAGTAGACATTATGGGTAATGCAACAAATGCAGAGTATTTTTGGGTGTAGAAGTAGGTGGGACTGGTTGTTTCATAAATGTTTCAGGGGTAAGAATGATATGTTTGCTAATGGGGTTGATGTCGGAGGTGGGGTTGTAAAGGTACATGTAGGTAGAAATGAGTTTAGTTGGGATGGTTGTGAGTAATGTAGGTGTAGTAATAGGTGTGTTTGAGGAAGATGTGGGTGAAGGAATAGATGTGAGAGATGTAGGGATATGTGTGGATATCAGTGGGGCTGAAATAGGTGCTAAGGATGAATCTAATGTGGTAGATTGGGGTGTGATCAAAGTGGATGAAGTGGATGGTATAGTCAAATTTGATGTGGATGTGATAAGGATAGGAGAAGGTGTAGGTTCAAGACAAGTAGTAAAAGTTGACATAGGTGTGATAGTTGTGGGTGCAATAGGTTCCACATAAGGAGTGGGCATAATGTCTAAGGTAGGAACATGTGAGTCGGTGATAAGATGAGATCTTGATTGATGGTGTCAATCATATAAGCATTTGATAGTTGAGATGTAAAGGGCGTGGCTTGATTTTTTGGTGGTTGATTAGGTAAAGTTTGAGTAGTGGAGCTATCGATTTGGATATCCCCTTGATTTATGAGTTGTTGGACACGATCTTTGAAGGAATGACATTTCTCAATGTCATGACCTTTGACTCGATGATATTTACAATAGTGGGCTTCGTGATACCAAATAGGCTTGGCTTGTGAATTGTCCATGGGTCATATGGGAGGAAGTTGGATGGAGTTTACAGTCATCAACTTATCAAATACGAGCTATATGATTCTCCCAAGGGGGTATAGTTGATTGTTGGTTGAGGGACTCATTGTTGAGGCCATGTGCTGATATAGATGTGATGAGGGTTTAATGACCATGACATTTTTGGCCACACCCTTAAATTTTTGTTATGTGTGAATGGTTTAGTAGATTCAATTTTAGGTTTAATTGAACTTAGTTTAAGATGACCCTGCTCAATGGCACATGGGTTTGAGTTTGTGAGCCATTGTGAAAGCTTCATCAAAGGTTCAAATGATTGGATTTGCAAAGTAGATGATATATGTTTTGCACATGAACGATGAGAATGAGTTCGATGAGTTTGGTTTGTGGAAGAGTGAAGGACAATTGGTTTATAACACCACACCATCATGTGTGATGAAAAGTTGGCATGGGCTCATCTTCAAACTTTCGATGGTGTATAGGTCAGATAGTGGTTTTGCATGCGATATTTAATAGAAAAGTGTTCTAAGAACAACTGCAAGTTGGGTGAAAGAGAATATGGAATGTTGTGGGATATTGTTGTACCAGTCCAACGTGGGACCAGACAAAGACATGGGGAAAGTGTGAAGAAGTAGATCGTGATCATGCACAATAAGACAACATGCATGTTTAAATGCATAGAGATGTTGTTGGGGATCTTCCTTGTTGAAATTAATAAACTTAGGAAGTTTCCAATGAGGAGGGTAGGGTTTGATTGGAACCGAATGGATGAATCGGTTCATTACATATTTTTCATAGGATAAAGTATCCTTAGGTGCCAAGGTAATGAGTCTAAATTAGCCAACCGATTCATTAAGCATGAATAGGATCATTTGATGTGATGTTAGGTTGAGATTGGATTGGTTGTGTGGTTTGAAAAGTAGTTTGATAAGGTGAATGATATTTGTGGATGTGTGGGTAGTTGGGGAATCATTTGATAAGGTGGTTGATAAACTTGTGGGTGGGATGTTTGATAAGGTGGTTGATAAACTTGTGGGTGTGCAGTGTGTGGGGAACTGTTTGGTAAGGATTAACATGTGTCATGGGTTGAGATTGTTGCATAGGCTGACTTTGAATAATAGGGACATGATGTGTTTGTTGAAGTTGGGTAGGTTGTTGTGGTAAATGATAAGTGGGGATATGTGTGTTAAGAGGTTGAGATGGTTGGAGCATACGATGGGTATGAATATAAGTGTGAAGAGGTTGAGATGGCTGGACATGCATATTAGTAGTGATGAAATAGAATTGTCAAAATGGGATGTGGGTGGAATGTGATCCACCAATTTAGGAGATTGGGAGGATTGAGAGATTGTGGGGATTTTCAAAATAAAATCATATATGGGGTTAGGAGGAGGCCCAAGTGTCTCTAGAGGAGTGGGAGATGGTGGTGTGGTTGGTTTAGGAAGATTGGCTTGGTGAGGGATATGAGGATTAGTTTTAAGATAGGGATAATCTTGGATGACATGGTTCTCATGAAGCGAGGCCATGGAGATTGGAGGTTGGGTAATGAAGGCATGGTTTTGAGTTTAGAATCTTGTTGGGAGAGATCATTAGAGAAGTAATTTTATTGGATGGAGGACATTGTTGTTTTGTTTCGATTTGAGAGAGAGTGACAATAGGTGTGAAATAGAGAAACATTTGTTTATGTAATTTGTTGACAAACAAATCAAGCAACATATTTTTATCATCATGATTAATTACGAGATGTGAAAAAAAAAAGTAAAATGGATAATGAAGGTGCCTAAAGAATGGAATTCTAAGGCTGGTTTTAGGTAGTTTTGGCTAGGGAAATGTCTAAATGGTTTCTGTTGGGTGTTCAAGTCCCAATCAGTTAACCAGTGAAGGAGGAATGTTTTGATGTGTTGATTTTGTTCATGAAGTTTTAGGTAGTGTGTGATAAGTGAAATGCAGAAGGTTAAACCCTTATTTAGGCTATGTGATCAAGCAAGATGCAAAAAAGAAAGGTTCTTTTTTTAAGACCAAATTTGAAATGTGACGTTTGATGCAGACAAATCACTCAAAAAAGAAATTACAATGCAAAAAAGGGAAAATAGGAAAAACCGAGTAAAACCTAGAGAACACTTTTCCCCATTATTTGATTGCACTTGATGATGATGTATTTGGAAGTGATAGTCATCGTGGCGAGAACGTCCGGGTACCCTAAAATTACACCATGCATAATTGTGGAAGGGGTCGGTGAAAAGGATTTTAGGCATGTTTATGTTTCAATGGTTGTCTTTGACAACGTAATGTTGTTTGTAAGTTTGTGGAGTGTACCTCATGGATTTTGTAGATTGCACCTACAAAAGAAAATAAATGTAATTAGTTGATGTGATTAAAATGATATAACTCGTAAATATTTTGTGTACAAAAAAATTATTTTAAAAAAAAAAAAAAAAATTAATCTAATGGATTAATAAAAGTTGGAATTCAACATTCGCATTTAATTAGGGTAAAGAAAAATTATAAAAAAAAAACTATATGAAATAAACAATTAAATAAGTGATGAAATAGATTGTGAAATAAAATTATGAAAATATGTGACACAAATTATTAATAATGAGGTGATATGAGATAACCTATAAATGACAAGACATTAACATGTGCATTTTGTGTTTGTTTCATTTCTTTACGTGAACTATAAATAAGAATAAACATATAAAATGACTGAATGTAGACTTTAAGAGGTAAGATGAAAAAAATGGGTGGGGAGAGTGGATTTTTATATTAATAATGAAGACTTTAGGGAGGATGAAAGTAATTTGATTTTAAATTTGTAATGGAGATGGGAGAAAATAGTGGACCTAAGTTGTGGACTTAATTGAATAAAGGAGGGCAGAGATAGGTTGGTGACCGAAAAGTGAACATGAAATCAAAATATGCCTCAATGGGTGATGAATGACAATTGACAATGTACATGGACATGGATTTTCACATGGATGATGACATAATAAGAATCATAGAAATTATAAATGAGAAATATATAATTATCTTGGTGGTGTTAGCTATTGTTATGAATGTTATAAATGTAGTGGCAAGATTTGAAAACACAATTATACTTCATTACTAAAACCATTGTTTATAGGATCTGAATTTAAATCTGGCTCATATATAATCTAAATATGATGAAATGATGGGTGATTTGTTGATTATAATTGTGTTCTCAAGAATTGGAAACCAATTGTGATAAAAAAGATGGTATAGAAGTATAGCATCTATCACCAAATTACAAAGAACTTGCATGATGAACTTGTTTGATATAGTGTAAGGAGGAATTGTGAGTGGATGCAGACGGAGGAGAAATTGAGGGTAAACATAAATATATGGGATTATGGATGAGTTTGAGGGAGATGGGAGTCACATCATGGTGAGTGGAGAGGAATTGGAGATTTGTGGAAAGGGGAGTGAGTTGATGAAGATGGATGGAGGAAGGAGAGATCAGTGGCTGACAGAGTTAAGAGGAGATGTGTGAGATAAGAGTTGGTGAGGATGGGTGGTTGTGGTTGGAGGTGAAAGAGAGAGAGGAATGAGGGTGGAGAGATATGCGGGAGAGGGAGATGTGATAATGGGTGAGCCAGATGGTTTGGTCTGAGTGGGAGTGAGTGGAGGAAGCAGTGTGTGGGTGGGTGATTGGTTGAGGAGTGGTGGAGAGTGAGTGGGAGATGATGTGAGCTTGAATGAGGTGGGAAGGAGGGATGGCGAGAGGAGGATGGGAGTCAAGAGGAGAGATGAGATGTTGTGAGATGGAGAGTTGATGTCTAAGGGAGATCCGTGGAAACACAAGAGTGAGGATGGATGAGATCAGGGATGGTGAAGATTTGATTGATGGATGAGAAGAGAATGGGGAGATGGAAATGTGAAGGGTGTTGGGTGAGTGATGGAGATAGGTAGGTTGGAGAGGGAGGGAGGAGAGAGGGGATGAGTGGGAAGTGAGAGGGCTAGGAAAGGGTGAAGTTAGTTGGAATGGTGAGTTGAGTATTTGGGAATTTAATTGTGGTGAATTAGTAATCTAGTTACATTTTTTGGATGAGGAGTGAGTGAGTGAGGTGAGAGTTTATATGGGATGAGTTGAATGGTAACTGGTTGAGGAGAAGGAGAAGGAAATCATTATGGATGTTGGAGATGGGAAATGTAAAGTTGGATGTGGGAAAGTTAAATGGGAGGAGGTGAATGAGTGGAGATGGGATGAATTTTTTAAATATATGATAGGAGTAAAGTTAGGTAGGTAGAGTTAAATGAGGTGATAGGTAAAATAATAATTTAGGATAGTAGGATTCTAATAAAAATTATTTTTTTTATAATTTAATTTTAATTTATTTCATAATTGTTTTTTGTTTTAATTAATTTTTATTTAATTAAAATAATTAATATAATTAATTATTATTATTATAATAATATTGAAATGTGATGACTAATTATAATGACCACATAACAAGTTAATTAAAAACCAAAAAACTAAAGTACCAAGGAGAAAACAAATCATACCTCAAGGTGATGATCAAAAAATGAAATATTTGTAAAATATATCTAATTGACATAGACTGATGAATCTTCGAAAAGAAAATACAAAGACCTAGACAAAAAAGTAAAGTAACAAAAAAATGACTGATCTAGGATCCCCATCCCACCAAGCGTGCCAAAATGTTGTACAGAAACCTCATTCTCATGTGGGTGAAATCCGATACTGGAAGCCACCAACAACTTTGAATGATGGAGGGCTTAGGACCTCAGATGCGGATATGGATCTACGGGCAGAAGAAGATAGATATGTGATAAAAGAAGATAGATCTGCAAAACTAAAACATATGTGATTAGATAAAAATATGCGGGGGTTTCCCGAAAATCCCGGTTCCAAGAGGATGTTAACTCCCTTGGAGGATGTCAACCCCCATGTCTAGAAAGATAGCAATAAATGATGAATAATAGATATCATGTAAAAATAATGAAATACAAAATGACAAGTAACTGAAATGACGAGGGGACTTAGCTTGTGCTCTGATATGGAGATGAAATGGGCATCAAGATGGCAAGATGACAAACAATGGCAAAATATTTCTCCCACACTCCTCACCTCTAACTTCTAACAATGGAAAAAGGTTTTCCTTGACCTCAAACTTGCAGAACTTAATCAAGCACTTTCTTCTCCTCTCCTAAAAACTTCAATAAGAAGAGATATTTCATACACAATTCTTCTTCTCTTGTCTAGAGTTCAGATCTTCAGGTCCTCTTCCTTTTGAAAGAGGGGGAAGACCCATATTTATAACTTGGAGGTGAGGTTAGATTGGGGTTAACGAGTAACCGGGGTTTGATAAATTAACCTTGGTTAAGAGACATGATGTGATCATGTGGGGCCCATGGTTTGACTTATTAGGTGGAGTGGGGAGCATGATTTGAATGGGTAGGTGAGATAATAGATTCCATTTTTGAAATTAGGAGTGTCGGATGGGTATATTATTACCCATGAATTGAATAAATATGAGATATGTGATATAATGCCAAATTCTAATTATCAAATGTGGAGATGTCGGATGGGTATATTATTACCCATGAATTGAATAAATTGAATGGAATGAAAAGAGAATGTACAAGTATCATATTTTGAAGGAAGAAGAGGATGGACATAAAAGGTACAACGAAAGGCTTGTAGTAAAGGGATTTACACAAGATGCATCTATTGAATTTGGTGAAATATTTTTCCTATTGTAAAGAAGACTTCTATTCATACTGTATTTAGTTTAGTTGCATAAGACATGATTTGCATTTAGAGAAATTAAATGTGAAGATGAATTTTCTTCATGGTGATTTGGATGAAGAGATTTATATGCAGAAATCGATTGGGTATGAAGTCAAGGGTAAGGATAAATTAGTATGTAGGTTGAAAAAGATCCTATATGGGCTCAAGCAAGATCCAAGGCAATGGTACATGAGGTTTGATAGTTTTATGCATGAGCATGGTTACTTGAGATGTGAATATGACGATTGTGTTTATTTCAAGAAGCTTTAAAGTGGCAACTATATTATTTTGTTATTATATGTGGATGATATGCTTATTACATAATATAAGTATGCGGGACATTGGTGATCTTAAGGAAAATTAGCTCACATTTTCTATGAAGGATTTAAGAGCTACAAATACACGAGACATGAAGAAAAAGAAATTGTATTTGTCTCGGAAGGATTATATCTATAGGGTGTTAGAAAGTTTCAAGATGCATAATGCAAAACCTATTAGTACACCTATGGATGAAAACTTTAGAGTGATCAAAGATCACTATCCTTCATCACATGAGGAGGTAAAATACATGACACGAGTGTCATATGCTTCTTGTTGGGAGTCTCATGTATATTATGGTAAACATTACACGGAAATGGGAGTTGTGAGTATATATATGGCTAATCTAGGTAAATAACATTGGAAGGCAATCCAATGGATACTCGTATTTGAAAGGGACATCTAGCATGTAATTATGCTATGGAGGTTCGGATAATTCATTATGTGGCTATGTTGATTCGGGTATGGATAGAGATCTAGATGGTAGAAGGAGCTTTGTTGGATATATTTTCACGTAGGTGGGATGACAGCTTAGTTGGATTTCAAGATTGCAGAAGGTTGTGGCTTTAAATACTACAGAGACATAGTATGTTGTAGCTACAGAGGCTAGTAAGGAGATGATATGGATGAGTAGGTTCATGAAAGAGTTGGGAAAGGAGAAAGATGATTGCAATTTTTTTAGTGATAGTCAAAGTGTAATTCATTTGGAAAGAACTCAGTGTTTCATTCAAGAATGAAACACATTTAGTTGAGGTATCACTTCATATGGTAGGTATTGAGGATGGGCAATTGAATATGGAAAAGATTCATACGAGTGAGAACCCTACAAATATGTTAATGAAGCCATTAGAAAAGGAGAAGTTGGAGCTACACTCCACTTCTGTATTGGTCTTCAAGTTTGAGACTTGAAGAGGAAGAAACAAAGCTAAGGAAGGATCTAAGAATGATGTTGTACATGTATAGTGCAGTAATTAATCTACAAGTGGGAGATTGTTGAGTTGTGGAGCTTAATTACTTTAGATTAGCATGCAATATCAAACTTGTAGAAATACAGGAATTGAAAATCAGTTAAGGAGGGACCAAAGCATTGATCACCTATGACCAACATCGGTCAAGCAAGGAGGAACTGAGCATCGGTTAGGGCTAACCGACGTTAGTTACCTGTGTGTGGGTGTTTTAATTAACTCATGGGAATTATATCTATTTTTAGTATTAAAGTAGATCTATTGATTGTAATTGCATGGCTAAGTTCCCTAATTTTGTATACACCTATATAAGCATGAAAGCTAGGGTTTAGAAATAAGAATTAAGAATAACTTGTAAAATTTGATGATTATTATGAGAATAATTGTGAGAGAGAGAATTCTTGGAGAAGAAGCAAAATCTTGGGTGAAAGAAAATATTGTACATCTGAGAGGTGTGGAAGATTGTAAATATTCAATTGTATATCTTGTCAAAGCTTTGGATAATATATTGGCTTGTTTCTTGGTGGATGTAGCCCACACTAGGTGAACCAAATTAAATCTAGTGTTGATTTATATATCTTGTTTTGTATAATTCTTTTGGTAGAATATCTGCTTTCATTGCATGTGTGTTTAGATCTGATATATTATCTGTACAACCTTGTTCTAACCCCAACAATAGGAGGATGAACTAGACTTGATGTTCACATGACACCCAACGTGGTAATGGGTCTAGATGTGGGGGGAGGTGTAGGTGCAGGTAGGCTCTTAGGCATAGGAACAAGTTTAGTTATTAGTAAAGGTTTGGATGTAGGCTAGGGTCATAAAGAAGAGTTTGTTTCAACAGAATGGTCATGGTTGATTGGGTTTCTTGAAATACCTTCGAATTATCATTATAGGTTGGGTTGGAAAGGGTAGCCAAAGGCATCCCCAAATCATGGAATTATGAATGTAATCCTAGCTGTCACCAAGCTTGAAACAACATTGTTGTAAGAGAATATAGCGTTAGGCTTAGTAGCAATCCCTATAAAATATGTATGTGAGAAAGGGAACTGGTTGGCTTCGGACTCTGTAGGTAAGAGAGCCGAGAGTAGATCAATGGGATCCTGGAAGGATAATGGGGAATTATAACCAACAGAAGTGGTGCGTCTAAAGGATCCCCTATGGGTAGGAGAGCTAGTAGGTGGGATCGGCAGGTTCCTCTTTCGGTGGCGAGGAAGGTGAGGATGACTCTCCCATGGGTAGGAGAGTTAACACCATAGGTTGTTCATTAGGTTGTGAGGTCGGTGGTGAAACTACATCAACATAAATTATAGATTCCTCCATGGGTGTAGGGGAGAGATGAAGGAGACTCCTCAATGGGTGAAGGAGTATTTGAGGTAGGCTCCTCCGTGGATAAAGGATCTCATACTAGAATCTCCTCGATATAGGGGATAGGAGAAAATTGAGGAATGAATGGTATGACTTCGAAAACAACATGGACTTCACGGTAAATTGTTATCATTGTCAAGGTTTTCCTCTTTGTTTAGATGATGGAGTATGATTAGGGAATGAATTCTTGAAGATATGCAAGTTTTGATTTTTTGGTGCATTCGGGTTGTCCAAGACAAGATCTCCATTATCTAACATTTCCTGGACAATGTTCTTGAAGGTTATGTAATTACCATCGCTATGGCCTTTTATGTGATGATAGTTATAATAGTCATGTTCCTTGTGCCATGCAGGCATAGGACGAAAGGGGTTAAAACTAGTATGTGGTTTGATGGGTGGTAGAGAAATTACTTTGGATTTAAGAAGATTTTATAATATTGAAGAATAAGGCACCCTAGTTGGAGTTTATTTTTTCCGCTCCATCTAAACTGAAAAGTTTGACCAAGAGAAAGGTTGGAGGTAGGTTTTGATTTATTAGAGGAGTGAGATGGGTTAGCCTTTAAAACTACTACGTTGTGAGATCCTTTTGCTTTGGAATATTTTTTTGTGATTTTGAAGAGGAGGAGGTATCATTTGATTTAAAGGTGGCACTTTTGTTTCACAATTGAATTTTCTTCTGTTCAATGGCACAAATTTCTAGTTTTTGTGCCATGGTAAATGCTTCATCAAAGGTACAAAAGGTTTGTACTTATAGAGTTGGTGAGATGTGCCTGGCATAAGCTCTAGTGAACAACTCTATAAGTTCAATTTGAGGCAATTGGAATGTTAGTTGGTTGATGAGGCTTCACCAATGAGAAAAATAATATGCGATAGACTCTTCATCGTATTGTCATGTTGATTACAAATCGTTCCCGGTGACATTCTTGACAATATTGATCAAAAAGGATCCGGAAGGCTTGAGCCACTTAGTTAAATAAGTAAATAGAATGTCAAGGTAAACTACTATACCAATCTAACATTGGTCCCATTAAGGACATGGGAATTTCCGCAAGAGGAGAGTGTCATCATGAGCGATTAGATAGCTCCCATGTTTGAAATACCGCAAGTGTTGTTGTGGGTCATCTTGATTGTTGAACCAGGCTTGAATTTGGGCATTTCCCAATGCATAGGGTATGGGTGAATGGGAATAGATGGATGAATGGGCTCATTACATATTTCATCATAGGTTAAGGAGTCATGAGAGCGTAAACCGATGCTTCCAATGTTTACATCTTTTCCATCATCATTTTAATAAGTTTGTTAGTAAGTTGTGATGATTGAACACCCTTGTAGTATAAGGAGGTTGAAGATGAATGTATGATGTTGACTTTGCATCCTAGTATATGGTGGTGCCAAGTATGTGAACTCTGGGGGAATATATCCAAGCGGAAAATATCTCGAATAGGTCATAGATAAAATTGGGGGTTCTTGGTGATATCTGTAAGCGGAGTGGGGTAGATGTAGAAATCCTTGTAGTGATTAGAGGTAAAGACTGTGATATGGAGAGGATGATGTTTTGAAATTGAGTATGGGTTACCGATACCATGGGTGGCTGCGAGGCAATAGGTATATACGAGGTGGCAGTGCATAAGGGGCTATGATTGAGGTGGATGATGAAGGAATGGTTGACACCATGGGTGAAAATGACATCAAAAGTGTGACCAATGTTGCGCAGTGCCACATGTATTAATGGCGTGGGATCAAGTTGGGATACTATGGGTGGTAAGGTGGAAGAAGGTAAGGCCGAGTTAGTATGAGCCGACGCAGTGAATGTGGCGGCGAGGGAAAGGGGATCGACACGGCACATCATATACCAGCTGTCTTGATGAATCTCAAGTAGATGAATGGGCCGAGATAATGTCAGGTAGCGGGGTTATGGTCAAGGAGTCTTTTGAACTCCTCATCACCGTACTGATGATAATGGGCTGAGTAGGATCCATAGGTGATAGGATGGAAGGTGGCGATGGGCTAGGTGGGAGTAGTTGAAGGCTTGTGTGGAATACAAGGGCATTGGCTTGACTACGAGTCAAAACCATGTGATTTGGCATAGGCTTGGTAATCTATTCTTTGTAAATGACACATAAAAATAGAAGAAATGGAGAAAATAGGTTCCATGAGGTGAAACTAGTCATTGTTTTAATTAGAAATTAAAACAGAGGAATCGATAAACGGTTGGGTTACTGATGATGATGGTGAGATGGTGATCAATGCCGCTTATGTTAACCGACATCGGTTGTTGTGGGAAATTAATAATTTGATAAAAATTTTAACCACTAATGAAAAATAAGACAAAAACAAGATTTGATAGTGATTTCAAAGATTAGAGGTATGATGATGCTTCTGAGGAACCTCAGAAAGAGCATAAAATTTGGTGAATGGTGTTTTTGGTGAAATTACCAAAAAGTAGATAACCGACGATGGTCAGTAGACCGATGGTGGTCCGATGAGTAAACTAATGCCGATCACCGGACCGATGCCGTTATTGTGAATTTTGAAAAGATGGAAGAATTTGATTTTTGTGACTTTGATCAGATAAACTATCAACCCATAAATATGAGTATGATAGTGATGGACCCTAACACACCTAGAAAAAGTTGGAATACACCAACTAAAATTATGGGGTGTGAAAGGAAGAAATAAAATGGAGAATGTTACCTCATAACTCAAAACACAACTCAAGAAAAAGCTAAGAAAAACATGAAATCCTATGAGTGAATTTTATGTTTTATCTTATGTTATTTAAGACTGAATTGTGAACATAACATATTTTTGGTTGGAAAGAGGGTATCCTATGAAGAGGCAAGATCTAAGGATGGTTTTAGGTTATGTTTTGGTAGGGGCGGTCCTTTCTCTGAGATAATGACTGGACAAAGAAACCAACTAGGTGCCCATTGTCAATCCTTTGATTGTGTGATCATTGAAAACTTCTTCCAGGTAAGGTGTTGTTTAAGAAGATGTGTAATTTTATTTTTGTGTAGTTTGGAAAAGAGAGAAGAGAATGTGCTCTACGATTCAATTATGTCAACCATCAGCTAGGCATGACTTCTAGCGTATAGGTTTCCCTCAGTTTTAATGTGAGCTAAAAATGTAAACATAGAAGTATGAAATGTAATTATTTTAAAACCCAAATCGAAATGTGATATTCAATGTAAAAAAGAGTGAATAGGAAAGGATATGACTTTCACTAATGCAAATGCAAGAAAAGAAAGAAGGATAAATTTTAGTTCCAGGATACCAATGTCAGTGAGACAAATAGAAGAAGAGAAGATTTCTAAGGAGAGAATTTAATGTTAACTTCCTTTTGAACATAAACAAACATATAATGGTTTCCTGAGAATGAACAAATGCAAGGTAACCTGGATGGGTCCCACCGGGAATGCCAAAATGTTTCACCGGATTCTTAATAAATTAATGAAACAAATAAGGGTAGTAGGTCAAGGAGGAATACATGTTTGTAATGTCGGTTGAAGGTCAGTGCATGCGTTGATTTCCCGATCCAAGTTGATTGTAAGAACTCCTTTTGGATAAGAGAAACTACATGTAAATGCAAAACAATACCACCAGATAGATTTAAATAAAATAATGAGTGGAATACCTAGCAGAAGCTAGATCCGAGAAGTGTGATGCTTCCTGAACAGGTTGTCAATCCACTTTTATATAACAATATTAATGCTATTTAAAATATACATGAAATAACAATCCTATTGGAATTGAAATGATTTAGGTATCTTGTACAAAAAAATAAGAAAGGTCAGGTAAAAGGTGATTGGGGTCAAAACGGGTCAAGTGATTGGCTGGTGTTGCGTTGCAAGTCTAAGTACAAGCTCTGGTAAGGTCTAGTAAAGATTAAAAATGGTTCTGAGTTGTTGGGAAATGGGTATGAGCTCGTTGGTTTGAGGTATATTTCTAAACACAAGAATCGATGTCGATGGATGACCAATTCTCGGTTAGTTAGGCGAATGACCGACGTCGCCATTAATCAGCGTCGATAGGGGAAATTATTAGAAAGTTCCTAGAATTGGTTTTTCGACTCTTTTTGGTTACATAGGGTTGGAAATGGTGAGGGTGAGGTTTTAAAATGGTCTTGAATACTCATAGATGGTTAGAAGAGGGTGAAAATAGGTGAAAGGGCTAGGTATGGTAAGGTGATAGGTTGGTGGGAGGAAGGAAGTATACGGGTGTGGAGAAAGATAAACTACTAAGATGAATAATAAATCTTACTGAAATAAAATGGAGGTAAATGAAGAGGTGTTAGGTACTTACTGAACAATAGATTTAGAGAACATGGGTGATGAATACGGTGAGGGAAGAGATCCAGAGAGAAGAGTTCTTGTATTTGTGCCATGAAATTTTGAACCTTCATGCTTCTCGTGTGAATACATGATCGTGAAGAAGATGATGAATGCCAAAATGGTTGTTGATAGTGCTCTTGTGTGTCTTCTTTTTCCCGATTGTTAAAGAAATTTGAGTACTCCAAGTAGTCGTTCGCATGATATCTCGAATCGAATGACCAACCTAGGCAAAGGATTTTGGAAATGTATTTAACCTAATCGGCGAAGGTTAGGTGACCGCGGTTGGTTGAGATATAACCGACATCGGTCAAGGCAGGAATATCTAGGTTGGTCAAAAATAACCAAATTATTACTATTTTGGCGTGATCTCCAACCTTCTTCTAAGTCTTGAGTGATGGATCATGGAAAGATAAGTAGGAGTCTTTTTAGGTTTGTTAATAAGAGTTAAGTCTAGGTTTAGACTAAGTCCTAGTTGGTTAGGATAGGCTTAGACTTAGTCTTAGGTCATTAATGAGGTTTGAGTGGGTCATTTGGGTGAGGTGGCTAGGTGAGTTGGCTAGGTGAGGTTTTTAAGTAAGGATATTAATTGATTTAGTTAAGATAATTAATTCAATTAACATGTGCACTAGGGATATGAATAGGTAGGATATGGTTAATTTAATGAACGGGGTTTTAAGGGAAGTATGACCTAATTTTGGTGTCTACACCTCCCTAGCTTGTATAAGAAAAATGACTTGTGTATAAATTTATTTTCTCTCTAGTGAAATAGTGTAACGCCCACTAAAACAACCCACTTGAGACCCAAGAACAACCTAGGATTAGTTAGGAAAATTATGGAATAATTTTTTTTTTGTTTAAAAGAGTCTACAACCGGGTTACAAGAAGCAATAAATTTGTCACTAACAAAATTTTAATCTACTAGAATATAATTTTCTTTTATTAATAATTATTAGAGGTTATAAGGTCCAAAATTTAGGGTTAGAAGTTTCAATTAGGTTTAGAGGGAAATTCCTCACCATACCCACTCTCTAACAGGCTTAAAGTTTCAACTTGATTTTTCTCACACTTAACACATTCAAAATTTTCCTAAATCACTCCCATTGGATAGGAAATTTCCTCACCTTTCCATTGATATAAATAATTCCTCCTAACTCCTCATATTTTTCAAGTTATGGGCCGCGGGCCTTGGGTTGAAAAGTCACTTTGCGCTCACGCTCCCACGAGTTCGTAAAGGACACATGGCATCTCCTAAGCCAACGCGAGGAAGGCGGGTGGCAAGGAGAAAATTGATTTAATTCCCCAAAGGGCTAAGAGGGTACAAAGACCCGTGCCTCTGCCACGCCAAAGACTCGCAATGCCACGTGGCATCCCTTGATTAGCTGCAGTCGACGGAACAACGGGAAAACTTAGAAAAAAAAAAATTTAAAAATTCTCGAGACGCAAAGACAAAAAGGAACCCATTCCTCTACTGATGCCTTGTGATGCCACATGGCATCACCTAATTGGCTACGAGTGGCGAGGAAAATTGTGAAAATTTTCCCAAATTTTTCTAAAAGCGCTAAGTTAAAATTGGTCCGCCATGTGGCAGGCGAGGACCAATGGGAAAAATTTAGAAAATTTTTCCAAAAAGTTTCCTAAGTGCTTAAGGGAAAAATTCAAGCCGCGGGCCCGCCAAGGAATTTTTCCTAAAATTTTAACGTCAAATGAAAAAAACTTCATAAGGCCATAACTTTTGATAGAGAGCTCATTCTGGGGCAACGAGGACTTTCTAAAAATATCTCAATGTCATATTTTCACATAGATAATTAATTTTAGGCTTTGACAAGGTTTACGGGTCAATATTAAGAAAATGACCTGTGCTTTTATAGTGAGAGTGGTAGTAAATTTTAACTTGTTAGATCTATTCAATTTGATCTTCTTCCTCTCTCAACATGTCAAATAGACATGGAGGATTGTTCCTAAATGGATTTAAGGAAGGATTCAAGGTTCAATTTGTCTGATTGATTGCAATTTGAGCATTTCTATTTATTGAGAGAAAATGACTGCAAAACGGTTTGAGCCCAATTTTGCTAAGTTTTGACATATTTCCTTTAAGTTTTTTTGTCTATTTGAACTTGTTTAGGGCCTACTACTTCAATTCAATCATTTAATTTGTTATTTTATTGTTGCAAGTTCAAACTATGCATTTTTGGTTTAATTAATTACCAGTTTTAAAATTACAAATAACAGGGATCAAATCTTAATGTGTCTATTTGCCACTTTCTTCTTCCAAGTATTTAGGATACATTCCAATTCCAAGCTAACATATTTGGTTGATTCAAAACAAACCATTCAAGACCAAAATGCAATATTGAATTCAAATTTTTCACATTTCAAAGAGACAAAATACTGTATTTTTCTCACATGCATTTCTTCCTTTCAAATAGAGATTTCAATACATTGATATGATTAGATTCAATAAAACAATGCAATTTGAGAAAAGCATTACATTCATTTATTGATTCCAAAATAAAACTTACAACTTCCTTCTTTCATTTCTTCCAAAATCATTTATTGTATATAGGGTAGACAATACATTTTCTTTTCACGTGTTCCACTTTTCAAACAGAGATTTCATAGAGTATGCTAAACACATATTTCCAATGGAATAACATCATATGGAAAAGACAAAACCATTTTCATTAATTCAACTGAACTCTTACAACTTCTTTTCCATTTGATTACAAAATACAGTATACCAAACACGTATCATTCTTTCACATTCTTTCTAAATAGAATACAGAGTATAACTCTTTTACATTTCAAATTTCACTTGCAAAACTATACAACATCTTTCCATTACAAACATTTACAAGATCATCCACTTCAAGTGGGAAGGTTACAATGAGATTTCATTTCACAAGGGACTATCAAACTATCTTTTCTCAGCTCCAGAAAGAACAAGCATTCTTCTCATTCTTCCAATTTGATCACAACAAGAGTAGGGGAAAGGAAATGCTCTCCACCCAACCAATACATCCAATGAAGAGGAGAATCCATCCTTCTTCATTGGCCCCTGAGCCCCAACCATAATGTAATAAGAATTGTATTTCAACTCATGGAAACAACAAGCTTCCACATCACAATGCAATCTTTCAACATGCACATTTCAAAATAAAAACATAGTACAAAACAAAAAAATAGTTTTACAACCACATGAAAGACATCACACAAAACTCAGGCTTCACCATGCAAGCCAAAGGAGCAATAACTATGGGGGATGCTTCTTATGCCTCCCAAACAGGAAATGGGTATCACCACCGAGTATAACCCACTAGATATATATGTGTGTGTGTGTGTGTGTGTGTGTGTGTGTGTGAATATCATTTCAAACCCTGTCATGCCCTTATGCCTCCCCCAAGTACCCCTTATTCCTCACATTTTCTTATATCTCCCCAACCTCTTATGGCACCCCATAACGAGTAAAGAAATGCAAGCTATTTCTTTGTAAGGTGGAACCCAAATTCCCAACTCCCTCCACCCTTATACCTCCCTAAAACCACTTGTGCCTCCCACAAAATAACCCCATAGTCTTCTCCTACACCATTCCTAGGCCATCTACCCAACAACCCACAATATATACCAAAACATTTACATAAATAAAAGAAGAGCATTTCAAGAGCCAAGATCTTACCTCTCCATGATGGAGTTGTTCCTAGTTCAAAACAACAAGCTCCTTCCAATGCAAGCAATCCAAAAATCAACCCAACACAAGCATGCAACAATCTTCCAAAAACTTCTCCAAGCAAGAGCTCCCAAAATAACAAGAAAATTTACCCAAAAGAAGTCTCCCAAAAGTGAAGCAACCCAAAACAAGACAAGGAATTCAAATTTTATAGAAGAGGGAAGAGAAGAGGGTGAGGTGGATCCATGTAGGATGCCACTTCACACATCCTCAACTCCAACACAAAAGTCAACTTCATTTTCCAATGCATAATCAATAGGTGGGTGAATAATATGACAGTTTACTTATACACTCAAATCCAACCCACACCCCAAAGGACTGAAATTAAATCATGTAAGAAAAGTGCAATTAAAACCTACAATTTGTCTTCCCAAAATGCATTATAAAAGTCTAAATTTAACCCTCCAACCATAGGCAAGGTTGGTATGTAAATTTAAGAGGTATGGGACAAGTTTAACTTGTCCCACAAGCCTCTAAGGACAAATTCAAATTTCCAAGAAGGTGGAGTGTTTCACACTCAAAATTTAACTTACACATCACTTACATATTACTTACACATTACTTACACATTCTTACAACACTTTAAAACATGGCCAACAACTCTATTAATTACATTCTTATGACATCTTTTAATTAATTAACTAAACAATATGATTACTCACAATATTTACACACCATTTAATAATTAATGAAAGGGTAAAAGCATCACAAAATAAACACATGAAAACATAACAAAGGGACCAAAATAAAAGAAAAACATAAAATCCCTTGGTCACATTTAAAGGTGATCCCCCCATGGGAATCCCTAACACTAACAAACACACACACAAACAAAACTAGTTGCCATGGTGACCTTGTTGAATTCATCTAGAATTCCAATGTGGTTGGTCTCCAATCCCCGATGTTTGTTGTGATCTTTTAACCTGCAAAACACAATACCTCCTTCGGCCTCGTGGCCATATCAGAACATCCAAAGTAATATAATATAATTACCAAAATCATCTAGATATATGAATCACAACAACATCAAAGCAATTTAACAAAATCATTATAGTTTTATCAACAACTATATCATCATCCAATAATTTTCCATTTGTAGCGCTACTCACAATATCAAAATATCACAAGTCCAAACAACATCCATCATATAACCATGTCCAACAGTATAACATCATCAACATATAAAGTGTCTCTAATAATCATCATGCATCATATAAGAATCAAAGTCAACAATAATCCATGATCAAATATCTAACATCATACTAAATCAAAACTATAATAATATCCATAATATAGTCGATAAAGTGTCATGATGAGTATCAAAAGGTATCAAAGGGAAGTGGGCACTACAAACACTACTTCTAAACTTTGATCTCCTTCTTTAAAGAATTTTATTGTTCATAGATATAGTGTTCAAATGGGTAAAAATTTCTTAGAATAAAATTTTGGATCATTCAGATCACTCCTTGTCATTTTAAGATCAATCACTATAGAAAAATTTACAAGAGCGGTGATGGGTGTCATTATTCCCTTCATTTAATCAACTCATGGTTGATGTCATATTCAAACCAGGTGTGTCTCAAGCTATATGCAACAAGAGAAATCTCAAAGAACTAGTAATTAATTTTTTTAATTATTGGTAAATAGTTTTTTGAAAGGGACTATACCCTTTTACAACAGTGCTCAAAAGCAAAATTTAACCCCAGAAAGCCCAACAAAAGAAAACAGCCAAGAACCAGCAAAAACAAAGCAGCTGCTTCAAAAACAGCTAAAAAACAACAACTTAACAGCAACACAGCTGCCCAGCAACTGTGCAGTTGGCCATTTGCCCAGATGTAACAATAATAGCACTAACAACGACCAGAATCAAACCTTGTCTGGAGTGGTGGGAGGTTTAGATTTGACATTTCCCTTCTTCTTCCGATCTACCACTGTCCATTCAAGATTTCCTGCATCCAATGCAAATGAAGCATCTGCAATGGACTTGATGTGTATGTGACCCATAGGAAGGGGGGCCGAAACTTCCTTAAACACTGAATCAACAATCTTGGAGGATAGTCTGTAGGAAGTTTCGCTATGTTGGCTTTGTGAACTAGTAATTGATTATAGATATTTATTATTTTTATTTTATGGGGGGTTTTAAAGTGTCTTAAGATTTCCTGGCCAAAGCCTTATTAAAGCTAAACTATAAGAAACTTGCTGAAATAAACACACATTGCTGAAATGAACAAATCTTGCAGAATTGAACACACTTTGTTGGAAATAAACACACTTTGGAGATGTTTAAAATGTTGTTGAGGAAATAAGAACATATACTAGAACACCTGTAGGGACAATAGATAACTTATGTAACAAATTTTAATTGAAGAATCAAAAGTACTTACGAACTACTAAATAATAGGTTTATACAAATTGCTTGAAAATATAAATACCAATAGAATAAAATATCTTTTTCTTAGAGGAGTGGGCCCTTGCTCCACCTTGAATCAGGAGTTAACACAATATGTTGCTCTCAAAATTAAATGGCTATCTTATTATTGAATTGTTTTGTCTTACAAAACTTAACTGTAGATATTCAATCTCCCCGTGTATATGTGTATATGTATGTATATATGTATGTATGTATCCCATAGATAAAGCATTGAACACTCATAATTGTGAATTCATGAATTCACAATTATGAGTGTTCAATAGTTGTCTTCATGGGATATATATATATATATATATATATATCCCATCTGAAGATGCATTTACAATTATGAGTGTTCAATAGTTGTCTACATATTCTAGTGGAACCGAATAGTGCCCAAAGTAGATATGAAATTTAGAAAACTAGTTGGACATATAGTTGTTGGTCTCACATATGTATTTTTGGAGTGTGAAGAACCAAAAATGTTGGTCTATTTCTTATTGGAAGGCCCCTTCTTTGCTCCATAACCAAATTTTGATAGAATAAGGAGATTCCCATTGATTTCAAAACTTTGGAGAAGTTTTGGAACCAAAGGAAACCTTCCTAACTAATTGCTAAAGTTTCGGAGCTAAGTTCTAGAGTTCCAAGCTAAGTGATGGAGTTCTGTAGCTAAGTTTCATTTTAGCCAACTTTCTCAAAAAGGTGTTGGTTACTTCATACTTCACTTATCTGACCAAATATGACCTGTTTATTCCAAAAACTAAATTTCCACACATTTTGTTAGGAATTATAGAGTTTTTAGACATCTGAACTAAATCAAACAAAAGATGGACAATTACATCCTAAACTTATATTTAGATCAAACAAAAGTTATGAAATACAGACAAACTTGATTAAAAGGGAAGTAAAATGAGAGCATTCATTACACATTGATGAGGCATATTTTAGCCTCATCAAGTGAGCAAAGAGGTTTAGTGGCGAAAAATATGAGACAATTTATAACTCCATATTCATACTCAATATTGCTTAAACATTTCTTAATGCCACATTGGTAAAATGATTTGAACATGTCACACTTTTAAAACACAAAACATATCTAAGATAATGTGAAGTTCGAGGGTGGCATTACAAAGATAACATCTATATTTTAATTTGGTGTGAATGGTCTTGGATTATAAAGTGGATATGTGGCCCAATAACATATGTTCACATTTTGAGCCAATGATGTGCTATCGTGGTATGCACGATCACCGATTCAAATCTTAACAAAAGTAAAACCATGAGATCACTAGATTGGCCAATGATGGAACCATTTACTCGGACCAATCAAGTATTAGTTTAGGTGACGTAATAGAGAAGGGACATGTGGCACTATTTCGGGCTCTTTGGGGATTTGGAACTTGATATTTTGTGAGTCAGACTAGTGAAGGCGCGAGATGGTAACACATGGCCAAATCCCGAACCCTCATGATTCTTTGAGTCTCAGAGATCATGATATCTTGAGTTTTTTCATATGGTGCTCATGATTCACAACACTCGATTGTTCGGATCACTAAGTTCACATTTCACATAACTCTCGGTTCATGAGATCTCGGGATCTCAAAGATCTCGCATAATTTAGATATCCTATGAATTGAGTGAAAACATACCTATTAATGGAGATGTGGAAAAATTCTAACTATAGACACCCTAAAAATACATACATATTTCTATCCCGCTTTTATAAAATTAGAATTAATTAAATTAATTTGATCTTGGCACACTACACCCCTTTGGAATTAATCAAATTAATTCTACCATTTAAATACACCCTTTTAGAATTAATTAATTCTATTATCTAAGTCATATTCCTACCCTTTAGAATTAAATTAATTTAATTCTATTATGCTCTTGGAATTAATTAAATTAATTCCCAATACCTTCTAGCTAATATAATTAAACATTTATTTATTTAAATGGTTAATTATCTCCTCAAAATTAAATACTAATTAAATTAGTTATTTAATCAATTCTTCTCCTTAGTCAACTCAACTTGAACTCCAATTCTAGATTCCTAGAAATTAGGAGGCTATAGAGTTGTTCGTGTAATTCAAATGTCGGATGTAACTTCTGCTATTCCAAACGTCCATTACCCCTATAAATATGTAACTACCAATTGTCAATTCTAATTTCTAACCAATTGATTTAACCATTAACATGGAGCTTGGTAAATATTTCATCTACATTTCATGGCTCTACCCTCAGCTATAAAATCAAGCCATTTCCTTTATAAATCTATCCCTAGATATTTGAGCAAATTGCATCCAACTTCGCTAATTTAGCATTTGCATCCTTGTGAAATAGTCTCGTAGCATCTCGTAAACACCTTTGGAGAAGTAATATCAAGGAGAATCCACAATCTAATCTTCAACAAGATCAAACAAACATAAATATTCTATAGTCTTATCTTGAGGTTTTTAAGAAGTCTACAGTAAAGGTATAATCTGTATTTATTTATTTATCTTCTTTTGTCTATGATTTTCCTTGTTTACATTATGGCACATCCAGTGGGACTCATATGTTGTTTTTCTCATTTTAGTTTATCATTTCACGATTTAACTTTATTTTTGTGTTTTTGTCTTCATTTAACCTTGCTATCAAAATTTTAGATTCTCAAGTGGAACACAAAAGCTAAAAACCAAAAAACCAATTTTCATGTCATTTTTCTCACGTTTAAAAATTTCACTGAGAGCATTAGTGTAACCCATCTTCCAGAAGCCATAAAATTTTCTCACAAACTCGAAACGACTCCATTTTTTTACGGAAAGGTCTCAAGACAATCTATATAATGGAAAAATAATTTTCGATTTGAACTTATAGAAAATTTATGGTTTCATTTCTCCTAACACTTTTCATTTTTTTATAAAATTTGTAGTATTTTATAAATTTTTATTTGTTTTTGTTTAAACATAACAACCTCATGTGTATGCTCTTTCCTCGCACTTTCAAAGTGATCTTGGAAATTAGAAACATGATCCTTCCTTATTTATTTTTAGGAATTAACCTTTTTCTTTTATTAATCAAATATTTTTCACACGTATGCTCTTTCCTTTCGCTTTATAAGTGACCTTGGAAATAAAAACATGAGCTCACTTCTTTTTGTCTTGTCCTCTCTACCTCGGAAAACATATCTAATCATTTTTTGTAGGACTCACTCTACAAAAGGTTACTCTTAAACTACTAACTAGAGGTTTCCTCGATTGTGAGCTAATCAAATTACTAATATTTTGTGTGCGGGGTGCGATTGACAATGATAATTCCCAAGTACTATAATTGTGGGAAGTGATTTTGCATAAGCCATAAAACTCATTTGAGGAGTACCACAAGAACTCGAAAGTAGTCAACACATTGAGGGAACTGGATGAAAAAATGGGTACCTTTATCCTACCTAACTAATAAAACATGTGAGATTAGAGTCACATATATCCTTAGTGGTGACCCCAATGCAATTCATTCATTCGAAGAAATATCTTTTCTTAGGGTTTCAAAGGGGTAAAGTAAATCGACAAATTGAAATAACGATGTGCTTGCTCAGGTATATTGTTGGCACCTAGTTGAGAGAGCCACCCGAGAAGCAACACAGTCCCAATCCAATCTAAGGTAGAGGTTAAGACATCTGTAAATAACACTTTTGTTTTCACGTTCTCTTTTCTCTCTTTTTTGTTTTCATGAGTTGTGTTCCACACTTGTTTCTCATGTTCTCATTTTCCAATGTTTCCCACATAATCCTTGTTTGGGATCTTTCCACCTTGTCACTTTGTAAACATGTATAAGTCTTGGGTTACAGACATCCATATCCTAACTTGAGAACTTTCATCCTTTTCATCTAATTCTTGACATTTTGATACTCACTTTATCATGGTTAAGCGCCATCGTGATCTCCTTGATCCATCATTTTCATAAGTCTTAAGTTTGACATTTACCTTTGTTTAACTTTAAGCATTTCATTCATCTTGCATCATCACATCACTTTGTTGAATTTTTGACATCTTCTATATCTCTTCCTTCATCTCTTTTAAAGAATTCACTTTTATTTCACTTGAGGACCTTCATCAATAAATTTTCATCATCTCTTATCTCCACTTTTGTGAGATTCATACCTTATCATCATCTTTTCACCTCTCTATTTCGACATTCACTTTGTTGTTATTTGAGTATCATCCTTTCATTATTTAGTCTCCTCTCTTAGCACTCATATTGTTAAGAGTCGAGCACTTTCATCATCTTTCTAGGTCTCCTCTCTTAGCATGCATCTTGTTAAGAGTTGAGCACTCTCACCATATTTCTAGTCTCCTCTCTTAACACCCATTTTGTTAAGAGTTGAGCACACTAACCTTGTCAAAGTCTCATCCCCTTTGTACATTCACTTTTTCAAAGGTTTGAGCACATCACTTAACTCATAAAATCATCCTCCCATCTTACCATTTCTTTTGCTAAGAGTTCCATAATTATACCTTCTCTTTCCAAGATTCTTCTCTTTGTCCACCTTGACATTCACATTCTTAAGGCTTGAATCTAACAAAACCTTTCTTCTTCATTCATCTTAACATTCACGTTATTAAGGGTCAAACTAATCAAATATTTTCAATCTCGTTTCCATATTAGCATTCACATTGCTAAGGGTCACATTGTTGAACCTTTTCTCCTCTTCCATCTTAGCATTAACTTTGTTAAGGGTTGAGGTCTTCATCACACCTTTCTTCAATCTTCCCCATTTTTCATTACAATGTTGAATTTACACACAACTCATCATTTTATCAGGAATGGAAAATGATGAAAGACACCATTGCGGGTATGCAAAAACAACGCAAAAATTTCAAATTTGATGAATTATATCCTTACCCTTTCGGCATGGACATCTTACGCACACCCTTTCCAAAATATTTCAATATGCCCAAATTCAACAAATACAAGGGCACAACTGAACCTAGATAAAATATCAAATAATTTTACATAGAATGCCACGAAGTGACATATAACAATAACTTTCTCTTGTTCCTTTTCCCTAGAAGTATAGGAGGAAAATATTTGGACTGGTTTTTACACCTTCCAAAGGGATCTATCACCACCTTCGTGAACCTCTCGAAGAAGTTCATCAAACACTTCTCTTTCAACCTTGACTCTGAAGTCACCTTGACTCAAAGAGACAATGCCTTCATTGTTAAAGGCTTAGTCAAACATCATTATAAAAACCATGGGCATAATCACAATAACAATACTAACAATCAAAACCACCCTAACACTCATCACGATGAATCTTGGTATGTAAAGCAAAACCGCAATGTAATCATTGTTGGTGTCATGGATAATTGCAATGTACCCAACATACGTGAACAATTAATAAAAAATCCAATCATAAAACCTAGTAAAGACACCACTCCAAAAAAATTTAAATGACAATTTACACACCTTAGAGAAAGTCTCTCTATTGTCTTTCATCAACTTAAAAAGACTAGGATGATAAAATATCCGCTTGCAAGACTTTGGATTGAAGGATAACCTAAACCATACTAGTAAAAACCTCATACATATTTTGATTTTCATCACATTGATGGAAACAAAACAAATAAATGTGTGCATTTTAAGAATTATGTCCAAGACTTAGTTAACTTTGGACATATCTTTATAGAGCTCGACGATAAAGATATCATAACCAAGGACACGTCAACTACCACAACTTCTCAAGAAGATTTAAACATTGTATAAAATCTTGTACATACTAACACTTAAAAAGACCACGATGACATAAGTCAATTATCTCTCCCTCTAAACCAATCAATATCTTTTTCAAAAAATTTCCTACAATTCAAACATACATCAAACCTGTTTTGGAAAACAACCTTCCAACATCAAATGAGAGCTTGACCAACCCTTGATATAACTATAGAAAATACATAAGAGGTTCTATCATCAAGCACCGTTGAGATTGATTCTATTATTTCACCTCTAAATCATATACCTAATATATCTAGTCTTTTTGTAGAAGCACAACCACAAAAAAATTTGGACACTTGCAACAACACAACCTTACGTATCCATAATCCATCAAACGATCAATTTTTCAAGAATCTCATCAACGATGACCCTTACATCTCGGGACATTTACATGTGTGCACTCCATGAGTTGCATATACCTATAAATATCCTTACACAAACTTTCACACTTTAATTACAAATTTATCATCAAATCAATTAATCTAGAACATCAACATAACATTGAATATTTACTCTCTACGGCCTATAAGGAGCCTCATGTGTACATCTAGGGATCAATCCTTCCTCCATTACATCCTTCCAATTGCGAATGAATATGAATCTAAAAATATTCCTTTCCTTAGATAAATTATTCTAACATCACATAGGTCTTTTGATCCCATTGAAGAATTATCTAATCATACATCATTTGACTTGGACCTTATCCACCCAAGTCTCGTATCTCAAGACTCATCGAATCTTTGATTCTATCCTTTGACTTGCAAATTTTCTGCCCAAGTTTCGTAATTGTAGACTTCTTGAATCAATCGATTCTCTCCTTTTACTTGTCCTTTTCCACCCAAGTCTCATATCTAAGGGCTCATCGAATAATTTTCTTCTCTCCTTTGACTTGAACCTTATCTGCCCAAGTCTTGTATATATGGACTCCTTGAATCTTTCGATTTTCTCCTTTGACTTGGATTTTTCCTCCCAAGTCTCATATATTAGGACTACTTCAATCATGGATACATTGAAAATCCTTCTAGCTACTCCTTTGACTTGGCCCTTGTTTCTTTGACTTGGCCCTTGTTTCTCAAGTCTTGTAAACAAGGTCTTCTCGAATCTTAGATTCTCTCCGTGACTTGGATTTCGTACACCCTTCTTCAACACTCACACCTCAAGACTCATCGAATCATTTGATTCACTCCATATAATTTTCCACTATCCTTTTACCCAAGTCTTGTAATTTGGTACTTCTTGAATCTTAGGATTCTCTCCTTTGACTTGGACCTCGTCCTCCCAGGTCTCATAAATTTAGACTACTTTCATCTATCATTCATCAAAAATATTTCAATCCTCTCCTTTGACTTGGATTTCTTCCACCCAAGTCTCATAATTCAAGACCATTAAACTTTAATAAATATGGAAATATCTCCTCATGAGTCCATTACAATATCTCCTCCATCCAAATTCAGAAAAATTCAAAATCATAAAAAGAAAATAAAACTCTATATTAAACCTTTGCTTAACGCATTGTTTGAAAATAAAAAGTGGAAAAGCAAGTGCAAATAATGTTAAGCATTCCATCTATTAAAGGATATCTTAATCATACCATTATCATATATTCTCATTCTTCACCTATCAGACACATGTTAAACTTGTTCCTCTTGGGCATTGTGTGTCTCATCTTTGTTATGGTTTCTACCATTTTAGATCTTTTTACCTACGGTTTTGTCTCAAATCTTACTAATGTAAAATCCTCCTTTCAAATAATATATCTCTTTAACATAAAGCTCAAAATTCTTTACATGGACCTTTTGATCATCCATCTCAATCTACGGTGTTGAACCTTTGCATCCTACTAGTTGCACCCGACTAAGAATTGGGGCACATTATCGAAAAACAAGGCCAAATCAATCTAAAAATTAAAAAAATCAATCATTACACATTTCATCCTTCACAGTCTTCGGTGATAAGCCCATACTTCTCACTAGTAGTATAATCCGGGAACAGAGGAAGATGTCCTTACTCACCTACATTTTGTCTTTGGTGTTGAGCCCTTGTCTCTTACTAGTGACATGGGGAAACATGTAGGGGTCCTTCACAAATTCAATCAACAAATAAATCCTTTATCAAATATGAATCAAAAGTTCTTAATCAAAAACATCCCAAGAAGTAATTTAGTTGCTCATGTTAAAAAGAGACAACAATTCCTTCAACCAGATTTTTCCAATCAATAGGCCATCTATGAATCTAAGTCTAGTCAAAACCTATAAAGTGGAATCATCTTGGAATCAATTAGATAATCTTGACTAAATATGAGTTACATTCTTCTTACATGGATCATTGTTACACCTTGTGTCTTAGCATCCAATATCTTCACCTTCATATCACTATTCACCTCATTTTCATGTCCTTCTTGGCTCTCGGTGATGATCCCTCACATCTTCCTAGTTGTGTGGAGTCATGAGTAGAGTGAAACATCCTATCATTACATCATCTACATTTCTTCCAATGGAATAGAATGTTTCTAATTGTTTGCACTTACATTCAAGTTATGTAACCCCTTTTACCAAGTCAAAAATACAAAACATTTTTAAAATGTTCAAAAACTTAAAAACATTCAAATATGTTTTCAAAAATAGAAAAACATTCAAAAAATGTTTTAAAAAATAAAGACATTCAAATATGTTTCAAAAAATACAAAAAAATAGTATAAAATTGTTCAAAACTCCAAAACCAATATATAGTTGTTCCAAAAATTAAAAAATAGTATAAAATTGTCAAAATCAAAACATTCAAAAATGTTTGACTAGTTTTCAACAATTGGTAGCATAGTTCAACAATTTTTCCATTTGACAACACTCCTCATGATCATTCTAGATCATCTTTCACTAATCACTTTTCTTACTCATGGTGTATATCTATGCTTGTGGCAATCATTTACCATTTCGCAATATAAATTTTCTTGGGAACACTTGGATTAAATCCAATACATATCAAACTTCAATGGGATCCGACAAGAGTATCTTTTTGAGTATCTAAGCATCACTCCACTCTCTTCAGCCCATTCAATCCTCTTACATTTTAAGCTATCACTAGGGAATTCATATATGTCTAAGTTACTCAATGTGGAACACATTCGAGTGTCAATAGACAGCTTTTTTTGCAAATTGTGTTGTACTTTTTCAATTTTTCAACATCGTGATGATACTTTTTTCTTCTTTCAGTTTGTTATTTTGTTGTACTTTGTTTACTTTCATTGTAGACCAATTGCAGGAAAATTCTTTGCATCCTAGTTCACATATAACTTTGGTGTGGTTCCTTCCTATTCATATTGGGTTTGTTTGATGTGCTTGTTTTATGCTTTCAACATCATCATTTGTCCATAATAAATTAAGTGCATGAAGTTTTTATTAAAAATTACAAAATCCAAAAATCATAAATTTCAAAAAATCAAAAATTACAAAAATTACAAAAATTCAAGAAACATTCACTTATAATATAAATCCTACAATCATGAACCCCATTGAAGTGAATCTTTCAACATTTCAACACAATCTCGATAGATTCCTACTCTTATCTACTACCCTAGTGATTGTTTCAATCTTACAACTATCACTTTCTTCCCTTTGCACAATTACTTACTCTGCTTGGGAAAAGTCACAACATTTTTTCCTTTGCAATATAACTTTTCTTAGGGAAAATCAACTCCAATCATTTGCACAACATTTAACAAGAGTGTCATGAGGAGTACCTTTACTCTACTCTTCAATCTGATCCTATTCCCACCTTGGGAGCATTTGCATCTACTTAATCATCATTTTGGCACGCATTAGGGGCATAATTGATTGTCTTATTTTTCAAATTTTTGTTGCATCATTGATGTTTACTTCTTGGACCAATTTCACGTAGTGTGAAAACATTTTGGTTCCTTTATAACCATGATGCCTACACCTACTTTGTTCATATTGGGCTTGTTTTCATTTTTTTGTTTTCTTTATTGTGTGTGTGTTTGTTTATGCGCATATGGGTTAACCATATTCATTCCTTAATAATCATGGTGTCAACTCTATTGTGAAAAAATAAAATAAATGTTTCTCTTATATTCACACTCTCCAAATGGTGCTCATGTTATGAGCACATTTCCTCCCATCCTCATTGTTCAACTTCCTTGTCTCTTTCCTCTCAAGCGAGTCATCCATCGCCTCGCTACATCATCCACCCACTTGAGGGTGCATTCCTCTACCATTCTACTCGTTGGGAATCCAAATGCTTCACCGATTTTCGCTCGCTAATCTGCATGTGTCTATTATCTTTAAAGCACTATTACTTTGCAATAACACTTTAAAGAGGGAAAATGTAGACACCCTAAAAATACATACATATTTCTATCCCACTTCTATCCAATTAGAATTAATTAAATTAATTTTATCTTGCCGCAAGTACACCCCTTTGGAATTAATTAAATTAATTTTTCCATTTAAATACACCCTTTTAGATTAATTAAATTAATTTTATTATCTAAGTCATATTCCTACCCTTTAGAATTAATTAATTTAATTCTACCATGCTCTTGGAATTAATTAAATTAATTCTTAATACCTTCTAGCTAATATAATTAAACATTTATTTATTTAAATGGTTAATTATCTAATCACAATTAAATACTAATTAAATTAGTTATTTAATCAATTCATCTCCTTAGTCAACTCAACTTGAATTCCACTTCTAGATTTCTAGAAATGAGGGAGCTATAGAGTTGTATGTGAAATTCAAATTACGGATGTAACTTCTGTTATTCTAAATGTACATTGCCCATGTAAATTTGTAACTACCAATTACCAAGTCTACTTTCTAACTTGGGTAATTCAACCATTAACATGGAGCTTAGTCAATATTTCATCCACCTTTCATAGCTCTACCCTCAGCTATAAAATCAAGCCATTTCCGTTGTAAATCTATACCTGGAGATTTGAGAAAATTGCATCCAAGTTCTGCAATTTGACATCCACATCCTTGTGAAATCTGCTCATAGCATCTGCAAACACCTTTGGAGAGTAATATCAAAGAGCATCCACAATCCAATCTTCAACAAGATCAAATAAGCTTAAAGATTCTACGAGTCTTATCTTGAGGTTTGCAAGATGCCTACAATGAAGGTGCAATATGTATTTATTTATTTATATTCTTTTGTCTATGATTTTCCTTATATACACTAGATTTTCAAGGTTCTTGGGGTTCATGAGATCTAAATTCTTCAAATTTTTAAGGTTCTCGGAATTTTGGTGAAGGTTTTTGCACACTATCAAGTTTCGGGATACAATTTTTTTTGACATATCACATAGGGAGTGGGGGCCACGGAAAATGAAAAAAAATGTAAAACATGTATCATGAGAACCTAATGAATAATGTGTTCTCAAAATGACTAGAAAAGATAGTAAGACCTTGTATGAATTTATTTAGAACACAGGTTACGAGAACAAGGCCACTCATAGTTAAAAAGGAGAAGATTCTCATAATGTGCTCTTATATCAATAACTTTGAGTTATCACTATTGGTAAATATCACTTAAGGTTCAAGATAGTTGATGAAAAATTATTACGATATGTAGATAAATAAAGAAACACTTTTAGGTTTCATACCGAAAACACAAGCATAGTAAGGTTAAATCAGAAATAGAAGATGTTTTCAGACATTTAAGGCATGAAAATGCCAAATAAATGATAAAAAACAACCTAATGTAATTAAAAAAACTCTAGTGTGCAAATGGAAACAATTTCTTGTAGAAATTGGATGAATTCAAATAATATTAGAAATAAACTTTTACATCTTGCTTACATATATAGAATAATGCAAGCTATGTGCATGTAAATAGAGAAGTGCACTAGTTGAGATAATAAGAGAGGCTACAAGTTAACCTTACATCACACTGGAGTTACTCACTCCACACTACTTATGATTGATCAATCAATTTAGCCTATTTGTAATCAATCAAGATGGGGCCGAGTTACATCAACAACTAACTCAATTCTCTCTTTCTTAATTAATCATAAGTGATTGTACAAAATATGTATTTGTTCATGCATAATTTACGTTTGAACAATGTAGCTAACTCAAATTTGAATTTTGAATATGAACATAGAAATATAATGGGAGGAATATTTTATGTTGTGGAGCCTATTTTCATGTGTGGAAGTGTTGAATATTATACCCTAAAAGTACTTTACACACTCCACAATTTTCTCGCTAGGGTTTGGGGGTGGCAGCCCCTAAGAAAAAAAAACTAGCCTCAGAAAACATGGCCGGTATCTCAGAAAATGTGCTCTTCTCATATGGATGGGATTTTTGACCCATAGGTTTATGGGGCGGTTTTGGCCCATGGTTTTGGTACCCATGGTATTGTAAAATTACTTAAGTAGTTTCCTATTGATGTGCTTTTGGGATTTTGATAGGGTAGACATATCATTGTAGATGTGTGTGAGTTCAAGTGTGAATTCAAGAGAGTTTGTTGAGCACAACTCCAAACATATTTGGGTATTGTATTGAGAGAAAGAGGTGGCTTGTAATAAAATATGAGCAAGTGATTCTTGGTGGATGTAGCCCAAATTGGGTGAACCATGTTAAATATTGTCTCTGTGTTTTGTTCTTTTATTTTCTACACTTTTATTTCATATCGTAATATCTTTCTGCATATTAGTTTCTACTATTGTGATTTTTGTCGATTGTTCCGTATATTTATCCCTTATTACCTAACAAGATGATCACATTCAAGGTTTTGCAATTCAAGAATTTATGGGGAAATAGGAAGTTCTAAAATAGAAAATGAAAATCTAGATGAAAGAGATATTTGGGTACATACTCACGAGATAGAGTAGTTTATGCAACAATCAAATTTGCTACAATAACAAATCAGATTGTATAAATAGAGAATATGTAGTGAGATTTATTTTATAGAGAAGATATAATGACCCAATTGTATCAATAGTCCAAACAGATTATGTATCTCCTAACTAGAGCACCTAAAAATATATTATAGGACAAAACACCTTTGGAAGAGGTATAGAGTAATCATGATTCTTTGATCTCCCATCATAGAATATTTGGTTGTATTTTCATGTCCCAAATAAAAGAGGATGAATATCGATTTGAAGACACTTCATTTTATATTATTGGGGTATTTAGAGGGTATTTACTACCTCAAAGGCATATCATCGCATAGATCCCGAGACATAGAAGATATACGAGATTTGATATGTGGTTTATGATAATTCATCATTTGACTCATTCCCACACAAAGAAGAGTCAAGCATCGAAATCCTCTCATAGATTTCTCTCACATTCAAATGATGAGAAATAATAATCGTCACAAAGGTAAATGAGTTACATGGAGAATTGCTTGTTGATCTTGGTATTTTGGAAACTCATTCTTCACATCAATAGCAACATCATCTAGCAACATCATCTAAAATAGGTCCAAAGCACCATCAGGGGACTCCCACATAAACTATCTCCTAGATGGTTCATCGGAGAGTAAGAACAAGAATACAAGAAATAAATGAGGTAAATCTCGCAATGATGATTTCAATAGTTGATAGAACCAAACCTGATATATTTTAAGAGGAAATCTATCAACTAGAGTGGAAGAAAGATATGAATGCAGAATATGAATTCCTAATTCGAATCGACATGATAACTTGTCGATTTACCTATAGGAAAGAAATCCATTAGCTGCAAATAGATTTTCAAATAAAAATACAAGGTATATGGATCTACCAACAAGTATAAATCATGACTAGTTATAAAGGGATATGCTCAATAAGAATATATTGACTACGAGGAGACCTTTGCACCCACTGCAAAGATCAAGACTATCGAGTTATTTTTACACCTGACAAGAGAAAAAGGATGAGAACTTTAGCGAGGATGAAAAAATGGATGAAAAAATCACTTTCTTGAATGGTGGTCTCAAACAATAAGTATACATGACCCATCCATAAGGATTTATTGATGAGAAGCATCCTAATAAAGTATGTCACCTAATTAAGTCTCTTTATGGACTTAAACAAGCACCTAGGGCATGGTACATTAAAATAGATGATAACCTTTTGTAGCATGGATTTACCCTTAGCCCCTCATATTAAAATTTGTATATTAAGAAGGTAGGCATAGAGATTGTCATTATTTTTTTATGTGGATGATCTTGTGATCGTAGGGATCTCGAGATAATCTCATAGCATCAAATATGTAAAGAATGATTTGAAAAATCCTTCAACATGACAGATTTGGGGATATTTCATTATTGTCTTAACTTGGAAATATGGTAGAATAAGAATCACATTTTTATCTCGCAAATGAAATATGCCAAGACACTCCTAGAAAGGTATGAAATGTATGATTGTAAACCTGTTTCTACTCTAATGGAGAAAGGTTTGCAACTTTCTAGATTTCAGAGATTCACCTTAAGTAGATGCTACTCACTATAGGAAGCTTGTTAGGAGTCTCATTTACTTGACTTATACCAAACCAAACTTATTATTTGTTGTCATCTATCTTTCTAGATTCATGTCGGAGCCAAAGAAATGTCACTGGGTAGAAACAAAGCATGTTTTGAGATATGTACAAGGTACAATTGATTATGGTATGGAATATCAAAAGAACTCGCAGTTCTTCTTACAAGGATATACCACTCATAATATGTTGGATCTTTTGATGACAAGAAATCAACTTCGGATCTATGTTTTTCATCTCGATTTGTACCTATATCGTGGATTACAAAGAATCAAATTATTGTTTCTCTCTCATCCACTGAGGCATAGTATCGCACCTTGCAAGTAGTTGTGTGTGAAGTGATTTGGTTACATTACATTCTCGGTGAATATGGAAATTCCTGAAGAAAATCCACCTATCATTCATTGTGAAAATCATGGTGTGTTGAAGCTTGTGAAGAATATAGTTTTCCATGAATGAACAAAGCACATTGAGGTTGAATGTCATTACATTTGAGAACAAGTTTTAAACCACCACATCCATCTCTAGTACTTCCCAACAACATATTCTTAAGTAACTGATATACTCACCAAGTCTCTTAGCAAGGTGAAATTTGAGTTGTTTCGGGGGTACATTTGTAAAACAATTTAATAAGGGGGGAATTTTCGTGCATAACATAATCTATTACATTGTTTTTATGGTATAGGAGTCGGTTTATCTTCTAGAGACTGTAACCTTCCAGTCTCTTCCTGTCGATTGGTCTCCACAACAAGATGTATATATTCACCGCTTTGATCATTGAATAGAAAATTGAATTCATTATTCTCCTCTTTTCTTTTTAAAGAGATATGATCATGTACACATGATTCTAATATGTTGCCTCCTCTCTTGAATCTTTAGAATTAAACTTTTTCCTCTTAGAGAAATGAACAAATACTTCAAAACTGAAATTGGATAAGGATTTGGTTTGAGGGATTATAGTATGGTTATTCTCGGATCTTCTAATATGTCGACCCCTCAAATAATACCAAAAAATTGCAATTCAAAAAATTAAAAATCAAATAACTATGTTAGATGAGAAATTGATAACTTTTTACCACTAAAATGCTCCAAAGTTAGATGAGAACTTGATAATTTTTGATGCTAAAATGCAACTATTGAAATAAAAATTTTGAAAAGTGATATTGATGACTGAAATCTAACATATACAAACAATAGTAATGGGTCTATGACATGCTAGGATTAAATGAATGGTCTTAATAGGTATTAGGTAGAGGGATATGATAATAAAATGGTTTATATGAATGAATGATTGAGAATTTTAGAGTCGTAGAAGAAATTTTGAGATGCACAAAGAGACATTATTGACTTGGAGAAGTAAGGCGTATATTTAGAGGTGATTATACATGATATAGTTTTTGGATTATAAAGATATAAAGGAGGAGTTGTGAAGGTCGAGAAAGTTACAAACATGTTCATCTTACAAAAAGAACCATTAAGTGAGTAAGAGGGTCACTTTTTTATGGTGTTACATCTATTAGAATGAGGTTCATGATATATTAGGGTTCATATGTTACTATCGGCTAAGATAACTAACCAATATAGGATTGTTTTATTAAATTAAAATTGGAGAGGAATATCTTATTTGAGATAAAAAACATATACTTAAAAATAATTATAAATTATATATATATATATATATATATATATATATATATATATATATATATATATATATTATGAAACCACACAAGAAAAATGGAAAATTGAAATACATAAAAATGGTTTCAAACTTTAGAAGTCAATATAACAATTGAATAGTGCCAATAATCACGTTAAAATTAAATGTCAAATATTAATTTTTAGTATATGCAATTTCAAATAATATAGAGAATAAGAATTTGTATGAAAAACCAATTGGATGGGAAAAATCTAAATAAAATGACAACAACATATTTCTAACCCTACACTAATTTTTCATGCATTCGCTCATCATTATTTCTTTGCTACGAGAAATGTGTCTCAAGTTAGATTTTTTAGGGTTATCCCGTCGGTCCTATCATAGTGAAATCTGCTATTTTCCTCCGATAAGGTAGTGAGTTACTTATAAATGGATAAATCTCCTTACTTTGTAACAATTTTTGCAATGGTGGTGAAAATGGCTCCCACATGTGCGCAAAATTTTGTTTCAAAAGTCTACAATGAGGTATGGATTATGAATCCTCCCTAGAGTTTTTTATTTATGTTGAATGTTTAGACCCTATGGTCAAATGGTATTGTAATAATTTCCTTATTTCTTATTTCAAAGTGGACGTATTCCCTCATAATCATACCTTTAGAATTAGATGAAAAACCATTGGGAGTCCAACGGTATCCTGGTTTTAGGTATCCATAACCTTGCCAAAGGGTTTTATATTTTCTCTTTTCGCAGCCTTCTCAGTGTAGACACCCAAAATTGGGTCGCAACCCTCTAAGCACCTTTCAACTAACACACCCCCTTACCATGACCCCTTCCACACATTATTATTAATCTAATTATCAATATTAGGTTAATCACCACCTCACCCTTCCACCTCACCTCTCCACCTCACCTTGGACCCATTCCAAGGCCATTTAACACCTAAGACTGAGTCATCACTTCCCCTAACTAATTGAGACTCTTTCTAAACCTAATATTTATTGCCAACTACCTCTCCCATCAATTTCCCGCATGTTTAAATGAGAACCAAGACTCATAATCCAATTCCATTCTTGTCCCATGCCAAAAAGGGAAGAAATGGGCTATTTTGAGTGAATTTGACTATTTCTCCCTAATCGACACCGGTTATTCCTCGGTCGGTGCTGATCAAGGAACCACTATCGGTTCCTTTAAATAAGGATTTTCCATTCTTTCAACAGGTTCTTCTTTTGGTTAGCTTTTGATTATTCATTCGGATCCTATCATTCGATTGAGTCTCAGACAATTAAACATAACACCAGAGCATTCAATTTCTTCACCAGTAACCAAACCTCTTTCTCCATAGCCTTGAATCATTCACATGGAGAAGAACATAGGCTTCATTACCATGGCACTGGATCTAGACCCGTCTCTTCTATGAGCACCCACAAATCTACCAACCTCCAGATCTTCTGATAAGTATCTTAACCAAGTTGTTAGTTCTTAGCTTTGGTCTTAGATCTCTTATTTTCTTCTATTGTATGACTCCTTTCTCACCCGAATACATTCTGTCACCCATCTACCCAATACCCTACCAACCTGAGCCTCTTTGTTCCTCCAACCACCTCCTTCACCCCTGCTGAGTCTTCACCTAAATCCCAACACCTTGCCTAAGCCTTCCCAACACTTTGTGCAATCACAGAGAGCCCAAACCAACCCCTTTTCACCTTTGGCACCTAATTTCCCCTATCATGATCGGTTAGCCAACCGATCTTGGATAAAACTAGTGACCATCATCGATTCCTCAACCAGCATCGGTCTCTGTGTCTTGCATTTCCCCAGACCAGCAAGCTCATTCACCCACCCAAAACTCCTCAAAACCTCCCATAACTTCACCCAGGCCTCCATACTACCCCTACCTCACCTGCAGACCTTGATACCTACCACCTTCTTTAAATTTAATCTTGTATTAACTACTTATATTATATTTAAATGATTGTGCTTGTGTGAGATGCTTAAATTATACAACTACAATAGGATTCCCTCTTTCATGTTATTTATTAGCATTAACTTTTTTTTAAAACGTGGATTGACAGCCTTCGAGGAAGCACCCCACTTCCTGGATATAGATTTCGCTATGCAATCCACCAACCGATGCTTTTAATTATATCTTGTGGCCTTTCTTTTCTTCTCAGGTAGTCCTTCACGAGATAAAAAGAAGTGCTTTGAATCAGCATGGTCTTCAATGGTGTGTAACCTCTTCACAACCTCCAGGTATTCCTCATGTACCAACCTTCTACCTTAAACTTTTTTCTCATACGTACGTTCTTATTGGTGAAACATTTTGGCACACCAGGTGGGACCCTCATCATTTGTGGGTTCTTTATATTCATTTAGGATTGCATTTTTATTGTTTCTTTTCTAAAATATTCACTAAATCTCTCCTTGGTAACATTCTCTTTCTTCTATTTTCTCTAAATGAAACACTTTTTTGGCACAAATTAAAAAAATCATTCTTTCTTTCTTCTTGCATTAGTTAAAATCATACTCTTTTCATATTCACTATTGCTCTCATCCAATCTCAATATTTTGATTTGGGTTTAAAATTGTTGCATTACATCCTATGTATTCTTGCATTTAGCTCACATAGTCTAATTAGCAATCAAATATAACAGAGGTCATGACCAGTTGATGATTGGGTAATTAAGCATAGTCCACTTTTGCACACACTTTTCCAAATCACTCAAACAAACAACACATTTCTTAAACATTCCCCAAATCCCAGGAAGAAGCTATCAAGGATTTAAACACCTGTTGATAGTGGGCCCCGACCGGTGTTCTAGCTGGATTGTCATATCAGAGCTCGGACCTCACGTACTAAAAGGTATATCGAGGATTCCCTCACAAAACATTCCTAAAACCATCCATAGTTGGCTTCTAGGTACCTTATATCCACTCCTTTCTATATATTCATAGTCATTCCTAAGGCTTAAGCCATCAAAACACTAAAATCTTATTCCTAGGATAACATGTTTGTTATATTTTTCTTGTTGGATTTGTGACTTTCTTTCTTGTCTTCTATTATTTGAGGTGTGAGTTCGTACTTCATCATTTTTCTTTTTTTCACACTCAGTCATCACAACTAGTTAATTTTGGTTCTCTAGAGTGTGTTAGATTAGATTTTTTATACACAACCTCTTTCTTGGCTTCTTTTGACCAAATCTAACTCATAAATTTTAAATTTCTTCATTTTCACAAGAATCGAATCGCTTACCTTACTACCTCTGGCATCGGTTCAAAGAACTCATATCAGTCCTTTCGTCTAACCGACACTTTGGTTCATTGACCAAGATCGGTCTCTATGTTTTTGAATTTATGTCAAAAACAACAACCTATTTTCACCTACCAAACTCTTTCAAAATTTTGTTTCTAATTTTTTCATTTTTACGAACCCAAGGTTCCTATTTTCCATTCTTCGTATGGTTTGGACTCGCCAACAGGCATGAGCTCTTGCTTTCCATGCAAGTTGTATACCTTTACCTTCTATCCCTTCGTCGCCTTCCATTTCATCTCTAATGGATCCTAATTCTTTTGTGACCATACCTGAAGGTGATGAGGAATTCACTAGATTCCTTGATCATAACACCAAGGCCTTGCAACATTACCTTTCTACTTCTTCCACCTATGACTCATCAGGTCAGCCTCTTTATGGAATGCCCACTTCCATGCCCCCATTTCTATCACCTCTGCCATATCGGGGAATGCTAATGTGGTCACCCAAACTACTTTAGCATTACCTACTCATGTTTCACACCACCTACTTCTCACATAACCTCTACATCCTTGACATCTTCTCTCCCACCGACATCTACAATACCCATATCCACTGCCCCTATTGTATCATCATCAATATCTTATGTACCCATTCCTACAAACCACTTGTTGCATCGACCTCTTCCACTTCATTTTAGAGTTTGGTGGTTTCTATTCCCCAAAATATTCCACCCATCACTACGAGGATCTTTCCACAAGATCCTCCCACCTACACCTTACCTCAAACACAACCTATTGCCTCCACTTCATATTCAAGGTATTTTCCCTCCTCTTCTACCACCGCCACATACTTGCATATCAATTCCGCTTACTCAAAGCACCACCACATATTGGTGTGCCTTCCATGACCCACTTATCTTATCCACCCCCTTATACATCAAGGGGCATCCCTCAGCCTAACCCCACAATGGATCTCATCAAAATGATGATGGACAAAATGCAGATGCTCGAGGCCTTTGTTTCGGATCTCGTAACATCTTAACCTATGATGAGATTTGTAATGAACCCATCCACCCCTCCATACCTATTCATCCCTATCCTGCGCAATGGGAGCTGCCCAAATTCAACCGTTTTAACAATAAGGAGGACCCCCAATAGCACTTGTGTTCATTTAAACACACTTGTTATTTGATAGGCCATGACGATGCCTTACTCCTTTGAATGTTTCCCATGTCCCTATTGGGACCCACCTTAGACTAGTACAAGTGCTTTTCCCAGGCACTCAATCTTTTCCTTCAACCAATTGGCCCAGACCTTCCTTGATCACTTTTCAATCAATATCTCTAAGAAGGTCTCTATCACCGATATATACTCTATTCATCAATATGACAATGAATCTATTGTTGATTTTGTCAGCACGTTGACGGGTCTAACCAATCATCTCTCCTTATCTCTCACCGCAGCTGAACTCATATAATTGTTTACGAGGGCATGTACTAGACACATTTCCTCAACTCTCCAGGTTCAAATGTTTTGTGTTTGACAAGGCTTTCAAGTATGGCTTGGAAGCTTTAGATTCGCGCCCTCAAAGAAGACTAGCTTAAACCGCATAACAAAAAATCCGCCTTCAAGTCAAACTAGTCTTCTTCCAAACCACCAAATAATCATTCCAAGCTGAAAGGATCTCGCCAATGCAAGGTGGTTCTGAAGGTTGGCCCTTCTCATCCATCCAATCAACCCAAACCTCTTGCCAATATCTCACTTGTTCAAAATTTCCAATACAAATATGAATAGAGGAGTTACACTCCCATCGAGAGCCATATTATTTTGTATTGGACAAGTTATTGAAGGCTAGAGCCATCACTCTTCCTCCTATCAAACCACAAACTAGTTTTGATCCTTCTTTCCCCACACTGGCTTGGTATAAGGAAAATTATTTCTATAATTACCACCGCATGAGAGGCCATAGTGACGGAAATTGCAAAACCTTCAAAAACATTGTCCAAGGAATGTTAGATAGTGGTGATCTTGTCCTCAACAACCCTAATGCGCCTACTAATGCAAACTTGGATGTTTTCATAAAATCGATTCCTAACCATGCCCCTTCATCAAATCATGTTGGTGAGACATCTAAAGAAGAAACCAATGTCCATGTGGTTCATGCAATCTTCACTACAGCGTTTGATCCTTCTATCAAGTGACTTCCTCTAGCATCTATTAAGGAAATTCTCACGTGGAATCCCCTACTCACAGAGGATCCCACCTTACCAGTTCCTTTACCCATAAAGGAACCCACCTCACCTGTTCCTTTAGCCATAAAGTAACCCTCATTATAAATTTTTCTACCCACAAAGGAGCCTACATCACCCACCTTGTCTTCTCCTCAACTTGTAGAGGAGCTAACCTTGTCTACTTTACCCATTTTTCCTCCTCCTCTACCCATAGAGGATTCAATCTTATCTACCTATTATATTTGTGATACCTCACCGAAGGACCTCACAAATCCCATTACTCTTCTTACCTCACTCTTACCTACCGAATATGAGGTCAAGACCTTCCCTATCTCACAAACCTCAAAGATCATCATGGGGATTAACACTAGTGTGTTGTCCTCTTCTTCTAAACTAAAACCATTCTCTCATTTGGTTGATTGCATGGAGTATTTCAATTACTCTACCCTCTAGGGGCACCTTAGACTCCCAGTTTCCACCCAAATGCAGATGTTATCCTGGATACCTCGACCATTTACCCCAAGGTATTCAAAATGACTAAGACTATTACACCTAAGCCTATGGTTATAGCCCCTTCTTCATCAACACCCCTTTCACTCAAGCCTTTTTACACCAAAACCTAACACCACCTTAGGGGTCTTACCGGTACCAAGTCTAGCACATCTCATTGTGAAGCTAGACTTGTCAACTTCATCCCCACCCATCAAAAATCTATTCCAATGCCTAAAAGAAATACCCAACATCTTAGGGCTCGCACTCCAAAGATCCCCCACACCTTCTCACTCATCTTCACCTTTGTTGTCAATATTGGGCCAACATCTTTTAACCTTGGTTAACCTAACCCTTTACCAAGGAAAACCCAAAGTGCGATAACCTATACTCTCCCCTTCACCTCTCATCTTGCCCACACCTTCTTCACTACCTTTACCCTCACTCTTACCAACACCCATATTTTTTCCTTGGCTTACTCGGATACGTACACCATCTAAATTTCCTTCATCTTACCACATTTTCCTCCGCCTTTACCTAAGAAGGTGTAGCCTAAACCCAAACCTTCACTACGTACTAAGAAAGTAGTTACCCCAATGCAATCTCTCACCTCGCCCTCCTCACGAAGGTCACCTACCCCTTTGCCCAAGACAACCTTGACATCTCATTATGATCCTTTGGTAGGATCCTACTCTAACATCCTTTCTCAATTGTTAGAGACATCTTTTATATCACTTCCGCCTATCAAGCCTTATGATCCTCTCAAACCTAAACTAGTAGGGTTTGATGACACAAAAATTTGCGCTTATCATCACTCATCAGGGCATGATGTTGAGAGTTGTAAGGCTCTTAAAAAAATTCTCCTTCAACTTTGCGATTTCGATGGTCTCTTTGAAGAATATGATCTATTGGAGGAGGATTCTATCCTTTCTTCACCCTTCGTCACACAACCCTCTTTCCTCCTATCTTTGAAATTAACATGGTGCGTGTAGCCACTTGGTCACAAAGACGTGAAAGAAAAAGGAAAGGAAAATGTTGTTAACCCTTCTAGTTCACCTTCACCTACTATTACTCTCACCCTCCCCTAACATAACCATCCTCGAGTCACTACCATCTACTTCTTCGGGTTTACGCATCATTTAATGATAAAACAACTTCACCAATCCCTATTGAAGATGTCTTTATTTGGTTTAATTCAAACATTTGATTCTCATCTTCAAACCCTTGTCGAGGTCTTGCAATCCATCGAGGTTCCACCCAATGAAACTTCAAATATTTCCACCCACATCACCCCTCATTAGATTGCTTCCATTAATTTCTCTAAATCAAATATTTCCCCTTCACAACCTGATCATCCTAACCCCACTCTTTTCATCTCCACTTACAAAGAATGATGTATTCACGTTAAGTATGTTATGATTGATGGGCATGCGAGCATCAACATCATCTCTTCTCGAGCCTACAAAAATAGGAATACCACTTAATTGTATATCTAATAACCCTATCATCCTTCAACCTTTTAACAATGTCATGACCACTACCCTTAGCACCGTTTTCCTCCACAAGTGCGTGGGTCCCCAAACTATCCTTTAACTCTTGTATGTTCTTGAAGGATATTTATAGTATAACATGTTACTAGGCCATCCCTAGATTTATTCCATGGATTTTGTACCTTCCACCCTTCACCATTTCCTCAAATTTTAATATGAAGGGGAACCTTACACCATTCAGAAGATCCCTCCCCCTTCAAAAGTTTTAACATGATTTACCATTTGAATGATATCCTAATCCCAATTAAGGCATCTACCACTTTTTTCACTTCACCTTTCTTATCTATCCCACCTACCGACCCTCCTATTCCACCCTCTATTGATGCCCCATCCTCTCGGATTCAAATAACTCAATTATATGTGCTACCCAAGTACCAACCATAGAACCCTTGGCAGAATTTTCAACACCTTTCACTCAAAGAATACCACCTCCTTAGCACTAAAACATTCTTTACTCCTCAAGAGTATGTAAAACTACACCAACACCCACGTTACGACCATCATATAGGAGAGGTCATACCATACGGCCCTCCCCACCTTCGCACCAACCTAACCTATGGGGGCTCGACACTTCCTCTTATTCCATTAAACCTCCCTTCCAAACCAAACCTTTTTCATCTAACTTCTCCTACCTCACCAAACACAACTTTGCACTCACTTTTCTTCACCGTTGTGCCTGGAAAGGCTTTAGCTTTGGTCATTATGAACAAGGTCATCACATCGTCGTATCATGCACCACTAAGAAACATAAAGACCATTGTGGTCTTGGATTTCCTTAGCAGCCTCCTCCTAAGAAGGCTTGAATCACCCTCGTAGAAGATGAAAATCCTTCCCCACCTTCCTCACCTATCATGCCACCTTCTCCCACAAAGTCTATGGATCCCAAATCCATTCTACCTAACTTTTTTTTTCATGAACACCATCTCCTTGGGACCTCTGACCTATCAACATGATGGTGAGGTTCCCTCTTCCCTTCCTCTTCTTTATCCTAACATGTTGGATGATGATATGCCTTCTATAAACGTCATTCAGTGTCAGAATGATGATTCTATTCTGACTTATTTAGGTGTGGAGGATTCTTATATTTAAAGGTCATTACCCTCTCGACACGCAAGTTGTGTTAAATTATCTGGAAGAAATTTTGGGACATATGGGAGTTCCCTGAATCTCCTAAATCATGACCAAGTGGTAGAGTGTTTCAAGATATTTCGACGACATGTGGAATGCAGAAAAGCAGAGCTCATATGCTCAAGTTATGGTCAGTCAAAGTCTAGGTTGGCAAACTAATCAACAAAGGTCAACATGTGAGTAACGCATTGACATGGCATATTGAAAAAGGGTGGAAAGGTGGAAGTTCACATTTTGATCACCTCTGGTCTTCGATAGATGAAAAATTGGTGGGCATCGCTATTTTCTAGCCGAGAGACCTCAATAAGGATCGACACACTCTTTTATAGGAGGGATGCCTTTACCGCATTTGTATATTGTCGTTATCAATTTTTGATATTATATGCCATATTACATTACATGGTTGCAATTGAGTTTGAGTTAGTTGTTTTGATAGCTCGGTGGGGTGGTCAACTACCCATTGAGTCGATTTCGTCATAATATTTCCACATTCTTCAAGCTCATTTTATATGCCACGACCTTATTTATTTGCCACATTGACCAGTGGATCATCCACTATGTTCGAGTTTATATATACATGGCATCAAATAGTCTATGTTACTTGTGGCTAGGTGGTATTACTCAAAGCATGGTTTCAACCTCATAACTCAAATGTACACAACCCATGGCTTGAGATGGTTCACAGATTAAGCTTGGCCCTGTGGCCATTTAACATTGCACAGGCCACATTATACATGGTAATAAAAATCACACCACAATAATCAAACAATGCCAACTCGTGGAAGGTTTCCACATTCCATTGCTCGTCCACAACTCCATGGGAATACAACACGGTGACCAATATCAACTAAACCACATGGCATAGTGAGTTGTTTGAAATGCACGGGGGAAAATGTCAAAACATGGCCCAAGCCACGATTGAGTTAATCAACCATGCCTATTATAAAGGCACCTCCATCGTGTATTCCCACACATTTGGGAAAAATTAATAACCTTCCCACCAAACCACGAAGGCCACGTAGAAGATATGGATGGCATTCCAAACAAAAACCAGTCCCCTCACTGCTAGTACGAAGACACACGTGTCCGTGAAGAAGCCAATAGGGTAAAGCCATGAGTAGTGGCATGATTAAAAGGCCAATAATTTTTAAAATGTGGAGCATTTAAATATATTATTTTATATAGCCTTAGTGTTATAAACCAAATTCATGAATATTGTGGATTAAAAAGGTGGATTCGATGGGATTTGAACCCCCACCACCTATGTTAAAACAAGCATACCCTGCTAACATGCCATTGAGCTCAATGCCTATAAAAAGAGCTCAGTATTAATTAAATGACACCTTGTTGAAGGAGGTAGAGTCTGTATTTTCCTCAAGGAGGCTTATTGAGCAAGCTAGGAGGAGAATTTGGCAAAAGTGCCAAAAGAGACTAGGCCTAATTTTGTAAGAGGAACCTAGTGAGAAGATCTAAATCATGAAACACTCATTGTAAGTGTAATTTTATATGATTTTAATAGATCGGTCCCTTGAATTGGACCCAGAGACATAGCCCTAGTTGGGTGAACTCCGTTATCACGTATGGTGTCTATTTTTCCTAGTTGTTTTCTTTGATTTTCATAGTGCTCGCAGCCTTGTAATTTTAATTGAAAATACAAGAAATTCATACTTTCCTCATTAATCTATAAAATCATTATTTATAGAAAAACTATGAATTCATGTTATAATTTTTTGTTATGATTTTCGGACCATTAAATGAGTCTATCATATAAATCAACATTCATACTCTGGATGACCCACAAATTCTAAAGATAGGCCAATCTTTAGACTCCGTGGAATAAGAATATTTCACCACTTTTCTTCATGATCATAGCAAAGAATTTTCTTGGTCTTATAGCGATATGCCAGGTATTGATCCTAATATTGTGCTTCATAATATCGTAACTAACCCTGATGCCAAAACCATGAAACAAAAGTTGCATAAAATGCATCCTCGCATTGCTCTTCTTGTGAAAGAAGAAATTTAGCACCTTCTCTTTGTTTCCTTCATCCTACCTATTGACTATCCACAATAGATCTTTAACATTCTTCTTATCATGAAAGTGACTTGGGGACTTCATATTTGTAATAACTTTCCTCTTCAAGCATTGAGCAACTAGTTGATCTTATAGCCGGCCATGAGATGTTATATCTTATAGATGGGTTTTTGGTTAGAATCGATATTAGTCACTCTAGAAGATCAACACAAAACCTCCTTCATAACCCCCTAGGGGACCTTATATTATTGTGGCATTCCTTGAACTTGAAAAACACTGGTGCTACCTATCACCGCTCTATGACTTACATCTTCCATGACATATTGAAGACTATGTCGATGACCTTCTTAGTAAGTCCAAGCATCGTGCGAACACCTATCTATTCTTAAAGTTATCTTTAACCACCTTATCCAATATTGTGGTCTGATTGTAACCAAAGAAGTACATTTCACAATTCTCTCGGTAAGCACCTTGGTTTCATCATCTTTTGCGGGGTATCGAGGTTGATCTCACTAAGATCAAGGTAATTTTTGGCATGCCTCCACCTACTATCCTTTGGCAGCTTCGTAGCTTGCAAGGAAAATTGTAATCCATCCAATGCTTTTTCTCTCAACTTTTAAATAAATTCCAACCATTTTAACACCTCCTTAAAAATGATGTTTCTTTTCATTGGAATGAGGAGTTTCACAAAGCATTTGAAGCATTAAAGAATTACCTTCTTCAGTCCACATGTGCTCATTCCACCTAAAGACAATCAATAATTTTACCTCGTACATTTCTCACATCTTGGTCATTCCTTGGGTTCCATGCTCACTCATCATGACAAGTAATACAAGGAACAAGTGGAGTATTATATAAACCGTACTCTTCTAGACTATGAAACTCAGTACACTCACACTAAAAATATTTACTTATCCCTAGTCTTTGTGGCCACCAAACTTTGCCACTACCTTATTAATCACAAATCATTCATCATTACCAACACCGACCCTCTTCATTACATGTATGAAAAATCTTACCAACACCAACATACCACTCAATGGCTCATGCTTCTTTCCGAATTGGAGTTGGAGTTCATCCATCAAAATTCTCGCCAAAGGATAAACCATTGTGGATCAACTTGCAAATGATCCTCTTCTTGGGAATCAATCCTCAAACTTTGATTTTCTCAACGAATCTATCAAATGATATTGTTTATATTGTTTTTCAAATGACATTATTATTTAATGGAGCCAAATGTCATGATGAGGTAGGTGTGGGGTCATCCTTATTCCTATTAATCATGAGCCAATGCCACTATCCTTTAAACTAGACTTCACCTATACAAATAACATAGCTGAGTATGAAGCTCTTGTCTTAGGTCTTTAAATTGTCATTTCCCTAAATGTTAAATCCATTAATATATTTGGTGACTCTCAATTGGTTTTGAACCAAGTCAATGGTTCATACCAGTGTCATAATGATGAGCTTTGAAAGTATAAACATCATGTCCACCTACTTTTGACCACGTTTGATCACTACCTCATTCAAGCCACTCCATGAATCCACTAACAAATTCATAGATACCATGGCTTGTCTTACTTCTCAAATACCTACCTCACCTTCGACTCAAAAATATTTATCACAATCAAACGGTTGATTTTTCCTTCTTATATTATCTCGGTGTTAATTTTTGGGTAGCATCGATATCTGATCCGCCTAACATTTAGTATAATAAGTTTGTTGATTACCTCTTGCTTTCACTCCTCCTCTCCGGATCTCACTCGTAATGGATGACAAGCCTTCTTAAAAGTGTCTCTCGTTACGTCATCATGGGAGGTCTTCTCTACAAATGTGGCTTTGATGGTATCCTCCTATGACATCTCACCAATTCTTAAATATCGTCCACATCAAAGAAATTCATGACAGATTTATGGGGACATTTTAGTGGCCTCTTTTTTACAAAGCATATCCTTTGACTCAACTACTACTGGCCAACCCTAAACCAAGAATTATGTAATTGTGTTAAACATTGCATGAAGTGTCTCACAGACATGCTAACCATCATCATACTCTTAGTCATGCCTTACAAGTTTCCAAATATTTTTAGCCCTTTTCTAAGTGGGGTTTGGATCTCATTGGGGAGCTTAACCCTAGATCCTCACAACATCATCTATGGATCATCACGAAAATAAATATTACACTAAATGGGTGGAATCCATCCCTCTCATTTATACCAAAGCTAGTCAAATTTATCAACCACCATATCATTTTCACTTTGGTGTTCCTCATTGCCTCATCACTGACAATGGAAAACAATTCAAAAGAAAACCCTACACCAACTGTGTGACAACTTTGGTATTCAAATCAGTTTCTCTTCACCATATTACCCACAACAAAATTGTCAAGTCGAATCTTCTAATAAGACTCTCAAAAATTCTTATGAAATTGGTTGTGAAACTGGTAAGGATTGGCACACACACATTGCTTTCACCTTATAAGCTAATCATACTAGCATTTATACCTCTACCGTTGCCACACCTTTCTCTTTGGTTTACGGTATAGAGGTCATCCTACCTCTCGAAATCCAAATTCAATCTCTTTGTATATCTCTTAAATATATCCTCTCTCGATGATGAGTTTCTTCAGAATGTTTGGCATAACTTGAGATACTAGATGAATGTCATTTAAACACTCTATACCACCTCCAAATCTACCAAAAGCACATTAAGCATGCCTATGAAAAAATGTTCAAGAAATAACATTCATGATCGACGATATTTTCTTGGAGTAAAATCAACATGTAAACAAAATGGAGAAAAGTAAACAAGGCAAGTGGTCTCCTAATTGGCTTGGACCTTATATTGTCATGCATACCTATGGATCGGAACTTATCATTTATCTTCTCTTGAAGGTAAACCTTAACTTGGGCCCCTTAATGCATTACATATTTGACCATTTTTATTGTTGAATAAAGTACTACATCACTTTATGTCTCATAAATGTGTGTCCCTTGATCGAACCTCTCATTCCACCTACCTCTTTTAAGGACCAACAACTCAAATAGAATTGTGTGATTATCCATCACCATTCAACCTTATCTTGAATATGAGTGCCACAGCTCTACTCATGGCATGATTCTCATGGATAATTTTTGTCCTTTTCAGGATGGAATCCCATGGTCGTTTGTCACTTAAAACCCTCTTTCATAGCTAACCTTTATCGTGTTATGGTTTTTCCTTCATAAAATAGGCCTATACTCCTTTATAGTCTTGTCCATGACTACAAGTCCAAAATAATGCAAAAATTTTGGGATAACAAAAATTTTACTCCTTGAGTCAAACTTCTCAAAAGTAGATGATTCCCTCAAATGAACATCTATGCCTCTCTATTACTACTATAAGTAGATTACTCCCTCAAAGGACAGATATAAAAATCTAACCACATGTTGTACTTAGTCTATCAAAAATAAGACTAATCTATATTTGTTAAAACAAAATTATCTTGGAGCTTCCCGCATCAATCAGCTTCATGAAGACCTCAAGGAGACTCTAATATTCATCCCAATATAGACTTCCCGCATCGATCATTCTATGGATACAAAAAGCAAAATAAAAAAAAAAACAAGAAAATACAAACTTTTGGTCATGGACTTGCCTATGTTGGTTTTGGGTATCTTACAAAAGGGGCATGTTGTCCCACAACAAGGTTATGCTAAACAAACCACTCCACCCTACCCTCTTTTATTTTCTTCCTATCTACTCAAGGGACATGGCACACATGTGACACTTTGTGATCATGCAACTTCTTTCAACTATAGACCTATCAATCATGCAATGTATCAAGGGGTTTATGTTCATAAGCCTATTTGGTATGCATGTTATGGTCTTTGCCAACTATGGAGCATTTCGCTTCTTTTTGGTTCACCTTTTCCTACTTGTTGCTTCTTCAGCAGATGAGACCTTCAAATTGAATATCTTGGCCCAATCTCATTTCACCCACACCCATACTAATCATCATTTCCAAAACATTATACATACTCATCAAAATCAAATCAAAACCAAAAACAACACCATACCTATACTAATCACACAAGTTAACTAGTTGCCCTTTTTACTTTTTGCTCAACATTTAACCTTTCCTATTTTCTACCTTACCTTACTAGGACCATTTTCCTTACCCAACCTACCTATCAAAAATCTTATTCTTCCCTATCCTATGGGAGAACTACATTGGCTTGAGGCCCCTTTTGCAAGGGCTATGTAGGCAACACTTCAAAGACATGGGGTCTTCGGAAGGTTAGCTCGGCCACCACTTTCTACCATCTTTCACCATTTTTCCACTATTTTTCCCTACTACCTAATCTTTCTCACGTTTCCATAATATCAATCACATGTAAATTAAACCAAATAAACCATACATCATAACCATGCCTAGCAAAGAAGATGGTTTATTGTTGTTTTGATGTTGCTTTGTCTCTTTTTGTTCCTTTTTATAGTTTTTGGTTAAACTATAGTTGGTTCTCTTGTTCTTCGTGGATTTTGTTCCATTTTTTTTTACTGTTGTATCAGGTTTTTGAGCCTCCTTGTAAAGGGTTTTAGTCCCTTTTAACTTTGGGTTGTTTTTACTATTTTCTCTAGATTTTGAGCCTTTTTGTAAATAGGGTACACCCTTTAAAAATTATTTATCCTTAATAAAAAAATCATGCCTATCATCTAGTTTCCATAATATCAATAACTTGAAAATTAAACCAAACCATGCCTACACATCTAGTTTCCATAATATCAATACATTATAAATTAAACTAAACCATAACATCAACCATTCATATCATCTACTTTCCATAATATTAATAACTTGGAAATTAAACCAAACAAACCATACACCATAACCCCGCTAATACATCTAGTTTCCATAATATCAATAACTTGGAAATTAAACTGAATCATGCCTACACATCTAGTTTCCATAATATCAATACATTGGAAATTAAACCAAACCATAACATCAACCATGCCTATAACTAGTTCCCATAATAACAATGTAATGGAAATGAAACAACCCACAAGAAATATAAATGTCATCATTTATATACTAGAAAGTGCGTGTAGTGGTATACTCATATATAAATATGTCTTTCAAAACTCTTATGTATAACTCGCCTCTTAGGCGCAAGTGGTATATATATAATTCATGACTCAAAAATCAAACACAATCTACATAATCTCCTCATCCTCGGGAAGGATCGGTGCCTTTGCCACTCTCTCTTATCCCCTCACTGCCTTTGTCTATGTGCACTAGTCACCTCCTATTGGCCCTACCTATCGCATGGTGGCTCCTCGAACTACTAAAGACAATAGGTTTGTGAGTTGGACCTCTAATGGCTGCTTGTTAAGCTATGTAGGTGGCATAGCTTATAATTGGGAGACCTAGTTTTGTAATTTGATCCTCATAATAACTATCCTAGGCCACAACCTCTCTATATCGATCCATAGATATCACCCGTGGTGATGGCATCATTCTAGCACCTCCATCTGTGGACCTTGTCCTAGTAGTAGTAGGGTCCATGTCCCCATGCACTGAGGCCACGGACCCTATCCTAGTACCTACACCTATACTAATGAACCATATCCCTATATATGTGCCCCATCATGTTCCCTCGGAGGTGAAGGAGGGGAAAACATGTGTCCCTTATCCCCGGCTCCGTGCTTGTGTTGTTGTTATTCGTGTTTATAAAGTGGCCACCTATGCCTTTAAAGTAGTAACCTAGGCCTGCAGTGTCGTAACTTGTCCCCCATCGTCAACATGTGCTTATTCCATCACTATTTATGCCTGTAAGGTAGCTACTTGTGCCTATAATGTAGTGACATGGGCCTATAATCCTATAACCTACACCCGTAGAATGTCTCTCTCAATGATAACAAAGTGGCTAAATTGACCACCTAGCCTTAGCTAGTGCTACCCATAATTATGTTACCCATCACTAACTATACCTAGCCATGCATCCAAAGATCATCTATAGTATCATCTGCGCTACCTACTCCTCCACTCACGTTGGTAGTGTCATCCGTGGAAGAGGTAATGGCTTCTCCACATCCTCTCGACTTTTCTTGGGAATGACGGGGGCACACCCTATTATAGTCCGAACTATCATCTGACCCAATCTATGGGTATGTACTCACTCCTTCACCCTATACCCCTGAATCTATCTAAGAAGTTGTAAACCCTTCAGCTCCTCCTCCATGCCTATGAACTTTGGATACGTGAGGTATGTCCTCCATAGAATCTCTACTAGTGATAGGCTAGTGAGTACCCTCTGATAATATGTTCTATCCTTAGTCACCCCATCCACCCTCACTTGTTGTTTCCAATCTACAGCCACCACCTATATCCTTCCATGTAGACACCCACCTCCCACCCCTATCATGGTAGACTAATCAGACAAAGGCACACATTGTGTTCATATGCCCAATAGTGTAATAGATAGGTACATTAGAGACCATATTATTGTATCCTCCCATAAGCCCACAACTCCCTATATAATTGTACCAAGTATGCTAGTGCCCATACAAAATAAATCCTATCAAACACCATGTCCTCTAGGACTCTCTTCAAGGCCCATGGAAATATCCCACCCTATGTCTAGGAGGGATAAACAACCAACCACACCATCATCAACATAGCAAGATGATTCTCCTCCGATACACCGCATACATCACACCATAAGTGATGCTCACATTGTGTGTGATATGTCGCTTATGCCATAGCTGCCTAGACACCATATATATATGATCAATCGCATCTCGAGGATGAGACCATATACAATGGCTCCTCAATAATTGGGAGCTAAAAAATCATGTAGACATCCTCTAGTGTGACGGTCATCTCATCATCAGCAGATGAAAGGTGTTGGTAGCGGATCCCATCTATCGATGAGGGCTACCATCATGTTGTGATCTCAAGAAATCCTCCTATATCTCCTCACCACACCTAACCTGATGGCCCTCATATGCTCCCACTCCTCCTCTGAAATGGTAGGCCTCATTTGTACTAGGAGGGTGGAAGTCAATCCCTCATCGTCACCGCCGCCCGGCCTACATCATCAACATTCACACCAGTTAATCATCTACACTTTCAAATTTCTATTCAAACACTCGACTTAGCCTATTTTCTACCTTGCCTTACCAAGACCATCAACCTTTACCTAACCTACCTCCCGAATCATATTCTTCACACTATTTCACCTATTTGACCTACCCTTCCCCATCTCTCCCAAACTCATCCTATTACATCATCATTTACCTAAAACCTCCATTCAATATTCTTTTGGATAGCTTACCCACCTACACTTGTCTTAGACCTAGCTTTGACACCCCATCTAACCTAAACACAACTTCGATATCCCAAAACACCATTGTCTTAAAAATTAACCCTTTCTTGAGAAACCAACATCACTCACCCTACCGATGCTAGTCCTCTTCCATGACCATAACCATTTAGTCAATTGAAGTCGGCTGATAACCGACCGACATCGGCTTCTGGTTCAGCCCAAAGGCCAAACCTCCACGTCCCCCAATGTAAAAAAATGAAAAAAACATGCCTATTTTACAATAAGGATTCTTGACGTGCGACACAAAACCTAGGTGATAAAGAAAATGTTGATGCACAAAAGGAAAGGGAAATGTTGTTGTGTAACAGAAGGAAAATTTTGACATGTGACAGAGAGGGTCAAGATACTGTCGTGTGACATGGAAAATTAGGTCATTTTCTTAGGTAGATTTTTTTGTGACCTACCATATGTCACATGTTAGGAAGATGATTTCATGCACATATGGGATTTTTGTGGCACAAAAAATGATATCGTGCAAGTCCAAGAATATTTTGGGCAACCTAAAAATGATGTGATCTCAAGATGAAAGGTCACAGGGGACAAAGGAACACAAAAGGTCGCGATAGGAACATGAAAGGTCAAAAGTCATGAAGTAAGGTCAACTTTCATGAGGGAAGATGAAAGGTCATGAGGGGAGATGAAAGGATAGTCACGACACTATAAATATACACGGTACCCTCATTTAAAATGGTGGTTAAGACTTGTTTACTAGCTCTCACTATCTTTTTAGAAGCAAGTGCCTCCATTTTTTTGTTCCCTATCTACTACTATTCTATCTCCATCTCAACTTGTACTCTAGGAGCATTGTAAATTGTGCAACATGATGCAATAATACTTTGTGTTTCTTGTTGATTGTTCCTCTTTCTTTGCAAATGGTTTATTTTGATTGATTGCAAGTGAAATGTTCTGATTTTGATGCAAAAACTTTGCTATGTTATTTTTTGGTTGAAATCCTTTTCTTATTTTTCTTTCCTATCTCCCTCACTAAGTAATTTTATTCTCTTGTATCGAATATAAGCAATTTCACGGTTTAGGGAAGTATTCCTATGTGATGTCCAATCTTCGGGCCATCCCAAAATCAGTTTATATTTTTTTAATTTCCTTGTTTTCAATAAATGGACTCAATCTCATGCACTTTTGATGAGAAATCATTAATTTTCCCTCTCAAAAGTTATTTTTCTAATAGTTTTGCACCCACCGTGGGGAAAATTTAGCATATCTGCACCAATTTTGATTCCACAAAATCCAAAAAAGTTATATATTCCAAAAATAAAAAAATATAGAATTTTAAAATTCATTGAGCCTTATGTCCTCCATTCATGGACCTAATCCTCGTAATCCCCCAGCCTTGAGGCCTCGAGCTTCGTTTCATATACAAGAAGATATTGCATCAGATTTGAGGTAAACTATTTGGAAAAACAGAGAAATCTTCACTCATTACTTTAATGTTGCAAGAGTTTTAGATTCTAAAGAAGAATGTGCAGAAGCCTTGAAAAGAGTGAGACAAGTTCAGAACCAACAAAGGAGAGTGTAGAGGATTCTTGTCTAAATTTCACATTCAAGATGGCTGACATAAGGTAGACAAGATCTTCAAGAGCTAGTGGTGTGTCTGATCCTAATTTTGAGGAATAGTTACAAGCTGATTTCAGACTTCTTATAAGTCAAATTACAGGAAGGATATGTTGACATTACTCCCCACAATTTGATTCCTCTTCTTCTTTTGAGCCCCCGCCGAGGGAGTTGCAAATGAACCTTTAAACTACATTCCTCTATAAGAGGATATTGTTGAAGAAGAACTTGAAAGAATCAAGTCGTTCTTGAAATATTTGAAGAAGAAGAAGAGGAAGAATCTGAAGAAGAACCACCAATGGTTTAACAAGCACCACCGCCCTAGGGAAAAAATATAGGACCCTTAACTCTCACCCCACCTCTCCATGACCTTCCTAGAGGGTCAACAAAGAATTTTCCCAAGTTCCATGGTGATTGGAAGAAGCATCTAGATGACCATATTATATCCTTCATCATGGCTTGTGAAGTATAAGGAGATGGATATGAAGATGTATCGACTACTTTTGTAGAATCTTTGCAATATACAAGAGTGTAGATCGGTTTTACCACTTGCATTTTAGGTCTATAACTAACTTGAATGACATGAATACCAAGTTCAAACAATATTCAAACCTTTAGAGGATACTAATGCATTGTTGGTCTAGTAGTCTCCTCAATTGAATAAATAACCCTTTGAACTAATGAGGGAGTTCATGGAAGAATTCAATAGGATGCTTTACAAAATTCCAAAAGTGGTTCGACCTCACTGAGGATAACAAACTAACTTTTTCACAAGTTCCCAACTTCGAGGTGAATTATATGCTTAAGAATAACTCAACCAAAGCAGATTTGGAGGAAGTAAAAAGCTTACAATTGAAGTGGAAGATGATATGATCATGTCAGGAAAAATTTAAAAAGGTCTCATTAAGGAGAAAGGACAAATATCAAACATAAGTACCACATATTCATTAGTTCAGAAATTGGCTAATGATTTATTGTCTCTCAAGAAGCAATTGGCTCAAGTTTTTTTGAGTAGAGAGGAACCTAAGAAGAACTTTTGAAATAGACAAAGGATCAACCCACCACCTCAAATACTTACTCTTGAGGATCCCCCTGTCAATGCAGCCTGTGATACATAGGGTGATGATGAGGATGAGATCGTTGAACAATATGGTGATGATGAAGATGAATATGGGCTTAGAATTGAAGAAGCCAATGATGCTAAGATTGGGTATTTTGAGTACTCATCTAGAGAGGAAAGTGAAGAAGGTGATGCACCAAGTTTCTCTTGTGCCATTTTCATTCGTTCTCAATAAAAAAAGAAAATTCATTTTTTTACTACCCCTAAAAAAATAAAGATGAATATTCTCTTATGGTGACTCTATCTAATAAAATAATAAATAGAGGAGTTGCACTTCCTCCTTATATGAAATCAAGCTAAAGAAAACTAGACCTTGTGGTGGCTAAGAGGACCACCGATGAAACAAGTAAGTCTCCTAAGTTTGCATCTATTAAATAATATTCTTCTAAGGTTTCTAATGTTACTTCCAAAATGTTAAATGTGTCAAGCAAAACTTATGAGGTACCTAATAAGCCCGTAGTAGCTTCCAAATCTACCTTTACTCGCTAAAATAAAATTCCAAATTAGTATTTTCTTCCAAAGCTTCCACCAACTCTGGATACATTTTTTCATCCTCTTTTGATATCATAGATCATGTCAAAAGGTCTAAGGTCTAAATATCTGAGTCTGAATATTTGCAAACCCATCCGTAACAGCTTGATAAACCGATCCGGTTTATCAAAGGTAGTAACCCAAATCCCAATTCTATCATGCCCTCTTTCGAAGGGATACTATCGACTCCTCCCCATCATCTCAAAAAATTCTAGCCTTAAGTGTATCCAAGAGTGACAAGGTTAAACCATTATACCTTTCTCTTATTATTGAGGCTACCAATCAACAACTATATCATAGACTCAGGTGTTTCTGATAATGTGATGCCAATAAAAGTAGTTAATGCCCTTTTTTGACTCTAACACGGGATAAAGGTCGGTGTTATTCTATGGAAACAAAATAATTCCCTTTTGTGGGGAGAATAAAGGATGCCCAAGTGCTTTAGCTAATTTCCCGAGAATAAAGTGTTGACTATCCCGTAGCAAACATCCTGGAATCGTGCGGGATGTTGTTGAGTAGAATATTTTGTAGCGATTTGGGACGATAAATTCATATGGACTTGTCTTCAAAGTGAATATTCTAATCAAGGACCAAATAAAAAAGTTGTTGCCAATGAGAAAAATGAAATATACAAGTACAAAAATCAGAAGATCCTAGGGCAGATATTCTTTATCAAGACAATGGACATGGGAATTACTTCATGAATTCTAGAGAAAATGATGATTTACCTCTTATTTCGTAAGAATATGAAGACATACTATGGACTATGGAGTTTCATGGAAGCCACCGTAGCTCGTGATATGGATCTCGGTGTGGTTTTTATTTCCTCATCAGTGTGAGTCGTTTCCTTTCACTTTCAATCTCCAATTTGAAAATACAAACAATACTGTAGAATTTGAATCCCTTCTCTTAGGCATGGATATAGATGAGTCCATGGGAATCAAACAATTGAGATGCCCTTGAGATGTGAAGCTAATTATGAAAAAAAATTGGAATCAGTATCAAGTGAAGAATTCATGGCTAAAAATTACTTTGGAATAAAGTATGGAATTACATTGAATCCTTTGATGTTTTCTCTATACAAGTTGTTCCTCATGAATAAAATGAAAAGGTTTATTCTCTTGTTATGTCAGGTTCTTTAATGATACCACACCCCTCTTTTGATAAAGATAAATATTCCATAGAGATGGTTTTCAAACCCAGTGTGCCCGATAATGTGAATCACTAGCAAGTTTTCAACGATGGCAATCAGCTCTTGGCCTTCTCGTAACGTAGAGATAATTTCAAGAGCCTCTTATTCAAAGGAAGTGAAAACCCACATAGGGATTCAGTGGCTGAAGAAGATATAAATAAGGAATTTAGGGATTAATGAACTAAAATCTTTCAAATTGAAAGAGATGCAACACATAATACCACTCAAGTTTGAAGCAAATCCATTCTAGAAAAATTAAAGACAATATAATCCAAAGATTGATGGAACAATCCAAGAGGAGGTGTTGAAAATTTTGAATGCAAGGATCATTTTTCCAATCCATCACTCTACATGGGTGGAAAATATTGTCCCTGTCTGGAATAAAAATGGAGAAATAAGGATTTGTGTAGACTTTCATAATCCAAACCAAGCTTCTCCAAAATGCAATTACCCACTTCTAATCATGGATCAGATTTTACAAGTAGTCATAGGTTCAAAAATGCTTTCCATGCTGGATGGATTCTCTGGATACAATCAAATTGAAGTTTCTCAAGAAGATCAATATAATACTAATTTTACAACTCCATGGGGAACCTTTTCCTACAGTGAATTCCATTTGGTCTCATCAATGTTGGGGCCACATTTAAAAGAGAAATGGACTTGGCTTTCAAGGATTTGAAGAACAAATGTATTTTCATGTATCTAGATGATCTCATATTCTTCTCTAAGAAGAGGAAATAACATTTAATACACCTTGAACAAGTTTTGATAAGGTGTAGAGAACATGTCATATTGTTGAATCTAAAAATTCAATCTTTAGAGTGACTGAAGGAAATATCTTAGGACATATTGTGAACAAGGAGGGAACAAAGATTGATCTAGAAAGAGTAAAGTCATTCAAAACCTCTCCTTACCCACAAGAAAGAAATGAGTCCATTCATTCTTTGGTAAGGTCAACTTCCTTCGCCGCTTTGTTCCATATTTTGTTGAGTTAACAAAGCATATTACTAAAATGATGAAGCCTCAAGAGAGTTTCAAGTGGAGAAAGGAGGGAAAAGAAGCATTCGAGGATATCAAAAAGGCCATAGCCAAATCTTCTACCTGTATGTCCTAATTTCAATAAAGATTTCATTTTGTATTGTTATGCATCTAAGCACGTTATTTCAGCTATTTTAGTTTAGAAGAATGAGGAAGGGCTTGAGTCTCCTATTTCCTTCATGAGCTGCCCATTGAAAATCATAAACTCAAACAATCCTCCATAGAAAATCATGCTTATGTGGTGGTCAAAGAAGTCAATAATTTTAGATTCTACATCCTACACTCTCACACCATTATAATGGTTCCTGGATCATCTATAAATTCTATCTTGACTCAACAAGATCTTGGAGCAAAAAGAGGAAACTGGGTGTCGAAGATTCAAGAGTATGACCTAGAGATAAGGCCATCTAATCTAATTAGAGGAAATGGGTTATGTAGGTTGATAATTGAAGATGAGTCTCTCATAAATAAGTATGAGGAGAAATAATTTCATTGCTATGGATGCGTAAGGATCTTCCCCAGGTACTCTTTGTAAATACTACCAATGAATGGTATAGTGACATTGCTTACTTCGTCACAATTGGTGATTTTCTGAAGCATATGAATTATAAGAAAAAAAGTAATCTCAAGCTCAAAGTTGCAAGGTATGTGATTTAGAACCATCTATTGTATAAGAAATCTCTTGATGGATGTTTCTTAAGGTATGTTGATAAGGAGCAACATGATAAATTGTTAAAAGTGTATCATGACCATACCTACGGTGGAAATTTCTCTTCTATGGTCACTACACACAAGATACTTCAGGAGGTACTACTAGCCTACTCTCTTTTAATATGCTCAAAAATGGGTATCTAAGTGTGAGCATTGCCAACAATTTGTGGGAAAACCACAACTCGTTGCACTTACGCCGTATCATTGGTGATTGAAGAGCCTTTCCAATAATGGGGTATGGACTTCATCGGCACTCTTAATCCTCATTATAGTGTAGCTCATATATTTGTGCTCACAATAACTTATTACTTCACTAAGTGGGTGGATGTCATACCATTTAAGTAAGCCAATTCAGAAACGATATGCAACTTCATCAAAGAAAATATTATTGTTTGTTTTGGCATTCAACATAAGATAGTTGTTGATAATGCAACTTATTTCTCTTCTATGGAATTAATGGAGTTCTGCTATGGATATGGAATATCCTTAGCCCATGCATCTAAATATCATCCTCAAGGGAATGGTCAAGCGAATCTAGCAATATGAATCTTGTGACAATTGTGAGAAATCTTGTAGATCAGAATCAGAGATATTGGCACAAGAAACTATATGATGCATTATAGGTTTATCAAATCACTCCAAAATGATCCATTGGTATGTCACTATTCCATCTCCTATATGGAATAAATGCAAAGTTCCAACCATTGTAGAGTTACCATCATTATAACTAATCAAAGTAGTGGAGGATGGCGAGTTCCAAGACTCATTGGATAAAAGGATTTTGTACCTGGAAAATTTATGCAAAGATAGAGTGTTGGTGGTTGATCGAATAAAGGACCATCAACAAAGTAAAGAAACATTTTCACAAGAAAGAAAAGAAAATAGATTTTCATATTGGTGATCTTGTCCTACTATGGTATAAGAGGAGAGAACCAAAAGGAAGCCATGGAAAGTTTGATTCATTGTGGCTTGGCCCATTTCAGATACGAGACACATACGGAGAGAATACTTTCCAACTTTCTTACCTAGATGGCACTCACTTGGAATTGCCTCGCAGTGGGAAACATCTAAAATTATACAAACAAGGAAAGCAAGTTGTCCCCCCACATGTACCATAGGTGAATATAGGTTTTTTTATTTCCCTTTATGTTGTGTGTTTCCCTTCCAGCTATTTTTTTTTGTTTGTCTTGTGTTGTGTTCAATAAAGAAGGTTTTTTTATCTACCCTTGTTTTACAATGACTTCGTAGCCAAATGGATAAGGCACTTTGGTCCTCTTAGTGTCTTGAGATTCTGGGATTCCTACTTACCCCATCTTCACTTTGTTCAATTTGATACAAGTCCCCAAGCTAGAGCTAATTGTTTCTATGCTAAATGTCTATTATAAAAAGTTGAAATTTTGGCCATGACAATCAAGCTTACACTCAAAAATCCCTAAACCAACTAATTTGAACCTTACCTCCGGCCAATCTCTATAATGTAAACCTCATCAATTATCGAGAGGGGCATGCTAACTACATTTTTAAAGTTTTTTCATGTGCAGGTAAGTTGGTGAGAAACAATTTGTGAGTTCATTATGATTCACTTGGAAGGAGTTACTCCTGAGGCCTAGAAAGGGCCTATTTTAAGACTTCTTGCACCTATAGAGCACCCCCTGGAGATGTCCCAAGAATATATAATGCCTTCAAGAAGTGTGTGATAGATATTTTAAATAATTTAAGCCATTTTAGGAAGGTTATGGGATTAAATCAGCGTTTAGGAATAAATTGTGTGGCCGGTCGTTGGGAGTAGGGTACGAGAAATGCTTGTCTCAAAAAGATAGTCACCTTGTTATAAGATTTATAGGAGCCTCGTGAAGATTCAGAATCTCATATCCTAGGAATTGGAGAGATAAAAGGTCCTGCTTCATGTTGAAATCATCAAGGAAAGGTTTTGGGATCATTGAGAGGTGAAAACTTGTCTGACGATGTGACACAAAGGTCCTGGTACAAGCTATAACTTGTTTAAAGAGTTTCAGGAGTCTTGTGAAGATTTGAGAGCCTAACCAAAGCTCAAATGAAATTATATTTAATGATCTTCATGACCCATATGATGTGTTAGTTTTTGGTGATCATAAACTCTTCCTATCACTCAGTCTATTAGCAAGCACTGGATGCAAAAGTGAAAATTTATGTAAAATATGATGAATAATTCATTTTCAGGACTTCTAGATTCTCATTGGATTCATTTTCCCTTTTCCATAAATTTTCATATATTTAAAGACCTATTTTCATTGAAAATTACTCCAAAAATGTAAAAACAAGTTCACACTGAAAGCTCAAGTTGTTAACGTGTGACAACAACCCATTATTAGCGCACGACAAGAAGATTTTGGTTGACACACCAAAAAAAAAGTGTTGATACATGAAAAAAAATCATTGACACCCGACAACCACTTTTTGACACTCGATAGCAATTTTTAGGCATCCGGAAGGATTGAGATGCATGACATAACGAGGATTCCTAATGCATGACAATGAGGATTCTGACGGGTGACAACGAGGATTCCTAACGCATTTGACGTGGAAACCTAGGAGCCAAAAAAATTGACGTGTGATAAGAAAGGTAAAAATTTTCGTGCAACAAGAAGGAAAATTCATATGTGTGACAGAGGGTCAAGATGTTGTCGTGTGACATGGAAAACGAGGTCATTTTTTCATGTAGATTTTTATAATCCAGTTAGATGTTGCATGTCAAGACGATGATGTCATGCATAGAGGGAATTTATTTGTGGTAGGGAAAATGATGTCATGCATCAATAATATTTTGAGCAACCTTTGAATATGATGTGATCTAAAGATGAAAGGTCGCAGTGACGAAGGAACACCAAAGGTCGCGATAGGAACATGAAAGGTCAATAATCATGAAGGAAGGTCAATAATCATGAGGGAAGATGAAAGGTCATATAGGGAGACAAAAGTACAATCATGGCACTATAAATATGCATGTTGCCCTCATTTCAAATGGTGGTTAAGGCATGTTTTCTAGCTCTTGCTATCTTTCTAGAAGTAAGTGCCTCCATTTCTTCTATTCCCTATCTACTACTTACTTATCTCCATTTTAACTTGTATTCCAGAACATTGTAAATTGTGCAATGTGATGCAATAATACTTTGTGTTTCTTTTTGGTTGTTCCTCTTTCTTTACAAATGGTTTATTTTGATTGATTACAAGTAAAATGTTCTGATTTTGATGCAAAAACTTTGTTATGTTATTTGTTGGTTGAAATCCTTTTCTTAGTTTTCTTTCCTATCTCCCTCACTAAGCAATTTTCTTCTCTTGTATCGAATATAAGCAATTTCCACATGTTTAGGGAAGTATTCCTATGTGATCTCTAGTCTTTGGGCCACCCCAAAAATTCATTTAGATTGTTTTCAATGAATGGAGTTGTCCCATTCAAGTAGAGGGACTCGACCCCATGCACCGTTATTGGTGAGAACTCATTAATTTTAGCACTCACAAATTATTTTGCCAACAACATCAAAGAAATTATTGTAATTCTTGAAGGAGCATGGCATCACATAGTACCTAACTTCCCCCTATACTCCCTAGCATAATTGAATTGTAGAGCGTCACAATCGGACTGTTATGGAGATGGCTTATTGCATGTTTTCCACTACAAGTTGGAGAATGTATTTTGGGTGGAAGCAGTACACACTATTGCATATCTTCTTAATTGAGCACCTACAAATATCTTAAAGGAAAAAACACTCGAAGAGGTATGATGGAGTAATCTTAAACCTTCTATTTCTCATTTCATATTTTTTGGATGTAATGCATATATGCATGTTTCGATAAGAAGAGAAAGAAACTTGATCCAAAAACATGCCACTGCATATTTTTGGGGTACATTACAACCTTAAAATCATATCATCTCATGGATCCTGAGACACAAAAGATATATGATAGCAAATATGTCATTTGTGATGAGTCATCATTTGACTCATTTCCACGAAGGAAGATTTAACACTGATATCCTCTCATAGATTGCTCACACATCCAGATGATGAGCATGAGGATTCTTTAGAGAAGAAGGATGAGTTGCAAGGATATTTGTTCATTGATCTTGGGAATTTGGAAAATAATTCTTCACATCATCAGCAGCATCATCATCGTTTGAAGTGGGTCAAAAGCACCATGAGAGACTCCCACCTAAACTCTCTTCCAGAAACTTCATTAGGAGTTTATGCGAGAAGATTGTGAGAAATGAGGTAAATCTCACACTCATGAGTTTAGTGGTTGATAGCATCGAACATGATTTCATTCATGAGGCACTCAATTAGCCAGAGTGGAAGAAGTACATGGATGCAAAATATGACTCCTTGACGAGAACCAAACATAGGAACTTTTTGATCTTCCTATAGGTAAGAAGCCCATTAGTTGTAAGTGGATTTTCAAAAAAATACAAGGCAAGTGGATCTATCAATAAGTACAAAAATGACTAGTTGCAAAGGGTTATGCCTGGAAATAAATAATTGACTATGATGAGATCTTTTCACCAACTGTAAAGATCAAAACTATCAAAGTTTTTGTTCACTAGCAATGAAAAATAGATGGAAACTTCAGCAGATGGATGTAAATAGTGCTTTCTTGATGGTGATCTCAAAGAAGAAGTATACATGACCTAACTAGAAGGATTTTTCGATGAGAAGCATCCTCAGAAGGTATGTCATCTAATTAAGTCTCTTTATGGACTTAAACAGCACCTAGGGCATGGTACATAAAAATAGATGATCACCTATTGCAACATGGATTCACTCGTAGCCCCTCTGACTCAAATTTGTATATAAAAAGATAGGCAGAGAGATTGTCATCTTGGTTTTGTATGTAGATGATCTTATGATCACAGGGATTTCTGAAAATATCGTCGAAGATGTGAAGAATGATTTGAAGAAATCCTTCAATATGATAGATTTGGGGCTACTTCACTATTGTCTTGGCTTGGAGATATGGAAAAAGAAGAATCATATTTTCATCTCTCAGATGAAATATGCTAAGACACTCCTGGAAAAGTATGGCATGTCATATTGTAAACTTGTTTCCACTCCAATGGAAAAAGATTTGCAACTTTCTAGGTTCCAGGATTCACCTCAAGTAGATGGTACTCTCTACAGATAGCTTATTGGGAGTCTCATTTACTTGACATATACCAAACCAAACTTGTGCTTTGTTGTGAGCTATCTTTCCAAATTCATGCAAGATCCAAAGAAATGCCACTTGGTAGTAGCAAAGCATGTGTTGAGATATGTCTGAGGTACAGTTAACTATGGTTTGGAGTATCATAAGAACTCTCAATTCTTCTTGCAGGGATATACAAACTCATTATGTTGGATCCGTTGATGACAGGAAATCAAATTCAGTTATATTTTTCATCTTGGGTTTGGACCTATCTCATGGATAAGTAAGAAGCAAATTGTTATTGCTCTCTCATCCAAAGAAGAGTATCATGCCGCATGAGGAGCTATGTGTGAAGTGATTTGGTTATGTTGTATTTTGGTAGATATGGGAATTCCTAAAGAAAATCCTCCCATCATTCATTGTGACAATCGGGTGTGTTGAATCTTGTGAAAAATCTATTTTCTATGAAAGAACAAAGCACATTGAGGTCGAATGTCACTACATTCTAGAAAAGTTTTAAACCACCACATCCAACTCTAGTACTACCCAAAGATGCTCAAATTGCAGATATATTCACCAAGTCTCTTGGCAAGGTGAAATTTGAATTTTTCGAGGGTACATTTGTAAAAACAATGTGTTAAGGGGGGGAATCTTAGAAAAATAATAATACATTATTTCCTCTTCCGGTGAGGCTATTACTATTCCTTGCCACAAGTTCCACTCCACTTCACCGAGTTCTATTCTCCTTGAGCCAAACCATTTCTTTCACATTGTATATATTGGTGCATGATGATGTTGTTTATGCAATGAATACAAAATTATTTTCTCTGAATAACTCCTCCTTCTATTTCGGATAATATTAGGAACCTTTCTTCAAATCATATTCCTCTGCGATGCTCTCGCATTCTAACCCTGGGAGGTTTCCCACAACGTGTGAGGGGATAATGGGTCCAAATGCCACTCCATTCAAGTTGAGCATTTTAATTTAGACCAGATCCCACTTGCCAATATTTTTACATTCTCGGCTTAGAGGATGATATACCAAATGGGAAAGGGGAGTTTGATATGTCATATTTTTCATGAATTTCATGTCATGGAATGTATGGGGTCTTACATAGACCTCTCAAAATACTCTGTTTGTTTAGCTTGCTATCATTTCGACAACCTGGATATTATTTGTTTACAAGAAATTAAGATTTCTAGTTTTTACTACAAAATTCTCTAACTTGTATTGCCCAGATTTTTCACATTTTCATACTCAAGTACATTGATGGAAAAGGTGGTGCGAGCATTTCCATAGCACTAAAATTCTTGGCATTAATCACCTCCTCGGGCCAAGATCCTTCAAATCAAGTTGTGTGGGTGATTATGGCTATTAATGATCTTTCTTTTGGTATTCTTAATGTTTATGCTCCTAATGATGGCTCGAAAAGAACGACTTTATGGAAATGGTTAGGTGATAACTTACCTTTAGCTTACTTGGATGGTGTGTGGTGACTTTAATATGATAGATCATCCTAATGATAAATGTGGTGCCCTTCGTATGCGTTAGTGTGTCGGCGAGCATGTGGCCTAGTATTTCTTTAAAAGTCATTGGGGACTTTTTGATCCTTTGCTTAACCAATGATAGGAATTTAAAGCCCAAGGTTGGTATACTTGGACCAATCTTTGAGAAGGATATGATCGGGTTTTAAAAAGGCTTGATCATGCACTTATTTCACAACATAATTTTTTTGATTTTGACATGCAAGGATCCTCCACTATCAATGTATGGTTAGACGTGTTTTTTTCATATCACCACCTAATCACATTTAAGGTTGTTTGGCATGGGGCCCCTCCTCAAGTCCTATCTAATCAATTTCTTCTTAATGTCTCATTGTTGAGTCATCCGGGGTGGTCCCTTTTATCACCAAAGTTTGGAACATGGCACCTTGTCTATTTTTGCTTTCGGTTGGATATCATGGTGGGAAGTGGTGATTCAACGTACCACCCATTTCCTCCATCGTTTGATAAGCAAGTGGCTTGAGTTCATAAATGTACTAACTCATCTTTACACAAATAATTCAGAAGAATCTCATTGTTGCTTAAGTCCAATCCCTTCGACATTCCTCTCCAAATACAAGTTGTTGAAACCCGACACAAGCTCAAGCTCATTGATTCTCATTCGACCCGTGGTGCGCATATCCGTTTGAGGCTACATTGGCTTAAGGTGGGAGACAAATCCTCAAAACACTTCTTTAAATCCCTCTAATCTAAGCATGTTCATTAATAGATCAAAGCTAACTATGATTCGCATTAGATGCTCACAAATCTTCCAAACATATCAAGTGCCTTTGTCGAGCATTATCATGTTGTATTTCAAGATCAAGAGGCTACTTGATGAGTGAGCTTCCACCTACAGACTATGTATCGATGTGGTTTCGAATAAGCTCTCTCTCTCGAAAGAATGGAACTCTTGCAATGATCCTCTTTCTTTGGAAGAACTCCATGTTTCCTTGTTGTGCTTATCTGATGACAAATCTCTAGGACTCGATGGTTTCCCATGTGAATTTTACAAAGCAACTTGGTATTTTATGGGACCTGATCTACTTTATGTCTATAATGAAGCTCTCCAATCCAATTCTCTCAGGGAGTTTCATTAATTAAGGAAACATCAAATTCATTCCTGAAATTGGTGATCCTAGACATATAAAAATTGGTGGACTATCGCTCAGTTAAATGTTTCTTAAAAATTCTTGTTAAGGCTTTGGCTCTTCGTATAGTGGATCTTTTTCCTAAAATTATTTTCCTTAAGTAATTCAGTTTTTCAAAGGTGGTACATTCGGATAATCTTATTACAGTTTGGGAAGGGATGGAATGGGCTTGGGTTTCTCTGTAAAGGCCTCTATTTCTCAAAATTGACTTCAAAAAGGCTTATGACCATATCGAATGGCAATTTATTTTGGCTATGCTCAAATCCCTTGGATTTGGTGATTTTTCTAAGTCGGCAGTCAAAACTCTATTTTCAAATGCGTCGGCTCACCTCACCATCAATGGCCATCAATCTGCTTGGGATCGACCTCTTTCGTTCTATCGCAGACAGGGGTGTCCACTTGCGCCGATCTTGTTTTTCTAGCTATGGATGCTTTAGGTTATCTTATTGCCCATCATGTTGCTCAAGGTCGCATTCGGGGATTTTTCTTCTTGATCATGTGACACAACTTATTAATGGTCATTTTTCCAATGATTCCTTTCTTACTATTGTTGAATCAATAAAATGTGCCCATGGTTTTCAACTACCTTGATATAGTTTTCCTTGCTTCGGATCCAGTATTCAAATGGCTAAGACGTTGGGCTATTAGAAAAAAATTTTACCTATACCTAATCTGGTTTGAAAGCTTACCCCTAGAAGTGGATTAGAAGAGGTGATCAATTCAAATTCTTGGGCATTCATTTTTCCTTTAATAGTGACTCCGCCACACTATGGTAGTATGTTATTAACGAGTTGAGCATAAGGTTTCTTGGTGGTCTTCCAAACCACTCTCTCTTCTTGGTAAAATTCCAAGTATGTACTAAGATTATTGCTTCCACCCATGTGTATTATTCTACGTGTTGGTGCCCTTCTCATGCTTCATTTTCCAAACTTTCCAAGCTGCTACAGGCCATCTTCAATGTAAAATTTTTGGTTTGGGGTTAGTGCACCAAGTTGGGGGCCAAAAAGGGGTCTTAAGTGGATGCATTTTTCTAAAAAATAAAAAAATTCAACTTGTACGAGTTTTTGAAATAGTTATACTCAAAATTGGAAGATGTTGTATAAACATGAATCGTAGCATTTTGAGTCTAGTTTATAAGCTACTAAATTTTATTGAAAACAGATAAGTTTAAGTGGGTCAAATAACTAAAATACCAACAGAAGCTCTTGTTTTTGTTAAAAAATATAACATATTGACTTTCGTGTCCCCAACCATTTTTGACCACCATTTAGTTTTTTTGAAAACCCTTTGGTAGAAAGATAGCTAGGAGCATCTAGTTTGGGCTACATTTTTTTAGATTTTTAGCGAGTATTTATTTTTTTATGATTTTCTACTAGAGATATTTTAAATTTAAAAACATAACGGAGCTTTGACCGTGACCCCCCCTAACTACCTCAAAAAATATCAAAAATTAGATTTTTGTTTTTGAATGTGTATAGAATTTGGCCTAGTTTGGGCTAGTATATTTTTTCAATTTTGATGAGCCAAAAAAAAGATATATGACAAAAGATAGACGTGTTTAAACTTCAAAAAATAGCTATAAAAAGGCATTGTTAGAAAATAAATAATATGGGAACCTTATATTAGTCAAAAAAATTGAAAACTTATATTTTTAGAAAGTAGATAGTCTGCTCTACATCGTGGTATAATTTTTTTTAAACGAATCAACCATTTTATGTCAATTTATGATGGCGGAAGATATATTTTTGCATTTTCCTGCAAAAACATGCGGTTTATTGTGTTTGTGTAGGTCCATACCTCAAGCCTCGAGGCATGGCATGGAAAAAGTGAAACAACAAAATTCATACATGTTATAACTCGTATTACGTTATGTTCTATATTTATTTATTGGGGGCCCCAACATCTTTTTCCCCTTCTTCACGGGTTTTCTTGTCATATTTTTGTCTATCCCTAAATTCTGCACATTCTTTGTGAATTTTTAGTACTTCATCTTGTCCCCTACCCCACAATATATTATTCTACAATCATGGGCAACAAAAATGATGTAAGGACGCAAAGAAAGTCAATAACAAGACACTTCGGAGCAATTGGAAGAGCTAAGAATTAAGAAAGTGAAGAGGATGCAAAAACTTCATGCAGGGCAAGGTACTTCTATTGTATCAAATGTATCTAATGTATCTGAGAATTATGATTTTGCTTTGAATGTTGATATTGAATTAAATGATAATGTTGGTATGGATGAAGAAATTGATATGAATCCAATTGTTGAACCTTTACCTGAGAATCCAAATGTTGAACCTTTACCTGAGAATCCAAATGTTGAAGTTTTACCTAGAATCAAAGAATTGATTTTTTTCCTAAGAATCCAAATGTTGAACCTTTACCTGAGAATCCAAATGTTAATCCTAAAATTTGTATGGAAACACTAAATCAAGAAAATATCCTCTTAATAAATCTTCACCTCTTATAACATCTCCTTCCATTTTTTGAAGAAACTCAATTCACTTAATTGAAATTGATGAAAATATTAAACCAATGCCTAACAAAATGTCCTGACAAAAATGCATGAATAAAAGCTAGGGGAATTTGGGATAATAACTTTGCTAATTTAAATGACACACAAAAATGTCAATTATTTGTTACATTGATGAAATTAATTAAGATGAGACCTACAATGAAGACCATAGGGTTAAGAACTTCTAATGTTGTTGATCGAAATGCGTTAATTGTTGAAAATATACATAAACCATACCAAACCAGTGTAGGTGCCAACATACACACCAAAGATAGTAATGCTACACGGCGTGCACTTACAAATTGTATATTATGTGATAAAAAGTCAATAAACACTTGATTAGAAAAACAAGCAAAGCTTTGAAGCTAAACAGAAAAACACTAATGAAAGCAATAGGAAACACAAAAGTCTTGAGTCACTAATAATAATGACTATTAGGCTTTCTCTAATAGAACCCCATGGAAAAAAAAGAATACATATGATATTTTAAAAGAATTAATTGTAAAATTTTAAAATGAGAACACAAGAGTGTCACCTTATAGAAGAGATGCAATAAAAGAAGAATGGGGTGAAAGGAATGATAACCGGATCGTACTAAGCCAAGAACACAGATGCTAATCAAACACCGCGATCAATAAGATAAAAGAATTCACCAAATATCTTTAAATAAAACCCTTGCAAACAAATGTGCAGCAATATCATATATTATTATGGAACTCAATGCAATACATTGAGAATGGGCCTTTAAATAGGCAAGGAATAACAATCTAAGAACTAGTCAAGGTCGTAGATCAAGCCATAAATCAAGCCATAAATCTAAGAACTAGTCATCAAAGAACTAGTCAAGACCATATATTTAGGAGAGAACTAGACATTAAGGATCTATTAAATACCATAGATCAAGGAAAGAACTAGTCAATACCATAGATCAAGGAAAGAACTATACCTAACAACTAGATAATATCTCCAAATATCTAAATAAGATAAAATAAATATCCACACACATAAGTGGGTGAGGATAAATACAATAAAGGTAAATAAAGTACCTAGGTGAACATGAGCTAAGGTAAATACCTACTTTAACATAGGGTAATCATGAATCATGTGCAAAACATTTCTCGGATATTACTCAAACATAATTATTTTCTAAGTTTAAAAATGAAAATCCAAAAATTAACATTAGCCAAAGATTCTTTAAATGAAAAAACCCTTTTATGTAAAAATCAATCACTCACATACCACTTGTTCTTGTAGCCATCATGTTGAATTTTCAATGCATTGAGATGTTTTTCATACTGACATCATGTTGTAGGAGTGTGGATTAAATGTCCCACCAAAATCTTCAAGGGAATTTATTCCGACAATATTTTGTGAAAAATCAAGTAGACAATTTTTTTATAACAAAGCATGTTTGGATGGAACGTGCAATGTATGTGGTGGCTTGCCAAATCTAAAAATTTGTATCCATGAGGAGAGTACAGATTCAATAGGAAAATAATTGGTTGGTTTCAGCAAATATAAATCAATGGCATATCAATTAAAAGATGGAAAAAAATCTAAGAGGTGTGAACTCATTGTTACTGAGCAGATTACACTGTAAAAGAATATTTGGCCAAATTCAAAGATGAAATTGCTTATGAGTATGCAAGGCACACACAAAGAGCTTGATGGTTGGATGAACAATTCAAGTTAAGCAAGGACACATTTCCACTTGGCACTATTGTTTTAATAGTTGACTTCACAGAGAATTACACATTACATCCATAAATGGAGGTTCGAGTCTCAATAATATAACTTGGTGCAAGTTGTTATTTTTTGTGCATATAGCATTCATGCACTCTCCAGAAAGCACTGAGTAAGATCAAAAATATTAAGAGAGTATCATTTCTACATCGGTGGTGATCGGACACATTCGACGAATATGTGTAAGGGTGTTTTATGTGAACTTGAATGAGAGGAACATTTTTTTAATCAACATTACATTTGGTTGACAATTGTACATCATAATTCAAGAATGCATAGATGTTTTAATTGCTAAGTAGGATGCATAAAGAAATAGGTATACAACATATTTGGATTTTTACTGAGGCAAGACATGGGAAAGGAGAGCATGATGATGCAAGAGCGTGTGTGAAAAGAGTACTTGCAAGAGAAGAGTTAAATTTCAAGGATGATGCTAAATTTATAGAAGCAAGAAGCATTATTGATTAATGTGTCAAGAACATGGGCTCTCAAGTTTCCAGTTCAATGGTTCGTAGATATTTCTGGTTGATAGAGGAACAACATTTGGCAAGCTATGAAGATTGTATGACAGTTGCAAGATCAAGTGATATGCATGAGTTTTGTAGTTCAGATGCAAGTTCTTGGACTCTTTATACTAGGTGCATGGCATGTTTTTGTATATCATGCATTGATTTTGTGTGGAATGAATGTGAGTCACAATAGTGGGTGGATGAATGGATTTGTAGACCTCTAATTCCACTCGACAGTGTATATGAAGTTCCACGAGCATTACAACTTGCAGCACCTTCAAATCATATGACAACATCACCTGACTTTGACCAAGTCTTTGATTTAGTGCAACAAGGTACATATGTATGCCATGTTTTAGATTTATAAATTATTAAATGATCAAATCTTAATGTATTTTAAATTTGACTTGAGTTTTACTTTGTGATTAGGGCACGTTTTTGTAGTTATTGTGATAGAATCTAACGAAGAGGAACAGGACTACTTCTTATCTCATTGTGTAGAGGGGGAAATACTTTTGATTTCCACAATCATTGATGGTGAAGGCCTTGAGTATCCCATTGGGTCAGTGGTAGTCATTGGAACTTGGCTTCGATGATATCCTATAAAAAATCAAACACTTGGTTGTTTGAAGACTATGAAGTACATCAAAAGATACTTCACTATTCACATTTGGTTCTTGCAACAAATATAAAATTGATCAAATATCAACGTAGGCCATTAAACAAGAATCTTTGAAAGGTTCGTGAATTATATCATGAAGTAATTTTTTCTATTTTTCAAGAGTAGATTTGATCCATGCGGTTCATTGGATTGAATTTACAAAGGTATGTTCTTCATGAATTTTTAATTTGAATATTTATTTTAATGATTTTCTTTAAATTATATAGGATTTAGAATTCTATTTAATTGCTTACTAACATGTTTATGTAGGTTAGTGGTGCCAAAAAATCCAAGGTTAGTAGAGAATTTATTATTCTCGAAGCCAAGTGAAGCTAAAGGAAATTAACTATTAGAAAGGAATGACAAACATAAATTCTCATTTCACCACCTATATTGTAAAAATATCTTATTAAAATTCTCATTTCACCACCTATATTGTAAAAATATCTTATTAAAATTATCATTTCACCACCTATATTGTATGAACCACCTATATTATTCACGTGGTTGGCAATGGAAAATGTTACACTAACTCAAACTACAGTATTTCACGTGTTTGCAAACAATAGGACAACGAGAAAACTAAATGGAGATGGAGAAAACCAAGAGAGTATTTCATAGAGTGTCCCAACATGGAGGTGTAGGATCTGATGAGATGTCTCTAGGTACCACGAGTCTAAGAAATCACATGTCGAAGATATAGCATTTTTTGGTCTTGGGGCTCTTAAGGGACTACGCCCAAACAAGGTATCCCAAAAGCACTTTGGGAGCTTTGGCCTCTAGAAAGACACCTCCCTAGCAATTATCTTTCCACCCCGACATGTTAACAAAGTTGGTTTGGTGCCAATATATTTCATTTGCAAAGTATTGTGTTTGGCAGCCTTACACTGACTCAAACTGTATTATTTCATGTGTTTGCAAACAATATGACAATGAGAGAACCAAATGGAGATGGAGAAAACTGAGAGATGATTTCGTAGAGGGTCCCAACATGGAGGTGTAGGATCTAATGATTCATCTCTAGGTGCCACGAAGTCGAGAAATCACTTGTCGAAGATATAACGTTTTTGGTCTCGGGGCTCTTAAGGGACTATGCCCAAATTGGTATCCCAAAAGCACCAAGAGATTTTCCCTCCAAAATGACACCTCCCCTAGTGTTTACCTAGCCACCTTGATGTGTTGGAAAATTTGGTTCAATATTTTTGTCGTGTAAATGTGCAACAATGAAATTGGAAGTTTCAAGCACGAAACTATACCCAGTGCAAAATTTTCATGTTTTATCATTCCTATGCACCCCGTGTCAAATATTTTAATATTTTCACACCTTATTTGATGTCAAATTGGTCCCCTAGGTGATTTAGGAAAGTCTATTCATTCCCCCTAGGTGATTTTAGGGAGTTCTAAAAGATGTTATCTTTTGGTAGTATTGGGAAGGGTTATCACTAGCCTTCCCAAGACTAGACCAACCACCCTGGAGTGGAACGGAAGGGCCAAATTAAACATGGAGGTGAATTTAAGACATTATAACATCATGGAAATGATTTTGGAAGGTTTTGGGAAGCTTTGAAAGACTTGGAGCAGTCTGAATAAAAAATAGGGTTCACAAGCCTAGGTAGTACACATGCCTAAAATAGTTGTCAGGCTTCGAAGAATATTTTGGGAGCTCTGGATGGAGTTAGAAGTAAAAATACATCTCTGGAAAGAGGATTTCAAGACCTACATGATGGTAAAATAATATATTTCACAACACCTTATAGCATAGGATTTGCATGATTTTTTATCAGCATGAGATGGAATCTCAAATCATAAATTTGATTTTTAGGGATCATGTGGATGAATCAAGACATGATACCCCCACCATTGGATTAAAAATTTCATTTCAATTCAGGACCATATAAAATTTCACCAATAAATACCACCAGGAGCTCAAGTTATCTTCTTTCTAAGTTGCCCTCTCAAAGGCAGTTCAGGACTTAGTCATTTTTCGGGAGGACACATGTCAGCACTAGGAGCCTGGCGGGATTTCATGTCCCCAACATCCCTGAGGTCAGGTACACAAACCCTTAAAAAAATCTCCCATCCCCCATGTGACCTCTTGGATCCTCATGTGACCTCCAAACTTAACGATTCAGACCCCAGGTGTATTTTGGAGCTTTCATTTCTTGTCGTTGGATCAGCGCCATGTGTCGACTCCAGGACCATCGTGGAAAATAATTTCCCTTATTTCCTTGAGGTTAGGGACATAAGACATGGAAAAAATCACCCATCCCCTATGGGGAGTCTTTTGGACACCCACATGACCGAATTTTAGCCCCAAGGTGCATTTTTGGAGCATCCATTCCTTTCCGTCGAATCAAGCCCCACGTGTCGGCTCCAGCACCACCGTGAAACTGATGTCCCTTATGTCTCTGAGATGAGGGACATAAGACATGGAAAAATTCACCCATCCCCCTATGGAGAGCCTTTTGGACATCCATGTGACCTACTTTCAGCTCCCAGTGCTTTAAAGTAGCTTTTCTCACCTTCATTCCCTGTCGTCGGATTGCCGACACGTGTCATCCTCTTGACCACCATGGAATTTGATGTCCCTCACATACCTAAGGTTAGGGACATCAAACTTGAAAAATTGTGCCCAAGCTCCTCCCTCCATGCGTTCAAATTTTGAAAAATCTAACTACCGCTCAATGTGCTTCCAGATTCTTCCACTCCTGTGCACGAGATAAACCTGCAACCTTCCTCTGCCAACTTGCTTCCATCACTCCGCCATTGAAAAAAATAGAACACATCAAAAAAGGAACTGAAATAACTTTCCCATGGAAATACACAGGTATCAGAAGGAATTCTCATCAAGCTAAGAAGGAGAAACAAAGAACAACGAAGAAGGAAACATTACAATCTCCATAGCCAAAAACGGAAATCTAAACAAAGCTTACAAACCAATGCATGAATAAATGAACCATTTGTTTTTGTTTTTTCCTCTATCCAATACAATCACAAACATAACCTCAAACTCTCCTCTCGTACGATAGAGCATCCACAACGAAGAAATCTCCTTTCCATCTCAACAAAGAAAGAAGTGGGATTTCCCGTCAACCAGTTTCCGGATTGAAGTAAGATCACACGTGAAGCACCAAAAGAAAAAATCCACATCAAAAATATAATTTTATTCACAAACAGAGGATAAAACTAAACCTACAATTTTGAGGTCCATTAATGGTTGCCACATCCAGAAGCACTTTGCCAAGTCCAAAAATTGAAACTTTAAAATCTCTTGGACTATTAAGCGGGCATGCCCAAAATTTCAAAGGGGTGATATTGGGCAAAAACCCATATCAAAAAAATAGTTGAGTGTCAATCCAACCTCCGAAGCCAACTTTCTAAAAATAGCAGGTCTACTACATAGGGATTGCTATTTTGGGAAAGCCATCGACAGAAGGACCTACGAAGGAGGCGAAGACATTAGGGGTGCACTACAACTAATAATTCACAAGAAAAGGCATTTTTAACACTTACTAAAAATAGAAAGTGGGACCAAAAGCACCTTCTAAAAATAGAAATTTGATCCGGAAGGAATGAGGAATGCAGGGAGAAAGAGGAATCAAGATCACAACACTCAGTAGAAGTTCCAAGGACTTGATTTTTCACAATTACTAAAAATAGTAAGTTGCTTTTTCCAAGGGAGACATGAAGCCGAAGTGGACAGGTCATAAGCCGACACAGCCCTTCACCTATGAGTATGATGTGGAAGACAGTGATGTCTTGTACATGGACCTGAATGACCTTAAGACTTGCATAGCCTCCAACAACCAAAGGAGGATTGAAGACCGAGATATTCATAAGTGGTTTGTTCATCACTATAAGACACCTAGTGTGCATGCACAGACTATCAAGCTAGTCCTAGCCTACTCTTTCCACTATGAGCCTAAGACACGAACCATCCGAGCTAACAATGGTACAACAATGGTGGTCATCAGCCCTAGGACCATTTCAATCTCTCTATAGATACCGACATCCCCCAACATGGTCGTCATCTCAAAAAAGTCATGCGTGATTGGGAAATAATGGATGGATAAGTCCAAGGAGTAGCACTCGTCTCATGGTTGAAAAAGAGAAGAAATCCTTCCTAGATGCCCAAGAATCTACCAAGGTGTGAGTTAGAGAAGGGTAATCCAATGTCATCACTCTCCTCAATAGAGTTATCGGTGAAGCAAGCACAAGAGGTTTCCGAGAATTTGGATGGGCCTTTTCATCCTAACATTGTGTAAGGGAAGAAGAGAATTGACTGGGGTAGATCATTAGCGATAATATCCATCTGAAAATGTTCCAAGTTCCCATGACAAATAAGTTCCACATGACTTCTTACCTAGTTTATCTCCTCACAAGCTCAAGATCATTCAATGGATTGGCTCTCATGCGAACATTACTTCTAAGGTACTGCATTCAAGAAACTTCAATAGTTGGTAATGCAGAGAGTAATAGGCATTCCACCCATGTGAATGATCCATTTACCATGTACGTATTATGAATCTTATAAGGGGATCTTGATGTTAGGATGTCAACAAAAGTGGCATCCTGATTAAGAATACAGCTCATACTTCATATAATTCTCAACATTATCCTACATACGAGTCACTAGCTTTGACCAAGCTTCGTTGAAACTACTGAGTACCTCGGTGACCAAATTGTATTGTTCAAGTTTTGTAGGTAGATCACTCAAGTAAATAACAAAATCTAAATTAGGAGAAATAAATTGATTTCATTCCCTATATCTCTAGGGGATTTCACATGCAAAATCTCAAATGATGCATCTCACCTAGAGGCCACTTTCTTTCACACACGACTATGCATTCCTACATCGTCAAGTCCAACTTATATATCCGAGAAGAGCCCAATTTGTTCTATGTCCTAGAATTACAACATGAGCCACAAGTCAAGGACTACTAGGAAAATTGTATTGATGAGTTTGAAGTACGTGAAAAGGACCACATGAGGATGACAATCGGTGAGATGAGGAAATTAAAGTTCTCTTGGTATGAAGACATCTTGCATGATGATGGGACAAAGATGTACGATCCTAAGTATGCAATAGTCAAGATGTCCCCAATGCCCCAAATCAACTGGCATGTTCATGAATCAGGAGATATATTGGAGTGGACTGAAAAGGTGGTGAGGAGAATGAGGAACTAGTTTCAGAAGAAGAGGACTATGATCATTCAGTCACGAGGAATTTCTCCAAGCCAGAAGCAAGCTTCACATCATTTGTCTTCAAAAGTAGTAGAGGTGACTTCTAGCTCTAAACACTCTGGAGCGAGCTCAAAAAGGAAGGTCATGGAATCAGAAGCTTCTCCCCTAAAAAGAGACCCAAGAAATTCGGGGAAGGATAAGGTTGATTGTCATCACTGCGAAAAAAAACGTGATCTCGGTGATGCAAATAGAAAATCCAGTAGCAAATGCACAGGTGAACGATGAATACATGGTTCATGATCCAGTCTTTGAACCATTGCAAGAGGTCTCACCTCTTGTTGACACCAACTCCCCTCTCATTCAAGACTTTCCCCCTCCTTCAAAACAAATAATGGTTGGTGTACCCATCATCGAGCCCGAATCTGATGAGATGTTTCCATGGATGTGGGAAATGGTCACCCCCAACACTTGCACTGTGCAACAAGTAGCGGCCCTAATCTATCAATGATTATCTCATTGGCTAAAGGAAAAATGTCAAGAAAGATTACACATACAACATCATGATTCTATAGTGGGGAGACTAGTAATCAATACATCGAAGTAGCTCGGCCAAAAGTAATCAAGCCACTAGAAGAGATGACACCAGCTGACTACGAGATGAGCATGATCCAATTGGGACCAGCTACTCATGAGGGAGACTTGCACATATATCAACAATATTTTGCTCGCATGGTGGCAAGGAACAAAGAATATAAAGAGAATATTGAGGTACTAGAGGAACAATTACAAACTCTTTCATCTTATGTGCAACACCTGGTGGAACCAAGCACTACAACACTTCTTATCGAGAAAGTGGTACCCATCAGTAGCTTCGATCCAGAATCCATCAAAAGAACGTAGGAGCTCATGATGCAAGGGCGAGCGAACAATGAATGGATCAACTCAATCTCTAAAAAAGGAAGCCAGCACTCCACGAGGTAGTCAAGATCTTTGCATACATGTGTGCCACGGCCAACAGAACATGAGCACTCAAAGAGGATGTGGGGAAAGAAAGAGATTATTGGGAACCTCTGGGACTAGTAGTGAGTAAGATGAGCAACACCCATAGCTAAGAGTTAATCGAAAGGAAGGTCTTTGAAACTCCTGCATAAGACTTGACATGTTTATGGGCAAGGGCCTTAGAAATCAGATTTGAAGCAATCAATCAGGCCTTCACAGAGCTAGAGGATAAAGAAGAAAAAGCATACAAGCTGCAAGATAGTATAAATCGGAAAGTTTAGAAACTTGGAGTACCTGCAATGAGCGAACATACAAATGTTGATGAGTTGATCATCCCTTTCAAAGAATATGTCAAGAAAGGGGTGGGAAACCCATTTTCCTTCACTAAGGATACTCTCAAATTCTTCTCAGAGATCCGAGCCTCCATTACACTTATCACAGAAAAGCATTCATCGTGGTTCGGGAAGTGCAAGGACATCAATAGTGTGACTGATGGATGGACTGAAACCTTGAGCTACATTCACATCCCTCATGCCGACAAAGTAGAACCAGCAATATCTTGTTTCAAACAAGATCTTGGAAAGATAGAATCCTTCTCAGGATCACAAAGTGGAGATCAGTCAGAGAGTGGAGCCAAGTCCACTGCAGTAGCTCATCCTTCAACATAATTCTTCTTATTCTTCTAAGTCTTCTCTCTCTCTCTCTCTCTTCCCATACAACATTCTCTCTCCTTGATGTTATATTTTTGCGTTGAGGGTTACACTTTTTAATATGACTTAAGTGACTTTAGAAATGTAATGTAACTTTAAGTCACCTTGCTATGATAAAAGGGAATTAAATATTTAAAGTGGAATATGAATAGTCTTAAGTCATATTAAGGTATTCGAAAAGTCACCAGGAAGATGAAGAGTTGCCTCTTCTTCTATAAATTGTAGTAAGCTCCTCATTTGAACTTCTTGTGAATTTTGTCTTCTAAAACTTCTTAGATATTGGAGTTGTTTTTGTGAATTCATGAGAGAGATATATTTGTGAAGAGAGCAAGAGATAGCAAGTTTCTTCTATTTCTCCTACTAAAAATGTCTTCTACTTCCCACACTATGTACAAATTTTTCTTGAGCTTCAATAAATAAAGAAGTAATTTTAGCCTCTTTGATTGAGGAGTTTATTGGTACTTTATGTTCATTAAGCTCTATTTAGTCTTGTTGTTGTTTTGTAGATTTGTTTTCTTCTATATTCAAGTGCATGTAATGAAACTTAAAACATTTGGTGTGTACGAGTCTCGATTTTCTACTTGCAACATTAGTTTCTTCTTTCTAGATATTCTCACTCCCCTTTCCTGCCTTCATAGAAAATTCATCCCTTGTAGATACCTACAAGAATTTGCCACAAGGTTAGTGGAGTGCCCCTATTATATCCCCAGTGAAAGGCCACCAGGATAAAACTCACAATTTACTCGCACATACACATATGGTAGCTACACCGGTTAAGTAGAGGGACTTAGACTCCTAGAGTGTTGGCAAGATAACCACCAATTTTTTCCTAATAAATTTTCTAAACTACGGTGCAAGAGCTTCTATTTACAAAGTATTGCATCTGGCAGCCTTACACTGACTCAAACTACAATATTTCACACATTTGTAAACAATAGGACAATGAGAGAACCAAATGGAGATGGAGAAAACTGAGATAGGCTTTCGTAGAGGGTCCTGACATGGAGGTGTAGGATCTGACGAGTCATCTCTAGGTGCCATGGAGTTTAAGAAATCACATGTCGAAGATATAGCATTTTTTGGTCTCAGGGATCTTAAGGGATTACACCCTGACAAGGTAGCCCAGAAGCACTAGGAGCTTTGGCCTCCGAAACAATACCTCCCAATCATTTACATGGCCACACCGACGTGTTGGTGAAGTCGGTTCGGTGCCAAGAGCTTTTGTTTGCAAAGTATTTTGTTTGGAAGCCTTACACTGACTCAAACTGCATTATTTCATATGTTTGCAAACAATAAGACACCAAGAGAACCAAATGGATATGTAGAAAAGCGAGAGAAAAAAATTTGTATAGGGTCCCGACGTGGAGGTGTAGGATCTGATGAGACATCTCTAGGTGCCACAAAGTCCGAGAAATCACATGTCAAAGATATAACATTTTTGGTCTCAGGGCTCTTAAGGGAATACGCTGGATGAGGTATCCTGGAAGCACTAGGATATTTGGCCTCCAAAATGACACCTCCCCTATCATTTACCTGGCCACCCCAATGTGTTGGTGTAGTCTGTTTGGTGCCAAGAGCTTTCATTTGCAAAATATTGCATCGAACAACCTTACACTAACTCAAACTCTAGTATTTTGCGCGTTTGGAGACAAAGAAAACCGAGAGGGGATTTTGTAGAGTGTCCTAATGTGGAGGTGTAGGATCTAACAAGACATCTCTAGGTTCCACGAAGTCCGAGAAATCACATGTCGAAGATATAGCATTTTTGGTCTCATGGCTTTTAAGGGACTACGCCCAGGAGTAGGTAGCCGGAAGCACCGGGAGACTTGGCCTCCAAAACAAAACCTCCCTATCATTTACATGGCCACCCCAACATGTTGTGCAAAGTCGGTTTGGTGCCAAGAGATTTTGTTTGCAAAGTATTGTGTGCGCATTCTTACACTAACTCAAATTGCATTATTTCGTGTGTCTTGATAATGAATACTTGAAAACAATATTTGGCACGAGAAGATTTACACAAAAACAAGATGGTATTTTTTATTTTATTAATATAAAAATCAAGCATTAAAGATAAATGAGAGAGCTGCAATATTTATAGATATTGGACGACTTATATCTCATCCACAATATATGGAAACAAATCATCTAATCTGGGAAAATATGCAAAAATAGCATATTTCCTCTAATCGCCCCAATTGCCCCTCATGGAATCAACCAGAACAAAATATGCAAGATAGAACATGATCCCATAAACATTGGGATGAGAACACTATCACTTAGTTAACTAACAACTAAGGATAACTAATACCTATTGACACAAGTTTAAAGTATTTAAATTAAATACTTTAACTTATTACATTTATTCAAATATCAACTAATGATGAATTAAGCTAATGTTTATTTCTAACATTCCCCCTTAATTCAGCATGGTCTCAAGTGAACAGGAGAGAAATTCTCTAAAACCCTTAAATTTATTTCAAACAAGTGACTTTGTGAAGACATTTTCACGATGCATATCTATAGGGTAATATTGGAGCTGATGTTGTTGTTCTAAACATGTTCATGAATGAAATGTACTTGCACCTCAATGTGTTTGGTGCACTCATGAAAAACTAGATTCCGAACAAGTTTTACTACTCCTTCGTTATCAACATGTAGGATAGTTGGATATTTCTGTGGTATTCCCAATCCTTCAAGTATACGTCAGAGCCATATCACTTCACAGACAACTCCACTTGTTGCACAATATTATGATTATGTGGCGGATATTAAAACACAAGTCTTCTTCTTACTCCCCCATGATATCGGTCTAGATCCCAAAAAGAATACAAATCTTGAAGTGGATTTCCTATCATCTATGTTTCTTGCATGATCTGAATCTAAATATCCTGTCAAGAAGTTATTATTCTTCTTGTATTCTAGGCCATAGTCCATAGTTCCTCTGATGTACCTCAATATCCACTTTGCTACTTTCCAGTGAGAAACTCTTGGTTCTTGCATGAACCATGAAATATAACTGACTGCATAACTGATATTCGGCCTAGTGTAAGTCAAGTAGATGAGACTCCCAATCAACTACCGATAGAGAGTTGCATTTACTTGTGGTGATGGATTTGTTTGAGATAGTTGAATTCTTATCTCCATAGGTGTGGAAAATGGCTTACAATCCATCATATTGAATTTCTCAAGTGTTGTCTTGGCATATTTCAATTGTGACACAAAGATATGATTTTCTCTTTGCCAAACTTCAAGTCCAAGACAATAATGCGAAGCTTCGAGATCAGTCATGTCGAATGATCATGTTAGATCTTTCTTTGTTGACTCAATCATCCTCATTGATCCTCCAATGATGACTAGATCATTGACATATACTACAACGATCATTATCTCCCCCTTGCTTTTTGAGATAGAGATTAGGATCGTATGGACTCTGTTGAATCCATGTTGAATGAGATGCTCGTTGATTTTTATGTACCATGCCCTAGGAGACTACTTTAGACCATATAGTGATTTTATGAGTTTACATACCTTTTCCTCTTTACCTGGTATGACAAAACCTTCTGGTTGAGTCATGTAAACTTCTTCCTATAAATCACCATTAAGAAAGGCACTTTTCACATCCATTTGGTGTATTTTCCAACCAAATTGTGTAGCTAGAGAAAATATTAACCTGAAAGTTTTTATCTTAGCTGTGGGAGCAAAAGTCTCCTCATAATCAATGCCTTCTTTTTGAGCATATCCCTTAGCAACTAGTCTAGCCTTATGTTTATCAATTTTTCCATCTACTTTGTACTTCGTTTTGAAGATCCATCTGCATCCAATCGGATTTTTCCCTGGTGGAAGATCTGTAAGTTGCCATGTATTATTTTTCATAAGTGACTTATATTTTGCATCCATAGCATCTTTCCAAGGTTTAGACTGTAGGGCTTCTAAAACTGAGGAAGGCTCAATAGTTTCAACAACTTTACCCATTAAGGCCAAATTGACCTCATTTCGAGCCATATTGTGAGTCCTCATTCCAGTGGTAGATGTGTCGGGACACTATCCAATTTTGCATCTCTAATCATACTTGTATACCATTTAGGCATACTTTTTGTGGTTCCTGTGGGAGGTTGAATTTCATTATCTTCCCCATCATCATTTTCATCATCAAAGTGATTACCATCCTTTGTTTTCACTATAGGGATGATTTTTTCATCATGTGAGTATATGGAAGGAGAATTTGCTTCTTTCTTCTCAAAGAACTCAACATCCTAACTAGTGTATACCCTCCTTGTTTTTGGATCCATAAGTCTATAGCCAAGTGCTTCATCACTATATCCCAAGAAGATAAGTTTTTCTGATTTCATATCAAGCTTAGTTCTTTGTTTCTTAGGAATGTGCATACTTGCTTTACATCCAAAAAATCTAAGGTGTGAAATAGATGGCTTATGCCCTGACCATGCTTCCTATGGTGTTACTCCATCAAGAGTTGTAGTGGGAACTCTGTTTAGTAAATAGACTATCGTTTTAGCTGCTTTGGCCCAAAAAAATTTGATAAACCTACATCATCAATCATACATTGCACCATATCCATGATAATACAATTTTACCTTTAAACAACGCCATTTTGTTGCAGTGTGAGAGGAGGAGACATTTGACAACGAACGTCATGTGTTTTCAAAAATCATTGAACTCATTGTTGGTGTATTCTCCCCCTCGATCTGAGCGGAGTGTTTTTATTTTCCTACCAAAATTTGTTTCAACAAGGGCTTTGAAACTTCTTAAAAGTTTCAAAAGCTTGGTATTTTGTAGAAAGACAATATATCCACATTTTCTTGAAAAATCATCAACAAAGAGCATGAAATATTGAAACCCAAAGTGGCTAGGTCTCATTGGTCCGCACAAATCGGTATGCACCAAGTCAAGTTTTTCCTTAGCCCAAAATGTACTATGTTTGAATGGTGCTCTATTTTGTTTTCCTACCAAACAATGCTTTGACATTTATCTGTACCCTTTTTTAGAGGTGGTAAACCCCTAACCATGTCATATCGACAAAGTGTGTCAAGATAGCCAAAACTCACATGTCCAAGTCTTTGATGCCATAGTTGAGCTAATGATGTATCCTTGGATACAAGTGCTTGATCATTTTGTTGAACAAAATCCAACTGAAATATTCTTCCCACATTCAAAGCTTTTGTAAAATTTTGGAGCTTCATGACTTATCTCAAATTAGGCACATCTTTTTACCACCTTTACAATCAAAATCAATTTTGAGATTGTGATCTAATAATTGACTCACGGTTAACATATTTTTTGTTAAACCAAGGACATAAAGAACATCTGTAATTTTACAATTATGATGCCCAAGTGGTAGTGAAGTCAAACCAATGCCTTCAACAATGTATGATGTATCATCACCCAAAGAGACATGATTTTTAGTGAGTGTTTTACTCATTGTGAAGAACCAATCTTTCTTTCTTGTCATGTTTCGAGTTGTACCCAGAGTCGACATAAAAAAATTGATTTGTAGAATTGGATACTTTATTTGACTATGCAAAATATAGGAAGTCATCATCATCAAATTGATCTTCATGCTCGGCTACATTTCCTTGTTGAGTTGGTTTCTTCTTCCACTTATTATTTTGTCCTTGTTTACTCTGTTGTTGGCCAGATTTTATTTGTTAGTAATTAATCTTTTTACCACTTGATGATCCTTGTTGGAATGTGTTGTACCAACAATTCTTTAACTCATGTCCTTTTCAACCACAAATAAGACATTTTTTTGGTCCTTTTGGCCTTGTTGAGTATTACCTTGCTTCTAAGGTTGTTTACTAGACTTAGCATATTTTTTTCTTTTTGATTAGAAGTAAGTGCCTGCTCTTCAGTTTCAGTAGTTGAGTGAATAGCTTCCTCTTGTTGTAGCATATTCACTAACTCTTCAAAATTTGTTGTTTGACCAGTTATGTTTAACATGGTCACAAAAATACTATAAGGAGGAAGAGCTCTCAATACTATAGGCACAAGTGATGTGTCAGTTACTTCTTCTTCTAAAGCTTGAAGTGATGCATGCAAAGTTTCTACTCTTCTCAAAAACATTTCAAATTTTTCAGTTGGTTGCATTTTCAAGTTCAATAGTTGACTCTAGAGATGAAGTATTGTGTTCTTATTTTTGACTCATATATTGTTTTCAACTTGTCCCAAGATTCTTTTTGTTGTGGTCTCACGAATATGAGGTTGTACCTCATCTGAAACACTAAACAAGATTATTAACTTTGCTTTTTGATTTGCACAATCAAATGTAGCTTGTTGTGTAACATTTGTTGCATATCTTGTTAATGTACCAAAAACAATGGACCATAGATTTTCAAAATCAAGTTGTGCACGAAATTTTTTTCCAAGCTAGATACTTATCGAACGCAAAGTTGAGAATCTAGAAAAAGAACTTTGTCTTTGTAATTACGACCATTGTGAAAAGTGAGAAACAATAGAAGAAAAAATTGAACACTTTCCCCCTTAAAGCATGCACACCCCCCCCAAATATTATTTTATTTATTTTGGGCTCCTTTTTGGCCATGTACAATGAATTTTTGGCACTATTGGCCCTGTTACAAATTTGGCTTTGTGGCCGATTTGCAAAAAAATGGCTCTCTTGGCCGATTTGAAAAAAATAAATTTTGGACTCTTTGGCCTCTTTTGAAATACAAACAATCTCTAATTTGTTCAATTTTTACAAAACAAATCTTATTAAAAGTTGGACCAAGATGTAGAGCTCACAAAAACACACACTTTCAAAAAATCAGGCACCTCAATCCGAGGTACCAGTTGAAAGTTATGGCTCTTTTAAGTTACAAAATCAATATCTTTCCGAGCCCCTTTCCAAAAATGGAAAAAAAAATTGTCCTAATTTTTTACACGATGTCCAAAATGGAAAAAAACATTTGTCTTAATTTTTTACATGACGTCCAAAAATGGAAAAAAAATTAAAAGTGAATTTTTTAAAACCGAACACAGATAACGACTTACATGCATGCGTAGTGCATTTTAGGATGCAACTACGTTCAACCGCTTTTCCTAAGCGTTATTATAACCCTTGGCAACTTTTTTTATTGTTTCTCTTTGTACGCAAGTATTTTTTCCTTCGAGGTAGCTTCTTCTTCCTCCTTTCAATGCAATTTTCAATGTTGAATCTTTTGCAGGCACATATTTTTCTTCTCTTCAATGCTCTTGATCTATGAATGCAATCTCCAAGTTGATTGGAGGCTTCGGGATGACGCTTTGGACATAGATCTTCTCACAGGAATGTATAATTCTCTTGCCATATATATGAAAAGATAGAGCACAGAGAAGAGGAAGTAGAAGTTATGTGGGGAGCTTGAAAATCTTGGGTCCCCACAATACAAAAATATTGTATATATATTTTAAAATGATTCTAGTTTTAAACAAATTCAGTACGAGGTAAAAAAATTCAAAAAATACTAGAGAATGAAACAATGTCACCTTTTGCAATAGATTTGCATCCAGGTCTGCAAGGTCCTGTGATTGCACTCCAAGTGTTCTTCAACTGCAAATCAACCATGAACTGAGGTGTGGATTTGGGTAGGGGTTTTGAAATGGTTAGGGCATCTATGGCTCCTCCTAGCTCTGTAATTTCTCCAGATCTCCCTAAACTTCCTACACTCCTCTCTGGATCATAATATTGCTCTGATACCAAATCTTGATAATGAATACTTGAAAACAATATTTGACACAAAATCTTTACACAAAAACAAGACGGTGCTTGTGTATTTTATTAATATCAAAATCAAGCATTATAGACAAATGAGAGAGCTACAATATTTATAGATATTGGACAGCTTCTATCTCATCCACAATATATGGAAACAAATCATCTAATCTGAGCAAATATGCAGAAATAGCATATTGCCCCTAACTGCCCCTATTGCCCCTCATGGAAATCATCCGGGAACAAAATATGCAAGATAGAACATGATCCCACAAACATTGGGATGAGAACACTATCACTTAGTTAACTAACAACTAAGGATAACTAATACCTATTGACATAAGTTTAAAGTATTTAAATTAAATACTTTTGTTAGGTTATGGAACCGGTTTCATGTGAGAAAGTGTTGAAGACTGTACACTAAGAGTATTGTACACTTTCCACAGTTGTCTCATCGAGGTTCTAGGCCGGGCCCCAGTAGGGGTTCGGGCGCAGCCCCATGAAAAAAATTGGCCTTAAAACGTGCCCGATATACCGGGAAACGTACTTTTCTCATATGGGCGGGATTTTTGACCCATATGTTTATGGGATGGTTTTGGCCCATGGTTTTGATACCCACGATTTTGTAAAATTGCTTAAGCAGTTGTCTACTTATGTGGTTTTGTGCATATGGTAGAGTTAACATAGCATTATAGATGTGTTTTGAATTCGGTTGTGAATTCTTTAGATTTTGTTGAGCATAGCTCCAAATAGATCTAGGTATTGTATTAAGAGAGCGGTGGCTTGTAATAAAATCTAAGCAAGTGATTCTTGGTGGATGTAGCCCAAATTAGGTGAACCACGTTAAATACTATCTCTTTGTGTTGTGTTATTTTATTCTACACTTTTATTTGAGATCTGTAATATTTTCTGCATATTAGTTTCTATTATTACGATTCTGTGAGGGATTATTCCGCATATTTTATCCCTTATTCCCTAACAAATTTAACTTATTACATTTATTCAAATATCAACTAATGATGAATTAAGCTATGTTTTATTCCTAACGATTGTGTTTGCAAACAATAGGACAGCGATAAAATTGAATGGACATGGAGAAAACTAGAGATTATTTCATATAGGGACTGACATGAAGGTGTAGGATCTAACGTGTCACGAGTCCGAGAAATCACCATTGAAGATATAGCATTTTTGGTCTCAAGGCTCTTAAGGGACTACGCTGGACAAGGTAGCTTGAAAGCACCTGGAGCTTTGGCCTCATAATATACACCTCCCTTAGTGTTTACCTAGCTACCTCGACATGTTGGTGCAATCGGTTCGGTGCAAGAGCTTAGTTTGCAAAATATTGCATCGGACATCGTTACACTATTCTAGCATGCAAATGAGATGGGATAGAAAAATGTAGACCTTTTTTATATAAAATTTGGGAGATGATGGAGGAAGGTGTCCTAATGCTTCATTCAAAATTTTAGATCAAATTTATGTCATTTGTTCAAGTTATGTGAGTTTTTGTAAAATAGACTTTTGTTCAAGGTTGTCTGACCAAAAATGCTATATCTTCGAGTGTGATTTCTCGAGACTCAGCGTACCTAGAGATGTCTCTTCAGATCCTACACCTCCATGTCAGGACCCTCTACAAAATCCTATCTCATTTTTCTCCATCTCCATTCGGTTCTCTCATTGTCCTATTGTTTGCAATTACGCGAAATATTACAGATTTGAGTCAATGTAAGGTTGTCTGACGCAATACTTTGCAAATAGAAGCTCTTGGCGTAAAACCAACTACGCCAACACATCAGGGTGGCCAATTAAATACTAGGGGAGGTGTCTTTTCAAAGGCCAAAGCTCCTGAGCTTCCAGTGCTACCTCGTCAGGAGTAGTCCCTTAAGAGCCTTAAGACCAAAAAATGCTATATCTTTGACAGTGATTTCTCGAGACTCCGTGCAACCTAGAAACATCTCATCAGATCTTAAACCTCCATGTTGAGACCCTTTATGAAATCCTCTCTCGGTTTTCTCCATCTCCATTTGGTTCTCTCATTGTCCTATTGTTTGCAAATGCGTAAAATAATGCAACTTGAGTCAATGGAAGGTTGTAACATGCAATACTTTGCAAACGGAAGCTCTTGGCACTAAACCAAATTTTCCAACACATTAGAGTGTCTAGGTAAATGCTAGGGGAGGTATTTTTTCAGATTCCAAAGCTCTCGGTGCTTTCATGCTACCTTGTCTGGGTGTAGTCCCTTAAGAGCCATGAGACCAAAAATACTATATATTCAACAGGTGATTTCTCGGACTCCGTGGCACCTAGAGACATCTCTTCAATCCTACATGTCCAAGTTCGACCCTCTACGAAAGCCTCTCTCATTTTTCTCCATCTCCATTTTTTTCTCTTGTTTTCCTATTGTTTATAAACACACGAAATACTGCAGGTTTGAGTTAGTGTAAGGTTGTCTCGATGCAATATTTTGCAAATGGAAGCTCTTGGCACCAAACCGACTTCGCCAACACGTCGAGGTGGCCATGTAAATGCTACGAGAGGTGTTTTTTTAGGCCAAATATTCTAGTTCTTCTATGGTACCTTGTCTAGGAGTTCTTGTTCAATGACTAGATTGGCTTAAGAATGAATTTGACAGGGGAATGGCTAAGAACACACAGGGTTTATCAATTGCCTAGTAAATATTTCTTGTTTAGTTCTAAATGGGATTCAGCTAGCCTACAGCTTAGTGACCTTCCATTCATTGATAATTTATGCTATGATAAACCCATGGATGCTTTCAAAAGTGCCTTCAAAAGATAGGGGTAGTCATCAAGCCTAGTGAAGGGTGTGATGTGATGTCAAAATAACTTGAAATGCCTACATATTTAGAGGTTATAACAAAAGCTGGAATGGATTGGACAATCAAGAATCATTGAGTTTCCGAATCAGAATGTCATTGCATCTGGAGAGACATTCTCAAGCATTGGAGTAATGCATATGGAGAGACATTCTCAAAATATCAACAGATGAAAGGCATCAAATTTTGATGACTCTCTTTGAACTATTGAAGCTTGTAAGACTTTTTGGGCATCCTTAGATCCTTCTATCCATGCTTGTTGCAAAAAAATTGTCTTAATGATGGTCCTAATGATTGTATGCTCAAGTGTTTTAACAGGGAGAAGACTAAGAAGCATTGAAGAATGTAGTAGGTGCATGATAAGATAGGAACCAATACAAAGAGACCATGAGCAAGAAGAAGTGCAGGTAATGTAAATACACATATACACATTGATAAATTGAATGAATAATTACCCAAATTAGTTAACTCTTTATATACATACATTATATAAATATTGATTTCCAAAGTTTGATGCATATTATACATTGAAAACGCTAGTACATATACATCACCAATAAATGAAAAAATAATCCATAATGTCTTAAATATTATCAAGTGCACATCATATTAGTTTCATGCAAAAATAATCTCAGAAATGTAAGGTCTCATACAAAAATATCAAGTTCCAAATAGTATTTTAATGTGCACAATAAATATAAAAATGTCTCGAATAGGTCATATACCATCAAGTTCAAATGCCATATAGGCATACATACAATTCCATGCACATAGGCATACAAAACAAATGTCATGTAAGACATATATATTTCCTAATCATCAAAATCTATCCCTCTCTTGGCCTTTCTCGAAGAAGGCCTCCCTTAGACAAAGATGGAGATCTATGAGATGAATTTGGATCATCCGAGCCCATGCTACAAGTCCTCTTCCATTGAATACTCACCTATAGTTGAACCTGTAAATGCAAATAATTTTTTTGTCAAAACATAATTTATATATGTTTTCAACATGTATTTAAGACCATGCTAATGAAAGTATTTACATAAATACACAAACTTACATGCAAGCTCTTGATCACACCGAATCTGCATCTCACGCTCAGATGAGTCATCGGGAGCTCCTGATGAAGATGATGAGATCAAGGAGTCCATGCCCTTGAAGTCAAAATGGAGGGGGTTGAAGTTCCCTACATACACATAAGATCACAAAATCAAACATCAAAATTATCCAAAATAGAACTAAGTACATGTATGTGTAATGACAATATTTTAACTAATTTTATCAATATAGAACTATTTTTTTTACCCCGCCACGCCTGTGAATCAAATGAACAGGGCTGCTACTTGTCGCAGTAACTCCTACGTATACACAATGAAGGACATTATTAACATAATTTAATAATTCTATAATGAAGGACATTATTAACATGTAATTTAACATAATATGAATTACACAAGAAATTTAACGAAAATACATGTTGTTTGAATACCTCAGTGAGTTGTTGCGCAGATGAAATCACAGTGGCAACACCTTTCTCTACTCATCATAGAGATGGTGGGGTGTCTAGTGAAGTCAACATCTTTATCAAACATGTATCACGTGAGTTAGATGAACATACATATATTTGACTTCAATATATATATATTTGCATGTACGTGAAAATTTTACACAATTAACATTATAAATTACCTCTGTGAATGTATGTGTAGGCATGGTGCTCACCGCCTGTGGTTGGGATGAAGACACCCCTCCCACGCGTTGTAATATCAATGCATACATGTACAAATACAATTATTTCAAAAATTTAACATATATAAGTAAATCAAGTACTTTGATCTTTTTATAACACACATAATAAAACATAACAAATACTGCGAAGGTGACGTCGATGATTGTAATCCAAATGTCTCGCTCAAAAGGCATCTGACATAGTGAAATTATCATGTGCACCCCCAACACCAACTCTACCAAAATCAGTATGCATGAAAGTATCATCCTCCTCGGGCCCCAAACATATGCTACCACATGACAAGCAAAGATGTGGCCTCATGCTAGTACTCCCTGAGGGAATACTCTATGTACCTCCGCGAGCATCTGGCTCAAAATCTCCCTTGTATGTTGAACAAGGGTCACAAATAGCCCCTGAAGCACGTGGAGTGTATCGATCTCTAATGTCTCCTTCACTAATGGAGGGACAGTATCAAGGGTAAGGGGCTTATGTGTGGGGACTCTACCCTACTAAATAGGTGACATTGTGCACCTAGTCGATCTGTGCAGATCCTTTTCCTCGGACACGGAAATCTCGAGAAATCAAAATAATTTGGGATTTCGTTGAGGATAAACTCACAATATAATTTCCTCGAAAAGTATAGTGGCACTTCATTGTTATTGCAAGGTGGAAAATAAAACACCATCCACCATCAGTCCCAAAAAATATTTTAATCAAATCATTATTGCACCAATGGATGGGAAACCGTTTGCATGTCAACGGGCAGAAATTTAGTGTGGGGTCCGAATAAGGTGCATACGAGGTCTTTTGTAATTTTTTTTCTTTACATCCACATATGACAATTTGTTGGAATAATAAACCCTATAACCCTCTTTGTAAGATGTTCAACGATTAATTTTCCCCATTGCCACATCAACTTGAGCAACTAATGACTCCAATGTTTTTGCAAGAGAGGCGTGACGGGGCTTTGTAGATTGTGAATCCCTCATTCTTTTGATTAAATCCCCATTTTCAAAAAAAATTCAGCTATGTGGGTTGTTAAATCTTCTTGACTACCCGGGGATGTTGAGCAACTGTGGGAGGGCTGGAAGGGATAAAGAATAGCAAGGTTTGGTTGTGGTTGATTCCCTCGACCTCGAACTATAACAATAAAAAAATGTATTCAATTCAAATTCTACTCTATAATTACCAAATTTCAATGTAATTTTGAGAAAATAATTGTGCCTACCTCTTCTCTCGTGGTGCCATCGTTGATTCAAATCTTCCCGATGATTCAGAGACAATCGTTTGAGCTTGAGATCCAGCTGAATGACAAAACGTGAGGGCACGATTAAGCTCTGAAACTTGCGTTTGAGGGAGTTAGAATGATAGAGGCTCGAGCTTCTTTTTTATTTATAATAGGCATAATGCGTACATGTTATAATGCATACGCGTTATAGGCTTGGTAATTTCCAAACCTAGAAAATTATAACGCAATCGCGTTATAATATAGCTCGTACGCATTTTGTCTTTTTCGGGTTTTGTCCACTTTTTGGCCCCCCAACTTGGTGCACTTACCCTTGACTGGTTTTCACAGGTGGCATGGGAATTTTGTTGTCTTCCTCATGATCAAGGTGGTATGGGAATCATTAATGTCTCCCGATAAAGTTTGGCCTTATGTTTAGAATGGGTTGTGTGTTTTACGATGGGCGATCAAACTTGGAAAAATCTACTTTGGACTTGCACTACTTTTGGTGTATCGTATGGCAAAAAATGTTGGAATAATATTGGCTTGCACACCATTATTATCACTAAGGATCCTATCAGAATCACAGGCAACTTTTGTTGCCAAAAGTATCTAGAAAGCCTTTGAGACGGTGAAACCATTGTTGCGTTGGATTGGCGATGGCTTTCACATTGGGCTCTCTTTCAATTCTCATAATCTTTGGTGGTCTCCCATCATCACTGATGATAATATTCCGCTTGTGGAAACTCTAGGCATCAAAGCTCTCCAGCTTTCTCGCAAAGGAATTCATACCATCCAGGATTTGGTCACCCGTAGAGACTGGATCCCTTGGCTCGAGCTCAAGATGAAATTTAATCTTTCCAATTTGGATCTCCCGTCTATCTGTAAAATTCGGAATTAATGCCCGATGTTATGCTCCACAAGTTGGGGCTTAAACCCCGGACGCTTGGTGGCATGATTGGCGGTGGAATCATGAAATTGCCTTCCTCCACTACAACGTTGGAACTACTTATTAGCTTTTGATCCCAATCTCACCGCCATTTCCAAACTCAACGCCCATTGGGGTTTGTATTATGTGCGTGCACCACCACACGGTTCGTTGGCTTTCTCGTGTTTGGAATTCTCTTCTTGAGCCTAAAGTTAATCATTTCCTATGGTGTCTTATTTATCAGGGTCTGCCTATCAAAGAATGTCTTAGTCACATTGGCATCCCTAATCTGAGATGCCCCTCTTGTTCCCAGGACCTAATCTTTTAAACATTTATTTTGGTCTTTTCCCCATGCTCAGACTATCTGGAATTGGATACATTCTTTTTCCAACCCTACCATCCAAAATTCTTTCACTGGCGTTTGGCTTTGTTTAGAGATTTCAGTCCTTGGCCACATTATATTGATACTCTATGGCAATTGTTTAGAGCTTGTATTTTGTTTCATATTTGGAAAGCTCGAAATGCTTTGATATTCCAAAATGATCAATTTGTTTCTTTCTTTTCCACTAATGACAAAGTGGTTATCTTGTCTATTGTGCACATACAAATTCAAGCTCAAGCTGAAAAGGTTTCCCTGGAGTTCACTCATCTTCAGGAGTTTCTCGCACACTGGGGGAGTGTGCCTTACACGATGAGTTGGGTCCCCTTCCGCCTCCACCTGCAAGACCGCGTCATCACAGAAGGCTGCTCTCGCACCATTGCTTCGCCTCTCCTCGGGCAACCCTTCGACTTGATCCTCCTCTCGGGTGGGCTGAGCCCTCCTCGAGTGGAAAGTGTGTTGTTAGTCCTCTGCGGTGGGGCTCTCTGCCGTTTGGCATGCGGACTATGGTTGGTTGTCCGCCCCCTATTTGGGGCATTATTGTTCCATTGCAGATGCAAATGCCTGAACATGATGGTTGGCAGGTGGATCCTCCCTCACCGAGAGTTGACCAATGGAGTGTTTATCCCTCCCCAGGATGACCCTCATCCTCCTCCCGGAGTGACGGCTTATGCCTAATGTTTTCTAATTTGATGTAATTTTGGTGCTCCCCGATTGTCCTTTAAACATTTTGTGGGACAGTGGGTTCTACCAATCACCCTTGCTAATATAACTCTCTTTTATTAATATTAATATAAACCCAGTTCGAATAGAAAAATAACATAATGAAATTTAAATGAAAAGAATTTATTACAAATGCCATTACATGACAAACTAACCTCCGATGACAATCAAGAAGATGGTAGTGGATTGTAATAAAGTGAGACGTATGCAAAAGAGCATATTCTTGTTAGAAAATTAGTGCAAATTGTTTATCCGGGCCAAGACAATTGCAACATGGTATCTTCCCTTTTTCACCTTGGCTGCCTCAACCATATATTTGAAAGTGGTTGTTATTGTCCTTCTCATAGGAAGACGTCTTCTTGTTATTTTCATGGTACCTATAAATTCAGAAGGCGATAGAGATATTTTGTTATAGAAAAATGAGGGCTCATAATCGGAAACGATCTTTTATTGATGGATGATACGTCCGCCGTTGAATCAAAAATTCGATTCAGTGTTGCAGCGAGTCTGACACCTCCTTGAGCAAGTCTCTTTTCTACAATTGGCAGCCTACTCACGAAATATTCATCTGCCCAATTACAAACACTCCACTTAGTTTTAAAACAAATTAATACCAACAACTAATTGCATTGAAAACTGCTGATCATTAATTACCTCCCAAAACAGTGTCTGGAGTGACGTCTTTATAAGCCCAATTACAAGCTAAACCTATGCTCTCCGAAGCATATCTGATTGCCATCATACCATGACACAATACAAACATAAAGTTATATTGGAAAAAAAAAAAAAACTTTCAATTCATATTATTTTCCTCTGTAATTACAGTACTTACACATCAGGACAAGCTAGAGCCCCCTTGAGCATTTCTCCCACGAAGGCACCTCATCTGACCATCCTTCCTATGTCCACCACAGTAAGACACACAAAGACTAGTTTTCAGTCGAGAGTATTCTATTGCTCTGCTTTTTCTAATTGCTATTTTATTGGGTTTTTAGCGTTCACTTATATTGAATAATTTTTTCAAGAAGTACTGGTCATGTATACGTTACATACTGTGATATTTCTCTGTAGATCTTCAATCATGACTGTAACATCTCGACCATAAAATTCTTTCTCTGATTCATCTATGATGTCGAAATCCCACACCTGTTGTCAAAACAAAAGAATAAAACAGTCAACTACAAGAATCCTCTTTGGTAACTGATTGAAAAGAATGTGTGACGTTGAGAAGAATACCTTATGCAAATTAGATTTTCGCCTGTACCACCGTACTGGTATTGTATTCCCTCCTTCATCAGCAGCAAATGAGACATGCAGAGGTTGATGGATGTCTCCAACGAAGTGGGAAAGGAACATGAGACTTTCTGTCAGATTATCTGCCCAAGTATTCCACTTCATTTATCAGCCTCCAAATTCACAAAACAAATTCAAATCAAACAAAAGTTGAATCCATGATAAAGAATAACAGCTAAAAAATCTGCGCGAAATCCAAATATCTGGTATTGGATGAAAATGAGCTTTGGGAAATAATAATCAAAATTAAGTTATTGTGAGATTTACATGTCCCTTGGGATGAGGAGTCTCCATAAGTTGCTAACTGGGCTGTATAATTGTTGATGGCTCCTGCAACACACATGTCTACATCTCCCTTGTCGTTGTGACAGTCCCCTGAATATTCCAGCAACCAAACCAAAAATTCATGTCTTTTTAAAATCATTTGTAGGTCTCCTCTAAACAGTAATTTAGCATTGGAATGGAATGTTTACTTCTTCTTTTTCCCTTCGATAACCAGCCTGAAATTAAATCTTATATGTGCTTCACGTTCCACCATGCCAAACATGGAATCTATAATCTTGATTGTATTTTTAAGATACGGAAGATGGTGACTCAAAATTTCCTATAAGCTTTTATAGCAGCTTGTAGATTATATCTTAATTGGAAACTTTACAATTATACTGTGCTCGATTATAGTGATATTTGTTATTATAAGTCAATACATGAAACAGCCTTGAGACAATCAACTTACGAGAGTATTTGTAATTACAGACACCGGGAGTGTTAATATAATGTAAAGGACTGGCCCAACGATACTTAAAACGAAGTGTATCAGCCCATGAACACACAGAAGCAAGATCTCCTTCGGCAGAGCTTGGTAACAGTTCTTGCACTGCATTTGCAGCTGCTTCACTCAGAAGTGGCTGCATTTTTCAATATGGGTACAAAAACAATAGTCATAAAAATCATAATGCACAAACATCTTCATTTGTATTCATCTATTCACAACTCGAATGCAAAAACTACCTGAGCTATCTTGCAGGTTATAAAGTGCCCTTGTTTCCCCCATGATTGTGTTGCAGGTGTGTTTGCAAGAAATATAAGCAGAATGAGGAGCATCATAAAGCTGCACCAACATGGGTTAAACTTCCCCATCATTGCTGTCAGCTATAAACTGCAATACTATGTTCCCAAACTCCAATATATGTAAGAATCAATTATTACAAGATTATCAACAACTCTTTTCGAAAATTGAATTTTGATGGAGTCTCTAAAGGTAATCTGGGCAAATTGGGAGCGGGGTGTTTAATTAGAGATGATTGTGGTAGCCTGATAATGCCGGGCTCTTTTCCCTTGAATCCGGGATCGAGCAACGAAGAGGAGGCTCAAGTGCTTCTTGAGGGTGTTCAAATGGTAGTGAATCTAGGATGCGAGGCTTTAGAAATCAAAGGGGATTCCCATGTTATTATAAATGTTGTTAGAAAAGGAAATTCATTATCTTGGAAGTTCGTTAATTTCCTTTGTATTATTTTACATTGGCTTTCTAAAATCCCTAAGTGGTCTATTAAACACATCTATAGAGAGGCTAATGGGGTGGCGGATTTTCTAGCTAATCAAGCCATCATTAGAAGTGATGGTCCACTTGTTTCCGGGAGGCTCACGCATGGGAAGGCCTTCCAACTATCATTTCTCGTGAAGCGAGGCAGGATGCCATTAAGTAGCTCCTTTGTCGAGGGTCCTTGCATTTATTTGGCGGTGGTGTTTGAAGTTGGTGTTTCTTGGGTTACAGGATGGTGAATCCCCCTCTTCCATTTATCTTTTTGCAGGGTGCCAGGAGGGAGATGGCTTTTGTGGGGGTGTTTCTAATGCTTTCCTTCGAATTATTTTCAGGCGGAAGAAGATTCGACATGTGCCACAATTGCTAGGGTGTTGGGTGAGGATTCCCTGGGTGATTCTCAATGGGTTGGCGTTAACTCTGAAGTCACCTCTTGGTTCGTGTCAAGGCTCTTACTGGTTCGCCAAAATGTGGAGGAGGTGTGGGTTATTACCATGTTTTATGTGAAAGAGCAACATAGGGTTAATCGATTGAAGCCCTTGCTAAATTCGGTCGGAGGCTTCCAATTCTAGTGGTAGTTTGAGAAGGGATGGAGCTTGCAGAGGCTAGGCAGATCATTGCGGAATTGTCGGAGAGGAACTCGGTCTTAATGCGTTTTGCTTCGGCAGTTCATTCAGCGAGCGGCGGGATTTGGGGAAGTCAACCGTCTGGAGTGGCTAGATTTACCTACACTGTCGGCTCTAGTGGCTCCACCTTCTCCTAGGGTGGTGAATCTCTGCAGGCAACTCGGCTCTACCTTTGCCTTCCCGTTGCTGCAGTCTACTAAGGCAAGTGGGTCTCTCGGGCAAATGGAAGAGGTGGGCGTGAACCCACCGATTTGGTTTAGTGTCCGGTTCTATGTTTGTTTTTTGTGTTGTTTTTTGTCGAGCTATTATGGCGTTGGTCTCTCATTTGAGTGTATAGCTCCTTTTGTTTTTTGTTGTTATGTTGGTCTGGGCTGAATGCTAAATCTTCTGATTGTTGTAGGGTGGGAACCCACAAATCCCCAGGTTCTAAGCTCCCATTAAAAAGCGTTCAAAAATCTTTTTATAAAAAGAAAAATATTATCAACAACTCGTTCTCAGCCTGATTTTTTTGATGTGCAAATAATTCTACAATATTGCCTGGAATAGTGAACATTAAGATCACTCCAACCGTTAAAAGTCAATGAAAAACTTTGTATTCGTACTACTTTAAAGGAAGGTGATGGGTAAAACATTGTATATTATATTCAGCAGAAGAAATAATCCATGGAACGTGACAGATGATGCTCATCCATGGAACGTGAAGATTTATATATTTAGAAAAGAATTTTAAAGACTTTATTATCAACAACTCGTTCTCAGCCTGATTTTTTGATGTGCAAATAATTCTACAATATTGCTTGGAATAGTGAACATTAAGATCACTCCAACCGTTAAAAGTCAATGAAAAACTTTGTATTCGTACTACTTTAAAGGAAGGTGATGGGTAAAACATTGTATATGATATTCAGCAGAAGAAATATTCCATGGAACGTGACAGATGATGCTCATCCATGGAACGTGAAGATTTATATATTTAGAAAAGAATTTTAAAGACTTTTTAGATGCCAATTGACGAGGATGGAACGGACAGATGATGCTAATCCGCCCACTGTTGTTTGAATGCATGTTTTTAATATATTTAAGCACATGAATGGAAGAGCTTATTGATTCGCTATTTAGTATTTCTAGGTCAATAATTCAATTTTAAAATTCAGTTAGGTAGAATAAGATAGATACTAACATAATCAAAAATCAAATTCAAAATCTCCCCTAACAAATTCTAATTTAAATAAATAATTGCACGTTGTAATCTTTCTTTCTTTTTTGGAAAAATGATTTTATAAAAAAAAAATAGTACAACAGGAGGTTCAAAGTAGCATTAAAGAGCTGTCTAAAAAGACTCAAATTACAAGGCTTTGGTGTCCCGGACATCTTGAAGCATATCATTTTTTTCTATTTTTCCGAGTTGAGTATGGAGATCGTTGAGTTTGCACGTTGTAATCACGTAGATGAGATGAGATAGCATGAGATTAACTCGGTCTTGTTTATGTGCATGTAACTCCAAACTCCAAAGACCAGAAGCCGGTCTTAGTGATGGCACACACCCTAGATCTATTTATTCCTATATGGGCGTTGAAACGCCACCAATGTGGGATAGATGAGATAGCACAAGATTAACTCGACCTTGTTTATGTGCATGTAACTCCAAACACCAAAGACCCAAGCCGAGTCTTAGTGATGGCATGCACCCTATATCTATTTATTTCTATATAGGCATTGAAACGCCACCAATGTGGGATAAATAAGTTAACACGAGATTAACTCGACCTTGTTTATGTGTATGTAGAGTAAAACGAAAGTAAGAAGGCAATAAACTACATGAGAGACATTAATTACATTTAATTAAAGTGGTATAGGGTGAGTCAGTTATTATGACTCATTCATAAAATTGAATTGGATGTCCCTATCTATTCGGTAGTTGGTTGGTTGAAAAATGAATTAACCAATAGAAATTTGTGTAATATTTAAATACCTATATAAATAATATTATATAAGTTTATGAAGTACTATAAGTACGAAATCTTAAATGTTTAAGATATTCTAATCCTCCCTTTGACCAATATGTTGGTCAATAAACTTATTTTGAAACGCTTTAATAAGTATGAACATGTGAAATGCCTTAAAACCCTCTCAATGGATAACAACAATATGTTTAACACATTTCATGCAATTAGAACATGTTAAACATTTAATTTGTTATTATGATATTTAACTAGCACTTGCATGAAAGGAGGTGCAATGTTATGTTGATAGTAAAATGTAAAGGTTTATCGAGTCATTGAAGCAATTTCAAGATGCATGGAAGAGGTATGGCTAACTTCGGTAGTGATGAGCCCCAAAATGGTTCATTTTATACAAGACGTAACACTATTTTCTTTACATAAATTATGGATCTAAATATAATTTCCGAACTTATTGTCTATTTAGAATAAAATAGTAACTTGTATATATCCCCGGTTATTTCTTTACAAATCATGTTCATCTCTTTGTTATCTATTTCTAATGATTATTGGGAAAAAGATGTCAATTTGTGTACATGTAGTCCATAATAAGCTATAAGTACAAAATAATATGTTTCAAGCACAAAGTATCAACTCAAAAACAAATACAAAGTTCAACAACAAAGCATCGAGTCCACCAAGATAGAGCATCGAGTCCAACAAAGAAAGTGTCGTAGTCCAACAATAGAGCGCCAAAATCCACCAACAGAGCACCGAGCAGTCCAACAACAGCATTGGAGTCCACCATTAGAGCGTTAGATTCCAACAACAAAGTGTCAAAGTCCAACAATAGAGTGTCGAGTCCACTAGCAGAAAGCGTTGAAGTCCACCAAAATAGCACCATATTCCACCAAAGAAAGCACGGAAGTCTATCGAAAAAGCGTTGGAGTTGGTCGGTTCATTATTATAGTGAATCTAGGGGTTGACATGGTAGCATCAACGATTAGAACATTTATATGACAACCTTGGATATGGATTTTACGCCATTGTCTATTCTTGGAAAACACTCCTATAGAACCCATTCACACCATTTCTAAGTATAGATTTTTTTGTCTTGTTATTTGTGATATTTGAAAAGGGTTAAAATAAAATGTGATTCTCAACACCAAAATAAAAGAGAATCAAAATATCTAGATTATTCCTAGATTCTCTCAACCAAATAAATTATAGAAATCAATGGGAAAATTTACCATGATTTTCTATTTTGGTTAGATTATATTTTCATTCCAATAATATCTCTCTCTCCACATTTTGTGGAGATTGAGGATAAGTTGTAATAAATTAGGATCTTTTTGTTGGGTTGTTATGCCCCAAAATAAGGAATTGGTTAGAAGCATGCCATTATAAAATCAACCACCCACACCACTTGATGTAACTTGCAATTATTCTAAATAATTCATTCTAAGTTTTTGATTCCAAGATTGTGAATCAAGTGGTTGATTTAGACACAAAATCAAGTAATTTGGTACATTTTTAAGTCCTAAAAGCATGTTAGCATTTACATGATTCCTAAGAAAGAAAACTAGTGGTTAACAACTATCTTTGGCCTCTTTCCTTTATATCTTGTTTTCTCTTTGGTCTTTCACACCCTATAGCCCAATCGGAACTTTAGTTGTTTATCTTTCATGGCTTCAGACACCATCGGCTAGCCAGACAGTAGCACCTAGGCGTTCATGTCTCTCATCGGTGCCCTTGATCCTTTCTTATCGTACTCACTCTTTTTGGGTCTCTTTTATCTTTTGGACATCTTTTTCACTTATGGGTCAACCTTCTAGTTTTCAATTACGAAATTCAAACAAGGGAATCATATAAATACATAGTTATGTGTTCAAAATCAAGGACCAAGCACTAAGCATTACTATCATCACCTAAGCTTGCATTCCAAAGGCACTAAAGCACTCCAAAGGCATCCATCTAGCATCCATTCAAGGGACAAGGGCTACATACTTCTACATACACTACATAGGAAGGGGAAGTCTATTCTATTCCATCCACACATATTATTACATTGCTACATTCTAGTTATAGCCCGCTATCAAGTGTAACTTGCACAAGGGCATCCTAGGGCATCATTCTTACACACACACACACACACACACACACACACACACACACACACACACACACACACACACACACACACACACACACACACACAAGAACTACATGGAGTATGAGATGTAGTGCAACGCTCAATCATAAGTTCACTCTCGGGGTGACCACCGGGTCATTCCAACTCCCCATTTTGCATTTTCCTTTTTAGGTTTGATGTGGTTTGTGGGCTTGTGTAGGTGAACTTCTCTTTTACAAGTTACAGGTATCATCAGCAATCATAGTGCGAACATCATGCGATTAAAAGGGAACAATTGTGAAACCCTTGTGACCTGATAGACACCAGATTCTTAGCTCCCGCATAGTCACCAATGCCCAATTCCGGCCTTGGCACCCCGTCTGCTACAAGTGTGCTTGTGTCGACTGCTGTTCCTACACTCCATATTTTTAGTGACCGGTGACGGCCATGTTTGCAATCATCACCAATCGCACCTACCCAGATCACTTCCTGTCCATTCAAAAATTAGCTAAGTACTCCTATCTCTCCTCTTTGCTCATAGTCATGATCAAACACTTGGATCCTCATTTTTCTATTCTACCCGATCTTCTTTCATGGCTCCTAAAAATCCTCTAATATCCTTGAATGACTTACTTCAAATGCACCCACCTTGTAAAGATGTTCTCCAAAAATCCCTGACACTATGTATCTCCCTCGCAAAGATGCCACCCGGTCAAGTAAGTGCCATTTTCGATCATCTATCTAATGACTCTATCGATCCTAATCCTCCATCTAATCAACCCATATTAGCGTCAATTCAATCTTTACACCAATTTTTTCAAGACAATTTTCAAGCTATGAAAACCACAATTACATCTCTCAAAGTTGAAATTCGACATCTTAAGGCCCATGCTAGTTATTCTTCTACTCCTATGTCTTCCACATGTGCTCATATAAGTGAACCCCAAGTCTTACCACTATCAGTACCTCTCAAGTTTGATCTACATGCTAAGCAACATGATATTCTTCCTGATATCCTCAATCACTAGTTGATCAACTTGTCAACTACTCATTGTTACCCTCCTTATCGGCTTGCCAAATACATGGGACTCCCATTTTACAATTATCACAAATTAATGGACATCATGAAAATTATTTCTATGCTTTAAAACAAATAATTAAGCACCTTGAGCATCAAGGTTTTATTTCATTTTCTACACAACATTTTGTTACATCTCCAATTGCTAAATCCCATTAGGATCCCAAATCAGATCCCTCTATATCTAATGAGCATCATTCCATAATCACTAATGTTCCTTCTACTGGTTAGTCAAGAGTCGCCTATCCAACCCATTCCAACTAAGCATCCTCCTTTAAAAATCTGTCCTCCATCCCCTCCTCCTATCAAGTCTTCTATAGTGTTACTAATTCCAAATCAGCAACCACCAACCAAGAAAGTCCAACCAATTCACCCTATTATAGCTAACCTCTTTAAACTTCCTCCTATCCACCCAACATCCAACCCTAGTCCTATTGTTGCTTTTCCACCTACCATCCATTGTGATGACTCTCTCTCTTCTCATGACACAGCTAACACTCTCCCACAATGGCATGGTATCTCTCGCGTCACCACATAGATCTCCATCATTGCACACTTGCGCAACCATCACACTTTCTTATCCCACATCCATTATTATCGTTTGTCTCTAATATCAACTATCACACTTCACGCTTTGCATGGTTAATGATTAGTCTTTATTGGCACTTTTATCCCTTTGGTACACACATTGTACCATCATTACCCTATGACACACTCTAGTTCCATAGTTCATACTCACTGTTGAGGGTATAATTCTAAAATGAACCTCACATCATTCACACTTCACACTCTATGATTCATGATACATCTTTCTAGCATCTATTTGCATACATTACTCGATGACACACTCTTGTTCTATGGTTCATTCTTGATTGTTGAGGGTTCCTATAAATGAACCTCATCTCATACACATCCACTGGGGGGCATGTTTCTCCTATCATTTTCACACTTTGCATTCCATTCCATCATACTCATACTAGCATTTGCATATCTTGGTTGCATCTACTCTTTCTAGCTTATTATATTTACATGTTACACTTTGTTTTCCATGTTAGACATGATTCTTAGTATGTCATTATCATTTTGTATATACACATGCACGTTCACTTGGTCTTTTACTATGAATGTAGATTTCTTATAGGTTCTTACATGCTGCAATGATATTTGGCACTATACCTTTTACCACCACATCGAGGCTCTTGGGGGCATCTACCTTTACTACTCTCACACATTACATGTGTTATTGTTTCATCATTTACTACTTCTAATTTTTAGCACATTACTTTCCATTGATACATACATGCCTTGACATACTATTTATCTTTCTAACATGTTAATGGGTGCTTCATGTGTAGCATTTGCTTTGCAGGACTACATGCCACCATGGTTATCGACACATATTGTTTGATCTTATCTCGCCATTATATATTAGAGAAGTGCCACGGATCTACTGGTTCGAAGAATGAATAGGTGAACGATGCAAGACATGAATTGTTCCGAGACAAAACAAAGCAAGCATACAAGACTACAAATTATGAAAAATAAGAGAGATAATTGCAATAACACATAAATAGCTCTAACTCAATACGATCAAATAGAATAATGCAATATATGTACATATAGGAGGTGAATGTGTAACCTCCTCATAGAATCATGGCAATCTCCACATAGAATAATGGTAACCAACACCTAAAATAGTGTATTCAAGTGTACACCTAAGCAAGCATATCCCATAAGTGTAGGGAAAATCCAAGTGAGGTGGAATATCCCGAGTAGGATAATACAAATAAAATGAGGAAAATAAATCCTACACTAACACCCCCCATAAGCACAACTTAGGTGGGTAGTGAAAAATGAAAGTGGGTCCTTAAAAAGGCCTGATGAGGTACCCACATACAATACAATCTCTCATAAGATAGAGTAAAAGGAGAAAACCCAATGGGAAAAAATCCCCCCAAAAGAGAGATAAAGAAGAGAATGTAGGACTAGAAATCCCCACTCAAAGCTACAACTACCAATATCATGCAAAGTAACCTATCTCGTATTTAATGATTTCAACCATCCAACCACTATTTATCATCCCTATGTAACCCAACTCGCATAATCAACTTGAACCCTAATTAACCCTAATAGGGACTTCTTTCTCGATTTTTGCATTATCCACCCAATCCAAATCAATGGTTCTCCGCAATCAATGGTGACCCTATAAATACATCATCACCCCCTCCTCAAAGAGGATGAAACTTTGGAGATTCGACTTCTAGCAAACTTTTGCAGGTTTCTTGTCTTCTTGTGAGTTAACATCAACCTCTTAAAGCCATCTTGGAGCCCTTGTCAACCATTTTTGGAGATCTGAAGCTTGGAGATTATTGGAAGACCTAGCAGATTTCTTTATCACTTCTTTATCATCCATTTGCAAACCCATTCGTCATCTCTGAGATCTCGCAACTACATCAACCACCTTTGTTTCCTTCTCATACTCTGTTTGCACACCCATCAATCCTCATCAAACCCTAAGTCAGCCCCGATCCCCTTCAATTTCCTCCGGTGAGTCAACTTGATTTATCTCAATTGTTTTTCTACATTTTTCCCCTGCCATCGGTTTCTATGTCCCTACAACATCCAAATCCTACAATCCCTCTATTCTTCCTATCCAAACCTCATAATCTCACCTTGATATCACATCGCCGTCCAATCAGTATATGATCGTCTTCGACCTCCCTTTCCCTAAACGCATATGTTTGCAATTTATGTTTTCTCTACTTTACGAGTCCCTATACACACGACCCAAGACATCTCTAGAATCCATAAACTTGTCCAGATATGTTGTTTCGGCCTTTTGATCTTCTTGGTTCTAATTTGTTGTCGACTATCTTGGGTCATTGTTGACCCATGTCTGGTTTACATTTCTTATCTCAATTATCTTTATATGTACCATCATATCTATGTTTTATCTATTTTTGAACATTTCCATCCCGGTTATCTTCTCGCATGTTATATATCCATCAATTTTCTAAACAAGTGGGTTGATATCCTTCCTAGGAAGTTCATCACTTCTTAGGACTGGCTTTGGTCAGGAAACCCACCATATAATCTACTAATCTTTTTCCTTGTAGTTATCCTTTGTGTTGTGCAGGTCATTGAGCTCGTCGCAGAAAGGATTTTTATGTCGTCATCATTATCACACATTGGAGGTAGCCTTAAACCCTCCCATATTTGGAGTTTCTTATTTTCTTGCATGCTACTTCATTAACTTGGAACATGAGCGGAAAACTCATCAAACAAATGGTTAAACAAAAATGGACTTAGTTTCCCATTTTTTGGATATTTAATTATTTGATCTCAAATTCTTGTACTACATTAGAATTTGGCATATTAAAACTCGAAGTTGATTAGGAATACAAAACCACACTACTCCACCAAATCCACATCCATATTCATCATTTCTCAATTTTTCTCAAATTACTTGCAAATGTGTAGATTTGGCTTTAAAATGATAAAAATCAGTCTTATATTTGAATTAGGAAGCCCAATTAACCAAGGAAAACATTCCAAATTATCTACTTAACCAATTTATTAGTTTTGGATACTTTTATGAAGTAGTTTTCATTTCCCATAAACGATTATAAATGGATTAAAAACTTTAAATTCATATCATGAACTGATTAAAAAAACAATAAGAATAAAAATTAGAGACAAAATACTCCAGGACTTGATAACGATGTTCGTCCGTGAGGGACTCGCATCTTCATGTTCACATAAAAGACGAACCGATCCAATTAAATGACATTAAAAATATTAAATTCTTACATCAAAATATCCAAAATGGGAATTATGACCTGCAAATACTTATGTGTTAGTCTTTAGGAAGTATCCAATGGCTACTTCCTGCAAAAATTAGTCATGTACATGCTTATCTCTCTTCGAAAAGGCCTTCTCTCTCCATGAGGTTATATTCTATTTCTAAAAAGGCTTAAAATCTCCTAAAATGTGGGACTAGCAATTCCACAATGTCTACAAAGTTGTTTGGTTATCTCTCCATCAACATCTTTGTATCAAAATGACATTATGTTTGCTAACTCTCTCCTTATAAGGGAGAGATTGCAATAAAAAAAAATAGTGCCCTCAAGTGCCAACTAGACAATTGTACATTATTTCTATCCTTGTGGGCTAGTGGCGAGGGCCAATATTTTGACCCGCATGGTGAGGGGTTCAAATCCCTTCCATTTGTTTTGTTTTGTTTGGTTTATCCTCTATGACCGAAATTTCCCATCCGCTGCCTAAATCAGGCTTTTTAACTTTGATGGTTATGCTAAAATAATAGCTTGAGGGTGGTTAGCGGGTCGAATCTCCTGGTTGACGCGATGGTGTCGGGATAGGCTTGACTGCCTCTTGTATTGTTTTTAGTTGGAAACCCCACATGCGTCGGACATATAAGATAGCAATATTTTAAAATCCTTTTTCTGATCCATGTTAGTCGTGGCTCGGGACTACTGTGAATTGGAGGGCTTGGTTGTTGTTCTTGGCAATTGTGTTGACTCGGCATTGTTCATCTTAATCTATGCCTCTTGACCAAGTGATGAGGTGGCTCATTCACCGAGCTAGCACTGAGTTGGTTATGTTGATCTTTGACTCGCAGATCTGGTTGGGAATCTTTGAAAACACCATGGGAATTATCCCACATACATGCTAATCTTGTCTTCAATGAGCTTAGTAATCAAGAATGCTTACGACGTAATATGAAATAGGTGGTAGGGTCCCCTCTTGAAAAAGAGCGGACTCCGAGAACTCTACCACTTGTCATCATCACACTCCTCCACTTATCACGTTATCCACATGCCACATCATCACTGTGCAAACTAGGCTTTAATTTTTCCAATTTGGAAGAAAATTCAACGGACTATGTTTTCCACATACGGTATTCATTTTTCCCCATTCAAAAGGTGACAAAAAGCTCTCAACAAACTCTTTCGTATGCAACTAGTTTCGAAAATTTTAAGGAACAACTAAACTGTGAATATCTTCTGGATCACACTAAAGGAGAAGAGAATTCTCTTAGCCCAATGATCTCTCCAGTAGGCTCATTACCATAACCATGAACAATATATTATGCAAGCACATTAATGGATCAAAATAATAGTCTCCATCTATTATGCTTAGCACAAATACAATTCTTGGAATATATTTACAAGGGAGAATGTGCCAAATAAATAGGCATAAAAGTTGTTAAACCAATCTATATAATAGGAGGAAATTTGTTCTCCTATTTACACGCAAATCAAATATGTAACGTAAATAGGGAATGAAATATTTGGTCAATATACCTTCCCTAAAAATATAAAACAAACTCCCTAATTTAAGCTTACCTCATGAGTTGTGTGAACAAGGACATTTGTAAAGATAGTTTGGAAAAGACTCAAACCACCTGCAAGTGTGAACACGTCAACTCCAACACCCTCCCATAAGCACAAAATTGGGAGTGAGAAATGAGAAAAGCTAGGAGACAGATCCAAATATGAGTCCCAACAACAAGGCCTAATAAGGTACTCATTTACAATAACTAGGAAAAAAATGTCACCACAAGGTACCCAAAAACCAATAAAAGAAACAACAAAGTAGAGAGAAAAATCTTATCAGTAAGGCGTCCCAAGAAGCACGGCTCAAAAAAACTCGTACTCTGTTGAAGAAGAAGTTTGGCTGCACTGTGGTCTGGATCCACTGCTCGATCAAAAAACTCAAAATCAACTGACACTATGATACAATAGAATAGCTCCATACTAGGAGATTATCAATGGGGTTTCGAGAATGTAACTCAATAGAATACCCACCCTTTCTAAGGAGAACAAGCTCAAATCTAATCAAGGAAATCAAGTTAGAGGTGATGTCGATAGTGCAAAAAATCACCAAACATAATTTGATCTACTGCCAAAAATGGTGTGCCACGAACCAAGAACAACAACCAAGACAAGGACATGAGACCCAAAGAAGCAAGATCAACACCACATCCTCCCATACTGCAAAATGGGTGAAATGACACTACAAATTTGTATGAGTTGTCGAAGTAACTACTTAAACACTAACAAGCTAACACTCACCTAACACCGGACTTCACGAGAATAGCTCTACCACAAGTGAGACTTTCAACAAGCCTAAAATTGTCGAGAATACGAGATACAAAAGATCTCAAAAGGAAATACACTCTACACTAGCTAAATAAAATAGCTCAAAACAAAGAGCATTTCAATGTAGGATAAGAAGAAATTGGAGGAAGAAGTTGAATGGTGGAGGATCCATGCCTCGTAGAGTCCTCTCAATGAATGCTTACATCATCGCCACAAGTGATCATAGATCCATCCCAAATGAACATGAATGGTCAAGAGGATGTTTGCATATGATTCGGTGTGAAGATCACAAATGGAGCATGTGATTAAACATCAAAACGTGTGTCATGTTGATTATATCGATAGTTGAAATCTTAGTTTTCTCGGGCTTGAGTAAAGATGCAACATAACTCATGTGTAGCTCATGATCCTTTAAAAGAGTCGAGAGAACAAAAATAAGAGCTCTATCAACAAGTTATCTCAAAGAATTACTGCACAAAAACCAATGCCATGGCAAGAATGCCACTTAACACCTTGTGTAGGGGAATAAATACCTATGAATTTCTACCAAGACTTCGCCAAAAATCCCATTGAACAAAGCATGCTAGAACCAAATGCAAAGAGCATGCTTCTCAAAGGAGTTAGGTAAGTGAGTAGTAGGAGCTAAAGTGGGATACACATAGTGTGTAACTACAATAGGCACATATGCGTAACTAGAACATGCAATAAAAGTACAATATGCTTAGAGCACAAACTTCTGAGAACAACATCTCATTCTCGATCGCAAAGCAAAGATGTCGACAAGAATCCATGATAGATGCAAGAATACACTCAAAAATAATGCAACACCTAGAAAATATATGACATTGGGCTCACAAAATTTAAAATACGTCCAATATAACGTTAGGTAAGAAATGAGTAAGCGAGGAAGCAAGAGTGTTTTCTTGTCAGGGGATTTGACCACATGTTAAACCAGACCTCACCCTCTAGTCTTCGATACTTGAGAACACTATGTCATAAGGTAGATAGGGAAACCGGAAAATATTATATATTGAACCGATAACAAGTGGTCCTGGGTGGCAACCCCCATTAGGGTCAATAAGGGATGCCCTTGTGCACTCTCGAAGTCAAACACAATTTTCCCTTGATGCAACCTTTGAAATGGCTAAGAAAATGATTCTCGCGAACAAAAAATTGCCTTGTCTTTACAAACAAATTTTTCCCTCATTTTACAATAATTTGCTCTCTTTTGAATAGATAGTCCGCCCTTCAAAAATCCTTTCTAAAATATTATTACCCTCCTTTACCCAAATAATAATAATAATAACAATAACACCTCATTATAAAATAATGCTCTCAAATATTTTTTATCGCCCCTTAATTTAGAAGGAATTTTGAGCCAAAAAAAAATTAAGCTTGTTTTGAAATAGGACCTCCCCAATTTTAAAAGTATTGAAGAGTTCATATATGGGATCGACCCCTAACCCATCATGTTTCTTAAGCCTTATCTAAAGAAATTCCACCATTTGTGCTATAAAATCTCTTTAAAACAAGTGAAGTAGGCAAACTTGTTTTTAATCTTTTATGAGTTTCAACTTCTTTTAAAATAAAAAAACTTGTAACCTTTTTAGGGTTAAATTTTTTTGAATGTTTTGCTTTCAAAGATCCTCGCAACGAGGCCATCGAATGAGGTAATAAGGAAGGTAGTTTGAGTGATTCACCAAAGATCATCCACATCGCGCAGTTAGAGTAATATCGTTAGGTAGAGGTGAAAAGTGTCCACCCGGATCAAGTTGAGTTGCTTTTTTAAGATGAGGAAAATGATGGTTAATCAAACAAGATACATGGAAGGATTTATACAAAGAACACCTAGAAGGTAAGGCCGAATGCAAGCCCTGAAAGAAGGTCATGATTGTAAACAACTTGGGACCTCCGCGACACCACCGCCTCTCCCAACCATTGCGCCACGCAATTTTTTTGGCATTATTTTGGAAAAAAAGGTATTTGGCGTCGATTGCAAATGTACGTGATAGTTAGGGTGATCGGTAGACACTTAGTGATGGAACTAAAAATATGCAAGCGAGAGATTTCGATCTTATTTTTGGTAGAGCTATTGCACAAAAAAATTAAAAACACCATAAATAATAATCTGATTCAAAATATACATGATGTATTACATAGAGTAGTGATTACATTATATAGAGATAACAACTCCTATAAAGATGGTGTCAACACCAATCCCTCAATTCTCTCTAGTCTATCTCCTAGAATCACTCCTTATCCCTTTATTCTCTCACTCAACTCTATCAAACTACCCATGAGTTGTTTATTACAACTTCACATTCACTCACACTATATTATTATTAAATGAGTTTCACATCTCATTTAAATAATAATACACACAATACAATTTATTAATAATGTTACACAATATATTCGTAACATTCGACACAACCTAGATCTAAATAAAATCAACCACCGCTCAAAGCGAATTTCAAACCATTTAAGTCAAAATTGTGGGCAAAACCAAGCACCTAAGGCCTTGTTATAGACGAAGTCTTTGAGCCGAGCACAAAAGTGTCATGAAAGGAAAAATAGAGCTCGTGGTATGAGCTCAAGGATATCCAACAATGAACCGAACAAGGCCGAAGAGAATACATGGTGAGCAAAGAAAATAATACTGCAATGAGCTCAAGCTGAGCCAAATAGAGAACCAAAATAGATCCACCGTCAATTCGGGCCAAAGGGTATAGCTTCCTAACACTTCAATATAGTCATCGAATGGCCGCCTAACTTTTGCCCCTCAAAATAGTGGAGTCATGTGTGAAGGTAGTGTTTAACATTAAAATGTTAAAGTCGATAAGAATTGCAGACCATCCAAATCTGAGGAATATAGCAGGTAAGGAGAAAGTCTCAGACCAACATTGATATATGTCAGAGCTTAGTTATTTCATTCACACCAACATGGCTATCGATCAAAACAATGCCGCCCAATCAATTCCAATGTAAAATCCAGGAAGAAATGATTTTAATGTGCAAAAACTAAATATTTAGGCTAGTATAGGAGAAATTAGCAGAAGCGTTGGAGTCTTATGTCTTCCAATTATTTCTGCTAGAGGGAAGTGCCTTTGGAGGGAAAACATTGAATGCTCAGTGGACACATTACTTAAAAATTGTTAGAAAAAGACTTAAATTTTGCCCCTGGTTTATTGTTTCAAAAGCTAATAAAGCAAATAAGTCAAATGCTTTGTATTGCACAAAAGCATGTGTTTTTAGTTGATGTTCTATTTTTAAGTGTTGAGTGTTTTTTTGTTAGATGAAAGCCATCTATTTATTAGAGGCAATTGTAAGTGTTTTGATATAACACATTCAGAGAGATTGTATTGAGCGAAGCTCTGACAAGGAAGAAGAAATATATGCACAGAAGTGTTGATCTAAGTTTGCAATAATCTGTTTTATTTGCAATTATTTATTTTATTTTTGTTAGTTGTTATTTTATGTGCTAATTTCTACAAATTGGTATTAGAGCGTGGATTTTTTCAGCAAGTTTCTAATTGACAACAGGTTATGGCTTTTATATCCAGTCTGCAGACACCGCAATTTATAGGAAAGAATTATGAGTATTGGTCATTAACAATGAAGGCACTATTCAGATCCCAGGATGTGTGGGAAATCGTAGAGAATGGGTACACAAAGCCCAAAAATACGGGAGCATATAACGTACTCTCACGTGCATTTCTTCATTCATCAAGCCATGCATGAAAGCATCCTACCCAGAGTGGCAGCAACTAGTAAAGCACAAATTGTGTGGGAAACTCTCCAAGTTGTGTATCAAGGTAAAGAGAAAGTAAAAACCACCAAGCTATAATTACTTCATAGAGATTTTGAAAATATGTCAATGAAAGATTCAGATTCCGTAGAATCATTCTTTACTTTTGTAGTTGGTTTAGTCAATCAAATCAAATCTCATGGTGAAACTATTGAGGACAGAAGGATTATTGAAAAATTTCTTAGAAGTTTGCCTGCAAAATTTGATCCTTTGGTAGTTGTTATTGAAGAAACTAAGGATCTAAGTTAGTTTTTAATTGATGAGTTGCATGCATCACTAATAAATCATGAACAGAGGTTGAATAAATCACATGCAATTGTAGATCAAGCTTTTTCATCACAAGTATCAGGAAATTGTGGAAGAGGAAGAAGAAATTTTAGCCCTAGAGGCAGAGGAAGAATTTCATCTAGAGGATGCAACAAAGTGGTCCATCAAACTCAAGTGGAAGAGGACATAGTCAAGAGCACAATCATAATCATTTTTCAAGTCAGAGACAGGATAAGTCACATGTGCAGTGTCACTATTGCAAGAGATATGGGCATTATGCTTATGAATAGAGGAAAAATAGTATGATCAAAACAAGTAGAATCAAAATCAGGTTGGGAGCTCTACTTCAAGCTCCATGTTTATTGCATGCACAAATATTGTCAAAGCATCACCTATTGAGTGTAATCTATCACAAGATATTCCTAGTGATGTGTGGTATTTGGATTCTGTTGCAGTAATCACATGTCAGGTAACTTAGATTTATTTTCTAATTTGGATGAGTCAGTAAAGATAGAAGTTACCCTTGGGAATAATAATATAGTGATTGTAAAAGGCAAAGGAACAATCAACATTCTAACTAAAAGGGGGAGCAGAAGATTATGCAGGATATTTATTATGTTGCAGGTTTGAAGCACAATCTTATGAGTATTGGTCAATTGGTACAAAAAGGATACGAGTTTACATTGAAGACAACGAATGTGTGATCGTGGCTAAAGCTCCAAGTACCCGTGATTGTTAGAGTGAAGATGACAAGCAATGCGAATGTTTCCTTTGAATATTATACCAGCCACATCCATAGTTCATACTACAAATCAATCTAGAGCTAAGGAGATTGAATCAGCTTTTCAGTCAGTTGAAAAAAGATGAATCGTGGCTATGGCATCTCAGGTTTTGTCATTTAAACTTTGGTGGTTTGAATTTATTACACAAAAAAATATGGTGAAAGGTTTGCCTTTGATTCAGAAACCAGATAGAGTTTGTGAAGGTTGTATTTTGGGAAGCAACACAAAGAGTCCTTCCTAGTTGGCAAAACAAAAAGAACAAGTGCACCACTTGAAATTGTTCACTCATATTTATGTGGACCGATGCAAACAACTTCTATTAGAGGTTTCTCATATTTTATGACATTCATTGATGACTATACAAGGAAGACATGGGTGTATTTTTGAAACAAAAATCAGATGCTTTTGATATATTTCAACAGTTCAAGGCTTTAGTGGAAAAGCAAAGTGGGTACTACATCAAAGTTCTGAGGACAGACAGAGGAGGTGAGTATATTTCCAATGCTTTTCTAATTTTTGAAAATATCATGGTATACACAAGCAATTTACTTCCAGGTATACACCGCAACAGAATGGTGTGGCAGAGAGAAAGAATAGAACCATCATGGAGATGGCGAGAAGTATGATGAAGGCAAAGCATCTTTCAAATGAGTATTGGGCAGAAGCGTAAGCTACTCATTGTTTACATCATAAACAGTGTCCAATGAAAAATTGTTCAAACATGGTTCCTCAACAAGCTTGGACTAAGAGGAAACACAATGTTTCTCATTTTATAATCTTCGGTTGTGTGGCATACACACATGTGCCTAATGAGCTAAGGAAGAAGTTAGACAACAAAGGAGAAAAGTGCATATTTTTGGATATTCAGAGAATACAAAAGCTTACAAGTTGTTTAATCTAGTTACCAAAAAGGTCATAATCAGCAGAGATGTATAGTTTGTTGAAAATGAGGCATGGGATGGAAGTATTGAGAAAACTTAATCAGTGTAATAGCAATTATTCCTCATGATGATATGGTAGATGAAAGTATAGAGCAACAAGGTATTGTATCTTCTTCGAATCTTGGACATGCACCACAAGTTGTAGCACAAGCTACACCTCCATCTACATCTAGGAGGTCTCCAATATTTCAGTCATCTTCAACCATCCAACAGACACCACAAAGAACACTAGAAAGCAACTCCTTCAGTACAAAACAGTCCATCATCAGATAGCCCTTTGTAGAGAGAAAACAAGGAGTCTTAGTGAGATTTATAATGTTGATACAACTAATGTTTTTTCAGTTTTTGCATTGTTTTCTCAAGCTTTGCATATCCAGTATACTTTGAAGAGGCTATAAACAATGAAGTTTGGGTTCAAGCCATGGATGATGAGATAGATGCTATAGAGAAGAATCAAACATGGGAATTGGTATATCTTCCAGAAGGAAAGGATGTGATAGGAGTGAAGTGGGTCTATAACACCAAATATACTTGCTAATGGTAAAGTACATCAACATAAAGCAAGGTTGCTTGTCAGAGATTTTTCACAACAATATGGAGTAGATTACAATGATACGTTTGCACATGTAACACGTTTGGACGCGGTAAGAATGGTTTTAGCAATTGTAGCTCAAAACAAATGGCCTATTTATCATATGGATGTAAAATCAGCATTCTTGAATGGTTTTCTTGAAGAAGAATTTTATGTGAATCAGCTAGAAGGTTATGAGATTGAAGGTCATGAAGGAAATATATACAGGTTGAAAAAGCGCTCTATGGTCTCAAGCAAGCACCTAGAGCTTGGTACAACATGATTGATTCTTATTTGATACATAATGGTTTTAGTAGGAACAACAGTGAGCCTACCTTATACATCAAGATCAATGAGCAAGGTAAAATTTTGATTGTTTGTTTATATGTGGATGATTTAATCATCACTTGGAAATCTATCTACAAATTCATTCAAATCAGTTATGAAGAAATAATTTGAGATGACATATCTAGGCCTCATGCACTATTTTTGGGCATTAAAGTTCAACAATCAGAAGTTGGAGTTTTTATTTCACAAGCAAGGTATGTTAATGATGTTTTGAAGAAATTTAACATGTTGAATTGTAAGCCAACACCAACACCTGTTGCAGTAGGTTTGAAGTTAAGCAAAGATGACAGCGGATCATTTATAGATCCAACATTGTTCAAAAGGCTAGTTGGAAGTCTCATGTATTTGATAGCCACAAGGCTAGATATTATGTATGGTGTGAGCCTCATCTCAAGGTTCATGGAATCTCCAAAAGATTCACATTGGAAAGCTGGAAAAAGGATTTTGAGGTATGTATGTGGAACTAAGAATCATGGAATTTTGTATTCAACATCAGATGAGTTCAAACTCATAGGTTATACAGACAGTGATAGTGTCAGAAGTATTGATGACAAAAAGAGCACATTCGGCTATGATTTTCACTTTTGAACAGTGTAGTTTCATGGGCATCGAAGAAGCAACCCATAGTCACACTATCTTCAGCAGAAGTAGAGTATGTAAGCGGCATGCAAGAGCAAAGACACCGAGGTTGTTTGGATGAGAAGAGTGTTGAAATATTTGAGGCAGAATCAAGAGGATGTTACATAGATTTTTGTGACAACAATTCAGCAATAGCATTATCTAAAAATCATGTTTTTCACAAGAGGAGCAAGCACATAGACACGAGGTATCACTTCATCAGAGAATTGGTTAACAACAAGAAATTTTTTCTTGAATTTTGCAGATCTGAAGATTAGTTTGTTAATATTTTTACAAAAGCTTTGGGCAATGAAGTTTTTGAGTATTTGAGAAGTTGTTTGGGAGTTTGTGATCAGGAATATGTTAGATCTAGAAGTGTACACTCGGCTCCAGAATAATAAAATTTTGAAGGTCAAAATTAAGGGGAGTGTTATAAAAAGACTTTAATTTATCCCTTGGTTTATTCTTTGGAAAAGCTAATAAAGCAAATAAGTCGAAAGCTTTATATTGCACAAAAGCATGTGTTTTTAGTTGATGTTCTATTTTTAAGTGTTGAGTGTTTTTTTGTTAAATGAAAGCCATCTATTTATTAGAGGCAATTGTAAGTGTTTTGATATAACACATTTAGAGAGATTGTATTGAGCCAAATCTCTGACAAGGAAGAAGAAATATATGCATGGAAGTGTTGATCGAGTTTGCGCAATAACTGCTTTTATTTACAATTCTTTATTTTATTTTTGTTAGTTGTTATTTTATGTGCCTAGTTTCTAAAAATAAAACATGGAATGCAAAAAACATAAATCAGCCCCCACCTATTTGAGTCGCTGGAAGAGGTCTTCGAGTCCCTATGCGGCGGGTGCTCCGTTTTTTCAGGAGGAGATTCTATTTTTTGCAGTTGAAACAAAATAAATAAACCATGGGACCACCTGTCCGCACAATTTCCTTGCGATTGCCCTTGCGTGGGACCGCTCCTTTATTATGCATCCAACTAATAAATGAAATGCATCCTCATTTAGATTCCATACCAAAGACCGAAGATACATGTTGGATAAGAAAAACATTGATCTTAGACATGCTAATGAAAAATATAATCCAAAATTTCCTCAATGCGGTGATAATAATGGTTACACCATAAGCAAGGTGAGCAATGGTTGTTGATAAGCTGTTATAATACCATATAGGAGTAGACAATGCTCTTAGCCCAAGGATTTCTCTAGAAGCTCATTACTGGATCATATTATGTAAGCACATGAATGGATCAAACTAATAGTCTTCGTTTATTATGCTAGCACAAATACAATTCCCGAAATATGTTTACAAGGAGAATGTGTCAAATAAATAGGCACAAAGGTTATTGAAACCAACCTAGATAGTAGGGAGGAAGGTTGTTCCCCTATTTACATGTAAATCAAATATGCAACGTAAATAGGGTAAGATCAAATATTTGGTCAATAAACCTTCCCTAAAAAATATAAAAACAACCTCCATAATTTAAGCTTATCTCACAAGTTGTGTGAACAATGACATTTGCAAGGGTAGTTTGGAAAAGACTCAAACCACCTACAAGTGTTAACACATCAACTCCAACACTCCCCATTTAAAAAATTGTGCAACCAAAAGTTTTCACTCTAAAAAATCATTGAATGTATAATTCCTTCATTTTCTAGTTTTCTCGTCTCTTCATGGCGTATAATCTCTTAATGTGAATTGTTAAATAAATAAGGAGTAAAACATCATTAGAATGAAAAAAATTGCCTCCCACCTTGATTTATGATCATAGGTGGCTATCTCTCTTAGTATGAGGTTGTCTCTCCTAATGTGGTTGTTTTGTCCATTATGGAGTTGTCTCTCCCAATAGGGTTGTCTCTTCCATTACGAAGTTGTCTCTCCCAATAGGGGTTGTCTCTTCTATTACGAGTCATATCTCGAATGTATTGGCAAGTATTTTATTCTTAGTCTCAAAGTCCATATGTCATAAACTGGAACCCGCAACTAGGTGACAAAGAAGTTTAACAACTCCCTTTTGTCTCTACCAGCTGATCTTTTGCACTCACAGTGTCTTAGTCTATTTATGGTGGTTTCTCTTAGCCTCTACCACTGTTATAGGCTAGAATGGAACTCTTCCATAAAAGGATGTTTTTATATAAATTCTCATCGCTTGACAACAAAGGCAAAACAATGCATTACAATATAAAACATTTGCTTCATGGATTTATGTTAGCATCTCTATCTTTCATTGAAATCCACTTGTACAATTTTCCCCTTTTTAGGGTCTTACAACTAGTTACAATATATAAGGATTTTCATTTACAATCATTGCCCAAGAAATTTGGGTCTTACAAAGTGCATACAAGAAATTGCACATGTATTACAAGTACATTTTTCAAATGCAAAGAAATGAATGTCAATGTACATTCATGAAACAACAATACTTGTTACCTTTTGTAATGACATCATGCCACCTCGTCTTCCCCGCTGGAAGATCACTTTGGCTTATGGTTATAACTTGCCTATTAACATGTCTTACAATTGTTGTTAAACTCAAAAGTGGTTTTTGGAGAACCCTTGCTTTTAAGTTCCCTCTAAATATAGATTTATTCTTTACCCATCTTGTCCATTACTACAAGAAAGATAAGCAATCATGCTAATTTTAACATGCATATGAGAAGGAAAATAAAAAAGACAAAACTTGCATTAGTTGTTCATTTTGTTGCTTCTCTAATGGATATTTGCTCCATATTCTATCTCAACATTTTACTCAAATTAATGAGTTAGTTTTCTTCATGATTATGAAACCCAACAATGTGAATAGGAGGAGCAAAATTTAGGCATGCTAAATGAATTTCAACTATGCAAATATGTTATCCATAAAGGCAAGTATTGTCTTACTTGCCCATTCTGACGGAGGCTCCTATGTGGGTTACTCCTGTTTATTTGGTTCTTCATGGGGTAGATGGTTTTTTCACAGGATTGGATTGTTGGTGTTTGTGCCACTTTCTTCAGACGAAGTTGAGGGTGGAATTTCCAACATTTTTCAATCCATTTTCCACTCATTCTACAATGAGTACAATAATTCTTTCTATTCCCTACATCTTGTTTTGGAGAGTAGTATTTTTAATCCTCATTTTTAAGGATTTCTTCTTCCAATACATGACCACACAGTGGTTATTTAATCCACAAAAAAGTACATGGAAATGAATACCACAAATTTTGTGCTACCTGACCATCCTTTGCATAGTCAAAGTGAACGTTGGAGTATTTATGTTGTCAATTTCTTATAGGATTTTCACTTGTGTAAGAATGCCAAGGGAAATTGTTTTCTCTCCTCCATTGGAATTTTCACCTTGCTTTGGAGATGTCTTACAAGATCATACCAAGCCAAGAACACAGATGCTAATCAAACACCACTATCAATAAGATGAAAGCAATTAGCGAATAACTTTACATAAAACCTTTGCAAACAAATGAGAAACAATATCATATATTATTATGGAACTCAATGCAATACATTGAGAATGGGCCTTGCTTAAATAGGCAAGGAATAACAATCTAAGAACCAGTCAAGGTTGTAGATCAAACCATAAATCAAGGAAATGACTAGTCGTCGAAGAACTAGTCAAGACCATAGATTTAGGAGAGAACTAGACATCAAGGATTTAGTCAATACCATAGATCAAGGAAAGAACTAGTCAATACCATAGATCAAGGAAAGAACTATACCTAACTAGATAATATCTCCTAATATCTAAATAATATAAAAAAATATCCACACACATAAGTGGGTGATAATGAATACAATAAAGGTAAATAAAGTACCTAGGTGAACATAAGCTAAGGTAAATACCTACTCGAACACCCCCTCAAGTGAAGCTAGGGGCCAAAATAGATGTGGCATGTCCACGGTATGCATCCCGGCAACAAGCCACCCGACGAGGTACTCATGTACAATAAGCGGAAAAAAGGGACACCGCAAGGTACCCAAAACCATGAATAACAAAGTAAAGAGAGTAAAGACGCGCTCCAAGGCATCCCAAGAAGCTCGGATCAAAAAAACTCATGCAACGTGAAGAAGTTTGGTGTGCACTATGGTCTGAGTCCACTGCTCGATCACAAAACTCAAAAACAATTGACACTGGGTTTCACCATAATAGCTCCACACAAGGAGACATCAATGGAGTGATGTCGAAAGTGTAAAAAAAAACACCAAACATAATTCGATCAACTTTGTAAAAATAGGTGTGTCACGATCCAAGAACAAAAACCAAAGCAACAAGACAAGGACACAAACTCTAGAGTGTCACGATCCAAGAAAAGCCAAGGTAACAAGGCAGGACACGAAACTGAAGAAGCGAGATCAACACCACAACCTCCCATACTGCTGAATGGGTGGAGTGACTAAAATCTATATGAGTTGCCCAAAATCAACTACTCAAACAACGACAAAATAACACTTTGGACTTCACCGAATAGATCCCCACAAGAGATACATCGACATGCCAAAAGTGTCGAAAATACAAATATGAAATCTCTCAACAAACAAGAGAGATACACTACACTCTTTAAAGAAAAATGTTCAAAACAAGAAGCATCACAATGCGTAAGGTATAGATAGTGGAGCAAGAGGCCGAATGGTGGAGCCATGTCTATAGAGTCCTTTCACAAATGCCTATGTCATTCTTATGAGTGATTAGATATCCACCCCAAATCAACACGGATAGATGAAGAAGATGCCTGCATATGACTTAGTGCAAAATGCTCAATGGGTGCATGCCAAAGAACATCGAATCTATGTCGGGTTGATCATGTCTAATAGCTGAAATCTCGGGTTTCGCAAGCCTAAGTGAAGGTGCGAGAACTCATGTGTTGCTCATGATCCTCAAAAAGAGTCAAGCAAACCAAAAAATGATCTCTGTCAATATGTGATCCCAATGAAGTATCTTCTCAAAACCAATGTCACGACGAGAATTCCACTTAACATGTGGAATAGAGGAAACAATACCCTATGAATGTCGCGCGATGACTCTGCTAGTGAGACCCATAGAGCGGAACATGCGAGAATCCGAATGTAGTGGTATGCTTCTTTAAAAAGCCATGTAACTAAGCGAAGTAGGATACACCACATATGAATGCTGTAATAGGCACGAGATGTGGAAGAGCATGCGATAATAAGCCTCACGGGTTTAGAAGCATCAAAAGCGAGTTCGGCTCAAAAGGCGGCGATCAATGTCGGTGGGTACAAGAGTAACAACTACTGAAGTGGACTAGGAACATGGATATGGTTATCCACAATATGATGGTGATGTTGTAGGCTAGCAAGTTTTTTCTGCGAGGAATGTATTATTGTATCCTTATCGTGAATGAGTGATTGTAGAAGAGAATTTCACTTCTTGAGCGATCTATTTTCTTCCAAACATTTTACGATATCCTCTTGAAGTCCACATACTTTAGAGAAAAGCATATCATTCTCAGAATCCATGATAGGTACAAACCGCAACTCCCAAAAATTCGGGATGTTGGGCTCAACCAAAATTACGTCCACATTGATTACAACACTCCTCCATATTTAGCACTTTATAATTATAGTGCAAGTCTCAAAATAAAGAACTCCAATGGGAAGAGCATGAAAAGACAAGCACTTTTGCAAAAAAAACGGCAGTCAAAACCGAGTTACCGATCAAAAATTACAAGCTTTGCAAGATTATACTCTACTTATTTATTTTAGTTGCCACTAAAATAAAATAAATTGTTGTTGCCTTCATCACAAAAATAAAATTAAAGGGGGCTGAAGTTAAGCACCAACTAGTAGGAATCACAATCTTTAAGCCCTCATATGACCATGCCATATGACCAAGGGCTAAGGATTTTAATGGGTGTTTGCATAACTTACTATTCTAGAGTGTGTCGCATGTTTTCGAGAAAGTCACATCCAACTGCCTCTTCTGGTAAAACTTACTATTTTTGGACTATATAGACGATGCCCTTTATTTGCCAATAATAAGAACTGCGTATTTTGCCCGAAATAGTAAAAATCGTGCATAGCATCCGTGGACCCTGCCAAAAAAGGAAAGATCCAAGATACGTTTGCACTGAGAAAATTGCCCTGTGTAGATCTCAAGAAATCCAATAGAACCAAAAAGAATCCCACGATTTTTTTCTTCACGGCACGAATCCCGAGGTAGATCAGTGTGCTTCCCTGCAACAATACAAAAAACCCAAAAAAATGACTGCCTCCAAAAATGGTCGATCTTAGGGTTTTCCCACCTTCCAGATCCAATGGAAGCCTCCGTTTTGCATAAAAACGCATGCGAAACAAAATACGACCAAATCCCAAATATATGAATATACAATGAATTTATTTACAAAATAAAACTTACAGACGGATGCCAACAACAATCTCCAGCTCTGATACCATGAAAGGAACGATAACCAGATCGTACCAAGCCAAGAACACAAGATGCTAATCAAACACCACAATCAATAAGATGAAAGCAATTCGCCAGAATAACTTTACATAAAACCTTTGCAAACAAATGAGAAACAATATCATATATTATTATGGAACTCAATGCAATACATTGAGAATGGGCCTTGCTTAAATAGGCAAGGAATAACAATCTAAGAACCAGTCAAGGTTGTAGATCAAGCCATAAATCAAGGAAATAACTAGTCGTCAAAGAACTAGTCAAGACCATAGATTTAGGAGAGAACTAGACATCAAGGATTTAGTCAATACCATAGATCAAGGAAAGAACTAGTCAATACCATAGATCAAGGAAAGAACTATACCTAACTAGATAATATATCCTAATATCTAAATAATATAAAAAAATATCCACACACATAAGTGGGTGATAATGAATACAATAAAGGTAAATAAAGTACCTAGGTGAACATGAACTAAGGTAAATACCTACTCTAACAATTTCTTTTAGGATTGTCACTTGTGCAAGAATGCGAGGGGAAATTGTTTTCTCTCCTCCATTGGAATTTTCACCTTGCTTTGGAGATGTCTTACATCCTCTTTGAATGATCTTCCCTTACTTGGAAGGCGGTTCCTTCCTTAACTTGTACTCACTCCCATGCTCACTTTGTGAGGTCTCGCTTAGTTTTCAAAGCAACAATAACCTCATTAGTAGGATTGACAAAACAAATCTTATATTTACCTTAAATAGGTTGTTTTTGGAGATCTAGTGGTGTAGGCTCTTCTCTTGAAGTGTGTCTTGCTTTAGTTGTTTTAGAGCATTCTTCAATCTCTCTCTTACCATTTCCATATCCCAAACCTACATAGTGAGGTCTTTCCTCTACTTGTATGGGATTAGTAATACCTTGGCCATTGATTCCAAGGCCCTTTCCATCAAAACCCATCCTATTTAGTAATTTGGATCCAATACCTTTAGTATGTTTCTCAAATTTACCAAAATCAACATTTGATTCTTGATGGGAGAAAGGAATATATGGTGATTCACTTACAATGCATACTTGAATGGTTTATGCATATGCGGTAGAGGTTTTTCCTTTGTCTAATAGACTTATCTGTCTCCTCCACTTCTTCACCAATTTGATACTTTGCCAAGATCTCATCCTTGGCTTGCAACTCAAGTTGCAATGATTCAATGACACCCATGAGAAATTTTCCATGGCTTGTCAATCTCTCTTGGAGCTCCTGATTCTCATCCTCCAGGATTTCCATCTTCTTCTCAACTCAAAGTTTTCCTCATGAATCTGGTGGTTAATGGCTTCAAGCTCCTCAAGTCTTTCCTTTTTCAAATCCTTTCCCATGGTTATCATGTTACAACATGTATCCAACTGCAAATTGAACCAATGCAATAATCTAACGCAAAAAACTATTATCGAAACTTCGAAAACATGCTTTTATACCAAACTTGATCCGAAAACGGTTAAACAAAAGCTCGACTCGAGTTTCTTGTGTTTTGTGGATAATTATTTGATCACAAATTCTCGTACCGAGTTAGAATTTAGCATATTAAAACTCGAATTGATTAGGAATGCAAAACCACACTACTCCACCAATTCCGCATCCATATTCATCATTTCTCAATTTTCCCATAATTACTTACAAATACGTAAAATTGGCTTAATATTTGATGAAAATCAATGTTATATCTTAATTAGGAAACCCAATTAACCATGGAAGACATTTCAACTGATCTACTTAACCAGTTTACTAGTTTTGGATACTTTATGAAGTAGTTTCCATTTCTAAAAGCGATTATAAATGGCTTAAAAACTTTAAATGCGAGATCATGACTTGATTAAAAACAACGGTAGGAATAAAAATCATAGACAAATACTCCAAACTTGATAACGAAGTTCATCTCAGAGGGACTACGTCCCCCTTTCGTTAAAAGATGAACCGATCCTATTAAAATGACGTAAAAACATTACATTTTTACATCAAAACCTCCAAAATGGTCATTAGGACCTACATATACTTATGTCTCGGACTCTAGGAAGTCTCCAATGGTTGGTTCCTACAAGAATCGAGTGTTGTACTTATCTCTCTTTGAAAAGACCTTCTCTCTCCACAAGGCTATTTTCTCTCTCTGAAAAGGCTAAAAAAATCTCCCAAAATGTGGGACTAGCAATTCCACAATGTCTACGAAGTTGTTTGGTTTTTTTCCCTCAACATCCCCGCATCAAAATGACATTATGTTTGCTAATTCTCTCCTTTAAAGGGGTTGATCCTCCATTAAAGGCCTGTAATAAAAAAGCAGTGCCCTTGAAATGCCAATTAGATTCTTTTATATTATTTCTAGCCCCATGGGCTAATGGCTAAGGTCAATCTTTTTTTCCCACATGGTGAGGGGTTCGAATCCCTCCCATGTGCTTTGTTTTGTTTGGTTTATCCCCAAATATTCAAGTTTATCACCAAAATTTCCCCACCGCTACCTAAGTTAAGCCTTTAGCCTAACAATTAGGCTACAAGAATAGCTCGAGGGTGGTTAGTAGGGCAAATCCCTCAATTGGCGTGACAGTGTGGGGATAGGATTGAATGCCTCTTGTATTGAATTTAGTGGGAAATCCCACATGCACTAGGAAGATAAGATAACATGCTTTTAAAAGCCTTTGTCGATCCATGTTAGTCGTGGCTTAGGCTACGTGCTTGCCTTGTTTTGTTTGAAAGCCCTCCCGGAAATGTTGAATTGGAGGGCTCAATTGTTAAGATCGTGGCGCTCGTCACTTGATTCGCACTTGGATGCGGGGGTGGTTGTGGTGAGTTGTGTTGACTCAAGACCGTAGCTCAACAACATTGATCTCGAGCTCGGTGACTATTCATTGATCTCCACTCGTTTGGAATGGGAGTTGGACTTGACCAAGTGATAAGTGGCTCGACCACCGAAATGGCAATGAGTTGGCTCTGTTGATCTCGACTCACCCTCCATCTTGTCAAGTGGTTGGGAATCTTTGACAACACCATGGGAATTATCCCACATGCATGGTAATTTGGTCTTGATGAGCTTAATAAGAAAGAATTCTTGCAATGCAATATGAAATAGGTGGCAGGGTCCCCCTCTTGAAAAGAGTGGACCCCACCGGTTGTTGGGCCCCCAACCGACATACCTTGTGGGACCCACCTCGAGCAGCGAAGACAGGAGGCTATGAACCAAATTTTTGCTCTGCAAATTCTACCATTTGTCGCCATCACACTCGTCCTCTTTTCGCACTCTCTCGCATGCCACATCGGTGTTGTGCAACATGTGCTTTAATTTTGCCATTTTGGAGAGAAAATTCAGCAAACTATATCTTCCACATACGATATCTATTTTGTCACATTCAAAGGCATCGGAAAGCTCTCAACGAACTCTTTTGTATTTAACTAGTTTTGGAAAGTTTATGGAACAACTAAACCGTGAATATCCTTCAAATCGGGGAGCCATGCCCACACCATCCGGAGGAGGTGGGGTAACACTAGTGGATGTGTCCCATGCGGGACGTAATAGCGATCACTATTGTACAACATAAGTATGATGTGATTGTAATTTATGAATTGTAGTAGTTGATATTGAATTAGTCGTAGCAATTACTAATTATTGATGTGTTGTGATTACAAGGGACAACTATTAGACTATGATTGGTGATGCCTCAATCCACACATTGATGCGAAAGTGCCCGTGAATGTTATAGATGTTGGGCTTTGGAGCGGGTGGATGGCATAACAAGCGAAAATGTCTACCTTCTTGACCCGGTTACAATAGTTCTCACAACATGCACAATGATGGTCGAGTAAAGAGATGATTTCTAGGTCGAGCTAGATAGACAACCCTTTACCCCCACAAGGACAAAGTTCAAACAGAATATTTTGAGCAAATACATGACCCTACATGCAAAGAAATGGAGGGTACTATTAGAGCTAGGAGGGTTGTGTGGGAGAGTGCAACAATATAGGTCATAATCACACACCCACCAACAAAGATCCAGGAGGCTTTGACTTCTCATGCTAGTATAGAGACAAACAACTTAGATGATTTCAAGGATGATGGTGTATGATGGACTATTGTAAGGGGTTTGCCCCTCGTTGTATATGATTTTTAACGAGGCATTAAATATATATGAGCATTTTTATGTTCACATTGTGTCCTATTATGGCTTTAATTGAGATGTGTAATCGATAACAATAGATTAGAATGGTTGATGTGATATAGATGGATATATGAGTTAGCATGATACTAGGCGTGGTCATCCCAAGGCACGAGAATGCAATATAATGATTTGATATTCATTGATTCTTCGTTTGTTTCTCAATAGATTTCGTTTTATTTATTGTTGTATTATGGTTGTCCAATAGAGGTGTTAAATTTAGATATACATATAGATTAGGAGATTGAGGCAATCATATAGGCAAGAATCATCACTCAACCAAGGGCTCCCTAAAGGGGTTGCATAGGACATCATGGTCTCTACAAATTGTTGCACCGAGAGGTTGAAACGAAGAAAGGCATGCATCGAAAAAATAACAACCTTAGTCTCAAGCTACTTTAACCTTTGCTCTAAAGTGTAACAATCATTGTCACAATGTCCATTATTGTCATGATAGTTGCAATAAAGTTGGCCTTTCACCTTCTCCGGCCAATGAGGATGATGAAAATTAGATGGTAGCATGATCACGAGTTTATCCAATAAGGTTTACAAAATATTTGAGGTCTATCTCAAGCCTATCGAAGCAAAGAGGTTCTCACTTATGTACTCGAGAGCCTAAGAGGCCTCTTGGGTGCCTTACATCGAGTACTAAGATGAAAGAGTATTTCCTCCGTATAAGATCTCAACTTGAAGATGAATCATTTATGGTACTTGTATCAAGTGCCATATCGAATAGGATCATCAACACGCGTATGCACTAACTCTCATGGGAGAGAAAGTTCTAGCTCCAAAGCAATAACTTAAGGAAAAGCTCAAGGAATGAGCCACACGTAACATATAATAAATTCCCCCTTCTTCAACTTTGGCTCCACATTGCACAAACCTCGACCTTGATTTTATGGAATATTTGGCTAGAATGAAACACAAGGATCTTTAGGAGTCGAGTACCATGTCGGCATAGGCTAATTTGTAGGTGGATGTGATCATTTCAAAGTGAATGTCTTACAAATTCGTAGTTGAGCAAGGAAGTAGGTGGAGTGATTAGTTGAAAAAATGGCCTCTTGCAGTATGCCCCCTCTAAATGGGACAGAACTATATGATAATGATCATTCTTTGGTTCAAGGGAAGGCTCCCAAGGTGCGATGGGTAAAGCTGAATTTTGATTGTGCCTCCGTGGATCTTGAGGATTACGGGCTTGGGGTATTTTCTTCATCTACCCCTAAGAGATTCCATTCGACCATTGTCTCATTTTTACCCTAATAATGAGGCAGAATTTAAATCACTTATACGAACGGCCTTCGATTGGCTAGTTCTTGCAAGGTGAAAGGGAATTTGATTGTGGTTGTCAATGCAAATGATCAAGGCTAGTGCCCCAAATTGGAAGCTTACCTATATTCTTCAACATTCTTTTGATATGGAGTCATTCCACCATGCCTCCCTTGCACATTGTTTGTTGGTAGGGGAGATGCCCGACTAATTTAAGAGCAAACACAAGAGAACTTAAATGTCTTTTAAAAATTGAGTGTCTACAATCCAACTTTACAAAAGAGTTCGTTAAGCTTTAGGAAAAGGTGTTATGGGCATCCAAGTATTATTTCTTTTATTTTATTTTGGAGTAATTATATATTAATATGTTCTAAGTGATGGGTGTAGGGGCATCATCGAGGTCGAAAATATGATGTAACAATTTAAAATTGAAGTTACCATGTGACAATCAAATGTACATCAAATTTACAATTGAAGTTACTTTGTGGCAGTCAACTTTATATCAAATTTAAGGTTAAAAGTATCATGTGACGATCAAATGGACGTCAATTTAAGATAAAGGCACCATGTGACGATCAAATGGACGTCAATTTAAGATGAAGGCACCATGTGGCGATCAAATAATAATAATAATAACAATGGGTTTTATAGTCCACGATGTTGGGCACTGTTCTTGGGTCTACAAATGGCTCAGTAGCATATGGGACTACCTCGTACTCCCAGTATGTAGGAGGCACCTAATTGTGCTTCAAATACGAGGCGTACATACCCTACCCCCTGCAAGATTTGAACTTGTGATCTCTCTTTCAAGAGCACAAGTTCTTCACCATTAGGCCAACTCAAGTGTATGTACTCCCATGTGAAAGTCAAAGGTCAAGAATAGAAGCGAACATGCTCACACCATTATGTTCCACCTCCACACCATTGTAGAACACCTCTTGGCTAATCAAATATTTTGAACTCATGTCACACATTTTTTTAATGTCATCAACAATCTTACAAAACTTGCTAACAATATTTAAAGAATATTATGCATTCTAACTTCATCTTTGATGTAAATAGCAATAGCACCGTAGTTCAGGTCTATGGCAATGGCACAATATTGAAATAATTAGAAAGTAACGTACACCTTGCTTAACATTCTCTTTTAATTTTATGTGTGCAGTAGTGTCAAAGCATTAGTCTGTTGACCTTTACTTTAACCACCTTACCAAACGTGAAATTTTCGCAACTGGCTTTAGCATTACGAAACACTGTAGCATTTTAATTGGAAGGAGAGTCGAGAATCTGAATCCATTGAGCAACAAACCATCTACGCAAACGCTTGTCTAATAGATTGATTTCATGCATTTTGAGTTATAAAACCTTGAGATGTTGAGGAATTGCGGTACATGCATCTTTCCTTCCTAGTAACAAGCTAACTTGAATACCATTAAAATTGGAGTCAAAATATGCATCAGAGAAAATATATTATGTGAGTAGCCTGTAACTTTATGATCTGCCAGACTATAAACCATGCGGAACCAAGAAAATGCCACGCCACTAGCATCCAACTCTTCTTTATATATTTTCCATAGAATATCATAGAAACCGTCACTGGAATTAATTTTCCACACATGACCATCATAAATGCCGAATGTGCATATTCACCACACGTTAATGTCTGACCGTGAGTTCACATTCATAAGCAGGAAATGTATAGGAAGAAGGGATTAATTTTACATAATAATAAAAATAACCTCTCAGAAGGGATTAATTTTATATAATAACAAAAATAACCTCTCAGAAAATTAAGGAGAGTATTTCTGGACGAGTTATTTAAGGGACATCATACAACAAATGGTAGAATCAAAATACAAGAGCAAGAAACAATTCCATGTCTCTCGATAACCTTTCACTATGTGTAAGTCTCAAACAACTTATTTCTTGTTGAAAAAGAGAAGCCGCTGACAGGAAGACACATTAAAAACCTCAATTTTTCTGCGTTAACAGTGAACATATATTCTCAAAACTTGAAGACACCTGGCAGCTCATATAAAAAATTCGCAATGATCTTACCCTGTTGTTCAGGTAACTTTCTTCACATTTTTGGCAGCAGAAATGTGGTCCTGCAAGGTCAGTAAGCATTAGTAGGCGGCAATGTTGAGCACAGACTATGTTTGCATACATTCAAATTATTTACAATTAGACGTAAAGGCAAATAGATGCAAGCCACATACAAGTTATCTCTGAAAAACTTGTAAGTTTTAAATTCAAAACGGATTTTCAATGTAGGATAAGACTATCTATAGTTCGGCATAGTTGGGGCCCGAGGTACCTGTTGTATGGTCGAAATATTTCATCTTCCACCTCCACGAATATTTTGCAGTTCTTAATTACAAGGCATTTTATTCATTACATGTGGATTGGACCACATAAATGCAAGTTTTGACCAGTGTATTGAGCTGAATATTTGGATGACACAGTTTATGAGCTAAGCAAGTTTAATTGTTTTATAAATATTTCTGCTACTGTGCAGCACACTTTTCAATCTCAAATCTTGAATTTCCTGTGGAGAAGGGTTCCTACTTTTACATGTCGAGCATCATTCTTGCATCTTTCATGAGAAACAGCATTCCAGAAAATGCTTACAGCTAATTTGGTATATGTAAGTATTTCAGAGATTGCAGATCCTATTGTATTCAGGAATCTTTTTTGTTGTTGGATACAAGAGTAACTTGAACATCCACTCTTGCCTATATCTGTCACAACTTTGGCAGCCTTTGCCTGAATTGACTTGCAAGCTCAGCCATGTTGGTGCAAGAAAGTATAATTCAGGTGATGATGGAGTAGGTTTAGGTCACACAACAAATAACAATTGCAAAGATGGAGAAAGCTACCTTAAGTATGAAATAAACAATTTTCCTATGATTTACAAATGCCCTATCAGGAGATCGCTTAATAACTAATTCGTTAACCTCCTCCAAGTCTCAATCAAGTAGAATATTTGCATATTGAAAATCACAGCAGTTGCTCTAAAAGAGTTAAAAATGCAAGATTATCATGGTTCGTTTTAATTTCTATCCAAGCACAATGCACCCCAGATCATGTCAATGATACTCGAAAAATATTGATGTAAGCTTGTTATCCGCCATTAATATGTTGATTTCCTTCCCATCACATGACAAGACATAAACCCAATGCTATTCGGGACACATCCTCCCCCATTTCCCAGCTCTTCAGATGTTTGGGGACTTGGGGTCAGACAAAGCGTCCCCCATGCTCCTGAGGCGGCCAAAAATAAAGGGAACATTCCCAGAATTCCGGAGACATTTCCAGGATGTCACCGGTTCTTTCCTGCACCTTTGGGGATGCCATGATGTCCATCCCGGCTTATCCCCACTGGTGCTGAACGCAGCAGATCCAAAAATAAAATACAAAACACTTTAAAAATTAAGAAGGTAAATAGTTGAAAGATTGAGCCGAAAAAAAAATTATATGAGCAAAATGCATGAGGTTTGTAAGAGTCTGTATTTGCTGAATGATATACACATGCAGCCAGAAGTACTGAGAAGTGAGTGTTGGTCAAATTCAACATCTTGATAGTGGGGATCCAATTAGGCAGCCTGCTGAAGAGCATTTGCAGTTGGTACAGAAACAAATAACAAGTCATGGCTCTTGGAGAAGGGAATCGAGGCTTTGTTTTAGTCTTTGTGAGTGCATTGGCGATTCCAGTAATGAGGTCCCTGAAGGAGGAATTTTGATTAATTTGTCCTTTCATATTGAGTAATTGACAATAGCAGCTTGGATGTAATGGGAATTATGAAGGGTACCTGCTGCTGATTTTTAGTGAAGCCGAACTTGACCAGTGATATAGGTCTTCCACTTTTCCCAAAGCAATGGTGGCATGTTGAAGTGGATCATTGCCTGTCTTGTCGCTCGTCTTGGGTTTCACTGGGATTAACACCAGGTCTGCTCAGTTTGATGAGGGTTTCTTTGCCTGTAGAAACTGTTGAGTACTGTTGCCTTATCTTGATATAAAGAGTGGCAGTTGTACTGGAAGTGGACATATATTGACAAATAAGAATATATATACAAATAGGATGACTATGTACCCTTCCCATGTTAGTTAATGTATCATCATGTACCTCTCAAGTCTTTTCACAGTCTCATCTCACAGTTCTGGGTTAGCATGTTCATTGTTGTTATTGATGTATCTCGAATTTGCATTATGATATTAATAATTTTTACTTATCAAATGGATTATTGGATTAATGGTTTTAACATTTATTTAGTAATTACTAATTTATTGTTTTAAATTTCATCTTATTTAGTTTGATTAAGTTATTTTTTTATTTATTTGTATATTTTTAATATTTATCTATTATTTTAATAGCCACCCCCACCATCCCCAAAAAAATCCTGTCCCTACATTGCCACACCCCCATCCCGAAGTCTTAGGTAACCATGCATAAACTCAAGGATTAAGGATCTAGATTTAACATTGTTATTGCAAGTACCATAGATAGAATACTCGCCAAAAACTCACCGAGTTTACAAAAACTCGCAAAAAAACTTGCAAAACGATTAAATCGCAGGAAAACTCGCCAGAAAAGGGAAAAAAACATGCCGAGTTTTGGGGAATACTCGGCAAGTACTCGCCAAAACTCGGCGAGTTCGTGGGTAAAACTCGCCCAATACGGTTTTCACACGCAGAACACGGTTTTCACACGCAAAAACCGCTTTTTACACAGTTTTGGCTCTTTAAAAAGCCCTCTACTCCCTCATTGTCACTCACACAACCATTTGAGCTTGCATTGCTTGTGTTGAGTGGATTTTGGAGCGAATTCGAGGAGAGAATTTGGAGATTTGCATTTGGAGGTAGGTTTTTTTTTTTTTAATTCTTTGAAGTTTTTTCAAATTTTGTGTATATTATTTAGGTTTTATAGATTCATATTGTGATTCTAAATACATGTAATGTAAAATCAAATGCTTGTAATTTTTTTATACTTATTTGCAGACAAGAGGTATGTATTTTTTTTTTTTTAACGCAAATTCATTGTAAATTAGTTAAATTTTATGTATGTGTATTGTAATCGATTCGTTTTGTAATTCTAAATACATGTAATGTTAAATCGAATGCTTGTAATTTTTTTATACTCATTTGCAGCCAGAGGTATGTATATATTTTTTTTTACGCAAATTCATTGTAAACTAGTTAAATTTTATGTATGTGTATTGTAATCGATTCGTTTTGTAATTCTAAATACATGTAATGTAAAATTGAATGCTTGTAATGTATTTTTTTTTTTTTATTTACGCAAATTTGTTATTCAGGCACGTTTTGTTTTTAAAATTAAATTAAGTTTACGTTTTCTAATTTTTTAAATGTGCATTGTGTTGCAGATTAGAGCTTAACAATGGCATCAAGCTCGGCATCAGGTTCACTAGCAAGGACCGTTCCTCTCGAATGCCCGTTCCAAAGCATGGAAGTATGTTGTACGTGGAGCTAGTGAGGGCGAAATTTATTGCAATTTCTGTAACAAAAAAATGAATGGAGGCATCAATCGTTTGAAATATCACCTTTCAAGTATTGTTTGCCGAGATGTTACGGTTTGCCCCAACGTGTCGGAAGAGGCAAAGCGAGAGATTAGAGTAGAGCTGGCAGAGTTAGAGGAGAAGAAACTAGAGAAGGCAAGGCTGAAGGCAGCCATAGCACAAGCTATTAGACTTGGGGCTGCAATGGAAGAGGATTTAGACGATGATGCGGCAACAATTGTGGGCTCTACTCGTGGTCCACGCATACGAAGAGGAAGAGCCGGAAGAGGCACATCTTCATCGAGTTCGAGTAAAGGCATACCGAGTTTTTTTGTAGCAAGGAACACACCTAGAGCACAACCTTCATTGGAAAGTACACTCTAGAACAAAGATATGCACGAGGAAGTGGATAAAGCTTGTGCAAATTTTTGGTACTACAACAACCTGCCGTTCAATGTGGCAAAGAGCCCATACTAGGAGTACTTGGTGACAACGTTGACAGTTGCAGGGAAAGGGTACAAGGCACCCTCTCCAAAAGATTTGAGTGGGAAATTACTTGAGGGTGCAATTGCAGATGCCACTACCATGCTAGAAGAGCACAAGAAACAATGGAAAAATTCGGATGCACCATTCTTTCAGATGGGTGGACGGATGGAAGGAACCGCACCCTTGTTAATTTTTTAGCAGCTTCAAATAGTGAGATGGTGTTTTTAAAGTCTATTGATGCCTCTAACATAATAAAAAATGCAGAGAATTTGAGTGTTATGTTAGAGACGGTTGTATTAGAGGTTGGTGTACAAAATGTTGTGCAAGTTGTCATGACAGGCAATGCGGATATATGTGACCGGAGACTACTGCAAGAGAGACATCCATCACTCTTTTGGACTCCTTGTGCAGCTCATTGCATTGACCTTCTTTTGGAGGACATAGGCAAAATTGATTGGGTGAGGCCGGTTGTAGAAGATGCAAGATCTATAACGAAGTACATATACAATCACCCTTGGGTTTTGAGCTTGATGAGAGAACACACAAAGGGAAAGAACTTGTTCGAGCCGGTGTCACAAGGTTTGCAACTAACTTCTTGACGTTGCAAAGTATTTCTAGTTTGTTGACACCTTTGAAACAAATGTTTGTGAGTCAAGCATGGCTAGACTCACAATATTCAAAGAAAGCTGACGGAGAGAGGGTTGCAAAGATAGTTTTTGATGATATCTTTGCAAAGAGAGCTATAGAGATCATCAAGGTAATTTCAAACTTTGATTTATATTTCATTCCTTCATTTTAATTTGTTAAATTATAAATATATTGTTCTACTTTTCACTTTTTTCTTTCACTTCTAATATGTATTGTAAGTTTGCAACCTTACATTTTAATTTGTGTGTAGGTGTCGAGCCGTTGATGAGAGTTTTGCGTTTGGTTAATGGGGAGAAAAACCCCATGGGGTTTATATATGAGGCCATGGATAAAGCCAAAGAGTCTATCCAAAACTATTACAGGGGGGATATCGTCAGATATGGTCCCTTTTGGGAGATTATTGATCGGAGGTGGAGCAATCAACTCCACCAACCTATTCATGCGGCGGGTACTACCTCGGCCCCAAGTATTTCTACTCGACGGCTTCACGATGTGAGCGGAGAGGTTATGGAGGGCCTTTCAACATGTATTGAGAGGATGATACCGGATGTTGAGACGAGGGACCTCGTCATTTTAGAGCTGCAGAGTTACAAACATGCTAGGAGAGACTCTTTTCTTCGGTGCTAGCTATTCGAGGGAGATCCACACAGTCACCAAGTAATAAAAATTAGAATGTTTACCAAGTTACTTATTAGTTACAGATTTGATTTTATTAATTCATTATAAATTTTTGATTATCTTGTTTGTAGGTTCTTGGTGGGAGGATTGGGGAGGGAATACCCCAAATCTTCAAAAGTTAGCCCTCAAAATTCTATCTCAACCTTGTAGCGCTTCTGGATGTGAACACAACTGGAGTTTGTTTGAGGCCATTCACACGAAGAAGCGCAACAAGTTGACTCAAAAAAGGCTCAACGACTTGGTTTTTGTGCAATACAATCTCCGGCTTCACACAAAAAAAGTTGAGGCCACATCAGAGGAGCTCATTGATTTGGATGAGATAGATCCATACAGTGAGTGGATGGGCAAGAAGAGGAAAACCCTACGTTCACAAAGAGACAAGATTCCTTCTTTTGAGAGGGAGGCTATGGAGGGAGAAGCACCAGCAGGACTCCGAGGAGACATTGGGTGGATGACATCTTTGGAGGTGATCTCCAACATGCGTGAAAGGAGCCACCAAAGACCACCATCTAGTTCCATGATCGAGCTAGATTCGCAACCTTCTAGAAGAGTGGAGACGCAGCCGAGTGTGGGGACTAGTAGAGGCACTAGACCCTCTCCCCAATTTTCTCTAGATTGGGGAAGAGGAAAATGTAATTTATTGTATATCGTAACTTGCATAGATATGAAATTTATGATGATATTTTTCAATGTCAATCATCATAAATTCATATTACTTATCAGTCGGTTGTCGTATTCACATGATGATGCGATTTTGTATTGTATTTGTATTCAAATCTAATAGAAAACACTTCTCCAACATTTTATGGGCTCATTTGATACATTTTGTAGCTATGTGTTGCTTAAAATTTATGTTTTTTAAAGAAATTTGAGTATTTTTTAAGTTGCCGAGTATTCTGAGTATTGGCCGAATATTGCCGAGTTTTTGCCGAGTTTTTTTTTGGGGTCTGCCGAGTATTTGGATTTGGCGAGTATTCCTACTATGGCAAGTACAACTGCATTTACAAGGAAAGAAACCAATGTAAATATTCACATGCATCTTCAAGAATTCGTGGCTTAGCAATGTCCAAATCATTAGAGCCTTTATTGAATTTCATTTTAGAGTAAACTTGCCTACCCTTATCTTCCATGATCTGTGTTTCCCACCAATCAGAACTCCACATCTAGACGGCTAAGAAATTGAAAAGGTGAAATGTTTTCTTAATAAGAAAAGCAAGAATAATATAGATCCTCGGGAAGGTAGAAAAAACATAAAAGAGCAGTAATATGGACCTGAATATTCAAGCATGCAGTCCAGAGATTTAAGATGCTCTTTTATATTGTGATATGGTTGATTTTGAGGAAAACTGGATATCAAATTCCTGAGTTAGGTCTATTAAAATAAATGATATCGAAGTAATCCATACCCACCTATGGAATATTTCACTGATCCTAACATAGGTGACTGACTTCTAAAAATTATTATTTTCAACGTTGTTCTATTGTAAACCCTCCCAAATCTGAGTCCAAACTCCGTAATCCTGATGTTTTTCACCTTTGCTCTGACCCCGGACAAATAGTAGATACAAAAGAATATTCATACATATTTAGAATGTTAAAAGATTTCATCATAATTATTGGCCTCCCACATGGACATGATTACTTTGATGAATGATACTGGCGACCTTTCAAGTGAAACTGTTTTTATTCAGCATGAAAGAGGTGGCCGGTCAAGGAAGTAGATCTCAGGTTTATCAAACAACTAACATTAATGCTACACAGAGTTCAACTCCCTGGAAAAAAATCTCAATGACTAGGATAGAGGTGGCCGGTCAAGGAAGTAGATCTCAGGTTTATCAAACAACTAACATTAATGCTACACAGAGTTCAACTCCTGGGAACAAATCGCTAAGAACAGGTTCATGAGACAAGAAACCCATCAGATAAATATTTGATACCAAAACATTGGATTTGTTAAGGGAAGATTGTATAAGGAACATAAAGGCTAAGATCAACTATGATTAACACTTCAGGGCCTAAGGCACAAGATCCTTCTATCCTCGATTTATCAAACTTTACTAACAGTTCGAGTCTAGGGACTTCAACATGATTTAGACATTATAAGAAATGTTTCTTATAGTTAAAAGCATGTGTGGACAAACAAAAAGATCTTAATTCAGCAGAAATAAACTTACTGCAATAAAGTCAAAGGCCCTTGTTTTCTCCTCTTTTCTTGAATTTTCTGCATTCAAAACACGACTAGCAATTGGATCGCTCGAAAAGTCAAAACCATCTGGATACATATGAGCAGACCCTTTGCCAATTCCAGAATCAGTCTGCAAAAGGACTCCAGAATCCGGATTTATTCCCATTCCAAAATGCTGCAAATTAGCCATTGCAGCTAGTAGTTGCTGCTGTGCAAGTGGGTTTCCAATTGGTCCAAAGTTCATTTGTTGTAACGGGAACATTTGAGGCATCATCATATTTTGTGGGAGGCTGTGCGGAGGGCCGAGCGAGGATAAAAGTGGTGAATTCATGCCCATCATCTGAGAGCTTGGTGCACTATTAAAAGCCAGATACCCTGTAGGATGATTTTGTTGAGGAAACTGTAATCCTGCTAGTGGATCATTAGAGATTGCATTTCCAGCATTGACTTTCGCTCTCTGTTGACTACTGTCTGATAGAGGTTGACTGACTGCCAGAGAACTAAAAAGGTCATCCAAGCTTTCTGACCGTGCAGGAGGCTTGCTGTGACATTGTTCTACACTTTGAGAAAAATCACTAAATAGACTGCTTTCTTCCTTGAATAATGTTCTCATTGCTTCATTTTCTGATTCACTACTATTGCCGACAACCAAACCAGAAAAAGATTACTATTAGAGTTACTACCTTCGGCTACATCAGTGTGAATAGACAAGCCGGCAAAAGGGTCCTCTCCATTACTTATAGTGTTACCTTCCTCTGTAACAGATTGAATACCATCACCCAATAGATCTACCATAGCTGATGTAGTATTTTCAATAATTTTTTCCTGTGAAGGATCTCCACTACCAAGCAAGTCTGTTTCACCTGTGTCTATTAAATCCGGCATCTCAACTGCAACCGGCCTGGTAGAACCATTTGGCTTTTCTATTGTTGTAGTATTATCATTAAGTGTAGTACTGCCTCCCAGAAGAGCCAAAACCTGATTCACATAATACACCAGAAAGATGTTAAATTATTAAATTAACACAGTAAATGAACCAAATAGCTCAATCATTCAGACACATCGCAACTAAAGTGACATAGCAGGTAAAAATAGGAATAAAGATAGCACCTTGGATAAATATAACAGTAGATTTCGTGTACAAATGAACGACAATTTGACAGGCCAAGAAAAACACAAAACAGCTTATTCCATGTGTGCATCTCTCACTTGTAAAGGAATTCTTTCCTGGCTATCCCCAATAGACCTGAACAAAAACTTTTGAGCTTTTTTGGCTAATTGAGAGAGCTTAGCAAGTTGATTTTCAATGATAACTTCTTGGTAAGTTAGGTATACTTTGGGAAGTGACTTTATCATCAATGAAGACTCAGGTTGTAAATACTGAGAGTACAATAAATTCAGTATTCGAGTAGCGGGATGTCCTTGTAGAGTTTCAGGCTAAAGGGCTTAAAATTTTAGACATTTCTGTAAAGTAGAGTCTAATTCAGATGGGGTATGCACTGGCAATTACCTGCTATTGGTCATGAACAAAGACCAAGTTTACATATTATCAAATTAAGCCTGATGGTCTTCAAGCTTCTGTTGCACTGTAACTAGTGTCTCTTGGCTTCTAATAACAGGGTAACAAGTTGTACGACTTCCATTTATACCATGCTTTGAAAAGCTCTTATTGGCTGCTAAAATCTATGCCACAGGGAATGTTTGGAACAGAGATGACAGGAAAAGGCAGTATGAATTTTCAGAATGTCAGATTTTTGAAGCCACATATATATATTATATATATAAGAAAACACATACTAATTTTATAGGTTTTTCCAAATTTATCATTATTGAAGATTTTAAACTTTAAGGTGTCCACATCCATGAAATGAACATTCAAATCCCAATGACATCCATATGATATAATAAACATCCATAGGCATGAAATTGAAGTGTGAATATCTCAATCCGATCCATCCATGAACATTGTGATAGAATATAAAATAGAAAGCATACTCGAGTCTCAAAAAGACAAACTATAACGATGACCAGGATTCAGAATACATATCAATCAAATGGCAATGTGTTAAAATGTAAGCACAGAACAGCAGGCTCGATCATCATCATCAGACTTGTCACCTCCTATGCCAATAACTTGTCCTTATTAGTGTCACTGTCAAAATCCAGATCGTGAAGCTCCTCCAATTGGACCCCACCAATCCCACCTGCAGTTCCTCATCCCCACCTGTCTGTCTGGGATCCTCAAATTCAATATTTCATCACTCTGCCTAAGTCTCTCAATATTTGAGTCCTGTTATACTTGAGAGTTGAGGTGCAAGGCACTCTATGCAACTAGATTCTCTGTTCTTCAAGACGCAAGCCTGTTCCTCTTAATTGACTGAAGTTTTACATTGACCATTTCCTCTCAGCAGCAGAAAACTAGTGACCTGCAAAAGGAGGAAAAAACAAAAGCATCTATAACACTAGAGCCGCCCCCATCCAATGGCGTCACCCTGGGTAAGAGGGTGTCTATCCTCTCTAGCCTACTTAAAGGACATTTACAAATTTTACCCGCTAAGCCCTAAGATCTGATGCCTCATTTCTTGTGAAAATTTTCTTAAATGGCATTCAATAGGAGCTACTCTTCTTAGCCTAGAATATACCAATTTGGGTTAACTGCATATTTTCTAATTTGTAACAGGGTTTTAAATCTTCTCCTGCATAAGCTAAACAATGCGTTGAAGATGCTCGTCATAAATGCTAAGGTGGAATCCCAAATCACAGCTTTCATCTTGCCTAGCATACTACAAATTATCTCATAAATCTTTCCAATGTTAGGAGAGTACATATCAATGTATTTAACGACCGAACAACATGTGTTGCTATTAGTGACACTATATACTTCACATCCCCACAATACTCATCACTGAGCACCAATTGCTTAGAACTTTTACCCTCATTTGCCTGGTGGCCGCCCATCTTTTCAAATCATCATCATCTTCTGCAAGAGATCTTGTACCTCAAGCATCGTTTTAACAGTGCTGTTGAAGGGTGATTGTTGCATATGAATATTTGAAAAGTTATAGCATCTGACAACATCTGGTTCACCCAATCAATCTTTCCGATTCCTTCAATGTGTCATTCACTGCAAGTAGACAACACAATGTACAAAAGATATATTATAAGCGTCTTCCAACAATCCTCCTTATCTACACGCATGGGCTGCATTTGCTATAAATTGCACAACATTAGCACCCCCAACCTCATCTATGGCATCCTTTAAAACCAAAAAAATGGAAATCCACGAACTTGCACTTTCCAAAACAATCAATTGCTCAAAGATGATTTAAATCCTTTAAACTTTTCGACATGTGACAATGATGTTGACAAGTGATCAGAGTCGACTACCTGTCTAGTTGTCCATGATAATGAAGTGCCATATATTCATCCATGTCCCCTTCACCTCCATCAAGAAATTCGATTTGTAATTGCACTGTAAATCCACATCATTGCACTTTACAAACAACCAATTGCTCAAAGACAATCAAGTCCCTTTCAACATTTGACGATGATGTTGGTGAGTGGTCAGTGTAGAAAAACTGTCTAATCGTCCATGACAATGAAGCACCATATACTCATCCATTTCCCTTCATCTCCATCAAGAAATTTGATTTGTAATTGCATTGAACATTCCAATTCACAATTCGCCAAAGAAGATGATGTGGAGTGATAAAAATGCTAAAGAAAAAGAAATGAAGCATTGAAAAAGTGCATACATGTAGATTAGCACATCCACAAGACACCCAATTTATCCTAGTGAAAACCCTTTGAAGAAAAGCTCCAACATTAAGGGATGCTTCTATTAATCAATGGACAGAAATGTCTTACAGAGGCATGGCTCTGTCTTCGAGCTAAAAACCACTATGATATATGTAATGGTCATACCAGCTATGGGTTGGAAGTTATGAGTTTGATTTTAGTTAGTTGACTCTTAACTTTTAAGAGGTAGCTGACAGTTCTAATATCAACTGATGAAGAACAATTTAAATGTAATGCAGTCTTGAACATCAATGAATGAATTATTGCCCCTCTTCTCTGTATATATTCTCTAGTGTTTTATTTTATTCTTCCTTTATGGTATCATAGCCCAAGGAGAGATAGTTTTCGGGGTTCAAGTTGAAGGTTGATGTCCAAGTCCAAGTGGCATCCGAAGAGAGCTACTAGAGACAGAGGATAGGTTATTCCAGGTCACAATCAAAGACAACGACAGGAGGGTGAATCAGACATTTTGAGGAGTCCAAACAAGATGATGTCATTCTGAAATGAGCCTGGAAAGAAGCAGTTTTTACAGTCTGACATAAAGACAGGTCTGAAGAAACAAAGGTAACAAAGTATTTCTAATTTTTTTCTCTGTATCAACAGTTACAGATTGCATTTGAGTCTGTAGATTCTTTTTATCAGAAATAATGATTTGGAAACCCATAGAAAAATGAAGAACTGTAATACTCTATTTCTTACAGAGTCTCAAAAGTTTAATGAACAAAATTTCAACATCTGGAAAAGAAGGGTAACTGTCATATATGAATATAGAGCTCTGATTGATGTTAAGGAAACAAAGCTTGTTGAATGGGAAGAAAAGGTAAATGTTCTTCAAGAAAAAAACAGCAAATACAGATTTATGGATGTTATGGCAATTACCCTAATGCAGATCTGAATTTATTTGAGAAAATGCGACTAGGGTTTAAGATAGATCTTAATGCAAATGACACCCAAAAGTAATATTTTTGATTTCAAATGATTACCCAAATATTTAGAGACTGAACCATGCAAGAAACTGAATTTATTGCAGCCAAAACAACCCAGAAAATCAGATCTGAAGTCTGCTAATATTCTGCCTGAAAACCCTCAAAATATACTTCAGAAAATGATGAAAATACAGCGATTTGGTTTACAGTATTATGGAGAATATTTGACAAATATTTTTGAGGAAAATACCTCTGAAATTGCTGCCAAAATGCCCACAATAGATCGACCCAACTGCTGCTCAAAAACCACTGAAAATACCTTCAAACTCTTCACAAACACTGCTGAAATGAACCCGGAAATCTGATTAACAACGCTGGAAATTTCTGAGTGAAATCCCCTCTCAATCCCTTGGGGTTTTCGTCCACAAGAGATGAAATCCACAAGGGTTTTCGTCCTTGGAATCTCTGATAAAAGCAAGAGCTCTTAACAATGCAAAAATCTGATAATAAAAATTTGGAATGCTTCTAAGCAAGTCGACTTGCCCATATAAAGGCAAAACAGCCCAACCACCACCTCTAAACCAGCCAATCACATTTTTCCTTTTCCCTATGCTGGTCGCATTTTTCCCTATGGGCTTGATGTCACATTTCCCAATTTATGACTCCCATAAGCAAGTCGCACTTTTCCTCCTTTAATACAATTAATTTTAATTGTATTTTGATATTGACATTTTTAATTTATTAATAAGCTTTATTATTTATTATATGTGCAACTTATAATGTTATTTTAAAAACATTAGCACAATATAATAAAATAATAAAAACTTAGTCACCCTAGAAACCTCCTTTGGCCATCGGGTAGACAAAAAGGGCCAAAGGTCTTCGTCCAAGCTCATTCGGAAAGAGGGGACATTACAGTCCTCCCTCCCGGAGTTGCTTGCCCACAAGCAACTGCAGTAATGTTGGATGCTGAAGAATAGACTCACCCTCCCAAGTAGCATCCTCCAAAGGTAAGTCTTTCCAACGAACTAGATACTCTCGAATCACCTTGTTCCACAACCTTCTCTCCCTCCAATCCAGAAGCTCCTCAGGGACCAAATCCAATCTTCCCTCATCATCCAAGGGTGGTAACTCTATTGAAGAAGTCACATGCTGCCCCAATGCCTTCTTTAAACAAGACACATGAAAAACATTGTGTATCTTACTTTCAGAAGGTAACTCCAACTCATATGCTACCTGTCCAACTCTCCTCACCACCCTGTATGGACCATAGAAACGAGGCTTAAGCTTCTCTGCTCCACTCTTCTTAAGAGTACTCTGTCTATAAGGCTGGAGTCGTAAAAAGACCATATCTCCCACCTCAAATGATCACTCAATCCTGTGCCTGTCTGCATACACCTTCTGCTGATTTTGGGCATGTTGCATATTATCCTTAAGGGTCTTAAGGATATCCTGGCTGTCTGTAAGCACTCTCGAGCCTTAGGAGCTCTACTATCTCCAAACGCCATATCCACAAAGGATCTCACGTCATAACCATACAAAGCTCGGAAAGGGGTCATACCAGATGGACATATGGTACGTAGTATTGTAACAATACTCGCACAAATAAAGTTGCTTAACCCATGCCCTCTGCTTGTCTGAAACATAGTTGCGTAGGTACCCCTCAATCCACTTATTCACAATTTCCGTCGCCCATCGATCTGCGGATGATAGCTAGTGCTTGGATTGACTCGGTGCCACTGCCCGATCTAAAGAGTTCTGCCAAAATGTGCTCATAAACTGCTTGTCCCTATCGTGACAATATTCTTCAGAGCCCATGCAACTTGAATATCTCCCTAAAAAATAAATCAGCCACCTGCGGTGCCTTAAAACTTCGTGGGAATGGCAAAGAAATGCCCATACTTAGTCAACCTGTCAACTATCGCATAAATGCGATCATAGCCTACCTGCATGTTGGTAGTCTGTAATGAAATCCATAGATATACTCTCCCACCTCTGCTCTGGAATAGGTAAGGGCTGTAATAAACCTGCAGGGAAAGTATGCTCGGACTTGTTTTGCTGACAAGTCACACACTCTCGAATATACTGTAGAACATCCTCCTTGAGACCCTTCCAAGAGAATCTCTCTCTAACTTGCCTGTATGTCTTGAAGTAACTTGGATGTCCTGCTAATGGTGCATCATGGAGTGCATGTAGAATCTTTCCCTTAAGCTTAGATTCAGGTACCAAATAAATTCTACCCTTATAATAAATCAAATCAGAAATTACCTGGTAGCGCTCATCCTGAATTTTGCCATCCATGATCTCACATGCCAAGGTGTTCTTTGAATACTCGACCACCAATTGAGACTTCCAATCTGCAGAAATCTCACTCACGGAATATAGGACAGCAATATGGGGCCTCCTCGAAAGTGCATCAGCCACAACATTCTTCTTCCCTTTGACATACTCGATGTCAAAATCATATGCCTGGATCCTGCTGACCCACTTTGCTTGCCTCTCATTGAGTTCCTTTTGTTCCAAGAAGTACCTCAAGTTGTTATGGTCGGTTCTTACTACGAACTTCCCTCCCACCAAATACTGCCTGAACTTCGCCAATGCATGCATGATGGCGAGCATCTCTTTGTCATAGGTGGAATACAACCTCTCGTTCTCCCTCAACTTCCTACTCTCGTAGGCAATGGGATGACGGTCCTGCATCAAAACTGCACCAATACCTGAGCCCGAAGCATCACACTCTAAAATGAACGGCTTAGAGAAATCCGGAAGAGCAAGGACTGGACATGTGCTCATCACCACCTTGAGCTTATCAAATATCATCTGTGCCTCATCTGTCCATCTGAATGCCCCCTTCCTTGTGAGATCTGTCAATGGTGCAACAATATCTGAATAACCTCTCACAAATCTCCGATAATATCCATAGCCCTAGGAATCCCATGACTACGATATGTTCCTAGGTGAAGGCCAATCTGCATGCTTTGTATCTTTCTGATGGACCTTGACCCCATTGGCCCCAATGACATGCCCAAGATACAGATATCTCAGTAAGTCCAAACTCGCATTTGGACATCTTAGCAAATAGAGTGAACCTCCATAATGCCAGTACCTCATCTAAATGCCTCAGTGATCCTCCCATGTCTGCTTTATAGATCAAGATATCATCAAAAAACACTAGCACGAACTTCCTCAACTGCTTGTTGAAGAGATGGTTCATGCATGACTGGAAAGTGGCAGGTGCATTAGTGAGACCAAATGGCATCACCAAGAACTCATAATGCCCGTAGTGACATCTGAATGTTGTCTTGAGGATGTCCTCCTCTCGAACACGAATCTGATGGTATCCTGATCGAAGATCAATCTTCGAAAAGTAAATGGCCCCGTGCAATTCATCCAAAAGCTCATCAATACGAGGGATGGGATACCTGTTCTTGATTGTCTTCTTGTTGAGGGCCGGTAGTCAATACACATCCTCATCGTCCCGTCCTTCTTCTTCACCAACACCACCGAAGAAGTAAATGGGCTAGAACTAGGACGGATATGCCCCATATCAAGAAGCTCCCTAATGGTCCTCTCTATCTCATCCTTAAATTTCTTAGGATGACGATAAGGTGTAGTGATCACAGGCTTGGCACCTTCCTCCAACTCTATAACATGCTCAAACCCTCTGTCTGGCGGTCTACCTAGAGGAATGTCACCAAAAACCTGCCCATGCCTATCCACTATGGTCTGAATATCTGTATGCAACTGCTGTCCACCATCTGAAGAAGATTTGGATGAAATGAAGCATTGGGCTGCCCATGCAACCTCTCCATGACTGATGATAGACTCCATCCGATGTGCTGAAACAACTCTAGGCCCACCATCTGAAAGAGCTCGTAGCACAATCTTCTTCCCATCTATCATAAACTCCAACTCCATCCATCTGAAATCCTGCACATATCTCCCAAGAGACTGAAGCCACTTGAATCCCCAAAACTACATCTATCTCTCCAAGTCCAACTATGTAAAAATCATCTGTCAATGTGTAGTCCCCTAGCTGGATACTAAGCTGTGAAATCCGTCTAGTGCAGCTCAGAGCAAAACCATCTGCCACTCGTACACTGAATCCTTCAAACTCCTCAACCTGTAAACCCCGCTTCATCACAAATCCTTCATCAAGGAAATTGTGTGTAGCGCCACTATCAATCAGGCAGACAACTCGCTGCCCCTTAAGTACTCCTTTCAAACGAAAGGGGTGGTACCTAGGGACTCCAGAAAGTGAAGCAATAGTACCTGAGCCTGATGTCTCTCCCTCTCCAAGCTCTAACTGGGGCTGCTCCTCATGTGCACCGTGATCATCATCGTTGTCCTCTGTATCTGTATCTGGTTGAGACTCTGCCTCTACATCTGAAATGACCTCAATAAGATGCACCTTGCCTTTCCCAAGGCAGTTGTGTCCAGGCTCCCAGTGGTCCTTGCAATGAAAACAAAGTTTCTTCCTCCTCAACTCATTCCGAGTCTCCTGATCCATCCTAGGAGGGGGAACACTCTTCTGCTGAGTAGTGGAACGTTGAAACGGTTTGGAGCTTGTGAAGGGCTTCTTACTAGGCTGGTAAGAAGTGGGAGATGTCTCCAAATCTAATGTTGTCTGAATAGCATCGTGTAATGTCCTAGGCCTAAGGGCCTTGACCAATCCTCTTAACTTTCATCATGCGGACCCTCGATGAAAAGCATCACCACACGTCTCTCGGGCATCTCTGGTACCATCAACTGCGATCCGCTGAAATTCGTTGATGTAAGAATCAACGTGCCCACTCTGTCGTAGTTGTGCCAAATCCCTATAATAAAGTTCCACATCTTTGCGGTCAAATCGCGATCAACTTCTCACTAAACTCCTATATGACCATGATGGGTCATGTCTACGTGTGATAAGCCCATGGTGCCACCAATCGTATGCCACTCCCTCCAGTGTAGAGTAGCAAAGGCTGAATAGCCTCTGTTCTGCATAGGTTTGAGAGTAAGGTATGTATCGAAGCTTGTGAATCCATGCCACAGGCACTAATCTTTCCATTGCCATCAAAAGTGGAAAGGTCACCTTCTTTGTAACTTTGCTTGATTCTACGTTACTGTTGGGCCCTAGGTCTGCTGTGCTTGTCAGCTCTCAAGCTTTCTCTTTTAAGAATACAATACTTGGTGAAGGGGAAAGGCATTCCATACCTCTTAGGTAATGCTCTCCACTCATCATGAGCTACCATCACATTATCCTGAAAGACTATGTCCTCAAGTGGGTCCTCAACTAATGGTGGCTCCTCCCTCTGTAGGAATCTAGGCTGCATAGGTCTATCCACAGTCCTCGTGGGTCTCCTCTCCTCTGTATATCTCCTATCACGCGGAGGGGAACCTCTCACGCTACCCACCTCTGTAGGTGCCCTGTTGTGCCTTCTGTGGCTGCTGGCTATGGATGCAGATCTTTCCCTTCTGTCATGCCGATTTCTTGTCCTATCCATAGTCATACTCTCCATCATTTGTCTCATGGTCTGTATCATTTCCTGATGGGAATCGATCATACCTCTGAAAAGAAGATCTGGGTCAACTCGCTCACGTCGTGGGGGAGTGTGTGATCCCTCTCTTACATCCATGATTTCGATCTTATTCTTCTGTGTCCTAAATCAGCTAGAATGCGTGCCTGACTCCTTGTATAATATCTGTGTGGCCCAACTTCTCTAGGCTGCATCAAACAAAACCCTCCAGGTGGGAGGATTGTTGCTCTGATACCACTTGAAAGATCCCCAATGGGTCTCCCTTATACTCCAATGAATTTTAAATCAAATAAAAACAGCAAATACAGATTTATGGATGTTATGGCAATTACCCTAATGCAGATCTGAATTTATTTGAGAAAATGCGACTAGGGTTTAAGATAGATCTTAATGCAAATGACACCCAAAAGTAATATTTTGATTTCAAATGATTACCCAAATATTTAGAGACTGAACCATGCAAGAAACTGAATTTATTGCAGCCAAAACAACCCAGAAAATCAGATCTGAAGTCTTTAATATTCTGCTGAAACCCTCAAAATATACTTCAGAAAATGATGAAAATACAGCGATTTGGTTTACGATATTATGGAGAATATTTGACAAATATTTTGGAAAATACCTCTGAAATTGCTGCCAAAACTGCCTGATAGATCGACCCAACTGCTGCTCAAAAACCACTGAAAATACCTTCAAAACTCTTCACAAACACTTTGCTGAAATGAACCCGAAATCTGATTAACAACACTGGAAATTTCTAAGTGAAATCCCCTCTCATCCCTTGGGGTTTTCGTCCCTGAAGAGATGAAATCCACAAGGGTTTTCGTCCTGGAATCTCTAATAAAAGCAAGAGCTCTTAACAATGCAAAAATCTGATAATAAAAATCTGGAATGCTTCTAAGCAAGTCGACTTGCCCATATAAAGGCAAAACAGCCCAACCACCACCTCTAAACCAGCCAATCGCATTTTTCCTTTTCCCTATGCTGGTCACATTTTTCCCTATGGGCTTGATGTCACATTTCCCAATTTATGACTCCCATAAGCAAGTCGCACTTTTCCTCCTTTAATACAATTAATTTTAATTGTATTTTGATATTGACATTTTTAATTTATTAATAAGCTTTATTATTTATTATATGTGCTACTTATAATGTTATTTTAAAAACATTAGCACAATATAATAAAATAATAAAAACTTAGTCACCCTAGAAACCTCCTTTGGCCGTCGGGTAGACAAAAAGGGCCAAAGGTCTTCGTCCAAGCTCATTCGGAAAGAGGGGACATTACAAACACTTAAGGGGCCCACGAAAACGACCGTTTCCAATGGTTTTTTAATTTTTAAAGCATCATAACTAAAAATAAATTAAAAATACCTTCATTTATTGCACCTAAACCTAATCTACCTACCTAAACTTGCTAAAGACACTTCCTAAAAGCTATATAATGACATCTTGGGTCCATTCTAAATCACACTCTCATTTTTCTCTTGCTAAATTCAGTTTTCATTAAACTAGATGATATATTCTAGAATCTAGATTATTATCATGTATATGTGAATCATTGAAATTGTAACCATGTTGAATGATGACTCTTTAGAACTTCAAATTTCAATGAATACAAAATATTTTGAGTGCTTTATCAATTATCTCTTATGGTCCATGGAATATAAAATGAGTACTATGCAATATATATATATATATATATATATATATATATTGTACGGACATTTCCGCTGCGTTTCGTACCCATACCCATTTCCGTTTCCTGGCAACATAGTTCTGTGCAAATCAGTGTTCTCTGAAGGATAAAGATGTAATATATAGCCTCCATTAATTCTTTATGATTTCCACAGTTAGACATTGTAAGCATTATATCTGGAATAAAATGTGTCACATCCTTTGATTTCTGACATTTAGGGCCTTACTTCAAGGCCCTTCTTCAAGATAATTGGATTAAAAATGTGAGACTTCAGGGACAATGGATCAAAAAAGTGAGATTTGGATTGCTGAACAGTGAATATTAAATATTGTGAGATTTGGATTGATAAGCATTGAATATTCAATAAGCAGCAATTCACATTTGGATTGCTGAATATTGAATATTGTGAGATTAGAATTGCTGAATATTGAATATTGTGAGATTAGCATTGCTGAATATTGAATATTCAATCGGCAGAATTAAAATCTCGCAGTTTTAATCCAATCATCTCTGAAGAGAGGCGTTGAAGAAAGGCTCGAAATGCGGGAAATCAAAGGATGCGGCACAGTTTGTTCCAAGTATAATACTCACAATAGCCTCCAATGTTAGAAAGCATGATATCTAGTGGTTTGGCAAGACTGGCCCTTCACAAACACGTGCTTTGGTTGTTGCTGCCAACACTGGCACGCTTTGGCACCACAGCATAGACATTTAAATTTACAATATCTTTCAATTTTCCTGAGACATAAAACGGTATGCAGTTCACCTCACATACAAGAAACCAAAGAGGTTTGTGCAGCATGCTTGGCAGAAATACAATGTCGAATGGCTTTTGACTCTATGAGTAAGAGACGGCTTGGCAAGAAAAGCAATGTTCAGAGTTGGGGCATGGTGATATATGCAGAACTGTGAAAATAAACTCTATTTCTGGTGCCACATTTTTCCTACTACTAGTTGATTACTATAGCAAGGAAAATGTAGGTATATTTCTTATAAAACCTATCATAGGATCTAGCTAGATTTTTTTTTGGGAAGGGCTCAAAGGTGATGTACAGAAATTTGTCAAACAATGTTTGGTGTGTTAGCATAACAAAGGTGAGATCATTGAGACACCTGGTATTTTGGAGCCACTATCTACTCCTAGCCAGAGGCGGAAGGAGTTATCTATGGATTTCATCACTAGACAACCCAAATCAGAAGGGAAAATGTCATCATAGTGGTGGTAAATAGACTCACAAAATATGCCCATTTTTGCCCCTTGTCGCACCCTTTGATGGCAAGTATGTCAATTGTCCATTTCTTGGTAACATTCAGAAGCTACATGGAACACCAAAGATTATAGTCAATGTCTGTGACCCCATATTTACAAATAATTTTGGACCGATTCGTTCTCTTGTTTGGGTACTCAGCTCACTCGTGGCTCTTCTTATTGCTCTCAATCAAATGGACAAACTAAAGTGGTCAACAAATGTTTCGAGGATTATACTCATTGTTTTACTTCTGATAAGCGGGCACAATGGGTTAATTGACTGCCATTAGCAAAATGGTAGCATAACACTTCTTTCCATACTTTTAATAAAATGACCCCACTCGTCGCATTATATGGATACAACCAGCCTTCCATCACATCTTCCTTGAAAATGCAACATAGAATTTGGGCCATAGAAGAGCACATTCAACACCAACAAGTGTCAAGAGGTGATTTCTAGTCTCCAAGAAAACCTATCCACGACACAACACAAGATGAAACAACAAGCTAACCTACATCAAAGTGAAAGAAAATTTTAAGTGGGTGATCAATTTTTTTCTAAATCTGCAGCCATATAAGCAAATGCCCTTGAAGCAACAAAAGAATGATAACAAATTTTCACCTAATTAGTAGGGTCCTTATCAAATCCTAACAAATATTGGCAGCATGGCATATAAATTGCAGTTACCCACATCAGCAAAAATACATCTGATATTTCATGTTTCGTGTTTCATGTTTGAAGAAAGTCATTGGCAAAAGCATTCCAGTACAGACAGAATTACCAGAGCTAGATGAAGAGGGAGAATTATCTTGATACCAGAAGCAATTCTTGAGACCTGCACAAAGCAGCTGCACACAAGGGTAATCACCAAGTACCTTATCAAGTGGCTGAATCTGTCGGCGAAGATGCGAAATGGGAAGATGAGCAGTTCATGCATGAGCAATTTTATTTGCTAAGCATGGAGGGCAATGCTTGTCTGTAAGGGGAAGGTCGTATTACGCCCTAATATTTTATATTCTTAAATATACTTGGGTTAGGGTGAGCCAACATATAGCACGCTTAACCTTTATATTTACATTTATCAGTTTTATTGGTTCTTTAGGCCCACCTAATTAGGATAAAGAGGGTGTGGGGTGACCCTACCTGATTATGTCTATAAATAAGGATGAGCAAGGCTCTCCCATATTATATCATATTTCCAATTATATTCTTGTTGTAAGGTTGTGGAGGTTGTCCCCTCAATGTGGCTTAGTTATATATTCAGTATTCTGCTCTTCTTCCGTTTATAATGAAGAAATTTCATCACAAGTCCTTCGTGGGGCCCCCACCTTATGATTGTATCTTGATTTTATGAGAGTCGTCAAGGACACCAACCAATACCCAAGACGGTTGAGGGACACCTATGCACCCCTCAATTTATCTTGGGGATAAGTCAACATCCACTAATGATGTGTGGGACATCTAGCCATCAGCAAACTTGCTTAAGAAACAAGAATAGATCCTAAAGCAGGGAAACATCCACAGCACATCAATGGTTCGAGAAGATTAGATGATGGCAGGGAAACATTTCCTAGGCACCTCGGGGATCCCTGATAGGTGCAAAAGGTGCGGAAGTCCTCCAAAATTTAGGGGACATGTCCCCGTGCTTCAATAGGTAAAACCATGCCTTGAAATTCTGAACAGATAATATAATTACAATTCATGTCCTTTCAACGGGAAATATCCCAAATGCAATTCTAAGCAGATAACATAATTACTCTATGAGTCAATAATGAAATTTTATCGTAAGAACATTTACAACATGATATTTAAATCACTCAATAAACCCCTTATGGAATCATGTGAACCGTGACGGTTTCATCAATCAATTCGCTAAATTCAGTTTTTCCTTGTATAGAGACAGCGCGGTAAAAGATTTGAGGCACCCAAACTTAAGTTCGTGTATGTAAGATATGCAAGGAACTCCACACCTAGCCACCAACAGCACTAGGTAGTTGCACTTGGCCATTGTAAAGAATATTCATAGCAGATATACCTAGAAAGTAAAGTTATAAGAATGGGAAAAATCTAAATAGCAAAATCTATCAATGTGTCTTGTTAACGAAAGGCACTTCATTAATTAAAAGCAAATCAAATACCATAGTGCATACCCGATTTGCCTTCTCTCTTAAAGATGCCTGTGGTGATTCTATGCAAGCAACTACTGCATCCTTGTTTTCCTGAAAAAAGTTGCCACGGTCTCAAAGCATGCATCTTCTCTTTGTTGCCGTAACATTGATTCCAGAACACACATAGCTTTCAACCGTACCTGTGCAGATATAGAAAAGGATGAGATTAAATGTTGATGAACAAAAACAAACTTACTCATACATAAGCAAATCTTTTCCTCGCCTACAAATTAATTGAAATCTAAAATTGACTAGCATTAAGGTAAATTCTTTACAAAACATAGTTAAATGCAAGACAAAACATCAACTGGCCCTAAGGTAATGCATGAATGTATCTTAATGGATTACACTGAAAAATCCTTATTCAAATGTTTGTTGAGTATGAGTGTTGTCTTTGTCCCATAAAGAAATGATGACTTCCACTCCTCGCAAGGAAAATTGGTATCAAACTAATTTACTACTTGCTACAAATGTTTGGTCAGATAAGGATTTAGTTGGTAAAAAGAGATGCACAAACTGGCTTCCTAGGGCCCCTCATCAATAATGGAATGAGGAGAATTGGCAAATAGAATCTAAAGAACTCAATGAGGATGTTCCAAATATTCTGTAATAAAATCTATATTGGGGGTAATTGAACATTAGATTAGACTATTTTAAATGCAGTGAAGCTTCAGAGTTGCAGAGATTCCTGATCTTTGTTTTTAATGACAGAAGCTCCAAGACAAATCAGATACCCTGGCAGAAATGGCCGAAGGGAACTGTGTTTCAGTCTCTTCAGAAATGATACTGGTGATGGGATTCCATCCCATTGTTTGTAGCCCTGTTAGGGAGTAGAGAAGAGGCCTGCTGCATTCAGGGTTATCATAGGGAAATCTTATGGCAAGGACGCTATCAAGGTATTGCTCTTATTCCGGAAAGCAGCTGAGACACAGAGAAATCAGATAAGGAACATGCCACAGACGGGAGGCTGACATACCTTCAGCTTGATTTTGGAAGTTTAACATGACTGATCACAGGTGCTCTCACTGCATTTTCTAGCTTGTAAAGCCAGGTTTCTCTGTGTATTTCTTTTGAGGGCAATGCTGGTCTGCTTCTGCATCCTTGCTTGCCACAATTTTAAATCATACATCAGTTCTGTAGTTTATATATTTCCTGAAGAATTTCAATTTCAATTGGTCCTTGCACTAAATGGCCTCTATCAGGTTAAGCTTTGGTTCCAGCAGTTTGATGTACAATTGTACAGTTAATATAAACCTATATTTTATCATTTTAAAAAATAAAAAGGTGATATCCATCATAGTTACAAAGTTTGGAAATCCAGACCCGTTGGGGAGGGATAAAAAAATCCAGAAATCAAGAATTCCCAGGAAGTTCAGGGAAAATTCGGTAATGTGTGTGTGTGTGTCATCCATAAATTATTAGATTATTAAAATAAATTTTAAAGTTAAACTGTAAAAATAAAATAATGAACTATAAAAATAAAATAATAAAAAATACTATCCTAGATACTATATATCGTATTATACTGCATTAAAAATTTAAAACTTAAAATCATTGTTTTTAAGTTTAATATATACCATAACTAATAAAAATTAAAATCATTAATTTGCCTCCTCGTTGAATGCATGTGCCATCAAATGGCACTACATTTCCTATCAAGAGCAAATGGGCATGGTAACACCTCAGGCAATGACCTTGCAACGTGACTTTAAAGAACTTGCACCATCGTGACTATGAAATCCCTGCATAAACACCTCGAGCAGAATTGATCAACAAACTTGCTGTTATGGAACGCTATTTCTTCTTCTGCACACTGCTATTGCTAAAAATCTCCTTCGCAGCCCTTCGAATCACTACTACATAGTCTTTTTAGCCTTTGGTTATTTTATATTACTTCTCCACTCTTTGTATCACTTGTATAAGCGTTTCAGTTCATCTCATTAGTTTTAGAAGGCTTTTTCAAGGTTTTTAGGCTTTTTTTTTTAATAGTTGAAATAAGGCCCAACCAGATTTGGATTAATCTAGAAGATAAAAAAATCCAAATCGAACAGGTTTCAGTCTAGATGCGGCTGAAATTGGTAACTATGCTATCTAGTGAATTTACTTGACACGAGCTTTAACTCGTCAAAAAATCGGAAAAGAAAGGACAGATTTCTCTGCTCAATTACATGCCCAAAAGATAAATTCATTTTGATGTGAATACATTTAAACACAAACACGTTTCTAGGCAACATGTGCTATTGTGAAAGCAAGTGCATTTATTTCGAGGATGCAAAGCAGAATATGGAAGAGCTCAATTAAGAAGGATGTAAATGGTATTGAAAAACATGCCCCAGTGTAATAATTGATTAAGGTCACACTAAGCCGCTAAACCACCATTGTGTACCTATTACATTACATTTCTTATCCCTTTTGTGCAGCTGAGTACCAGGTTTTCTTTTTCAATTTTGCCTAACAAAATATAGGACAATAAGGTTTTCTTGCATGTCTTATACCCCATTTCTTGTATTTTATGATAGATGCAATGCATAATACCCCACCGAAGCAAGATAAATATAATTCAGCAACTTTAATAATCAGGGGGTAAAGTGAAGCAGAATCCCAAAAATATGATATCAGAGAATGGACTCAACAATATAGTACCTGCCATACATTCAACTGAAGTTTTACATAAAGAACTTGGCTCAAGATGTCACAATCCAATTTTGAGGCCTCCGAGAGAAAGCTCTGAATGGCTTCGCGGCTGGGCTGGAGACGCACCCCACCAGCTGTTGTAATAGAATCTAAAAGCCTCTCTTCTCGATTGCTTCCTCTCGCTTTAGTGGGACCAAGGTTTTCATTGCTTACATCTGGAGAAGAAATCCTATAATCCTGATTTGGTGTCAAGTCTTTATGATCGGAAGACCCCAAGGAATAGGGTGACTCTGTCCATGGTCCCTCTCTATGATGCTTTGAAAAAGTATCTTTTTCTGAGGTAAGAGATTTTCTTAGGCTCGGTCCTCTGTAACTCCCAGCAGGGTTCCCTTTTGCATCAAAATAATTATTATTTGATTGTCCACCGATCATGTTCAGGCCCTGTCTAATAGATGCACTTCCCAATTCAACAACTTCACTAAGAAATGACTTCCTATCATCAAATGGCATTTCAAAATTACTATTACCAAACCCTTGTATTCGTTTGTTGACATCCTCTGAAGCTGTTTGCTTCTCCTCCGAAGCAAATATAGCTGCTACTGCTTCATGGGCAGTATCACGGACTGCCTTATTTAAAGCATCGCCTCTAAGAGGATCCGGCTCGCCTCTATAATGAAACATCTGACGTATAACTCCAGAATGCCGTTGCATTTCTCTTCGGAATTCTGCTCCAGCCTTCGCTACCGAGTATTTAATTAGCCTCAAAGCCTGCAAGCACAAACAGTTGGTACAGAACACAACAATTAAAACACTGGATAAAAAGATAATATGGATAGAAAGTAATCACTAAATCTATATCCAAATCTTTTAATTTAGATAAAAATTATGCTGCCAAAATATTCTACTGTTTTAACTTTTTATTGCAGAAAAAAACCTTCAGTTGTCTGCAACAGCAAGAAAAGAAAAGTAAAAAAGAGTTTTACTTCATTCAGATAGCCAAAGTCTGGCAGTAAGATGGAGAAATTGCCATGAGGGTGCTGAGCCAAGTTCAAATCCTATTGAGCATGCTTCTCAAGTTAAAGGAGCCATCATAATGCAAGTCAAAAACAAATTTCAGGAGAATTTTGACCAAATAGTTAATAATACCCCTTAGATGAGAGTATTGACCAATTTAAAAATTAGCCCCTGTATGGTCTCATGCTTTTTTAAAATTTCCTCAACAATACCAGGTGGGATATTTTTGGATTCTTTTGCAGTTTAAAAGTCCAAATTTCCTTTCAGATTGACAATAAATTATGGGCGGGAATGTGTATTACTTGCCACCAGGCAGAAAAAACCTAAACAGTAGGAAGTTTAGAAATAAACTTCTAGCCCCCTCCCCAGCAACCTCTTAATAGCAGGGGACAAAAATTTGGAGCTCCTATTTTCCAGGGTAAGATTCTATTTGTTCCTGTAGCAGGCATGAAAATTAATGATAGGACCTGCTGCCCAAAAAATTGGAGAGGAAACCCTCCATGGACTACACCCTTAGAGATTGGTCCTCAAAGCAATGACCACTAATGAGAAATGGATTGTTGAAGGATTGATTACTAATGAAAAATGAGTCATTGAAGGAATGACCCGAGTATTAAATACTGCAAACAGTTGATCACAAACAGTGATATCCCAAAATATTGCGCTGCAGAATCTCCAATTGCTTTAATACTGCAAGCAGTTGATCACAAAAAATGATATCCAAAATATTGCACTGCAGAAACTCCAATTGCTTGAAAAACAAGTTCTGAGTCGATCTATTCAGAAACCACATAGATCAACGCGGCACATATAAAATTGAGGAAGGCTTTCATTACATGTTCGACAATATTCGAATGGCATGTGCTAAAGTGATAAATCATTGAGACTTCCGTAGTTGCGAGTCCCTGATGTCAAGGTCGAGTGCCAGTCTTCAGTTACTTTGACGGTAAAGATACACCATGGTCACGGCATCTAAGTTGAATTTAAAATAATAAACGAGAATGTCTACAATTACATATTCTATTCTGTACCATCTTCATAGGGTTTGCTATACTTCTAATTCTAAGATGTGGAGATTTGACATACATCTAAGATGTTACCTTTTACTGCAATTCTAAGATGTCAATTGTGAATAGAGTCCCCGCCAAGGAAACGCGAAACAATAACAGGCATAATCGACAGAAATCCGTATAAGTTTTCGAACCAAATCTAATATTCAATAGCACTGACATGAAACCCTAATTATTTTGTCAAAACTTCAAAACAAACATTTAACATGCCTTTTGCTTGACCCGAGGGCTTTTATGTTCCAGGCGTTTGACAACGTAATCAGAAATCTCCTTTACAATTGCGAACGGACTTGATCGAAGCGTCTCACAAACCTCGTCCAACTTATAAATCGGGGTGATTTTATCATCATCTGCCGTAGCATTATCAATCATACGCGACCTCCAGTACGCTTCCACCGCCCTCCTGCTCGTTTCCATGCCTACTTCCTCCTCAAGTCTCTATCTCTAACAAAAACCTGCAAAAATCAGTCATTAACTGTACAAATAAATTCTGCACATCCGCGAACTAAATTTAGCCTCGAATTTACGCGATGCGTGACTCAAAATTCGTCAAAAAAAAACACAAAGGGCAAACGTCTGAAAATTTGCAGACAGATTTGATCAACCTAAAATACATGACGCTTAATAGCTGGAAAAAGACGAGGATGGTAAAATTGGGGTTCGAAGGGATGGAGTGGGGCTCGTGTTAATGGAGAAATTAGAAATTGAGGGGAGTTTTTGAGGTGTACGACTTTATGTGCGTGGCAGCCTACTGCAGGCAACATGTCGCAAAGAAAAGTCGATCGAAAAATATCGTAGATTTTAGGGTCATATGGCTGGCTCCCACAGCTAGGGATTAGGCCGGAGACAGGTCACGTGGGGCTTATTAATCAAGCCCTGGACCGAAGGCGCCGGGATCCACACCAAAAAAATTGGAATGTGTAGAATTTAGTACCAGTACGTATTCCATTAAAATTTTAATAAGGTACAACATTAATTTACTCTTTAAGTTGATTTCCCTCGTTTACAAGGAAGATCGTAAATTAAGTTGATTTCCTTCGAGATCGTCAATTTTGGGAAGAACCCAATATTTGTTGGTTTCGTTGTAAGTTAATTATAAAATATGAGATTTTGGTGATTTGGGAGAAAGATTATGTGATATGGTGTTTTAAGTATATTGTCTACAATTATACAAATCAAAAGTCTAATTTAGATTTTAAGATAGTGTTGGTGAAATAATTTGTTGCGGTGTAGATTATTGGTTTTCACCAACGGACACGAGGTAAGCCCCTCTTTGGATATGGGGAGGCTCTCATTTATTGAATGTAAACTAACTAAAATTGTGGTGTGGTTGTTAGGTCGTAGATCACATAGGAATATTCCACTAAACATATGGCAAAGTGCTTGCATCAGCAAAGTATAAGTGAGGAATTTACTTTGAAGGGAGGTAAAGAGAAGAGGGGGTTGATGTTGAGTAGACTTACAGATTTCACATACATTAGCTAGAGTAGGTCCACATTCAATAGGAAGAAATCAACCATGTAAGCAATAAGCAAGACTAATAAATCAGAAACACACAGTTCTATGAATTCATCAATCAAAGACACAAAGTTCTTTCTTGGTTGTACAAGATTACAATGCTTGCAAAGTTGGAAAGTAGAGAGGATGGAGGAACATAGACAAGGAGATAGAAGAAATGTAGCTTTATTGCTTGTAATAGTAGTGATACAAAGCCCAACAACTAACAACAATCAACAATTGTCAACCCCTTAGAATGGAGAAATCGTTCCAATTATAGGTTACTAATTGTCTCTTCCTCTCCCCCATGTGACTTTTCATCTCACCACCATGTGACTTTTAAAATTCCCTAGGAATGAAACTAAGTCTTTTCTTATTTTTGAAAAGGGACTTTTACAATGCAACATTAAATCACTTAAGTGAATAAGACAAAAGAGTGAAAAGTACATTCCCAATGAAGAAATAGAATGTTAGAGAGAGAGGAGGAGGAAGAGAAGAAGGGAGAGAAGTGGGAATCCAGAGATGAGGAAGCTCCTGGCGCCGAAAGAATTTGTTTTTAATGGACCTTTGAGGAAATGCTTCATGAATGAGATTCTTGGCCTCTGACCACCCGTTGAACTAAAACATTATGATTGCAAATGTTTCCCTCTTCATGAGATGTGGACACACTCCAAGGCATTTGATGAGTGTTCAAAAATGTTACTAAGTAAATTGCGCCACGTGAACTCAAGATAGTTGCTTGATCATGGAAACATGATGATCCTTTTGATCACAAGGCAGGAGTCAAAACATGGGGATCATCACCTTACTCCCTTTGTGATCCGAAAACGGTTTCCACCCCCCTGGTATCATTTTTAAATTTTTAGATAATTTAATTTTCTAATTTAAAATTGATCAAGAGTGTTTATTGAATCACTTTTGGGTGTTTTGAAACCCCAATTTTCCAATTTTCCTCTTATCGATCAATTAATCATTTTAATCCAACTTTCGTGCTCAAATGGAAATATTACAAATCCTTTTTAAAAATATAATCACATGTTGAATTTAGAATGCATTCAATTTGATTAATAATCCAAAATTGCTTGTGCATTTGTTTTGTCTGTTGTGGATTATGGATTGTCCAATTTTCACTTAATACATTTTTAATTAGTTCATTGCTTTGTTTAATCAATTTAATAAATTCTTTTATCTTTGAAATTTTACCTAATCAAAAGCTTCAAAAATTGAAACAAAAACCACAAACAAAACTTGATAACGAGTTTACCCGAATGGGCTACGTCTTTGGATTCACTTAGATTGGTTGGTGACCCGTGGGTTGCGGTCGACTCCCCTCTCCTACCTTTTTGTCAAGCTTATTACATTGTGGGGGTAAATCCCACATTTACCGTGTGGGAAGATCGTTTGAGGGTTTATATATAGGCTTACCCACCCATATGCTTGTGGTTGCAGCCACGCACGCTTGCACGCTTTTGTTGCCACATGTAATGTCCGGCACATAAGGTGATCGCCCATGTTGGATTGGTCGTTAATTCCATATCATGGATGGTGGTGAGTTGATTTTCCACGTATGTGTTGTACTGCTATTACTATTACATTTATACCGCCAAGTATGTTATTTTATATATGGATCTCGCGTAAGAAAAGTATTCACTAATGGCTCATCTCATGGTCTTATCGTCGGTTAGTTGGTCGTCGTCATCTTTTATCTTATACATTTGTCGCTTATTTGCATATTTTTAGTTGTCTCTCAGGGAGTCTCAGGTGTCATTATTTGGTCATTTGTCATCTCTAGTCCTCGATTAGGGTGCCTATAAAGGTTTGGGCGCTTGTCGGCACCCCGGTCCTCTTTTTAGGCACCACTGTCCTCTTTTAGGCACCTGGTCCTAAAGCGACTTGCATCTAATTTAAAGTTTTGAGGTTGGTCTTTACGGTTGGTTGTTTCATTCCCCTAGGTGCTAGTCGGCATGTCGAGTCATTAGTGTCAAAATTTGAGCAAGAGATCCCTATATAAACATAACATACCTATTATCTTATGGGCGGACTATATACTATCAAGAGGTAGATATCTACTAAGGCAAAGGACTACATTTGGGCATCGTTTACATCTACATCACACAAGCATAGGGGGAAAGGTTTGTATTCATTCTATTTCATACACCATTTGCATTTTAAATCTATTTATTGCCCCCTACTTCTACGTCATTAACGCTAGGGCACCCTAGGCACCTGACAAGCACAAAAACTACATTGGAGTGCGAATGTGAGTGCGACTCTTAGTTGTAAGTCCACCATTGTGGTAGTTAAGGTCAGTCCGACCCCTTCATATGCATCTTTATTTTTAGGGATTTGATGCTTTATATGGGGTTTTGCAGGTAGATCTTCATCACAAATTCACGATGACATAAATGAAGGTATTACGCAACCATGCGACAAAGATAAAGATATTACAAAGATCTAGCGACACCTGCGATTCAAATTTTGAGTTTTTCTACAGACCGGAGTACCCATATTAGAGACCAGGGCACCCACAAGCACCTAGACCTCTTCCTGGCACCCTCCCAATCGGATTTTCACTTCTTTACAATTTCTGGGTCGTGCCATCACACTTTGCTTAAATCGCACATCATCTGCTCATTCAAGTCCAACACACTATGAGGTATGTCATTTTTAGGTTAGTATTGTATCCCTCCTATATGCTTTATTTCATTTCATCTAAATGTCAAATAAAATTATTTAGCATTCATAGTTCAATTTATACTAGTTATTTCATTGTTGTTACTAGTTTAGATTAACTTAAAATAATATTAAAAATTCCTTATTTTAGTTAGCTAATATGTAGTATATGGGGATAATTAATCTAAGCTATGAACAATTGTAATAAAGTAAATAAATGCAATAAAGAAAGTATGTAAATGATCCAAGTAACTATGAAAAAGGAAATGTTAACCCTAATGTGCAAGAGAGAAGAGGAAAGAACTCAGCTGAATAGAGGACGCTTGCGGGACAACGTCGCAGAGATAAGCGGAAAATCTAGAAGCGAGGCAGTGCGAAGTCCTAAAAAGTATGGAATTGGAGTATCTAACTAGACTGGGGCACCTAGAGAGAGACTGGGGCACCTAGAGAGGGGGACTGGGGCGCCTACGGGTGCTATGGTCTACAATCTGGGTGCCTTGGTCTATGAAAAGCTCTAAAACTAATCTATGCAGGGCTAGGAGGTGATCTGGAACCTTCGTTGTGTGCCGTATCATATTCTTCATGCTCCTTTAGATGTCGTCAATAATCCAAGATGAAAGAAAGACCTACAAGACCCCAAAAACAAATATCAAAACCCTACAAAATAAAAATGCATATGAAGTGGTCGAACCGACCTCACCGCCACAATGGTGAACTTACTAACTCAACATTGCACTACATCTCAGACCCAATGTAGTTCTATGTGCAAGTGTGTGTGAACATGCCTAGGTTGCTCTTGTGTCAGTCGCACTTTGTGAAGTAGCGAGCAATGACTATGTGTAGAAAATGTAATAAAATGTATGCATGAAATATAATAGAATCCCTCCCCCCTATGAAGTGTGATGCGGTTTTCCTAGCCTTGTGCTTTGTGATGGAGCTATGTGGATACAAATGATATAAAATGCAATGATAGATGATGACTCTAGATGGATGATAATAGTGAATGATGTTAGGCCCTTCATTATGGTCTCATATCTTGATCTAATTTCTTAATTAACCCCGAAATGGCCAACCACCAAAAAGATAAGAAGATAAAACGGCTAGAAAGTGCAAAAAGGATTGGGGTGCCTGGGTGGGACCAGGGTGCCCACGAGCACACCAAGTACTAATATGGGTGCCCAGTCGAGGCTAAAATAACATGGGATGACGAGAATTTGGTGAGCATATGGGTGCGAGAGGTCGATAATGTAAACAAGATGGCCAAAAGACGGGGGTTAATTAGTACTTTCTTCACTCAAAACCTTCTAAATAGTAGTATGAGACCGGGACTAAATAATGTCTAAAGTGTATAATTTTGTGTCTACATTTTCCCCCACTTTATGTTGGTGAGCGGAAAGCTCGGTAACATAAAGTAGATAGAGATGTGTACCTGATGTCCATGAAGAGTGTAGTAGAAACGTGTCGAAGGACTAGACAAAGCGTGGAATGACAAAAATATGGAGGATCGTGGAAACTAAAGATGAAAAATGTGTAAAGAAAAAGTGATGAGAGTGAACCTAGGGTGGAATGCGTATGTAGCTATTATGGTGTGTGATGTACCTGCATGGTTAGTAAAGTATGTGTTGTCATGAAAGTGTTGTTGTTGATGTTGTTGTTATTGCCCCTATTTGACTTCTTGTTTCTCATATGGCCGGACCTACAAGGAGAAAATGATTAAGTAGTCAAATATGTATGTATGTATGTATGTGTAAAAACATAATGTAAAAGACGCATGTATATGAATGTAAATGTAAAATACGCAAATGAAAAAGTGTAAATGGAACATGTACACCTGATCCATGTCGATAAAGAGAGTGTATAAGGATATCATGTACTAATTTTTTTTTTTTTTGGGTGAACTCGTTCCATAGGCCAAAGAAGTGTAGGGAGGAATTATGTTGTATCCTCCAAGCTCTAACTGCTTCCCTGAATGTGTGTGTAGAGATCTCTCGCACGTCCTGGTTTTTGGGTGATCGATGCCACGGCCGGGAAATCTTGTAGAGAGGCACACCCAATGCAATCTCGAGCATGTAACTTCTTCCCAAAATGTTAAGGACACCATGTTACGTAAAATCCAATGTGTATGGGGTTCGTAGACTAGTTTGAACCCACTCACTACATATAATTGAACAGAACCGAGGTGTAGAATCTTTGTGCTAGTATGTAAAAATCCCCAAATGATGCCCCCCTCTTTAGGGGGTGCATGTGGCGTCGGCCCGATATAGAGAGAATGCAACCCCAAAAAGGACTAATCGCATATATGATGTAACCACGAAAGTGCTTGGTAGAAACCAAGGCACGCACAAACAAGAAGGCTAGCCAAAAATAAGTGTAAACATGCATGCATATGGAAAACAATGTGTAAGCTACACAAATAGTGTAAAAGTTACCAAGAAAAATAGTAATGTAAACACATAAGAGGAGAAAGTAAGCCATAAAAATTGGGTTACAAACATGGGACATCACTCACGATACTCTAAGACACTCAAGGCCGTCATGGCCACAAACAAACAAACAAGTGTGCACACCAAACAAAGGGCAAGGCCCATATACAATAACAAACAATAGTAAACAATGTAACAAACAAGTATGGAAAAAAATATCTTGCATAACAAATGTTACACATGAAGCACCCGTTAGCATGTTAGAAAGATAAATAGTATGTCAAAAGTGTGTGTAAGCAAATAATATAAAGTGCTAAGTACAAAAAGAAAAAATAACACATGTGAGATATGAATGTGGATGCCCCTAGCGACCAGTGTAGGAAGGGTAGAAGGTGAGCATCCATGTTGCATGTAAGAGACATGTATCTGTGATCACAACTAGAAAAAGACATGAATGCGCATGTGTGGATGATATAGATAAATGACATACAAGTAATCAAACTAGCATGTGTAATAAAGTGACCATGAACAAGAAAAAGTAAGCAAGAATAAAAGCAACCATAATATGCAGTATGTTGTGGATGGATGGAATGGAATGCAAAATGGAGTGATAGGAGCCACGTGCCCCCTGAGTGAATGGAAATGTATGTAGTGAGGTTTATTTTGTTTGCCCCTCAGCAATCAAGAATGAACCGTAAACAAGAGTGCATCATCAAGAAATGGTCGAATAGTGTGTTGTTTTTAGCATCTTTGTGATGAGTATGTATGCATAGTGATGATGATATGCGACATATATAAGAGATGTATGTATCAACCCTATAACCGAAGCATATACGAAGACAAGATGAATGTATGAGTGATGATTTATCCCCTAACACGTATATCACTACAAGATGGATAAAGGGAGTGATGATGTAGCCTAAAGCGTACACCACTATAGGATGAATAGTATAAAGAGTGGTGATGTAGCCTAAAGTGTATACCACTACAAGAGGAATAAAGTAAGTGATGATTTAGCCTATAACGTAGGTCACTATCCTAGAAATTTCCCATGATAAGAGGTGGAATGATAAACATGTGATGAATGTAAGGTCCATTTGATTTGTAAACCCTTGGCAATCGAGTATGGACCTAGGAACTAAAGCGCGCCATAGGGTAGTGAGTGCAACGTGTAGAAGAGTATGTAATATGCGTGAGAATAGACGACCATATGATGAGTAGAATGTGTATGTACGCTATGTGTAAGATATAAATGCAAAGTATGTGTAAAATGTGTAAAATGGTATGTACGTATATGGACTAGTAATGTAGTATGTAAGATGGTGCAATGCTAGACTCATATATGATGAAGACTAGTATAGTATGTAGAGTGAAAATGTGCGAGTGTAAGATGTATGGTATGTAGATAAATGAATAATGTAGTATGTAGGATAAGTAGTGTAGGATGTAAGACGTGTAGACAATGGTGTATGCATAATGACAACTAACATGATGTATGATGTATAAATGCACAAATGTCAAAATGTTGTAGACTAAATGTAGAATGTATGGTGTATGATGCATAATGTATGAATAGATGCGGTGTGTAGTAACTAGTGTGCGCGTGTATGGGGTTCATGTGTAGTAAACCCTCAACAGTCAAGTGTGAACTGAATCACAATAGTATGTCATCAGGTAATGATGCTAGAATAAGGAAATTTTAGCATTATTTCCAACTTCTACTAAATTTCCAGATGCTTCTCATTCGGCCTCACATGTTAGTTCTTTGTCATTGCATGTCGATGATCCTCTTGATGAAATCTTTGTTCCTACATCTTTATCTGATATTGTAGAGCCACAAGCTACTGACGCTTCACTTTCTTCTCATCTGGATGACGAAGGACTTTCTCCTCCACTTTCATCTCCGCATGAGATTTTTACTAGCATTGTGCATGACTCACCCCCATCTATTGATTCTATTAGTTCATCTTCTCCCATAGTTATATCTCCATCAGTCACCTCATTTCCTAAGGATGTTTCGATGCTAGTCCTACCATCGGTATGGATATTCCACCTACATCATCTACTATAGCTTCTTTGGCACCTACTCCCAATGTGCCTTTACCTATGATCACTCACAATGGCGGGTTGTAACCTCTTAATACATTATTGCCATCTTCCACTATTCCTTCACAAGATATTATCTCTCTCATGCATGTTGTAGGTCGATTACAATCTCAGTCCAGGTTTCTTACTCTAGAAAGTAGGGCTTACTATGCTTCGATTGAAAATAACTCATTGCATGGTAACTATATTCCTAAGAAGATTCGTAATTCAACATTTCCCAAGGACATTATCATGCCTACATTCACTTGCCTTGATGGTATGGGTGATCCTCGTACTCATCTTCTACACCACCGTATGGTTATGACCTCTTATTCTAATGATAGATTATTACTCAAGGCCTTTCAACATAGTCTTACCGATGAGGCATTGCAATGGTACACTCATCTTCCCTTTGGGTCCGTCAGTACTTACTATGACATGGAGGATGCTTTCCTCCATCATTTCATCCTCAACAATGGCCCTTGAGTTACTTACGACTACCTACCTACTCTACATCAGGGATCATCATAATTTATCGAGGATTATATCTTATGATTTAATGCTTATATGCATCAATTAGTATTCCAACCTATAGACCTTGAGAAGAAATTCATTTTCTATCATGGTTTGATTACTCGCTCAAACAAAGATTACAATATGATACATGTGAGTCATTCATTCTTTTATGCTACAAAGTCCTAGATCTAGAGCAAGATCTTCTTTCAGCAAATATCATTGACCCTCCACATACATCTACTTCTATTATATCATCTAGTCCTCCTACATCGAAATTGGTTGAGCATCCTACACAGTCTCCACCTTTGCCTCACAAACAAAGCAAACAAGCTCAATCTACTCCACTTGCCACAACGCATTACTCTTCTATGGCTCCACGATAAGCTACTTCTCCTACCACTCCACCTAGGTCACATGAGCCTTTGCACTTCTCTCATTACGCTCAACCACATGATGTGTTGCATGTCTTACTTACTAAGCAATTAATTCACCTACCTTCCAACCAACATCATCCGCAACACCGATTACAGTGTCAACGTGACCAACCTTATTGTAATTATCATCACATAAATGGCCATAGGGACAATGATTGTCTTTCCCTTTATGATATATTACAACAACTAGAGGATAAGGGCATCATATCCTTTGGCTCTCACTCACGTGAGCGATCCATCTCTCCTCTCCCTCGCCATAGAGTTTACTGCTACAACTAAGTCATCTCCTACATATGGTGCTTAGGCTATGATACGTCCACCATAATTCATTACTCATGCATGCTCTCCATCACATCCATACATCGATGCATCATTGCGTCCATCACATTCACTTCATCCATCTCATCCATCACATTCACGCTATCCACCGCATCACATTGCTACTTCACATTGGTTTCCATAGCACTCCACTCTCGCACATCCCACCACAGCTCCATATGACATTTAGTTTGGTTCATACACTCATGTTGCTTCCATTCCACATGCTTCCACTGCTTTGTGCCACCTCGGTCTTTAGTAGGTGATTACTATCACCTTACCCCCTAATGACGCACTTGTGTTCTTACAGTTATTACACGATTGTTGAGAGTTTTCTTTGAGAACCTTTCATCACGCGCTCGTCATTCATGTAGCATACTCAATCATTTCCTGATGACGCACTCTTGATTTCCACAGTTCATTCTTGGTGATTGAGGGTCTTGTGCGATGGAAAAGTGACAAGCAAGCATGGGAATCTACAAGTAACTCTTCCTCACACCCGACCTCCCGAGGTAGTGCCGAGACAGCCGGTGGGGATGGACTATATGTTGGGTATGGGTAAACTAGTTAGGCAATCTTATATCTTTGACACGCACTAATGGAATCAGTGAATCTAAGGCAAAGAAGGCCCTCCTAACCCGAACGGCGTGATAGATCGGTTGCAAGAGACGGCATTGCTCGAAGGCTCTAATCAATATCGAGCTCGGCATGATTCGATGTATAGGTTGTGGGATATAGGGAAAATGACTTGGGATTGTTTCGTGTATATCTCCGAGATAGGGTCATAGGATGGATGATGGATATGGTGGATTCTACGAGTGATTCTCCTACCTAGTCCGAAATCCTTAGCTTAGTTAGCTACTATATCCAACAGGATAAGCGTGTGATGATAATAGGCGGAAGTGGAGTAGATCGAATACTAATGTGCGTAAACCAATGTCAATGTCAGATTGACCTGTGGATTCGTTGGGTTGTGGGATTTGTGAATCACAACAAAGTATATTCGTGGTTGTTTTGGACTGCTTTATGGTCATGTGTGGAATCGAGTCTCTAATCCATAGTATCCAATAGTCGTATGCCTTTTCGACCTCTATGTTTAGAATTAATTGTGCAATCTTTTCGAGTATCTTACAAGTGTTCTTGCAACACGAGTTCTTAAGTTAGTGTCTATATCAGTGAGAATATCTCCTATGTCTGGCTATGGGACCAAAGGATCACAACCGAACGTTTGCTCTCTTTGAAGCCCTTCTACAGGTCATGCGAGATGTTTATTTAGGGTAACCTGTAGTTTGGTTGGTTTGACCGGAATATGCGTGCTTGGTCATCTTCATGTTTAACCCTCTTAACTGAGGTGATCTGTTGTAATTCTCGCTGTTGTTCGGAAGACTTGGATTCTAAGATTCGGTCTATAGCGGTTATTCTTGCGACAAGATTGGGTTGAGGCATGATAGGCTTGAATACGTATTCTCACGGGCTCCTAGGTCCCGTGATTGTCATGCAAAAGGAAATGATATAAAGCTAATTAATCGACTACGCAAGATATATCTATGTATATTCCTAAATCGATATTTTAATAAACTACTTTTGAATAGAATTTAAAAGAGTAATTATCTAATATATCTAGAAATTGACAACTAAACTAATAACGAAATTAAAACAAACAAAGCGGTGAGAGTATAGCTACTTGTGCATGGGTTGTGAATATATTCTAAGTAACCAGATAACTGATCTAATCTATTTGAAAGACTCTCGATCCTACCTCAGAAGTGAGGAGTGAATCATAGTTTCTCAGAAACTATCAATCCCCATAGCTTCCCTGGCAATATCGAAAGTAAAATTAATTGAAATGAAATGATTGGCTACTCTACTTGATATGCTTTTAACTAGAACTTTGAAAGCTTGAACCTGGATTTTGCAAAACAGTGGCGAATCCGATGGTGTGTGGCCTTGTCCCCTCAGTGTGATTTCCTTGTTCTTTCGTGCTCACGTGGATCCAGAAAAGCGTGTAATGCTAGCATCAGCAAAAGTAGATATGAGACAATGGTAGCTTAGGATGCGGATTGAATACAATGTGAGTAGGAGAGGGATAACGCAAGAGAACGAGCTTGGCTTATGCGATTCCTAACGGGATTTATTGCGAGTCATGCAACATAAAATGTCCAGAACACCGAAACTATCCTATTGTGGCGAGCGTAACCTACAACTTTAATGGCTTCCCTACTACCGAAAATCAAACTATCCTACTCCAATTGATTAGATGAATAATAACGGCGCTTGCACAAGGAGAATATGTGGCTTTTAACAGCTAAACAATACCAACCATGCCTATAACAAATGAAACTATGAATCCTAAGCAAAATTAAAAGGCTAAACTATTGAAATGAGAAATTCAAAGGCAAATTTGAGGGGCCATTTGCTTGAGCACAAGCCAGCTATTTATAGAATCTCATTTACCCAAAGGTGAAAACCAAATTGATCTCTTAAACCATAAACAATGCCAAAACACTATTCCAGGGAACCAGAATCATAAATACAAGCAAAGGCGGTGAAAAAAGCTGGTAAACATTGAAAATTTACATGAGTCGCGTTAAAAATAGCATTCTGGAAAATGCGTGAAGGACCGCCGCCCGAGCGGGTGGCGATGTGGACCACCACCCTACAGGCGGCGGTCACGAGACCGTCGCCCGAGGGCAGGCAGCGGTTTCATCACTTAAGACCAAAAAGCAAAGAAAAGAGGGGGGAAGGAAAAGTAAAGCACACGAGGCTAAGTGGGGCATGTGGGATGTTAACACATACTTAGAGAGCTTTTCCGGATCCCGAACACCTTACGAGGAGACCTATATCATCATTGGGGCATGTGTAACGTTGTTTTGCTGGGCGGTGTAGTACCCTACTGAATTTTGGGTACGTACGGGTCTTAATTAAATGAACCTAATCATCCATATGTTGGGGGCGTCATTCATCTTCCCCTTATTCATCACTTTAACATGTTACGATCATAACACATTATCATATCAATACGCATTCATCATGATAGGTCATTTTACAAATCATACATCGCTTATTCTACAAACATCGTCATACTAACTACGCATTACACATTACATTTAATAAACATTAACAATATACAAACATATCACATTCATTACGACAGGTAATCATCAACCGAAACATACGCCATCAATCACATTACAACATCGATACACCACAAAATAAACGCATCATATATAAATCACACGTATCCATACACATATATTTTGAGTACATTATCATTGGGGAAGCTCCCCTACATCATATATAATCATACTAGTCAAAACCTCATCATCACTATCACTCTCGGGTACTGTGAGCCCCTAAAACTAGATGCCTCACCACTCACTCCGCGTCATTGTTCGGAGCCTTGATATCTCTCCACTTTCCTATGCAATAAGGTGTTCTTTGTAGAATGCTCTGCAAATTGATTATGTAAATCCACGTATCATATGAACACATCCTGTACTAAAGGACCACCACCCAACGCTCTTGCAGGCTCATCAAGTCTCCTCGCGTGCATCATCCCTCTCGGCCAACAATACAAGTACATGTAGTTGTGACCACCGCTCAAATAAATAGGCATGCTTGCTGTGATATCATCTAGTCGCTTAAGTATACATCCATCAAGTACATTGGTTGGCACATTCCACATCAATGTGTGGATGGATGTGTCGACTATCAGGGCCTAATATGCATCACCTACAAAACAAATAACACAATGTGTTAGATAACCATTACTAAATCATAAACCAATAACAAAACATGCAAAATAGACATACAAAGATACTTACGCTCTGTTATAGTTGTCACCACATCATTGGGGACATGTGTTTCCTCCTCTCTTCCTCGTCCTACATGAGGTAACCTGTTGGACTCAGAAATATTAGGAAAAACAATACCCATCGATGTGTCACCCACCATGTGCGGTACTCCTCTGTCAACCCGCATCATCTACATCTATCACCTCTATCTACACATTTACCTCATTCGGACAGGAGGAGATAATTGCTCTGCCAGGCCCCGGCCTTGCTCGAACCTCCTAGGTGCTCTAATATCTCTCAACCATATATCTTGAGCGATGCCAAACTTTCATGATACTCTCTCCACCTAAAAATCTCGGCCACACCTGGGAGTCAATCCTCTAACCACATAGTCCTCCACATACATCGCAACTCTATAACATCCTCCATAATCCCGATATGGCCTCCATGTAACCATCTTGGGCCTCATCTTGTCTATCACTACCCCAGTAGGTATCTGTATCCATCCTACACCCATGAATATTGACCCACCTCCTCACATATATCTCGAGTCTAGCCCACTCTTCTCGTGGACCCCCAATTGGCCTCAACACTGCTATGTGCTCATACGCCCACACGTGTAACAATGTAGTAGCTCTTATCCCCCTCCATGCTCATCATGAGTAAATTGGTATAGATCTTTGTATAGGTGGGCCAACACACACAGGTCCCCACGCATATCTAGTACTCTCCTCCTCTATACGCCGACATATATCATGCATCTTATACAAGATGCCTACACCACCTCCCTCCACCGCTATAGATGAAACAATCACAACAACTATGAAATTTCTCAAGCGCGTAACCCCAAACCGCAAAATAAAATCTAAACTAATATGGGCTTCAAAGAGGTAGTTGATTCCCCATGAAATATTGTCTTGCGATCGTATATGTCGCTCAATATCCTCTATTTGCATAACTCGTACTCTCTCCCCAACAACGGTAATCAGTAGTATACGATATACATTCTCTAAGGTAACAACCATCTCCCCATAGCAACCAAAATGTACACGTATCAACTCACCACCTCTCGCATAATGCAATCAATCGAGCATATTATGGGGCACATCCCCCATCCATGTTATGTGTTGCATGCCGACATGGTCTATCACATCCCAATCATCATTAGATAGACCCAATCTGAGAAACATACTCATATAATGACCTCCACGAAATCCCTCAAGTGAATATCCCTCTATACATCACCAAATGACAAACAAACACAACATTAGAACACTACACAAATCCAAACACAATCGTTTATCACATTACTATACATCTAACATCACATTTTCACCATTCTAGGCCATATACACACTTTTGGACCAAGTGCCAAGATGTAGGACTAGGGCGCCCAAGACTAGGGTACTAGCCCCCGATCCGGGTACTCCTGTCCCCGGGTCACTAGTGCCCTCACCGCTATTATCCAAGTCTAAAACATCGAGAAAATTAAAATTCTCAAATTTGTAAAAATTCAATAAAAACACTATTACACCATACATTTTTTGAAAAACAATGCACTTACCAATTCCGCATGGTCATGTGCGACGCCACGACTGGTCGCCACCTCTTGAACCGACTAGCATGCACTACTCTCACTTACGGAATTTTCACTCACTTTGTGTTCAATCTCACAATCGTGTAAACAACAAATGAAGTGACTAAACATTTTTTCACTTCACTACTTATAGTTACTTTTTCACCTACTTTACTATAGTCATTATTTCACACTTATTCACGCAACTAATACACACCACACCGTTTTTGTCATATCTTGAGCATTTCTACTCCGATTTACACCCGATTTGCGGTATTCATTTTCGAATTATTCTTTCCACCGTAACATATACATTACATACACATGATCTCTCCTTAAATTTGTCTTCCATCCAATTCATACACATTTTTTTGATTTCTATCTATTTCGCGTTTACTTTCGACTTAGTGTTCATTCTCATCATCACTTCCCCTTTCACTAAAAGGGGGAGCATATCATTGGGATCATCCTATAATTCCCCCTATATCACCACACGTTTAAACAAACACTAATGATTCGACAATTCCAAATATTTGACTAACACACTATGCAACATTTCACCATCGATTCCCCCTAATGACCTAACTCGGGGGCAACAAATGAATAATCTTTCTATATGAAATTTCATTACTTCCCCCTAGTGACCTAACTTGGGGACAACAAGCAATTAAAAGTATTTCTATGCTATCATTCACCAATTCCTATCGATTCCCCTAATAACCTAACCTCGGGGCAACTAGTCTAAAATCTCTCAAGTAATAAATTGAATTAATTAATTAATCAATCAATCAATGCGTTCAAATCTCTAACAATTGAAATCATATCATCGCTACAAGTTTAATACAATTGGCCTCCCGGATGATCTAACTTGGTACTTATGTGCGGCCTCCTAGATGACATAACTTGGGAGATTACATTCATTGCTTTCCTAGATGACCTAACTTGGGAAGCTATTCTACATTTCACGTTTGCTTCCAGATGACCTAACTTGGAAGCCATCATACATTTTGTGCTTGCTTCTAGATGACCTAACTTGGAAGCCATCACATTGCGACAACACCTCGTGGAGTGGGGGCAAGATTTTCTTTCCTATACCATTCCTATATGGGTCAATTGTTTGATCGAAATTGTATGGATCCGAAACCACAATTTTTGATATGATTCTCGTCTACAACAAACAGATACCGAGGATGTAGTTAGAGATTGGAGAATAACACACTTTTTTCCCTACACTCTTCCTCTCCGGCGGGGATGCCCAAATCCTCCGGTCAATTATTCATATACACACGTTCGTGCCGTCGAACCGATCACTCTCTACCCCATGTCATCATCATCACAAAACGTTCAAAATCATCTAACATTACAATCATCATTCTCATTTAGTGCACTTCATCATGATATTATGCTTTTCACTACGTTATATGGATCAACACGTTGATCCATGGTTTGACACGCTATATGGTTCTTTCAACACACTTTTACTACCACATCTATGCATTCTACTTCAGCAGGGGCTTCTCCAGATTTCTCTCAAGTACGCATATCTATCTACTTTATCTTATCGATATTTCACTCACCAACATAAAGTGTGGGAAAATGTAGTCACAAAATCACACACTTACTATTACATTTATACCGCTAAGTATGTTATTTTATATATGGATCTCGTGTAAGAAAAGTATTCATTAATGGCTCATCCCCTAGTCTTGTCACAACTAGTTGGTCGTCCCCATCTTTTGTCTTATACAAATCCAATTATTTGCACAATTTTAGTTGTCCCTCAGGGAGTCTCAAGTTTTGTTATTTGGTCATTTATCATCTCTAGTCCCTGACTAGAGTGCCTATAAAGGTATTGGGCGCCCATTGGCGCCTGGTCATCTTTTAGGGCACCCTAGTCCTGACAAGACGTGCATATAATTTAAATTTTCAAGGTCGATCTTTATGGTTGGTTATTTCATTGCCTTAGGTGTTAGTCAAGATGTCGGGTCATTAGTGTCGAAATTTGAGCAAGAGATCCCTATATAAACATAACGTACCTACTATCTTAATGACAGACTATATACTATCAAGAGCTAGCTATTTACTAAGGCAAAGGACTGCATTTAGGCATCATTTACATATGCATCACACAAGCATAGGGGGAAAGGGTTGTATTCTTTCTAGTCCATCCACCATTTGCATTTTACATCTAGTTATTTCCCCTACTTCTGTGTCATTGACGCTATGGCACCCTAGGCACATAATTGCACACATAAGCACACAAAACTACATTGGGTCTATAATGTAGTGCAACACTTAGTTGTAAGTCCAAAGCATTGTGGCGGTAAGGTTAGTCGACCCCTTCATATGCATATTCACTGCGACATAAACAAAGGTATTGCAATAACCATGCGACAAAGATAAAGATATTGCGAAAGATCTAGTGACACTTTGTTAGATTTAGATTATGAGATTTTATGTAGACCAAAGCACCCATACTATAGACCAGGGCACCCACAGGCCCCCCTCCTCTTTCCAGCACCCCGCCTAGTTGGATCTTCACCGCTGCAATTTCTGGGTCATACCATCACACTCTGCTTCATTCACACATCAACCTATTCAAGTCCAACACATAATGAGGTAAGTCATTTTCAGGTTAGTATGTTATCCCTCCTATTTCCTTTATTTCATTTCAAATAAATGTCAAATAAAATTATTTAGCATTCATAGTTCAGGTTTATACTAGTTAACCAAGTCATAGTTTTTAGGCCTGTCCATATGTCCCACCATGCTAAGCATATCCACCCAGATTGTATGTGAAGCGGGCAATGCTTGACTCAGCCGAGATAGAAAGAGTTCGGCCGAGTTATGGGGAAATAATGCCGACACTCCGGTTGTATGGAGATAGGGCCAAGTATTGCCCAATGCGTCGAGTTGATACATAGTTCGGGTGAGTCAGTATAGACCCTCGACAAGCTATATTTGCAATGCAAGATATAATGCAATGCAATACAATATTCATCCATGTAAGTTAATCCCACATGCAAGTGATATAGAAAAATAGTGGCAAATATAAGCAAAGCCATCATAATGGTAATGTGGAAATCGAGGCCAAGGCACCCCTCCATTAAAAGAGTGTGTCGAACCTGGCTGAGGGCCCCACCAACAAATATCGGGGCTCGCCATTTATTTGTGTATCAAATATTGGAGGCTTAAAACAAGTTTACTCTTCACCCATTTTGTGCCACTTTTCGCATTCCGATTTGTCCACATCAAAGAAACCTACGCAATGTCCCCAAATTTTACCTGTTGGCCAAAAATTTCAGTGGACCATAACTTGCGCATACAATCTCCATTTTTTGAGTTATTCATATCAATGAAAAGCTCTTGATACATTCCACAACGTTGTAATAGTTTAAGGATATTTTTTAAAAATTGAGCCCAAAATATCCTCTAGATCACCTTGGCTTCAAAATTCACCTTCATGACAAAGATGTCTCCTTTTTTAATAGAATCAACTTCAAGATGCCCAGACACCTCCTTGCTCATTTGTTCCTCGTTGAAAAAGGTCTTCCCCTCTAGATAGAAAGATTTATACCTGAATGAAATTCTTTTCTTCTGACCTCTTATTAGACGGAAACATTGTGATTATAGTCTCCTTCTACTATAAGATGTGGGCACACTCCAAAGCATTGAACAAGTGTTCAAAAACATTGTTATGAGACTTGCATGGAATGGACTTGCGATGACTTCTTGATCATACAAACATGATGGTCTTAGGTACCTTGGTAGCTTGTAGTTCAAGTAACAATCTTTTACACACACTAGTTTATTATGACATGTTTCTTTTCATAGTGTGATTCACATAATGTCCCTTCTCTTGGAAAGATATTTGAACATAAGGTCAGAGTTGGAATATGGAGATCATCACCTTCCTCCTCGTGACTTCTTGGAGCTTCACAATTCACTTTAGTGACAAATATATCTCTTTCTTGGATGAAATCAATCGCAGGAGACCCAATTACCTTCTTGTTCACCCATTCCTTATTAAAAATGCATTTTTCTACAAACAAGGAAAGAAGAAACTCTACATTCACCATCATACTCATCAAACACATTCCCATGCCAAATCTTGAGAAGATGATTGAGAATTAGGGCTCACCTTTGCAGACCCTATTTCATATCACTTTCTATCATGGTTTACATCTCTTAAACATGATGACCTCACTTTGTGACATGTTAGGATGGATTGAAAAACATAGTCTTGGAATTCACCTCGATACTAAGTTTTGGGAGCTTATAAGGGATTTATTTCTTTTTTAATCCATAAGATGATTTCCTAGCCTTGTAAAATATGATAAAGATATAAAAATTTAAACTAAATTGACAAAAATAAAGAAAAGTTAATGATAATATGTTACCTATGTTAATGTTTGTAGTGGATGCAAGTTGGGTCCTCATTTTTTGGTTGGTTGAAATAATTTAATATGCTACTTTTTCTTTTGAGTTGATCTACCTTGTTTTCATTATTCATAGAGTCCATTGTACCTATCCAAGTGTAATTTTCAAAGAGGTCAGTTTTATGACAAATATTTTTAAAATAGTAAACAATAAGTGAAACATAAAGGTTTGAATCTTAGCATTATGAAACTTTTCGACATAGTACACAACACTACCGACAACAACATACACATGTTATGGTCTAAGAAGCATAAAGTATGCTACCGAACAATAACATACTCTATGTTATTGACCGGTAGCATTGTGCATGCTAGTAGACGACAACATTGAGGCCAAGAAGTAGCATGTAATATAATACCATAACAATTAAAAATAACTTAATACATGGTTGTAATATTGAGTGGATCTCAATCTTTAAAGAAAAAAGAAATTGTGAAGAATATTTGATAGTCAGAATTTATATACGGAATTGTAAATATGTAATTAGTATATATATGAAGGAAAATTTGGAAATTTTCAATTTTGCATAAAGGTGATTTGAATTAAAACAATGGCTATTGGTGTAAATGCTAGGTGAACCAACCACTAAAATTAACTTTTACCTAGAAAATTTAGGTGACTCGATCCTAATTCCTACCCTAAAAATTTGCCAAATGTAAATTTTAAAAATCGAAATATTCGTGAATTAACGAATATTCGTGAAACCTGAATATTCGTGAATGTAAATATATATACTAATTTTCATCATAGAAATATTAGTTAAATATACACCCTTCATAATAAAATTTGTACTAACCCTTCAAATTTGATCACTATCACCACCAACTCCACAATAACGTCTCATCCTCGTCCCGAATCGCCTTAACAATAATTTTACAAAGATATACGACTAAATTTCATCAAATTCATGAAGACGACAACCAATGACTTTTCTCAAGTCAATACGCCTACTTAGATATGTCGTCTTTTGAGGTTTGAAATATCTTCATACCAACTATCCAACCGACATGTCGACTACCAAAATGGGAGTTTTCTATGCAAGTCCATCCAAACTAATAATTAATTAATTAATTAATATAACAAATGATTCTACACAATTCATGTGAAACCATCTCCTATGAAGGCTCACTCTATGTCTTTATTCGTCCATTTCTAAATCAAGAATGAGAATTTTCTATACAAGTCTTTTCAAACTAATAATAAATTAATTATTCAATACGACAAATGCTTCTATGCAATTTGTATGAAACCATCTCCTACGAAGGCTCACTCTATGTATTTATTCCTCGATTTCTAAACCGAAGAACAAGAATTTTATATGTAAGTCTTTTCAAACTAATAATAAATTAATTAACCAATACAACAAATGTGTCTATGGAATTTTTGCAAAGAAAAGGCTCACTCTGTCTTTATTCGTCCATTTCTAAATCGAATAACGAGATTTTTGTATACAAGTATTTTCAAACTAATAATAAATTAATTAGTCAATACAACGAATGCTTCTACACAATTCCTATGAAACTATCTTCTACGAAGACTCGCTTTATGTCTTTATTCATCCATTTCTAGGAATTTTCTATACAAGTCTTTTCGATAATTAATTAGTCAATATTGATTAACTAAAATACGGATATTCTAGATTAATCTAATATTATGCACAACAATAAATAACAACTAACTAAATAAAGAAAGTGACCCAAGTAAACTAAGTAAAATAGAAATGTGAAACCCTAATGAGCATAGAGGGTTAGGAAGATCTTAGCTGATTTGACAACTATTCGAGACTATGTCATAGTGAAGACTAGATAAATAAAATACAGAATGACCACACATGAACTCCATAAAGTACATATCTAGAACAATAGGCTGATCTGGGTGCCTGAGAGAAGGACCTGGGGCATTTGGGGTGCTCAGTCCAGGATCTAGGTGCCGTGGTCTCGTGAAAACTCTGCAAAACCTCCTCCATGGTGTCGTTAGATGTTTGCTTATGTTTGCCTCTGTCGTGTTAATGTTGTTGGACTACGCTAGAATGTCTTTGTAAATCGGAGATGAAGAAGAGACTCAGTAAAAACCCAAGCCCAACATCAAACCCCCAAAAAGAAAGATGCATATGAAGGGGTTAGACTATTTTCATCAACCACAATCTTGGACTTACTAAATGAGTGCTACACTACATTTTAGACCCAAATGTAGTTCTAGGTGTGTGTGTGTGTGTGTGTGTGTGTGTGTGTGTGTGTGAATATCAAGCCCTAGGTTCTCTAGTGTTAGTCACACTTTGTGAATTAGCAAGCAATAACTAGATATAGAAATGTAAATAGATGGTGTATGGGATAGAATAAACTTCCCTCTTATGCAAAGTGTGATGTAGATGAACCTACCTTGTCCCTTGTGATGGAGCTAGAAGGATGTAAATGGAGCCTTTGATGGATGTAACCTTAGATGGTGATAGTAGTGCTTAGTGTTTGGTCCTCATTATGGTCTTATACCTTTATATTTATTTGGTTCTCTTGATCTAATTTCATAATTAGCCCCGAAAAGGCTAGCCACTTGTTGTCACCCTCAAAATTCCCTCCTTTTTCAAAGGCAAATTTCCAAAAATTGAGTTAGTGTCCTTTGGAAGTGTTCTGGTAAAGGGATAAATTCAAGAAGTTAGAAAATTTCACTCTTTGGGGTCATTTTTAGTGTTTTGCAGTTAAATCGACATTTTTGTCCCGCATGTCCCAAATACAAATGGGCCTCTCTTGTTCGCCAATTCACCGATTTACCCGAACTCCTCTCAAATCGGTTAAATCAGACATTTTGTCCCGCATGTCCCAAGTACTTTCAGGCCTCCCGTTCACCAATTCACCACTTTTCCCGCACCACTTACTTGTAGGCTAAGTCAGCTCCGTGTGTCCCGCATGTCCCAAGTACTGTTGGGCCCTTTGTTTTTTGATTCACCAAATTTCCCGCACTTCCTTTTATATTGGCTAAATTGGCCCCGCACACCCCACATGTCCCATGGACTGTTTGTGCTCTCTAAACCCGCTTTTGCCACATTCTTCTTGGATTGGGTAAATCAGTTCTGGCGTCCCTCGTGTCCTCAAGCGTCCCCATGGACCATCTGGGCCAAGTTTTTCCAAATTTCCCGCATATCACCTTTTTTGAGTCGGTGCATGGTTATTTATTGCACATTCATTATTTTCTCTCTCCTTCATTCAAATTCATGGCTATTTAAAGGAGTGTAACTATTCTTTCTTTCTCACACTTGCCTACTCATTTTCTCTTGCTCATGTTCTTGCAAAGTAGCCATTGCCGCGTCTGTGCCTCTGTGTTTTCTCTTGTAGGGATTGTTGAGCATTCAGGTTGAAGGTTGTTTCTCCTATCTCTGTCACAATGAAGATTCAATACAAAGGGCATGAACATCTCTCCTCATTAGAAACTTATGTGCCCTTTGTCGGGGACAACGAAGCTCAACATCTTGACCTTGATGATTTTTGGGGTAGGCTAAGATGTGATAACCCTACTTCTATTGCACAATTAATCAAAGACAATGGAATTACGTTTACAGGAGGTTTCCCTATGTCTGTTTAGTGTGTCGATACCGTGCTCACTTGTGGGGCCTGTTTCAATCCAGAATCTAAGGAGATTGTCGACATCCATGGTGAAGTGGTTATATGACTAGATTCCAATGCTATTTGTACTGCCCTTTGCATCCCAGTGGTGGAAGATGCTCATACCCTCACCCTTGCTCAAGCACAAGCACTATTTGATCAAGATAATGAGAGATACAAGGCTAGGGTAGCTAAATCATGGTTGAAGAACCCTAAAAGGGAGCATCTAGACTTTCTAAATCATTGTTCAGGGTTGATTTCAATGAAGAAATTTTAGACATCATCACTCTTCTAGCTAGGATCATGGGAATGCCTTCTACAAATGAATTTCATTTTTGGATGTGTCCCTATATCAATATCATTTGTGAAGGGAAGCAGAATCTGAATTGGGGTGAGATAATATGTGAAAATCTAACAGAGCAGTGGTTAATGTTCAAAGAACAAAGACATTCTACATGTCTTCTTATCTCATGTACACTATTGCAACATCCAGGGAATGGCTTGGCTTCTCTTTCATTGAGGATAAGAAGGATGCTCCTATATATGAGTATTGTCCTCAATTCACTCTCAAAGTTAGCAATCATCACTTCAGGAGAGTCAATGACGCCTTCACCATGTACATTGTGAGGCTTTTGGAAGGAAATACTACTCGAAGATTTTCTGAGGAAGCAAAGACCTTGATCTCTGAATATGGGAGTTTCTTCACTCAATTCAAAAAGTTTTCATATCTCAGGTTGGCTAGTTTTGAAGGTTCCCCTCTAAAGCTTCCTATGTTTTGTAATGACAAAATGGCCCTGGTTGAAATTTACAGGCTAGTGGATAAACTTCATCGGACTTGCAAAGATAAAAAGATTGTTGGCATTTGTTTCCCTATCACCTTGGGAAATTATACATGTAAAACAACCCTCGATGCTCAGAACATTGATAGAACCATTGCTCCTCTTACTCTTCATCATTTCAAGTCTCGAACTTGCTTTGATATCAAGGGATATATTGCTAAGAATCTCATATTAGGTTTCATCCACTTTGTTGATACTGAAGATTATTGGGCCGATTGTGTAGATGACTTTGAGGCCAGGAGAAGGTACTTTGGCAGATTTTCTCTTCAACAAATTATAGATTTCAATCTCTACAAAGTACCTAAGAAGCTCCAAGATGATGATGAAGACCTGCAATCTATTGAATATGAGAGGTCCATCAAACACTCTCCTCTTGAAACCATTGATTGGTTTGTAAAAGAGTAGGATGATTTGAAAGAAGTGATCAACCTGGTTTTCGTGAGAACCAAGCTCTGGTTTGATAAGAAGATGTAAAACTTTAGGATGAATAGAGCTAGGTATTCTTCACAAGAAACTTCCTCTCCTAGGAAAGAAGAACCTACACTCGATGTTGAGATGCCCGAGAAATCCACTCCTTCCTCTTCGACAAAGGTATACATGAAGAAAGGCAAGGTTGTCAAGTAAGAGCAGATGATAGAAGAAAAGGAGGAATTTTCTTTGGAGCAGTCACATGTTCTTGCAGAGTCAGAGGATGTCATTGTTTTGAGTGAGGATAACAGTGAAGAACTGAAGGAAGAGGAAGAAACCCTTATCAACACTACTGAGATGGAGAATAAGGGCCAAATGTCTGAATCTCTAGGTTTGGTGGACTCTTCTTCCAAGGATATTCCTAAGGATATGCCAACCTCTCCATTAGAAACATCTATGGTGCAAACATTGAGTGCAATGAGTACACTTGCACTCGGACCCATTGCTCCTTCTGCCTCTTCCTCCTCCTTTGCTTGGGTCCAACCTTTCATTGATAGTAGGAAAAGGAAGTCCACCTCTCAAATTGTGGTTCCCAAGTTTGATGTTGTGGTAGCCTTACTCGGTACTACTCCCCCTCCTCCAACAAAGAAATAAAGATGACCTCAAGGTTAGTATCAGATTCTAAGGGTCAACAATTCATGGAGATTGCAAGGCCTAAGGTGGATAAAGAAGAGAAAGACCTTTTAGTTTCTGACTTGGAACTCACAAGGATTCCACTTGGAGAATCAACACCTGAAAGTGAGGTTCATAACCTCAGGGAAACTGTCACTCGAGTTATTGAACGTGTTGAGAAGGGTAAACAGACTATGGAGCAATTGGAAGAACAAAATCAAGTCCTTTCAGGTTTTATAAAATCCTTGTTGGCAAAGGATAAGGTCTTAGATCCTACTCCACTGACTACTCTTCCACCTCCCCTAGTTCTCAGCAAGGATGAAGTTTAGACCATCAAATATATTCATAAACATGCCACTTATGGAAAAGCCATTGAATTACTTGGTTGATGATATGATAGTGTCTGGATTGAACTTCATTGAGGAGGCCTTCAAGTCATATGAGAAGGTATCCAAATTATAGTTGAAATTCAACACAACACTCAGTGGCTTGGAGAAAGAACTAAAGCTATGGTGTGAATGCATACAGGATATTCATTTGATGAGTAGGATGGATGATCAGATCTTGTTAGCAAACAAAGTATTCGATGAGGCCAAGAACAATCTGTCAAGATCTTGGGTTTTTAGTGTTGAGTGGAAGATCAAGGTTTTGGAAGAAGCATTAGGAGAACTAAAAACATGTGGCAAAAAGGAGAAGCTTTCAAGGCCTATGTTTTGGCTACTTTCCAAGATATTCATTGTCAAATCCAGAATGAAGACTCAGGTGATCACTTTTCTTTGTAGGAAATCAAGGCTCAATTTAGTACCTTCATCAAGGAAGATCTCATCAAGGAGGAATCAATGTCTAAAGAGAAGATGAAGGAGGTATGCACCCTTCAATCAGCTATCACTTGAGGAAAACAAGGAGTTTCTTGAGAACACAAAGTTTGAGAAGGATATGGAAAAATGCCTTGGTATATGGATTCATGCCACTGCTAACACCACCATCCCAAAGTGCATGGAGATAGCTGAAGCATTGAAAATATTTAGGCATCGATTCTTAAGACAATTGGCACTTCTAATCCTCCTTTGGATGCTTCTACCTCAGAATCCTAAAACACCTCTCTTTATTTAAGGTTGTAAGCCCATGATGTAATACTTGGCTAAAGAACATTTTATTAATGTATTTCTAAGTAGTCTTTAATCTTCTAGATTAAAAGAAGTTGGAACCAAATGTAACCATTTTGTAAGCTATTTAATGGGTCCTCCATGCCATTGTTAAAGAGGGGAGGTAGGGCTCTGATACTTTTGAAATGTAAAGAGAGTTGAAAGTAATCAATACGAAGAATTCTCGTTGTCTCTAATTTTCCTCTATTGTCTTTTCTTTCATGTCTTAAATTTGTGAATCATCAATCTTTCATGTTAAGAAACTTTGTGTTCTTATGATATGATGTCGAACTTTGTATCGAGAAGTAATATCTAGTGTTGCTAATGTGAATGATTCTATTCTGTACCCATTTTGCTAAAGTATGTGTAAGGTTATATTATGCTATCTATATTTCCTGAAAGTACTATTATATTCTTCCCTTTCAGTTTCTTTATTCTTCTATTCTTAGGTATTGATATTCCATCTTGGTGTAAAACATTTCAAAATATCAAAAGTCTTAACCAATATGAACATTGTATATTTGTATATAAGCTCTGTTGCTTTCAATAAGGGAACCTCTCCCATAAAGAGGAGGGACTTGTTGTCCTTGACTGTTGATTACTACAAAGTGCTATTTTAGAAAGTGCCCAAAAAGTGGCAGGAAAGTGTAAAAAGGATCAAGGTGCCCCAAATGGGAGCAAGGCGCTTGGGACACCCGATCTTGGTGGCGCCCGATCGGGGGATAAAATGACGCCAAATGGCAAACCGACTAGGTGAGTACATGTGGGAGATCAAAGATGACAATAGAAAGTAAAGTAGAATGGCCAAAGGACATGGGTTAATTATTATTTTCTTCACTAAAAACCATATGAATAGTAATATAAGACCGAGACTAAATAATACCCAAAGCACATGATTTTGTGTCTACATTTGCCCCAACTTTATGTTGGTGAGTGGAATGCTCGGGCATAAAGTAGATAAAGATGTGTACTTGATGTCCATGTAGAGTGATGTAGAAAGTGTGTCGATGGACTAGATACGGTGTGAAATGAAAAAATAGTGGAGTATGGGACCGAGATGCAAAAGTGTAAAAAGTAATGAGAGTGAACCTAGGGTGAAAGTGCGTGTGTAGATGTCAATGTATGTGAGGTACCTACATGTTAGTATCAGGTATGAACAACCAAATGATGTTGTTGTTATTTTTTGATGTCTTTGTTGTAGTTGTTGTTGTTGACTACTTGCTTCTCATACGGATGAACCTGCAAAGGAGAAGACAATCAAGTAGTCAAATATGCATGTATATGTAAAAATCACATGTATATAGTAAAAAGATTGTAAATGGAAGTATGAAAAAGTAAAAGGAACATGTGCACCCAATCCATAATGAGAGAAAGGGTGTAAAAAATGATATCCTGTGACCATCGGTGAAGATCTCACGCCACTTGGCTGAAGAAGTGTAGGGAGAAAACTACATTATTCTTGACATCTAACTACTTCCTTGATAATAGTATAAAGAGATCTTTATATTGCATGGTTTTTTGGCGATCCATGCCACCCGGCTCAAGTAGTGTATTGAGGAAAGCCCATTATATCCTCCAACTCATGAATCGCTCTCCAGTGCTAAGGAAAACTTGTCTTGTAAAATCCATTGTGTATGAATTTCGTAGAATGGTCTCGAACTCACTCGTTGTATAAACCACAATGTTAAGGATGGAAATTGAATCGAATTATACCAAAGTAGAGCGTTGTCTAGTTTGTAAACCCAAATGATGCCCCCTCTTTGGGGGCGCATGTGACATCATGGATAGGAGAATGCAGCCCCAAAAGAGGACCGATTGTGTAAATTGTGCTCTACAAGGGAAGGGAACGCACTTGGTAGAAACCAAGGTGCACACAAACAAATGACTTGAAAAAGTGTTAGTATGAAAAAACATGCATGTAGAAGACAAGTGTAAGCTACCAAACAATGTAGAATCTAGAAAGCAATTAAATACGCAAGAAGCCAATCATAGACTACTAAAGAGGGTTGCAAACATGGGACATCACTCATGATGTCGCAAGACACTCAAGGCCATAACGACTACATAACAAATAAGTGTGCACACCAAATAAAGGGCAAGGCCCACATAAAGAGAAAGCAATAGCAAACAAGTAAAAACAACAGATAGCCATGGTATAAAGTGATCTTGCAAAACAAATGCTACACATGGAGCACCCATTAGCATGTTAGAAAGATAACCAATATGTCAAAAGCGTGTATAACTATTAAAGTAGTATGTTATGAAGCAAAATGAAATAATAACACTTATAAAAGATGAATATGGATGCCCCCAACAAGCTGTTATGGATGGTAGGAGGTGAGCATCCATGCTTTGCATGTTAGAGAATTATATTTGTGATCACAAATGGAAAAATACGTGAACACGCATGTGTGTATGATAAGGATAATGGCATATAAGAGACCTATCTAGCATGTGTAATAAGAGAACATGAACAAATAAATACAAGCAAGAGTACAAACAACCAAGATATGCAACATGTTGTGGATGGATGGAATGGAATGCAAGATGGATGATAGGATTCGCATGCCCCCCGAGTGAATGGAAGTGTATGCAGTGAGGTTTATTTAGTATGCCCCCTCAATAATCAAGAATGAACCATAAACGAGAGTGCATCATCGGGAAATGGTCAAAGTGTGTGTTTTGTGTAGTGCATTGTGGTGAATGCTTATATATATTTATGATATGTGACCTAGAGATAATGTGTGAAGACGCATGATGATTTATCCTAAAGTGTATATCACTACAAGATGAGTAGAGGGAGTGGTGATGTAGCCTAAAGCGTATACCACTACAAGATGAAGGGATAGGTGACCATTTAGCCTATAGTGTATGTCACTAACCTAGTAATGTCACATGATAAAAGGTTGAGTGATGAATGTGTGAGTATGATAAGGTCCATTTGATTTGTAAACCCTCGGCAGTTGAGTATGGACCGAGGAACTAGAGTGTGTGATAGGGTAGTGAGTGCAATGCGTAGAAGAATATGTATGATGTGTGATGACAATAGATGACCATGTGATGTGTAAGCCATGTAATATATATGTATACAATGCAAGATGTATAAATATACTAATAGTGTGAAGTGCGCCCTATGTAGGATGAGTATTATGTAATGTTAGACTCGTAAACAATAGTAGTGTGACACATGCGTGATGAATAGTACTATGGTGTGTAGAGTATGCATGATGTAAACTAAATGTATAATGTATGATGTAAAATACAAGACATATGATGCGAGATGTGTGGGGAGATGTTATGTGTAGTATATATTGTATGGTGTGTGGGGTTCATGTGTAGTATGCCCTCAACGGTCAAGTGTGAACCGAAGCACACGAGTGCGTCATAGGGTTATGATGATGCTAAATTGTAGATGGATATGCTTATGTGAGGAGTGTGATGTATGACTATACAAAGATAAGAGATGTGTGGATGCTAAGATAAGGGGGTTATGTGGGTGTTATGCTCCCCAAGTGTGTATGATCGAATGAACTATCTAATAATAGTGAAGGAAGAAGGTCCTACATCCAATGAATGTGGTGATGAAAGCATATGTCCACGCTCTAATAGTGTAGATAGATGTTGTGTAGGGGAGTGAAGTCTATGTGCATGCTAGGTGAATATATGATGCATACTACGGTGTGACAAAATGTGTTGGCAATGGAGATCTATGTGAAGTGGAATGCGGAGGTGATAGACACCCATGTGGAATGAAATGAGGTGGTGACCTATGTCGAGATGCATTAACTATCCTAGGAATGGGCTTATACCTATGTGTAGGACTAACGAAGCGGTGAGGTTGCATAGATGGTGTACGAGTAGGTGAACTAGGAGTATATTGTACTTTTAGTAACATAGATTGTGATGTGTTAGATGAAGTGAAAGATGTGTTAATCGATGCTTGAGGAGATGAAGACCACAAAGTAGAGGGAGGTACACTATCGATAGAAATAACTTGATTGTGATGAATAAATTTAAGGCACAAATGATTCATAAAGATAATGGATTGAGAATTAAGAATCCAATTGAGTCCAAGTAGCATGTCACAACCATCGAATGTTTTCCCAACAAGGAATGGTATAAGCAAGTAAGAGGACCAACCGTAATGTGTAGTTTGATAACTCCATATGAGTTGTTCATTGGGTATTGACTTTACGATAGAGGGTAACCAATAGCTTTGAGGAGTGGGATAGAGCATGCACTAATAGGCCAAGATGGGTCAACCTTAGTATTATTGATAGAAACTGATCTAATAGATGCATTGATGTGTAAGTGATTAGATGTGAAAGCCGCATGATAATCATGTTCAGGGAAGGAGATAATGGGTGGATAAGCATGAGTATGCGCAACTAAAAATTCAAGAGCCCCGAATGACACATGATGAGGCACTATATAAGAGACTTGATTAGTCAAGGATTCAGTTGGTTTTGTGTCATGCTTTTGTAGGGTATTGTTAAAGATTTTAAGTTTATGATTCTCATTGACAAGTGGAGAAACCTTAGATTCTGGGAGCTAAATTTGACCATTGTCAATCGGACCTTCAATGATAAATCACGATCGGTAGTAATGATTGGTGGAGTGTCCGACACACTGATGATAGTCACAATGGGAATGTTCATCGAAATTACACCATGTTGGTCAAGATGGATTGATTTGTAGTGGAGAGGGTAGTGTGATGAGGTTACTTTCGATAAGTTGTGGTAGTAAAATATGCGGGGTACACTAAACTTAGTGAATATACATCGATATGGTTACGATTGAAGTTCCTTAGTAGTAGAGACTAAGTTGATAAAGACTTTTGTATTTAATGATTTTTTCATAGATGGCTTGAAGGTTGACTTATCTTGAAAGCGCGTAGAGGATGATGCTTATTCATGATACTTAAGCTTTCTTATAGCTAAGAGCTTTGTTTCACGTAGCTTAAGAGTATGACAAAGTTGGTCGAAGGAGGAGAAGTCTAGAAGAGAGCACTCTCCTAGAGAGGTGGTAGGAGGATTTGAATGAATAACAACTTGAAGTTCAAAGTCTGCTAACACATTTGACATTTTAGTTAAATTATTCTTGTACCTCAAGACATAATATGAGAAATGTTCATTAGATCCCTATTTGAGTTGTGCAAGTTGAGCATAAGATATCTTAGAGCTGATGTTAATGGAGAAGTGAGTGAGAAAAGCATCATGAGATGTGTGAAAGAGGTTACCGAATGAATAGGTAGGTCATAAAACCAACGCATCGCATAATCTTATAAGCTATGAGGAAAGAGCTTAGCTAGTATTGTATAGTCATCTGCATAGTCTAGGCATGCTACATGAAAATCATGAAGATGTTCTTGTGGATCGCCATGGCCTTTAAATATGGGAAATTTTAGAGAAATGAAATTAGGTGGTAAGGGATAGGTAGATATAATAAGTGCGAAAGGAGTATGCAATAATGATGTAGAGTCTAAAGATGGTGATGCGTGAGAAGTAGCAATCTAGAGCTGATGAATTTGAGTTTGTAAATTGTGATATAAAGAAGTTAGATCAAGAGTATTCGAAGAAGAGCTAAGCTACATGTTAGGTGTGTTAGGGTGAATGACGGGAGCGGTAGTAGTAGGAATGGAAGTTGAGACATAAATAGGTGGGGTGGAGACCACGAGAGCCGAAGAAGGAACAACTATAGAGATGGAAGCATCACGAGCATTCTTTACAGCAATCAAAAAATGTAGGACATACAAAAGATGAGTGGGATGATCATGTAAAGATTTTGAAAATCAGTAATAGTGTTAAGTTGATCTTGGTCGACATTAGTGTCTTCATCGTAGGACTTCTCACTATCAGATGCTTCTATTTCATGGAGAGGAACATTGTGTGAATTATCCAAAGGATTGTCAGTGGTAGCTACAAAAGTAGGGATATCAACCATTGGTTTGGAAACCCTATGAGTGAATGAAGGAAGCTCACAATATTGAAAATACCCAAAATGACCACTATGAGTGACGAGCATACAAAGAAAAGGCCCAAGGAGAAAGTGTATTCGAAGATCGGGTTCACCAAAATGATTAACTAAAATATGGATATTCTAGTGTAATCTAATATTATGCACATCAGTAAATAAAAACTAACTAAATAAAGAAAGTGACCCAAGAAAACTAAGTAAAATAGAAATGTGAAACCCTAATGAGCAAAGAGGGTTAGGAAGAGCTTAGCTGATTCGACGACTATTTAGGACTGTGTCATAGTAGTGAAGACATATAAACGAGAATGCGGGAACATCTATACACGAGCTCCAAAAAGTATAGATCTGGAGCAGAGGCTGGGTGGGTGCTTGGAGAAGGACTGGGGCATTTAGGGTGCCCTGGTTTGGGATTTGGGTGCCCTGGTCTATGAAAAATATGTGCAAACCTCCTCCGGGGTGTTCTTAGATGTTCGCCTCCTATCATGTTGATGTTGATGGAATACTCTAGAATGTTGTTATAAATTAGAGATGAAGAAGAGACCTACAAAAACCCCAAGCCAAGCATCAAACCCCTAAAAAGAAAGATGCATATGAAGGGGTTAGATTGTCCTTAGTGGCCATAATGGTAGACTTACTAATTGAGTGTTGCACTACATTTCAGACCCAAATATAGTTCTAGGTATGTGTGTGAATATCGTGCCCTAGGTGTTCTTTTGCCAGACACACTTTGTGAAGTAGTGAGCAATAACTAGATGTAGAAATGTAAATATATGGTCAATGGAATATAATAAACTTCCCTCTTATACAATGCAATGCATATGAAGCAACTTTGTCCCTTGTGATGGAGCTAGATGGATGCAAATGGAGCCTTTAATGGATGTAACCTTAGGTGGTGATAGTAGTGTTTAGTGCTTGGTCCCTCATTATGCTCTCATAAATTTATATTTATATGGTTCTCTTGATCTAATTTCGTAATTAACCTGGAAAGGTGAGCACTTTGGAAATATGGAAAGCTCAAATGGCTGAAAGTGCCTAAAAAGTGTCGGAAAGTGTAAAAGGATCGGGCGCCCCCAAATGGGACCAGGGCACACAGGGCACCCTAAGATCTTGGGTGGGTGCCCTAGTTAGGGATAAAAGGGTGCCAAATGGTAAAACTAAATGGGCGAGTACATGCGAAGAGGTTAGAGGTGACAACAAAAAGTAAAGTAGAATGGCCAAAGGACATGGGCTAATTAGTACTTTCTTCACTCAAAACCATATGAATAGTAGTATGAGATCGAGAATAAATAATATCCAAAGTGCGTGATTTTGTGTCTACAAATACAACGAATGCTTGTATATAATTCTGTGAAACCATCTTATAGGAAGGCTCACTCTATGTCTTTATTTGTCCATTTCTAGGAATTTTCTATGCAAGTATTTTCAATAATTAATTAGTCAATACAACGAATGCTTGTGCGCAATTCTGTGAAACCATCTTCTACAGGGCCCACTCTATATCTTTATTCATATATTTATAGGAATTTTCTATACAAGTATTTTCAATAATTAATTACTCAATACAATGAATGTTTCTACGTAATTTATGCGAAACCATCTTCTACGAGGGCTCACTCTATGTCTTTATTCATCCATTTCTAGGAATTTTCTATGAAAGTATTTTCAATAATTAATTAGTCAATCTGAATAAATGCTTGTACGTAATTCCTGCAAAATCATCTTCTACGAAGGCTCACTCTATGTCTTTATTCATCCATTTCTAGGAATTTTCTATGCAAGTCTTTTCAATAATTAATTAGTTGATATAATGAATGCTTGTATGCAATTCCCAGCGAAACCATCTTCTACGAAGGCTCAATCTATGTCTTTATTCGTTCATTTATAGGAATTTTCTAAGCAAGTATTTTTAATAATTAATTAGTCAATGCAATGAATGCTTGTACACAATTTCTGAGAGCATCTTCTACGAAGGCTCAATATATGTCTTTATTTGTCCATTTCTAGGATTTTTCTATGCAAGTCTTTTCAATAATTAATTAGTCAATACAACGAATACTTGTACACAATTCCTTTGAAACCATCTTCTACGAAGGCTCCCTCTATGTCTTTAATTGTCCATTTGTAGGAATTTTCTATGTAAATATTTTCAATAATTAATTAGTCGATACAACGAATGCTTATACACAATTTTTGCGAAACCATCTTCTATGAAGGCTCACTCTATGTCTTTATTCCTCCATTTCTAGTAATTTTCTATGTAAATCTCTTGATAATTAATTAGTCAATACAATGAATGCTTCTACGCAATTCATTTGAAACCATCTTCTACGAAGATCATTATATGTCTTTATTAATCCATTTCTAGGAATTTTTAAGCAAGTCTTTTCAATAATTAATTAGTTAATAAAACGAATGCTTGTACACAATTCCCATGAAACCGTCTTTTGTGAAGGCTCACTCTATGTCTTTATTTGTCCATTTCTAGGAATTTTCTATGCAAGTCTTTTCATAATAAACTAGTCAATATAATGAATGCTTATACTCAATTCCTGCAAAACCATCTTCTATGAAGGCTCACTCTATGTCTTTATTTGTCCATTTCTAGGAATTTTATATGCAAGTCTTTTGATAATTAATTAGTCAATACAACGAATGCTTGTATGAAATTCCTGCGAGACCATCTTCTACGAAGGCTCATTGCTATCTTTATTCACCTATTTCTAGGAATTTTCTATGCAAGTCTTTTCAATAATAAACTAGTCAATACAAAGGAATGTTTGTGACGCATTCTGCAAAACCATCTTCTATGAAGGTTCATCTATGTCTTTATTCATCCATTTCTAGGAATTTTATATACGAGTCTTTTCATAATTAATTAGTCAATACAACGAATGCTTGTATGAAATTCTGTGAAACCATCTTCTCAAAGGCTCAATGTCTGTCTTTATTCACCTATTTCTAGGAATTTTCTATGCGAGGGCAAGTGCATGGAAATGAGGGGCCAAAAGGGGGTCTTAAGTGGACACTTTTTTCTTAAAAATAAAAATCTTCAACTTCTACGAGTTATTTGAAATAGTTACACTCAAAATTGGAAGATGTTATAAGAACATGAATTGTAACATTTTGAGTCTAGTTTCTAAGCTACTTTTTTTTTGAAAATGGTTAAGTGTAAGTGGGTCAAAGATCTAAAATACCAATAGGTGCTCATGTTTTTGTTAAGAAACATAGTAGATGATGGTCGTGGCCCCCTCCCCACTTTTTGAGCACTATTTAATATTTTTGAAAACCCTTTGGTAGAAAGATAAATAAGAGCATCTAGTTTGTGATAGATTTTTTATTTAACATTTATTTTTTTATGATTTTTCAAGTATAAAAATTTAAATTTTGAAAAATAAGGGATAATGCGAACGCATACCCCTCTATAACTACCTAAAAAATATTGAAAATTAGATTTTTTTTAACATGTGTATAATTAGTCCTACTTTGTGATTATATAATTTTTATTAAATTTGGATGAGTGACTCAAAAGATACACGATGAAATATAGACGTCATAAATTAAAAAAATAGCTATAAAAAAGACATATTTAGAAAATAATAAGTACGGAAAGCTTATACTAGTCAGAAAAATTGAAAAATCTTATATTTATAAAGAAGAAAGTTTATTTGACCTTGTAGTCAAATTTTTAATAAATGTGTTGATCATTTTTATGGGATTTATTATTGAGGAAGACAGATTTTAGCATTTTCTATTGAAAACATGCGGTGCATTGTGTGTAGTCACAAAATCATGCACTTTAGATATTATTTAATCCCGATCTCATACTACTATTTAGAAGGTTCTTGAGTGAAGAAAGTACTAATTAACCCCCATCTTTTGGCCATCTTATTTTATTTTATTTCATCATTCTTGACCTTTTACACCTACATGCCCAAGCATCTTTCATCTTTTGGCATTATTTTAGCCTCGATTGGGCGCGCCAGCACTATCTTGAGCTGCCCATGGGTGCCCTAGTCCCACCATGGGCGCCCCGATCCTTTTTGAACTTTCCCGCCATCTTTTGGGCTCTTTTTAGTCATTTCTACTTCTTATCTTTTTGGTGGTCGGCCATTTCGGGGTTAATTATGAAATTAGATCAAGAGAATCCTATAAATATAAAGTTATGAGACCATAATGAGGGACCAAGCACTAGTCACTACTATCATCCATCTAGAGTTGCATCTATCTATTATATTGGAGATCACTTTGCATCCACATAGCTCAATCACAAGGAACAAGGCTAGGACATCTACATCACACACACAACATAAGGGGGATACTATTTTGTTCCATGCAGGACATTCTATTATATTTTCTACATCTAGTTATTGCTCACTACTTCACAAAGTGCGACTGGCACAAGAGCACCTAGGGCACATTATACACACAATCACCATAAATATATTTGGGTTCGAAATGTAGTGCAACCCTCAGTTAGTAAGCCCACTGTTGTGGCAAATGAGGTCATCCAGGCCCTTCATATGCATCTTTCTTTTTTAGGGATTTGATGCTTTGTATGGGGTTTTGTAGGTAGATCTTCATCACATGTTTACAATGACATAAGTGAAGGCGCTGCGATAACCACACAATAAATATAAATATATTGCAAATATCTAATGACATTGTCGATTTAGATCCTGAGCTTTTGCCAAGGCACTGCAGCGCTCATCTACGGACACTGAGCGCCCTTAGGTGTCCCGAGTCCTCCTCCAAGCACCCCAGTTTGGGTGAATCTTCACATGTTGTAATTTTTAGGCCGTACCTTCACACTCCTACTCCATACACACATCATTTTGTTCAAGTCCAACACACAAAGTGAGGTAAGTCATTTTTAGGTTAGTACCCTATCACTCCTATTTCAATTATTTCATTTCATTTAAGTATAAAATAAAATCATTTTGTTGCCCACCTTTGTGTCTAGTTGTCATTGATGTGTTTGTGTTTTCCTAGTGTCTCTTTTTCATGGAAATAGTGTGTTCTGGGAGTCACATATGTGCAGTGTCTTGTTAGTCCATGTTAAGCCAAATTGATGTATTTTAAGTGCATGGGAGTCATGTGAGTCTTTGTGGTGAAAAGTGAAGTAGTAAAATGGTTGGAGCATGTGTATAATAGGTAAATGAACTCATTTTGAGGCTCAAAAGTCAAGAAATAGGTTTTGGAGCAAAATGCTACTTCTAGCCAAAAGCCCTTTGGGAACTCAGTTGTTCTTGCATGCAAATGAGATAGGTTATAAAATTTTAGAGCTATTATTTTCAAATAAATCATGGGAGATGATGAAGGAAGGTGTTCTTGTGCTTCATGCAAAATTTTAGGTCCTCAGAAGGTCATTTGGGAAAGTTGTTCAAGTTTTTGTAAAATAACCTTCTTAAAAAGTGCATTTGGAGTTGCTTGGCTTCTTAGGTGTCAAACAAAAATATAGTGTCCTCTTCAGATAAATAATAGAAGAAATTTTTGAATTAGAATCCAATCCACGAGATAGTACAAAAATTCTCAAGTCATTTGGATATTGTAGACACAAATATTGCACATTAGACAATATTTAACCCTATCTTATACTACTATTTAAAAGGTTCTCAAGTGTACAAAGTACTAATTAATCCCACCTTTTGGCCACCTTTTCTTATCTTTTATTTTCTTTCTCATGTATTTCTGATACCTATCGGCCCATTTCATGACCGTTCTAACATTCTATCCTGAAATCGGGCTCTACTTGATCTTGGGCGCCTGGTCCCATTCTCAGGCGTCTCGGTCTACATGCACAACCTCTTCCGCTTCTTTTTGGGTCACTTTTAGCTATTGGTCATCCTTATCTTCTTCTCAGTCAGCCTTTTTGGGATTAATTATGAAATTAAGCTTGATATCCCTATAAATATAAAGTTATAAGACCATAATAAGGGTCCTAGGTCATTGCATCTTATCACTACTATCACTCCATCTAGGGTTACATCCATTGCATCACTTGCATCCACATAGTGCCATGCATTCAAGATAGGAGATCTACATCACACACACTTCATAGGGGAGGGATTCCATTCTATTACATACACACATGCTACTTACATTTCTATAGCTATTATTGCTCACTACTTCACAAAGTGCGACTGACATGAGAGCACCTAGGGCACGAAATGCACACACACACACCAGAACTACATATGAGTCTGAAATGTAGTGGAACAATCAGTGATAAGACTATAAGTTTGGTGGCTGAGGTTAGTCCGATCCCACTAACCTTTTGTTTTGTAGGTCATTATTCACCTCATCCGATAGATCCAGTGTGACAAACAAACAAGGTTTCAGACCAAGTTATGACACTACCAAACTTAGGTTTTGAGCATCTACGTGTTTAGAGTACCTAGATTGTAGACTAGGGTGCCCCAAGTACCCTTCTAGGTGCCTCGATCTGCTCATAATACTCATATCTTACCTTCACAGGGCCCCTGAGTATCCGTCTCCACTTCCAGATCACGTGTTCGGACTGCGACAACCTCGCAACCTCTCTCTGCAAACCAACTAAGACATTTCTCTCCCTACTCTTGCATATTTAGGGTTTTATTTCATTTATAATACTTTATTTAAATTTATTTCATACTGCTTTAGTTAATTTACAATGTTTTAGTCCTCCTAACTAGATTAACATAAATACCCTAGATATCCCTTAGGCCATCTAGGGAAAATCCTTATTTTTGTTAATCATTTTGGTGAACTCGACGTCTCCTTCTAGTACCTTCTAGGGATTTCAATTTCTTGCCATTATGATTTTTTACTTCCCTCTTTCCTTTTTATACGCCACTTCTTTGCTATCATTCCTACCTTCCTCCCTCCTGTAACTATTGCTACATTCAATGCACCATGAGCATATATATTCACGCGTACTTACAAAAATACTCAGATTGCCTCCTTCACCTCCAAAAATACTTAGCTACCCATTATGTCTCTCCACACATATTGCCAGAATATGTTTACCATAAGTTTATTTCATCTTTATCCCTTAATGAAGATCAAATCACTTTCACATCTGATGATCTCCCGCCACTAGAGTTCTTAGCCCATGACCCTCCCTTATATATCCAGTTTGTGTTAACAAAGTAGGTGTCAAAAGGGCATTAGTTGATAATGGATCTGGCCTCAATATTTGTAATGTTACCTTTCTTCACCACTTAGGTATTTCAGAATCATCTCTCACTCCATCATCTATTTCCATTCGTGGCTTTGATAACATCCCTAAGCGTGTGTTAGGTATTGTAAACCTCCCTATTACCATTGGTCCAAAAACAATTACCATTCCATGTCATGTCATGCCCAATGACCTCAACTATAACATCCTCCTCGGAAGACCTTGGATCCATGCCATGCATGGGGTCCCTTCTACACTACATGTGTGTTTTAAATTTCAACATCAAGGCACTTTATCTACGATGTGTTGGCTGACCCATCTCCTTTTGAATATTGTAACTCAATTGAGCAATCTAGTGATCCTTCTGCCAACAAGTCCTAGGATTTTTCTAAGTATGGGTTAGGGTATGACTATTTACAATGTTATGGTTTTACTAATACTAGTACACAAGACCCTAAAGTCATACCCCTTGGGATATTCCTACACAAACACATAAGCATGGGTTAGGCTATCCCTCTTTACTCTCTACGATGTTTATACTACCTTCCATCCTCCTCCACCTAATCAACCCTTATTAGAATCAATTCAGGCTATACATTCGTTGTTTCACGACAAGTTTCAAGCTATAGAATCTATTATTACATCTTTCAAATCTGAAATCCAATAGCTTAAAGATGCTTCTCAATCACATGTTTCTCCTCTTACATCTCATATGCAATCTAGGTCCACTACATGTCATATAATTGACCCTCAGGACATGCCATCACTGAGAGTCTCTTATACTTGAATGTAATAATAATGTTACATCCCAATGGATTCCTAGCCCTGAGTCATCAATACCTAATGATCAAACACCACCTCAACAACCTCCTCTAGAAATCAATTCAACACCTCCTTCTCTCAAGTCATCCACAACACTACCAAGTCAAAGTATGCAACCACCTCTCACAAACAGTCCACCTCCTCCTACCAACACTTCTACAACATCACCAATCCCACATAAGCTCCAACCAATCATTGTTGACAAAGACACTACTCCTTCTACTAATGGGCAGTCCACATTTCCAACTCCATCATCGTCACATGGTTTTAATGTTGTTTTGGCCTACCATTGTGTTGGCCCTCTCTCCTATCACAACACAACCAATGCTCTCCCACAACAACGATGCCACCTCTTGTGTGGCTGCATATATTTCTATCATCATAGTACACTTGGGGGGCATAACACCCTACACCCTACTCACTCGCACATATGTACTCTTTATATAGGCATACAATATCACATGTTATAGCAGACTTAGTACACGATGACACACCCTAGTGCTTCGGTTCACAAAAGATTCTTTGAGGATTGCCATTACACACCGAACCCCACACAGTGCACTACAAGACCTATGCATTTACATTATATCATCCTACATTATATCTTCATGACATACACTACACTAGTCATCATTGTATATGAGCCTAGTTTTGCATTCCATCCTCTCATTTTACATTTACGCTAGGTCGCGTTATATATGAGTCTAGCTTTTACCATCACATATTCTACCTACACCTATCATTGTATCTTACACATTACATATACATCCTACACACCCACATTGCATCCTACCTATCCTACATGCTACACTATATTTCCTTATACTTGGGTCTAGTTTTATCTATCATCATTACACATTCTCCTTCTACCTACACATTTATTACATTACATTCCATACCCATTACACACTCTACATTACATTGCCTACACTACACATTCACATACCTTGGTTGTTTACACTCCGTTGTCTTCTACGCACTACACTCACCACCCTATGATGCACTTTAGTTCCTCGGTCCATACTCGATTAGAGGGTTTACCAATCAAATGGACCTTACCTATATGTGACATGTCATCATACCACATTCATTGGACTAATGACCCACGTCTTAGGCTAAATCATCACCCTCACCTTATTCATCACATAGTGTTCCACGCTTAGTGCTTTACACCACCACCTTCCTTTCTCCACCGTATACTCATTTACGCTCCATCCGACTTCATCACCCATCTCGTAGTGACATACGCTATAGGCTTAATCGTCACCTTCTTCTTCCATCCCATAGTGATATACACTTAGGGCTAAATCATCACTCCTCTAATCAAAAAAATTCGTGATATACGCTTTGGCTATAGGTTTCATGCATGTCTTCTCCCATGTCGCATTTCATCACCACTGCATATACACATTCATCATAACACACCGACACAACCAACACTACTTGACCATTTCCCAGTGACGTACTCTCATTTATGGTTCATTCTTTACTACTGAGGGGGAAAACAAAATGAACCTCACTGCATACACATTCCATCCACTCGGGGGCACATTGCTCCTATCATTCCATTTTACATTCCATTCCATCTATCCATGACACACTACATTGTCTTGGTAGAATTTACTCTTGCTTACTAGTGTTTTGCATGCTCACTCTACTACACATGTTAGATTTCTTTCTGTAATGCCCATGCCCGCTAAAAACAACCCACTTGAGACCCAAGAAACAACCTAGGATTAGTTAGGAAAAATTATGGAATAATTTTTTTGTTTAAAAGAGTCTACAACTAGGTTACAAGGCAACAACTGTCACTAACAAGTTCCAGAACCATTCAAATCTGCTAGAACATACTTTTATTTTATTGACAATTATTAGAGGTCATAAGGTCCAAAATCTAGGGTTAGAAGGTTCAATTAGGTTCAGAGGGTAAATCATCACCATACCCACTCTCTAACAAGCTTAAAGTTTCAACTTGATTTTTCTCATACTTAACACATTCAAAAATTCCCTAAATTACTCTCATTGGATAGGAAATTTCCTCACCTTTCCAATGGATATAAATAAGTCCTCCTAACTCCTCATATTTTTTGAGTTATGAGCCAGCAGGCCTTGAGGTGAAATTTTTCCCCAAGAGCAGGCCTGCGGGCCCAGGGGTGAAAATTTGCCCGAAGGGCAAGTTGGTGGGCCGCAGGCAGATTTTTGGAAATTTTCCTGCCCAGGAAAAAAATAGCTTTTTCCCACACCCCGTGGGTCTGCAAGTCCACAAGGGACACGTGGCACTTCTCAAGTCAGCGTGGGGAGAGTGGGGTGGCGGGAGACGTTTGGGAAAATTTCCGCGTGGGGCGAAAAACCAACATGGCACCCGCAAGTCCGTAAGCTACAAGGGACACGTGGCATCACCTAAGCCAACACAGGGAAAGCGGGGTGGTGGGGAGAAAATTCTCTTAACACCTCGAAGGGCTAAGAGGATAACAAGGACCTGTGCCTCCACCGACACCTCGTGATGCCACGTGGCGCTCGGATTGGCTGCGAAGGCTAGCGGGACGGCGGGGAAAACATGGAAAATTTTCCCAAAATTTTCTAAAGCACAAAAAGGAAAAAGGGACTCGCTCCATTGCCGACGCCTCATGATGCCACATGGCATCACTTGAGCGCTTAAGTAAAAAATTTCCCAAATTTTTTCGGAGCACTAAGTAAAAGGAGATCCGTCCCACCGCTGACACCTCATGGTGCCACGTGGCAGCCTCTGATTGGTTGTGGGCTAGAGGGCGGTGGGGAAAATTTGGAAAATTTTCCCAAAAAAATTCCTAAGCTCTAAGGGAAAAATTTGGGCCCTGGCCTCCAAGAAAAATTTTCCCAATTTTTTTTTACGCCAAGTGAAGGAAAAATTTCGAGGGCCATAACTTTTGATAGAGAGCTCGGTTTTGGGAAAACAAGGACTTTCTGGAAATCTCTCGACGTCCTCTTTGCACAAAAATCATTAATTTTTATTTTGATAAAGTTTAAGGGGTAAATTTTAAGAAAACGGCTGTAGGATTTTATAGTGCGAACTGGTAAATTTTAACTTGTGAGATTTATTCAATTTGATCTTCTTCCTCTCTCAACATGTCAATTAGACATGGGGACATGTTCTTAGATGGATTTAAGGAAGGATTCAAGATTCAATTTGTCTAATAGATTTGCAATTTGAACATTTTCATTTCTTGACAACAAAACGGTTTGAGCCCGATTTTGCCAAGTTTTGAAATATTTCCTCTAAGTGTTTTTGTCTAATTGAGTTCGTTTAGGGCCTACTACTTCAATTTAATCAATTAATTTGTTATTTTATTGTTGCAGGTTCAAACTGTGCATTTTTTTGTTTTGATAATTGCCAGTTTGAAATTACAAAAAAAAGGGATCAAATTTTAATGGTTCTATTTGCCACTTTCTTCTTCCAAGTATTTAGAATACGTTCCAATTCCAATCTAACACATTAGTTGATTTAATTCCATCCATTCAAAAGCCAAAATACAATTCTAATTTCCAATCTTAACATTTTTCCAGAGAACAGAGAATTATATTTTTCCTCACACGCATTTCTTCTTTTCAACGAGATTTCAAAACATAATAGATGATCAATTTCAATACAACAATACAGATTGAAAAAGGTAATGCAATCCTTTATTGATTCCAAAATGCAACATTACAACCTTTCTTCTTTTATTCCTTCCAAAACATATATTATATATAGGACAAAATAATACATTTTCTTCTCACGTGTTTCACTTTACCACTTTTCAAATAGGGATTTCATAGTGTATGCTAAACACAAATTTCCAATGGAATAACATCATATGGAAAATACAAACTACTTCCATTAATCCAAATGAACTCTTACAACTTCCTTTCCACTTGATTACAAAATATAGTATACAAACAATATCATTCTTTCACATTCCAACACAATACAAAGTACAACTCTTGTACATTTCAAATTTTACTTGCAAATCGATCAACATCTTTCCATTACAAACATTTACAAGTTCATCCACTTCAAGTGGGAAGGGTTACAATGAGGTTTCATTTCACAAGGGACTGTCAAACTATCTTTTCTCAGCTCTAGAATAGCAACATATATTCTTTTCATTCTTCCAATTTGATCACAACAGGAGTAGGGGAAAGGCAATGCTCTCCACGCAACCAAGACATCCAATGAAGAGGAGAAGCCATCCTTCTTCATTGGCCCTCGAGCCCCAACCAAAAGCAATAAAAAATGTGATCCAACTCATGGAAATAATAGGCTTCCACAAACCTACAAGCAACATTTTCACAAAGAAACACAGTCCCAAACAGAATGTAGTTTATAACTACATTAAAACATGACAACAATATAATACAAAGGCTTCATCAAGCAAGCCAAATGAGCAAGAAGCTATGGGGGATGTTGCTTATGCCTCCCAAAAGGGAAATGGGTATCACCACCTGAGTTACAAACTACCAAAAATAGTATATCAAAAACCTTGACATTCCTTATGCCTCCCCAAGTACCCCTTATTCCTCACATTTCCTTATGCCTCCCTAACCTCTTATGGCACCCCATAACGAGTAAAGAAATGCAAGCTATTTCTTTGTAAGGTGGAACCCAAATCCCAACTCCCTCCACCCTTATACCTCCCTAAAACACAATTGTGCCTCCCATACAATATACCCCATAGTCTTCTCCTACACCATTCCTAAGCCATCTACCCAACAACCCACAAACATGCCAAAACATTCACACATTAACATTTACATATATAAAAGAGAGCATTTCAAGAGCCAAGCTCCTACCTCTTCATGATGGAGTCGTTCCAATTTCCAAACAACAAGCTTTATCCCAATGCAAGCAATCCAAAACAACCAAGCACAAACATGCAACAATCTTCCAAAAATTCTCCAAGCAAGAGCTCCCAAAATAACAAGAAAATTTCACCCAAAATGAAGTCTCCAAAAGTGAAGCAACCCAAAACAAGGCAAGAAATTCAAATTTTAAAGAAGAGGGAAGAGAAGAGGATGAGGTGGATCCATGTAGGATGCCACATCACACATCCTCAACCCCACCCCAAAAGTCAACTTCATTCTCCAATGCATAATAAATAAGTGGGTGAATAATATGACAGATTTACTTACACACTCAAATAAGCCCATACCCCATAAGGACTGAAATTAAATTATGTAAGAAAAATGCAATTATAACATTCAACTTGACTTGTAAAAATGCATAAAAAGGTCTAAATCTAGGCCTTGAACCATAAAGCAAGGTTGGTATGTAAATTTAAGAGGTATGGGACAAGTTTAACTTGTCCCACAAGCCTCCAAAATCAGCCTCCAAGGACAAATTCGAATTTCCAAGAAGGTGGAGTGTTTCACACTCAAAAGTTAACTTACACATCACTTACAAGGTCACTTACACATTACTTACACACTTTAAAACATGGCCAACAACTCTATTAATTACATTCTTATGACATCTTTTAATTAATTAACTAAACAATATGATTACTCACAATATTAACACCACATTAAATAAATAATGAAAGGGGTAAGTGCACCACATAAAACACATGCAAAAATTAAACAAAAGGGACCAAATAAAAGAAAAACATAAAATCCCTTGGTCACATTTAAAGGTGATTCCCCCATGGGAAACCCTAACAAAAATACAAACACACACAACAAAACTAGTTGCCATGGTGACCTTGTTGAATTCATCTAGAATTCCAATGTGGTTGGTCTCCAATCCCCTGATGTTTGTTGTGATATTTTTAACCTACAAAAATACAAATACCTCCTTCGGCCTCGTGGCCATATCAGAACGTCCAAAATAATATAAATATAATTAAAAATCTAAAATCATCTAGATATATGAATCACAACAACATCAAAGCAATCTAACAATATCATTTATAGTTTTATCAACAACTATATCATCATCTAATAATTTTCCATTTCTAGGTCTACTCACAATATCCAAATATCACAAATCTGAACAACATCCATCATATAACCATGTCCAACAATATAACATCATCAACATATAAAATGTCTCTAATAATCATCATGCATCATAACTGAATCAAGTCAACAATAATCCATGATCTAACATTTAACAACATACTATAATAAGGTCCATAATTATGTCCATAATCTAATCACCAGTATCAAACATGTGTTAAAGGGAAGTTGGCACTACACTTTCTTCTATGTCATTATCATACACACATGCACATTCATGCCTTTGCTTAGTGTGATCGCATATACAAGATATTTACACGTGACATGGATGCTCACCTTCTACCCTTACTATACTTTGGTCATTGGGGGCATCCACATTCATCTCATACATGTGTTATTGTTTCATTTTGTACTTAGCATATTATACTACTTGTTCATACATGCTTTGACATATTGGTTATCACTCTAACATGCTAACAAGTGTTCCATGTGCAACACTTGTTTTGTAGGACTACATGTTTCCATGACTACCTTTTGTTTCCACTTGTCTTCCATTGTTTTCCATTGTTTGCGAGATTTTCCCTTTGCTTGTGTGCACACTTGACTATTTTTGCGACCATGATGGCCTTTCGTGTCTTGTGACATCGTGAGTGATGTTACATGTTTGAAACTTGCTTTGTGTGGTATGCTTGTTTTCTTACGTGTTTACACTACTGATACTTAGTAGTTTTTCTACATCGTCTACATCTTTTAAACTTGTCATATTTCGCATGCATGTGTTTGGACTAACATTTGTATTGGAACAGATGGAGGTGATAAGATGAATATATATGAAAAATAATTGAATTTCACTCAAAAATGATCAAGAAATCAATGCTTTTCTCCTCTTAGGCTGTCTCGACCCCTATAAACTCGATTCTAGGGCACGAGGAAGGTTTTTGACGATATCTTCCAAATTCACTAACCAAAAATTACAAAAATTTAACATGATCTCTGTGGGGTCATTCTTGAGTGGTTTCAAAATAATTTTTAAAAATAATCAAGTGTAGAAGGAGAACCACGTGACAAAAATTGGGAAAACCATGATAGTCGCAAATTTGACTTTGTAAATGGTATTTTTATTTGTTTCACTTTGAAAATACATGAATTGGAGATAGTTTTTCTTGTTGATTCTTTCATAATAGAAGCCAAATAAACTTAAAGGAAGGTATTCTTGGTCCGAAGGGCTCCATTCGAAAACCGAGGGTTCTCAATATCATGCCAAGAACATTTTGACTATATGGAGATTGTTATTGATCATTGTAAAGATATTTCATGAGCCAAATCTCTTTTTATTTGGTTATTTAAAGTTATTAAGGATCCACCAAGTCTTAAAAATCTTGTTACATACTTGAAAGGGATGTGATCATCCTCATTATTATTGAACACACCGTGAAAGAGCCATTCTTGGATTCATGCCTATCAAATGTTCCTCTCAACTCAAAGGAGAAGGTCAAGAGACAAATGTTTGTCTTATTCATACTTAGACATGACTGTTAGCTTGCCTCACTTTAACCACTAAAGGAATGTGAAGAGTTAGAGCAATGTTATACTTGATTTTAATGGAAGTTGTGAGTTCTTGAACGTAACAAGAATGTAAAACATCTTTTTAACCTTGTTTAAACTCAAATGGAGAAGATAAAGAGCCACCATGGTTTGAAAAATTATAAGGTAAAAGGAAAAGACAAAGCAATTACTTGTTCCTTCAAAGTTATCTTGTTCTTTTCTCCATCTGGTCAAGGTATAATGTGTTTGTTATTATGAAGAAAAGAAGAACAATTAGTTTTTGTTTTTTTGTATTCTTTTGGTGATGAAGCTCGAGCTATTGGAAGGGTGAGATGGTGAAAAGAAGTTAAGTAGAGAACAAAAAATTAAACCGACAAGAACAAAGTTAGTCCGATGAACACAACATGAAAACACAAAGTGAATACAAAGTCAAAACAGTGAATGAAGAAGACATGAAAATAGAGGTAAAATAGTGATAAAGAACTCATAATATGAACAAGTGAGAAGTATAAGTAAAGCATGAAGATAATGAATAATAATTAAAAAAGTGTGAAGCATGAGTAAAGTATGAAAATCTCTTAGACTAAGATTGAAAGCTAATAACTAAAATAGAAGGCAGGGAATAGTCCTGATGTTGTAAAACTGAAACAAAACATAGAAAAAGTTTTCTTTTGAGATCTATAGGGTTCGGGATTAGTGAATTAGGTGTATTGTGCCGCAAAAGAGACCATAATCGATTGATCAAACAAAGCGGTAGATGGTCACTGTTATACCTAAATTGTCTAAGTAGGTGCTTAGACTAGAAGGAGTTGGTGCTTCTTTCTCTATCAGTGAGTGGGTGCTCATTCTTTCATCTAGTTGGTGTTAGGTGTTCATTTAAGTTGGTGCTTCATAGATCAAGTAGGTGCTTGGTCAAATGTAAATCAGTTTTAGAATTGGTGTTCTAATAAAAGTCTGATTTCACAGTGGGTTTTTTCCCTTCTTGGGTTTCCCACTATAAACTCAGGTGTCAACTTCTTCTATGTTTCTTATTTCTTGTTTTGTTTTATGCTCTTAGTTTATTTGGTGACTCAAGTTAAGTAAGGTACAAAGATTGAAAATGCTAATTTGTGCTAAGCACTGATTCACCACCCCCTCTTAGTGCTTGTGATATTCAACATTTTAGCATTTAAAATTTAGTTTATATTAGTTATTATATTATTGTTACTAGTTTAGATTAACTTAAACTATAGGATATCCCCAATATTCCCATTTTTAGTCAATAATTTTGGTGAACCCGAACACTTTCACACTTAGGATCCTCATTTTTCATCTATCATGGCTCCCAAAGTTTTTCAAGTCTCTTTATCTGATTTACTTAAGAGATATCCCCATTGTCAGACTGTTTTGCAACTGTAGACACCATGTATCTAGATGATAATACACCACCGCACAAAATAAGTCCTATATTCGATCATTTATCTAACGAACCTAGTGATCCTCCATCTAATCAAACCCTATTGGACTGAATCATGCTCTACATGCTTTATTTCAAGATAAATTTAAGGCCATAGAATCCATGATTATATCTCTCAAATATGAAATTCAACAACTTAAGGATTCTTCTCAATCGCATGTTTGTGCTCATTCTACATCTTATATGCAATCTATGTCCACTACATGTCATCTAGCTTGAACCTCAAGACATGCCATTTATGAGCCTCTCATATTTGAGCATAATACTATGCAACATGACATTATTATTCAGCTCCTTAGTCATTAGTTGATCACTCTACCACCTACTCATTACTATTCTCCTTATTGGTTAGCAAAATATCAAGGTTGTCCATATTGCAATTATTATTGAATCAATGGACATAATGACAATGATTTCCATACTTTGCCATGAATAATCAAACATCTTGAGCGTTAAGGCTTTATTTCATTTGCAACCCTGTCTACCAATGCTACATCCACATGGGATCCTAAAGCTACTCTTTTCTTTGGTTAGTCAAGATCCACCTAAGCAACCACCTATAACATCACCAAGTCAACATAATCAACCACCTATCAAAATTAGTTCACCACCTCCTCCTACTAAGTTATTTATTGTATTACCAAGTCAACCTAAGAAACCTCCTTTAAAACTCAGTGCAACTTGGCCTCCTATCAAGTATAAGCTCCAACCAATCACTTTCATCAAAGAATCTAATCCTCCTACTAGTGGTCATGACACATTGCAAATTCCACCACAATCGAATGGTCCTACTATGTTACTTTTGCTAACCATGCTTCCACCACTAAATGAAAACTTGGTCTTTAGTAAATGACAATCTTATCAATGACTTTGCATGATCTTCTTACACACACTTGGGGGCATAACATCTAACCCCCTATCATATTAGCATTAGCATGTCTATCATCTTTGTATTACCATACATCCATCATCTCCTAGCATAGGCATATTCATTACACATTTTAGCGTCGATCATTACTTGATGACACACTCTTGTGCTTCGGTTCACACTTGACTATTGAGGGCTTACTACACATGAACCCCACACACTACACTTATTCATACATTACGCGTCATACACCATACATTCTACATTTACAATTTTTTTACATTTGTGCATTTATACATCATACATCATACTAGTCATCATTATATCTACATCATTGTCTACACGTCTTGCATCATACATATTACATTACTCATCTATCTACATACATTTCATGCCCCCTAATTTAATCAACTATAACTGAATATCTTTTAGAAACCTACCCACAAGGAGGATACAACCCCTAAAAATGCTAAGCTACAACTTAGACTTATTTTACATACAATTTTTGATCATCTAGTTTCAAAATTGCTTACACAATGGATTATGATCACTTTTCTTATCTGTCTATGTTCTCTCTTTCACTCTCTTCTTCTCATCTGATTCAAACTCTTCTTTCTCAATCAATCTTCCACACACTGATGTTCTTCTCATCTATATATCTTCTTCACTTCATTATCTTCTACTCTTCTCCTTCCTCTCCTCTCTTTTCTTTTTATAGCTCCTTTAGCTTGAATGCATCATCTTCTCACTTGAGAAACCTTTTTTATTGGTATCGAATTTCCTCTATATAGATAATCGACCCATTCCAACATTTTCTTTGGTGTGTCATGCAATCTTTCCTACTTTTTCACCTAAAATATGGTTCATTAAATGAATACAACTAACTCCATATTTTTTCTTACTATATTCGACTTGATTTCACCTTTTTCTATGCATTTACCAGAAAATATTTATTAGCTGATACCTAAAAATAGATTTCTCATCTTTCTAGGATTTCCAACATGATCAAGATGAGCGAGCCACTTTCTTCTCTGATATTTAATTTTTCCTTGAAATCAGAATCACATAGAGAATGTAATTGTATTTCCACAAAGTCAATGAGCATTAAATGTTGATAGCTGGAACTATAGATTTCTTTTCTTCTTTCATGGAGCTCAAGTCATATACTCAACCATCAATCACCAGACAATCAAATCACCATCGATTTTGGAGAAAAAATCTCACTTGTCCATGTTTAAATCAATTTGATTGTCCTCGAGCCTTCTAGTTCATACTTGTTCAATCCATGGCTTTCCTTAGCTTCTTTGACTTTTTCTTTTGTATCATGGCACTTTCCTTTGATCTATGCATGGATTTTCTTCCTTCTTGGCAGGATTTTTAGTTATCCATGGATTTTTCTTTACTTCGTGGATTTTTCAATGTTACGCATGGCTTTCCTTCTTGTCTTCACTTCCTTCCCATGGCTTTGTTCCATGTCCATGACTTTATCCTTTTACCTATGGATTTTATCATTCTCCATGGCTATCTTTCATCCTTAGTGGATTTTTTGGTTCTTCGTGGATTTTCCTTTATGCATGGCTTTCTCAAGACTTCCTTACTCCCATGGCTTTTCCTTTAGACTATTCTTACTTCCACACATGCTCTTCCTTCACATCCACGCCTTACCATTCTCACTCATGGCTCATCCTTTAGCTTCTTTTTTTTTTTGCTTCATCCTTTTACTCACGTGGCCTTCACTAAGCTTCCATGGGCTTCTTCTAGAGTTCCACTTCCTATAGACTTTGGAGGCTACTTCTAAAAGACTTGGTAACTATCTCCTTATGTCCAGTGGCTTGCACAAAAAATCTGATTAAGTCCCTTAGAACTTATCCTTGACCATCCTGAAGCCTCTGTGAGATGACACTACCAATCAACCTTCATCTTTCTCACTTGCTCACTTTACCAATTAACCCTTTTTTCCATCAATGCTACTTGACATCAAATACTTTTTCCATCAATGCAACTTGACATCAATGACAACACATATGATAATGAAAAAGGTCCAACAATCTCCCCTTTTTCATTGATGGAAACACCTCAACACTTCAATACCATAAAACCTACAACCTTTTGATGGAAAAATACTTGCATACCTTGGTTTCTGAAAACACTTTGTAACTCTCCCTTGGCATATTTTTTTTTCAGCTTCTCTCCCTTTTTATATTACTTGGTTGGTTTTTCATCTCTCCTCTTTTATATGACTTGGTTGGTTTCTAAATTTCATTTCTCTCCCCTTTGACAACAATGAAAAAGGCCATCTATGCCACATAAAGATGAAAATGTTGGTAAGTTGAATATAGCATGTTCTTCCTCAAGAAGCTCCCCCTTGGCACATGCTTCTATCCATATGACCTGATATGCTCATGAAATGCTCCCCCTGAGCTGATGCATACTTTGATAATCTTGAGCTAGCAGACTAGCTCCCCTTGTCACAAATATTGTTTGGCACTGATTAGGAGCTGATATTACTTGAGAATGCTCCCTCACCTTTTTTCACACCTTCTAGTTGTTGGTGGGATCAGAATGACCCCAATTCATTCCTTAAGTGCTCAAAAGTAGCTTTTGGCAGTGGCTTGGTCATAATGTCTACAATTTCTTCTTTTGTGCTCACATATTCTAGATTAATTTTCTTGTCATTCACTTGTTCCCTCAAGAAATGATATCTAATTGGAATATGTTTGGTCTTTGAGTGGAACACGGGGTTCTTAGAGACACTTATTGCACTTGTGCTATCACAAAAAAAAGGGAATTGACTATCATATTTTACCTTGTAATCTTCCAATGTCTACTTCATCCATAAAACTTGAGTGCAACACATTATGGTGAACTATATATTTTTACTTCACATGTTGAGAGTGCCACTGATGATTGCTTCTTTCTCAACCAAGAGACTAAAAATTTCCAACAAAGAATGCTCTCCACTTGTACTCTTCCTATCATCAACACTTCCTTCCCAATCTACATCTGTATATATGCTTTTATGTTGAAGTCATTACTTTTGGGGTACCACAATCCATAATCAAGTGTTCCCATGAGATATCTCAGTAATTCTTTTACTTTTTTGAGGTGTGTTTCCCTTGGATCTTCTTGAAATCTTCCAACTAGGCCTACCACCTTGCATGATATCTGGTCTTGATGTCGTGGAATAGAGTAGACTTCCTATCATGGATCTATACAAGAGTTTTGTCTACTTTTGGTGAGTTTTCCTCTTTTCTCATCTTGCATCCCACTTCCATTGGTGTTCCTATAGGTCTTAATCTTCCATCCTAAACCTTTTCAACATTTCTTTGATATACTTGGTTTGGGATATGAAGATACCTTGATCTGATTGATTGATTTGTAAGCCCAAAAGAATGAGAGGTCCCAAGCATAGACATTTCAAATTCCTCTTTCATCATATCAAAAAATTCATATGTCATTTTATCATAATCTCCTCCAAAAATGATGTCATCCACATATACAATGACAATAAGAGTAGATGATCTTCTTCTTCCTTGATGTAGAGATTACTATCAGCAACAACACCTTTTCTAAACCTTTCTCAATGAGGTATGAATCCAATCTATTGTACCAAGCTCTAGGAGCTTGTTTTAAGTCCATACAAATGCCTTTTTCAACCTACACACATAATCTTTATCTTCAGTTAGTGAAAATCCATCAAGTTGTTCAATATATACCTCTTCATTTAGAAAACCATTTAGGAAAGCTGATTTCACATCCATCTGAACACTTTGATCTTCTTGTAAGTCGCATAAGCCAAAAAAATCTTATTGCTTCCATCCTTACCACTTGGTGCAAATGTTTCATCAAAGTCATTCCTTCCATTTGCACATAGCCTTTGCACACACAATCTTGCCTTATTTCTTATTACTTCTCCTTTTTCATTCAACTTATTTATGAAAACCCACTTTGTTCCAATTACATTTTTATCCTTTGGTCTTGGCACAAGCTCCCAAGTTTCATTCTTTTCTATCTTGATCCAAGTTCTTCATTCATTGCATCCACCCAATGCTGATCTTTTCTTACTTCTACAACATTTTTGGGTTCTATCATTGATAAGAGTGTTATATCTTCATGGTTTTGTTGCTCTCTTAGTCTTCTTCTTGTGAGAATGTCACCTTCTTTGTTTCCAATGATCTGATTTGATGGATGATCCCTCTTAACTTGTCTTGAGGGTGTCTTAGTGTCTTTCTTTCTTCCTCTTCATCTACTTCTTCACATGGACTTTCCATTTCTTCATCATCTTCTTGTTCTTCATGATCATTATTATGTTGAGTGTTGGACTTGGGAGTCTCATCCACCTTTACATTTGTGCTTTCAACAATCTTCTACAACCTTTTATTGTAGCACCTATAAGTCCATGCTATGACTACTACTAAGTATCCAAGAAATATGCCTTCATCACATCTTGAGTCAAATTTTCCCAAATTATCTTCATCTCTTTTTATGTAGCACATTTACTTCCAAAAACTCTTATGTGTTTCACATTTCGTAGCATGTTCTTCCATAATTCATAAGGTGTTTTGTCACTATTTACTCTCAATTGAGCTCTCTCTATTTAAAATGTACACCATGTGTATATACTACTTCACTCCAATATCTATCTAGTAGTTTGATTCATTCAACATTGTTCTTTCCATTTCTTGCATAGTTATATTTTTCCTCTCAACAACTCCATTTTTTGAGGTGTTCTGGTAGGCTAAATTGTCTTCTAATTCCATGTTCTTCACAAAATTCATCAAACTCATTAGACCAAAATTCTCTCCTCTTTCTCTTGATCTCTTAAGGCATTTGATCTTTTTTTTTTCTCATTCTCCACTAGTGCCTTGAATTTCTTGAATTTGTCTAAGGCTTCTGATTTTTGCTTTAAACATGCTACCCATGTCATTCTGGTGTAATCATCTATTAACAACATGAAATACACCTCACCTTGTATACTTTTAGTTCTAGTAGGACCACAGAGATCTATATGAATCAACTCCAGAGGTCTAGTTGTAGAGTATTCCTTTGACTTGAATGATCTTCTTGTTTGTTTACCATGTAAGCATGCTTTGCAAAGTGTATCTGTTGGTTTTACAATTTTTGGCATATGTTTTACACACCTTTAGCACTTAGTTTTACCATATTTTCAAAGCTCATGTGTCCAAGCCTCCTCTGTGCCACAACCAATTGTAATCAACCTTACTTGTGAAGCATTTTTCATTATTTATTTCATTTAGAACATACATGTTGTTCTTTTTCCTTTTGGATTTTGCAACTTTCTTTCCTATTTTTTTCCATTGATATATCACAACCTTTGTCATGGAAGATCAAATTGTATCCCTTTTTGCACACATTTGACTCACACTTAACAAATTGTTTTGCTTGAGACCTTCAACATATATAAACATTTTTATGATAGTCTTTCCATTATCTAGACTCAAGGTTCCTTTTCCAACTATATTTGTTGAATTGTTATCACCAAATCTCACAACACCCGATGCATTGTTTGATAGTGAAATGAATTTTCTTTTGTCACCTATCATATGGTTGAGCATCCACTATCTAGATACCATATTTTATCTTCATTTTGCACATGAAATGTGGTTTTACTACGAAAGACTCTTTTCTTTTGTTTTTGCATCTTTCTTTACAACATACACCCATTTCTCTTGTTTGGGTTGTTTTTGTTTACTTGTTGATGCTACATGACCCTTCTTATGATATTGTAGTGAACAACATTATAGTTCATTCTAGTGTAAGATGAATTATAGTTTCTTCTATAGCCTCTAGAATATTTTTACATTTAGCAACTTTGATATGTCCAAACTGATTACATGAAAAAAATAACCATAGAAAGAGTGAGTGTACCTCATAGCATAGGTGATTCTAGGGAGTAATTTTTCCTTCTCTTGATTATTTTGATGTCTTCTTTATTTACAAGTAGAAGAGGTGCTTGGAATTGATGCAGTCTTGTTTCCTTCATTCTTTATAGGCTTCCTTTTCCTTACTTTCTTCCTTGAAACCAATTCCAGACTTATCATTTGTATCACGTTGGCCACTTAGTATACCAGTCAAAACATTTGAACTCTTCTCTAGCTTTTCATACATAATCATCACTTGTTGCTCATTTGTTCCATCTCAACTTTTAGTCACTCCAGTTCTGAGTTTAGTTTTGTGCATTCATCCTCCTTTGATTTGTAAGAGTTTGAGATCTTTTCCAGCTTGATTTTCAAGTTCTTTGAGTTCATTAGCCTCTTCTTCTTCTCTTAGAGTTTGTCTTTCTCAAAGATGCATGATTTTTTTCTTCATAATATTTTAATGTGCATCTTATCTTTTGATTCTTTCTTCTACACAGTCTCAATTCTTCAAGAGCACATACTAATTCAACTTCAAGATTTACTTCAACTTCTTCTTCATCAGAGTCTTCAAAGTCAACTGTATTCTTTCCTTTGGAGTTATTCTTCAGATGCATCCATGGCCATAAACAAACATTCATAATTGATCTTCATCATTTTCATTTTCAGAGCTTTCTAGGTTTCTTGAATCAGATTCACTTGATTCTTCTTTTGAATAGAAGTTCCTTTTGTTCTTAAAGAACTTCTTCTTGCTATTTTTCTTTTTATATCCAATTTCTCTCTTGTTGTGTTTTTATGATTATCCTCTTCATGTTTAGAATGAGATTCTTTATTTTTTTTTGGACATTTAACAACAAAATGACCTACTTGTCCACATGTGAAGCATTTGAAAGGAGTTTTCCTTTATACTTACCTGAACCTCTTTTCAGTCTTCTTACAAACATTGCTTCAATATTTTCATCATCTAATTCATCCTCTAAATCTGATTCTTCTTCTTCTTTCTTGCTTGGACTGGGTTTCTTTCTTGACCTTAAATGCTACTTCTTTCTTGGTAGTCTTGGATCCAATAGTCCTCATCTCATATGCTTGAAAGAATGCTCTTGTAATTCATCCATTGTGAGAGTCTTCATGTCTTTGGCTTCTTCCATAGTTGAAACCTTTGCATCAAATTTTCCAGTCAGAGATCTCATAATATTTTTTGGACTATAATATTCTTCTAGTTTCTCACCTAGGCCTTTGATCATATTGATAACTTCATCTATTCTCTACATGTAGGCCATTATACTCTCATCATCTTTCATCTTCAGATTCTCAAACTGAGCTCTGTAGGTCTACAACTTTTCTAGCTTGACTTTTTCATCTCCTTCATAAATACTTTGAAGTTTGGTCCAAATCTCCTTTGTTGTTGTGTAATGCATAAATTTTACAAATTTTGTTTCAGTCAGAGCCACATAGATGGCATTCATGGCTCTTGAGTTGCATTCATATTCTTTTTATCTTTGAAGAAGTGATTGGTGCATGGGCTGGAGGATTGTATCCTTTCTCAACACATTCCCAGATATCAAAACCAAGTGACATCAAGATATGTTTTCATCCTTATTCTCTAGAATGCATAATTTGTTCCAGTGAAGAGAGGTGATCTTGATAGTGATAAACCACCTTGTGCCTTGATTTTTGCCATGCTTGTGAAAAGAGGATCTCCTTGAAGATGTTAAGCTTCTGATAGAAGGACTCACTCTGATACCAATTGTTAGAGATCACAAGCACTAGAGGGGGGTGAATCAGTGTAGATTAAAATTAATTTTACAAAGTTATACTTAATCCACAATTTCTTAAATTTGTAATTACTATATCATGTGCATTTCATCAAACATATATCAAAAAAAACATTGAACACATAATTTATAGTGGGAAACCCTTTTGGGAGAAAAACCCACTTGAAACCAAGGATTTATTAGGAACACCAATTCCAAAGCTTACAATGGTTTTGGTTGAGCACCCACTCAACCTATGAAGCACCCACTTCACAACTTCAAGCACCCACTTCAAAGATTTTCTGAGCACCCACTCAACAAATTTTAGCAAGCACCAACTTGCAAGGAGCACCAACCCCTAATTTAATCAGCTACAACTAATATTTTGTAGAACCTACCCACAAGGAGGCTACAACCCCTGAATATGCTAAGCTACAACTTAGACTTATTATTTTTACATACAAATTTTGATCATCTAGTTTCAAATTTTACACAATAGATTATGATCACTTTTTATGTATCTTTTGTTTCTCTCTGTCACTCTCTTCTACTCATCTGATTCAAACTCTTCTTTCTCAATCAATCTACTACATTTGATGTTCTTCTCATCTGATATATCTTCTTCACTTCATCTGTTCTATTTACTTCTCTTCCTTCTCTCTCTCTTTTTTTATAGCTCCTTTAGCTTGAATGCATCGTCTTCTCACTTGAGAAACAATCATATTGGTATCAAATTTCCTCTATATAGACAATCGACCCATTCCAACATTTTATTTGGTGTGTCATGCAATCTTTCCTACTTTCACTTCCTAAAATATGGTTCATTAAATGAATACAACTAACTCCATATTTTTCTTACTATATTCATCTTGATTTCACCTTTTTCTATGCATTTACAAAAATATTTATTAGTCGATACCTAAAATAGATTTCTCATCTTTCTAGGATTTCCAACATGATCAAGATGAGTGAGCCATTTTTTTCTCTATATTTAATTTTTCCTTGAAATCAGAATCACATAGAGAACTACAATTATATTTCCACAAAGTCAATGAGCATTAAATGTTGATAGCTGAACTATAGATTTCTTCATTTCTTCATGGAGCTCAAGTCATATACTCAACCGTAAAATCACCAGACAATCAAATCACCATCAATTTTGAGAAAAAAAATCTCACTTGTCCATTTTTAAATCAATTTGATTGTCCTCAAGCCTTGTCTAGTTCATACTTGTTCAATCCATGACTTTCCTTAGCTTCTTTGACTTTTTTTGTATCGAGACACTTTTCTTTGATCGATGACATTTTTCCTTTTGGCAGCTTTTTAGTTTCCATGGATTTTCTTTTTTTCTGGATTTTCAATGTTTCATGGCTTTCCTTCTTGTCTGCTTCCTTCCCATGGCTTTGTTCCATGTCCACAACTCTTATCCTTTTACCTACAATTTTATCATTCTCCATAGCTATCTTTTGTCCTTAGCGGATTTTCTAGTTCTTCATGGATTTTCCCCTTATGCGGCTTTCTCAAGACTTCCTTACTTCCCACGGAATATTCCTTTTTTTCATGGCTCTTCCTTCACATCCGTGGCCTTACCATTCTCACTCATGCTCATCCTCTAGCTTTTTTTTTTTGGTTAGGCTTCATCCTTTTACTCGTGGCCTTCACTAAGCTTCCGCATGACTTCTTCTAGAGTTTTTGGCTTCCTAAAACTTTGGTGGCTACTTCAAGACTTTAGTGGCTATCTCCTTATGTCCACATGCTTGCACAAAAAATGATTAAGTCCCTTAGAACTTATCCTTGACCATCCTTGAAGCCTCTGTGAGATGACACTACCAATCAACCTTCATCTTTCTCACTTGCTCACTTTACCAATTAATCCTTTTTTCCATCAATGCAACTTGACATCAATGACAACACATATTGAGGATATAACAAACCTCCCTACACTTCTTCGGGCTATGGCGTTGGATTGCCCAAAAAACCCTAGCAATAAAGTATATCCTTTTACACTCTATTTCTCAACATGGATTAGGTTTATCCATATGAGAAATAAATAGTCAAATGGGGGCAATAAAAACACTTTGCGACAACACACACCTTACTAACCATGTAGGTACATCACATACATTAGGATCTACACATGTGTTTCCACCCTAGGTTCACTCTCACCACTTTTTTTGTGCATTTTTAATCTTTAGTTTCCACGCTCCTCCATCTTTTTTATCATTCCATGATTTATCTATTCCATCGGTGCATTTTCTACTATAATATTCATGGACATCGGGTACACATCTCTATCTACTTTATGTTACCGAGCTTTCCGCTCACCAACATAAAGTGGGGGAAAAATGTAGTCACAAAATCATACACTTTAGATATTATTTAATCCCAGTCTCATACTACTATTTAGAAGGTTCTTGAGTGAAGAAAGTACTAATCAACCCCCATCTTTTGGCCATCTTGTTTTATTTTATTTCATCATCATCGACCTTGTATACCTACATGCCCAGTCATCTTTCATCACTTGGCATTAATTTAGCCTCGACCGGGTGCCCATGGGCGCCCGATCCTTTGAACTTTCCCACCATCTTTTGGGCTCTTTTTAGCCATTTCATCTTCTTATCTTTTTGGTTGTCAGCCATTTTGGGGTTTTTTATGAAATTAGATCAATAGAACCTTATAAATATAAAGTTATGAGACCATAATGAGGGACCAAGCACTAGTCAATACTATCATCCATCTAGAGTTGCATCCATCTATTGCATTGGAGATCACTTTACATCCACATAACTCCATCACAAGGCATAATGATAGGATATCTCATCATATACACAACATAGGGGAGGGATTCTATTTTATTTCATGCACACATTATATAACATTTTCTACATCTAGTTATTTCTCACTACTTCACAAAGTGCAACTGGAACACGAACACTTAGGGTACATTATACACACACTCACCAAAAATACATTTGGGTTTGAAATGTAGTGCAATGCTTAGTTAGTAAGCCCACTTATTACGATAGGCCGAGGTCATTTCGACCCCTTCATATGCATCTTTATTTTTTTAGGGATATAATTTTTTTGTATGGGGTTTTGCGGGTAGATCTTCATCATAGGTTTATAGCGACATAATTGAAGGCAACTGCGACAACCACACGAAAAAGATAAAGATATTGCAAAGATCTAGTGACATTATTAGATTTAGATCTTGAGCTTTTTGTAGACCATAGTGCCCATATTCCAGACTAGGATGCCCATAGCGCTCCGGTCCTCCTCTGAGCACCCCGATCTGGGTAAATATTCACATCTTTGCCGCAATTTTTGGTCATGCCATCACACTCTTCTCTGTCTCCACATCATCTTGTTCAAGTCCAACATACAGTGAGGTAAGTCATTTTCAGGTTAATACCCTATCACTCTTATTTCCATTATTTCATTTCATTTAAGTATAAAATAAAATGATTTAGCTTTTCCATTTTAGTTTATATCAATTATTCTATTGTTGTTACTAGTTTAGATTAACTTAAAATATAGATAGAATACCATATTTTCATATTTTAGTTAATCACTTTGTGCTTTAATAGGTCCATGCTTTAGGTTTGGGGATCCAAACCGGATCGAAGAAAAACTTTACCTTGGAAAATGGAAGAAGGAAATGTGTACGCATTATAGTGCGTATGCGTTTCCTTTTTAATATATCCCCTTCCCTCCAATGTCCTTTTCTTTCTTTTTCACGATTTTCTTGTCCCACTCTGTCTACTTTGCACATTCTTGTTAATTAACTAAAATGGGGAATATTGGAATAATTAATCTAATCTAGAACAACTATAAATACAATAAATAAATGCAATAAATAACTATGGAAATGACACAAGAAACTATGAAAATGGAAATGCTAAACCCTAGAGTACTAAGAGAGTTAGAATGAACTCAACTGATTAGATGGAGCTCAACTGGAATGTGTCATGCAAAAGTGACTAGAGAAATAGGAAGCAACAATAATTGTACAGAGGTCCCGAAAAGGATGGGTCCGAGCTATCTAGCTAGATTAGAGCACTAAAGAGGGACTAGGGCACTGTGGGTGCTTTGGTATGCGAATGGGCATCATAGTGTGTGCAAAAAGTCCAAAATTGAGTTTCAAAGGTTCAACAGGTGGCCCGAAACCCTTGCTTTATGTGTCACATCAGATTGATACACTATCTTTAGTGTCATTGATAATCCAAGATGATGGAAAGACTTGCAAGAAACCACAAGAAGTATCAAAACCCCCAAAAAAGGAATATAAATGATGGGCTAGACTGACCTCAGCTACCACAACAATGGGCTTACTAACTGAGCGTTGCACTACATTTTAAACCCAAATGTAGTTTTGGTGAGTGTGTGCATCATGTGCCCTAGGTGTTCTTATGCTAGTCACACTTTGTGAAGTAGAGATCAATAACTATATGTAGAAAATGTAATAGAATGTGTTCATGGAATAGAATAAAATCTCTCCCCTTGTGCTTGTGTGATGCAGATGAACCATCCTTGTCCTTGTGATGGAGCTAATGGATGCAAATGATCTGTAATTGGATGTAATTCTAGATGGATGATAGTAGTGATTAGTAATTGATCCCTCATTATGGTCTCATAAATTTATATTTATAGGGTTCTCTTGATATAATTTTGTAATTAACCCTGAAATGGTCGAAAAATAAGAAGCCTCCAAAAAAAGTCAAAAGTGGTGAAAGTTTGAAATGACTAGAAAGTGCCAAAAAGTGGCGGGAAATTTCAAAAAGGACAAAAACTGATTGGGCATGTGGATGCAAGAGGTTGGGAATGATGAAGGAAAACAAAGCAAGATGTCTAAAAGATGGGGTTATTTAGTACTTTCTTCACTCAAAAACCTTCTAAATAGTAGTATGAGACTGAGATTAAATAATATCGAAAGTGCATGATTTTATGACTACATTTTCCCCCACTTTATGTTGGTGAGCAGAAAGCTTGGTAACATAAAGTAGATAGAGATGCGTACTTGATGTCCATGAAGATTGTAGTAGAAAATGCATCGAAGGACTAGACAAAGCGTGGAATGATAAAAAGATGATGGAGCATGGAAACTAAAGATGAAAAAAGTGTGAAAAAGTGATGAGAGTGAACCTAGGGTGGAAATGTGTGTGCAATTACCGATGTGTGTGATGTGTGTGTATTGTTAGTATGATGTGTGCTGTCATGAAGTGTTGTTGTTGATGTCGTTGTTATTATTGTTGTTATTGCCCCCATTTGACTACTTGTTTCTCATACGATCGAACTGCAAGGAGAAAATGATCAAGTAATCAAATATATATGTATGTGTAAAAATGTAATGTAAAATATGCATGTAAAAATATGTAAATCTAAAATATGCAAATGAAAAAGTGTAAATGGAACATATGCACTTGATCCATGTCAAAAAGAGTGTAAAAGGTATCCTACACTGCTGGGTTTTTTGGTGAGCCGAAGCCATAGGTCAAGAAGAAGTATAGGGAGGTATTCCATTATATCCTCCAACCTTTAACTACTTCTCTGAATGTGTGTGAAGAGATCTCTGTACATCCTGATTTTTTGGGTGATCCGATGCCATTGGCCAAGAAGTATCTAGAAGAATTCCACTTGTATTGTCCAACCTTTAACCACTTCCCATAATGCTAAGGACACCATGTCCTTTAAAAAATGACGTGTGTACTGGGTTTGTAGACTGGTCTGCAACACACTTGGTTTATGTAACCCACAATACCAAGGACAAAAAGTGCATTGAACTAAACCGGTGTAAACATGTTGTGTAGTATGTAAAACCCTAAATGATGTCCCTCTTTAGGGGCACATGCGATGTCACCAATAGGAGAATGTGGCCCCAAAAGAGGACCAACCGCATGTACTCTGAAACTCTACCCTGAAGGGGAAGGGAATGCACTTGGTAGAAACCAAGGCACACAAAAACAAAAGGCTAGACAAATACAAGTGTTAGTACGAACAAGCATGCATATAGAAAACATTGTATAAGCTACACAAACAATTTAAAAGCTACCAAGCAAGGCAATAATGTAAAAACGCAAGAAGACAAGTAAGCCACATAAAGCGGGATGTAAACATGGGACATCACTCACGATGTTGCAAGACATGTAAGGCCATCATGGCCACATACAAACAAACAAGTGTGTACACCAAACATAGGGTAAGGCACGCCTACTGAATAACATACAATGTAACAAACAAGTATGGAAGCAAATATCCTTGCATAACAAATGATGCACATGAAGCACTTGTTATCATGTTAGAAAGATAACTAGTATGTCAAAAGCATGTATAACCAAGTAATGTAAAGTGCTAAGTATGAAATAAAACAATAACACCTATAAGAGACAAATGTGGATGCCCCTAGTGACCAGTGTAGGAAGGGTAAAGGTGAGCATTGGTGATACGTATAAGAGACCAGTATATATGCTTACAACTAGAAAATATGTGAAAGTGCATGTTTGAATGGTATAGATAAATTCCATACATGTAATCTAACTAGAATGTGTATAAAGTGACCATGAACAAACAAAAATAAGCAAGCGCAAAAACAACCATAATATGCAAAGTATGTTATGGATGGATGAAATGGAATGAAAAATGGAGTGATGGGATCCACATGCCCCTCGAGTGAATGGAAATGTATGCAATGAGGTTCATTTGGTTTTCCCCCTCAGCAATCAAGAATGAACCATAAACAAGAGTGCATCATCGGGAAATGGTCGAATATTGTGTGTTGTGTCTAGCATGTTGTGAGGAGTATGTATGTGTAGTGATGATGATATGCAACATATAGAATAGATGTGCATGAACCTTATAGCCTAAGCATATATCACAACAAAATGAATGTATGAGTGATGATGTAGTAGTGAGTGGTGAGGTAGCCTAAAAATAAAGGAGTAGTGAGGTAGCTTAAAGCGTATACCACTACAAGATGAATAGTAGGGAGTGGCGATGTATCCTAAAGTGTATACCACTGCAAGATGATAGAGTAAGTGACGATTTAATCTATAGCGTGTGTCATAATCCTAGAAATATCACATGATGAAAGGATGAATGATAAACAAATGATGAATATAAGGCCATTTGATTAGTAAACCCTTGGAAGTCGAGTATGGATCGAGGAACTAAAGTGTGTCATAAAGTAGTGAGTGCAGTGTGTAGAAGACAATGCAATATGCGTGATGATAATAGACGACCATGTGATGAGTAGAATGTGTAATGTATAAGATGTAACGTAAGATGCAATGTATGATGTATAAGATGTAATGTACTATATGACTAATGAGTGTAAGATGCACGTGACGTGGTATGTAAAGTGCTAGAGTCGTAGACCATAAAAGTGTTGTATATGTATGATGAAGACTAGTATGATCGTGTATGTAGGATATGAAAATGTGCAAATGATGTAGTCTAAATGCAATATGTATGATGTAAGGTGTATAAATGCATAAAGGTCGAAATGATGTAGAATAAATATAGTATGTATGATGTATGATGCGAGATGTATGAATAGACACGGTGTGTAATACCTATAGTGTAGTGTGTGGGGTTCATGTGTAGTAATCCCTCAATAGTCAAGTGTGAACTGAAAGCACAAGAGTGTGTCATCGAGTAATGATGACGCTATAACGTATGTATGACTATGTAAGATGAGATGATGCTAAGATGAGGTATGCATGAATGCTAAGAGTGTGATGTAGTACTATGCAAGGATGTGAATGAATGATAATGCAAAGATGAGAAATGTTCCTATGAGGATATGATGATGAGAGAGGGGGGTGAATACTATGCCCCTAAAGTGTGTGTGATGAAAGAGGCTATCATGTAATGTCATCTAGAAGATCATCACTCTCAGGATCATAGTCGAATGGATAAGCATTGGTGACTTGATAAGCAATAGTGTCTGGTTGATCACGTAATGATCCATTGAGGCGTAAGTTATACATACCCATAGAATATTCCTCATTGGTGAATGGAGGAAGTGGACAACCATGCACATACCAATGAGTGAGATTTTGTGAATAGCCAAGAAAAGAACTATTACAGATAAAGACACGACCAAAGGGCATGGGGAAAGATATGTCTGTATGATCAGGATCAAGAGTGCCTCCGATGTAATCAAGCCACAATTTCCCTAATGTGAGCGGAGAAGAGCGAGGAGTGTGTGATAGATAGACTATAAGATGAAAGACATGTAAGCCATAAGTAACAATAATATGAACAAAGCCATAATAAAGATTAGGAGCATGTGGTGTAGGATAGAGATCCTCAAAAGTGAAACCTAGGTGGGCCAAACCATCATGTGTACTTATGGCGTCATCGCATGTAGGATCAAATGGAATATGTTCCCAATAGGAGTCATTCATGAAGAGTGTGCAAGTGAATGGTGGGCGTGCTAAGGTAGGTGGTACATGTGAAGGTGTAGGTGATAGAGCATCATCCATACACTACACAAGCCCCTGATAAGGAATCATAATAGTAGTTGTAGCATGTGGCATAAAAGAAACTACATCTATCACAGCAAATGGCACCGCCAAGTTGTGGTAAGTGAGGTGGTTCTTCCCTAGGTTAGGGCTCATTTGTAATATCTATGTGTGGAATAGGAAGGCCAATATTAGGAGCTTGATCGTAATATTGGAATGGATTAATGGTCACAAAAATGGTGTACTCAATGCTTTCATGTTAGAATTTAACACCATTATGTAGATTAGAGGTGATAGCTTGCATGGCATAAAGCCATTGCCTACCAAGGAGACACTTGTAGGAAACTAGGAAATCAACAATGAAAAAGGTAGTGTGAATAGTCTTTTGACCAACAATGATAGACAATATAACGTGATCGAGACAGGGATAGACAAAGCCATTATAAGGATGCAATAAATACTAGATGGATTAATAAAGACGAGCGGAAAGACCTAAAAATTCAAGGAATGACATAGGACACAAGTTAAGTTCATATCCATTATCAATCAAAGTGCACTTAACAACTACATTATGAATACGACATATGATATGTAGAGGCGGGTCATTATCAAAATTGTGAACATCAATGGAAGGTTAGACTTGAATACTATGTGTGAAGAAAATGCATTGGAAAAGGCTTGATAAACTGAGTCTAGATGCATGTTAGCACGAATGTGAGTAGTATTAAGAAAATTTTGGACTCTATGTAGTAAATTAGGATTTGCAAGAAAATAATAATTTATTGAGATACTCATGATGAACAAATCCTAGGATGAAAAGCAATGAATGAAGAACCTAGAAGCATGAATGATCGAGTTGGGTTCACCAAAATGATTAACTAAAATGGGGAATATTGGAATAGTTAATCTAATCTAGAATGACATGTAAATACAATAAATAAATGTAATAAATAATTATGGAAATGACATAAACAACTATGAAAATGGAAATGCTAAACCCTAGAGTACTAAGAGAGTTAGAATGAACTCACCTGATTAGATGGATCTCATTGGAATGTGTCCCAAAAGTGACTAGAGAAATAGGAAGCAACAATGACTGTGTAGAGGTCCCGAAAAGGATGGGTCTGAGCTATCTAGCTCAACTGGAGCACCTGAAGAGGGACTGGGGTGCCTACGGGCACTCTGGTCTACAAAATGGGTGCCCTGGTCTATGTAAAAAGTTTGGGCCCGAGTTTCACAAGTTCTACAGGTGACCAAAACCCTTCTTTGTATGTCACATCGGATCCGATGCACTATGCCAGTGTCACTGATAATCCAAGATGATGAAAAGACCTATAAGAAAGCCACAAAGAAGTATCAAAACCCTTAAAAAAGAAGAATGCAAATGAATGGGTCAAACTGACCTTAGTTGCCACAATAATGGGCTTACTAATTGAGCACTTGCACTACATTTTAGACCCAAATGTAGTTCTGGTGAGTGTGTGCATCATGTGCCCTAGGTGCTCTTGTGCCAGTTGCACTTTGTGAAGTAGCGAGCAATAACTAGATGTAGAAAATGTAATAAAATGTGTGCATGAAATAGAATAAAATCCCTCCCCTATGTTTGTGTGATGCAGATGAACCATCCTTGTCCTTGTGATGGAGCTAATGGATGCAAATTATCTCCAAATGGATGCAAATCTAGATGGATGATAGTAGTGACTAGTGCTTGGTCCCTCATTATGGTCTCATAACTTTATATTTATAGGGTTCTCTTGATTTAATTTCGTAATTAACCTTGAAATGGCTAACCACCAAAAAGATAAGAATCGGAATGGCTAGAAAGTTCCCAAAAAGTGGTGGGAAAGTTCAAAAGGATCGGGCACCCTTGGTGGGACCAGGGCACCCATGGGCACCCCAGTACTAGCCTAGGTGCCCTAGTCGAGTCTAAAATTATTCGAAATGATGAAAGCTGACTAGGCATGTGGGTGTAAGAGGTTGGGAATGACAAAAGAAAACAAAGTAATATGGCCAAAAGACGGGGTTAATTAGTAATTTCTTCACTCAAAAACCTTCTAAATAGTAGTATGAGACCGGGATTAAATAATATCTAAAGTGCATGGTTTTGTGACTACACCTATATATTCTGCACAAATTTTAATAGTTTAGGTTGTCCCCTACCTCATTATCTATATTTAACTAATAATGGGGAAAAAGTGATGTAAGGACACGAAGGTAAAAAATAAGACATAAGAGCAATTAGAAGAGATTAGAATAAAAAAAGTGAAGCAGATGAGAAAACTTCATGGAGGGCAAGGTACATCTACTATGTCAAATGTACCTAATGGTTTAGAAAATGATAATGAAATACATGATGAAAATGAGGAGAATAATTATTTTGAAATGAGTATTGATTATGAATTGAATGATAATGTTGTTATGGATAAAGAATTTGGTATGAATGATAATATTGAACCTTTACATGAGATTCCAAATGTTAATCCTGAAATTTGCATGGAAACATTGAATGAAGAAAGTAATCTTGCTATTGATCTTTACCTATAAGAACACCTTCCATTTTGCACATAAAACTCATTCACTTAATTGAAATTGATGAAAACATTAAAAAATTGATGCTTAACAAAATGCCCGAAAGAAATGTGAGAAGAAAAGCTATGGGAATTTTTGATAATTAATTTGAGAAATTAAATGATACACAAAGATGTCAATTATTTGTTACATTGATGAAATTAATTAAGACGAGACCTAAAATTAAGACCCTAGGGCTAAGAACATCTAATACCAATAATCAAAATGCAACAATTGTTGAAAATATACATAAAGCATAACATATTGTAGTTATTAACAAATGCACCAAAGATAGTAATGTTACACAACGTGTACTTACTAATTGTATAGTTAGTGATAAAACCATGAATAAACGCTTGATTAAAAAAACAATTAGAGCTTTGAAGGTAAATAGAAAAGCACTAGTGAAAGAAATAGGGATACACATAAGTCTCGAGTCAACCAATAACACTCGACTATTGGGAATTCTCTTGTAGACTCCCACAAAAAAACAATGATACATATGATATTCTAAAAGAATTACTTCTAAAGTTTTGGAATGAGAACACAAGGGTGTCATTTGAATATAAGAGATATAATAAAAAGAAGAATAGGTTCTCGTAACCGTGAAGTGCATGTAAAACATTTCTTGGATATGACTCATTAGACATTAAATCACGCACTTGGGTACATTTCTAGGTCCTAATCACATACCACTATTCATATGATTCCTAAGTGAGAAAACTAGTAATTGACATCTATCTTTGGCCTCTTTCTTTGCTTTATTGCTTTCTCTGTGGTCTTACACAACCCACATCCTAGTCTAAATTTCACTGCTTTATCTTTCTTGGCTCTAGACACTAGCGTTAAGCGAGGTGCCAAAGCACCTGTCCCTCATCCCCTTTGCTACCCCAGACCTCTTTATTTCTTACTCGCCCCTTTTGGGCCTCTTTTATCTTTTGGGCCTCTTTTTTTCTTGGTGGTCAAATTTAAGATGTTAATTACGAAATTCAAACATGGGAATCATACAAATACAAAGTTATGTGACCATAATAAAGGACCAAGCTCTAAGCATCTACTATCATCACCTAAGGTTACATCCAAAGGAATTCTAAGAGCATCAAAACATCCATCTAGCTTCATGTAAGGGACAAGGGACTCAGTGTATTTTTGCATACAATTCATAGGAGGAAGTTCATTTTGACATCCACACATCTATTTACATTGTTACATCTAGTTATTACTCGCTATACAATGCATCTTACACTAGAGATTCCTAGGGCACGATTCTTCCACACAAATAACTACATGGAGTTTGAGATGTAGTCAAAGCTCGGTTGTAAGTTCATTCTATTGGGTAATTTAAGGGGTCGATCCTGATTTCCAATTTACATAATTTTCTTTTTAAGATTTGATGTGTTTTTGGGGTTTTGTAGGAGATCATTTGTTTTGTAGGTTACAAGTGAATTATGTGGACATCTAGTGACATATAAACGAATAAAAACAAAGGCTAGCGACACTCGTGACACAAAAAACCATTTTATGAGGTTTTATGCGAGTCACAGGCGCCTACTGAGGTATCTCAGGCGCCAGTTAGACACCCTTGACCCAGATCCAGTGCCCTGGGCCTCAACATTTTTATAGTTACGTGAGTTTTGGGTTCGGTTGCAACAGTCTCCCCTCTCGTTTCATTAGTTTTCCAACTTAGTATATCTTCGGGATTATTGCGAAATCAACTAAGTCTCTTATTCCATCTCTTGCACTTAGGGTTTTAATTTCCATTTGATTATTGCTTAGGTTAGAGCTATACTTTATTTCTTATCATTTCATTGTGACTCTGAAATATCTAGGGTTTTACAAATTTCAATATTTGTTAAATAATTTGGTGAACCCATCTCATTCGAATGCTCTTGAGTCTTCATTTCATCACTTATTCCATTTTTCTTAGGACCCTCTCATCATGGATGTCTCCATCCATGCCTTTTTGTAGGATCATCTGATTGTATCAATAAACTCAAGTCTTATTTAGCTAACACTTATATTCATCCTCATACCTCGCTTGAGTATGTGTATCATAAGTTTACTTCCGCTCTATCTCTCAATGAAGATCACATTACTTTCACATCATATGAGTTACCTTCTCAGGTCATGTTAGAGCATGACCCCCATTTATATTCAGGTTTGTATCAATAATGTTGGGGTTAAGCATGCCTTATTTGATAATGGCTTAGGGATCAATATTTGTAATATTACATTCCTCCACCAATTGGGTCTTTCTAAGGCCTCTTTGGCTCCTTCATCTATTTCTATTTGTGGATTTGACAATATCCCTAAGTGTGTCTTAGGTACTATCATCCTCCCTATTACCATCGGGCCATGTACGCTACCCATTCCATGCCACGTAATGCCCAATAATATTAATTATAATATTCTTCTTAGGTGACCTTGGATCCATGCCATGCATGCAGTTCCTTCCACTCTTCATACACGACTTAAATTCCTTTATTAGGGAGTTTTCTATGACATTCTAGTGGATCCATCACCTTTCACATATTGTAATTCTATTAAGCATTCTACTGAGACACTCTTGGCTCTTTCTCTCACCTCTAGTAAGGATTTCTCTAAATACGGTCTTAGCTATAAATATTTTCTCTATTATGGTTTCTCTGATAATGGCTTAAGCCTGCATGGTTAAGGAGTCATGGAACCATGGGATATCCCTACTCAATCTAACAAGTTTGGCTTGGGATACCATCTTCCTTCTATACCTTCTTCAAAGGATTATATTACTCTGCATACTTCTTCGCTTCCTTTGGTATATTTGGACCTCATTAGTGATTCTACTTCTACTGCTTGGGATAATTTAGACACTTTTGCTATTGATGACTCTCTTTTAGAATATATGGGAGTTTACGATCACCTCCCTTATTTTCATCATAATAAGTGCTCTCCATCACTTCTTAATTCTCACACCTACTTTGGAGAGTTTGATACGCTTATTGAAAGTGTCAATGCTCCTGACACTATTCCTATTGACCCATACATAGAGGATCAATCATATCTTCTCAATGAGGACACCATTCAATATAACCTCAACACTTTTTCCAACCCATGAATGGTTTTGTTAGCCACCTATAACTCCTACTGAGAAAAATGATATCAAACAAGTTCTTCATAAATTATTTGATATATTTACATGGGACTATATCGATATGCTTGGTATCGATCCTTATGAAACCATGCAAAATATTGTCATTCACCTTGGTGCAAAACCTATTCAACAAAAGTTTGCAAAATGCATCCAAAGGTCACACTACTCATCAAAGAAGAAATAAAATGCTTATTAGAAGATAGCTTTATTCGCGTTGTGTATTATCCTGAGTGGGTATCTAATATCACACCAATTATGAAGCCGGATGGTTGGGTCTACTTTGTTGCACTAATTTTTGGGATCTCAATAAGGCCTCTCCTAAAAATAGTTTTCCATCGCCGCACATTGATGCCATTTTGATTCACTATTGGATATGATATCATTTCTTTCATGGATGGATTTGCTAGTTACAACCAAATCAAAATTAACCCAACAGATCAAGAAAAAAATTCATTTACTATGCCTTGGGGAACATTTTGTTACATTGTCATGCCCTTTGGCATTAAAAATGCTAGGGCCACTTACCAATGAGAAATGATGCATATCTTTCATGACTATATTCATAAGATCCTTGAAGATTATGTTGATGATATAATTTTCAAATCACAACATCATTCTACACATGCTCAAGATCTCTGCACACTCTTTAAATGTTTACAACAATATAAAGTACACTTAAATCCAAAAAAATATGTTTTTGGAGTTACAACTAGCAAGATCCTTGGGTACATTATCTTGCAATGTGGAATTGAAATAGATCCCAATAAATCCATGCTATTATTGACATGCCTCCACCTCATAATTTGCATTAGTTATGCTCATTACAGGGAAAAATCTAATCCATCCATTGTTTTATTACACAAATTGTTTACAAACCCAACCATTCACATGCCTGATGAAGAAAGTGTTAGAGTAGGTATTTACCTTAGCTCATGTTCACCTAGGTACTTTATTTACCTTTATTGTATTTATCCTCACCCACTTATGTGTGTGGATATTTCTTTTATCTTATTTAGATATTAGGAGATATTATCTAGTTGTTAGGTATAGTTCTTTCCTTGATCTATGGTATTGACTAGTTCTTTCCTTGATCTATGGTATTGACTAGATCCTTGATGTCTAGTTCTCTCCTAAATCTATGGTCTTGACTAGTTCTTTGATGACTAGTTATTTCCTTGATTTATGGCTTGATCTACGACCTTGATTGGTTCTTAGATTGTTATTCCTTACCTATTTAAGCAAGGCCCATTCTCAATGTATTGCATTGAGTTCCATAATAATATATGATATTGCTGCTCATTTGTTTGCAAAGGTTTATGTAAAGTTATTCTAGTGAATTGCTTTCATCTTATTGATCGTGATGTTTGATTAGCATATGTGTTCTTGGCTTGGCACGATCTGGTTATCATTCCTTTTAGAAAGACACTAAATTTGTGCGGGACTACCACTATCAAAGAGCATTCGATGGTATTAAATCATAGCTCTTAAATCTTCCTATCTTTGTACCTCCCATGATTGAGTGACCTTTCTTATTATACATTTCCACCACATTTCATGCTTTAGGGGCCCTTCTAGCGCAACATGATGATTCTCAACATGAGAGGGCTATCTATTACATTAGTTGGACTTTACTCTCTTTTGAATGTAACTACGATTACACCAAAAAGTATGCCTTGACCTATTCTTTGTGGAAGATAAGCTACAAAGCTACCTTCTCAATAATGAGGTGCATATAATCACCAAGGTAGATCCTCTATGCTACCTCTTGTCCCACACACATCTCTTGGGATGTTTGACATGATGGGTCATGTTACTCATAGAATTTGACTTCAAATTCATTCCACAAAAAGTGATCAAAGGCCAAGTTATTGTTGATCAACTAGCTAAGGCACCTCTACCGGATGCATCACCTATTTGTGATTATTTTTGTGACAATTTCACTGCTTACACCATTGATACCGACACTTGGACTATGTATTTTAATGGGTCTCATTATCACTCTAGCGTTGGAGCCGGGATATTATTTATTACTCCACATGGCGATCATTTCCCTTTACATATCGCTTAGGGTTTTCATGCACTAATAACATTCACTGAGTATGAAGCCCTCATTCTCACCCTCAAGATCACTCGAAGCTCCTTATTCAAAATATTTGCATACACGGTGACTCAAAACTAATTATTAATCAAGTCAAATGACAAGTATCACACAAAAGAGGAACATCTAGTCCCATATAATAATATTGTTAAGGATCTTTTAGCCACATTCAAATCTTACTCTCTCTCCACAATCCCTCGTAAAGATAATCATCATGTAGATGTTATGGCTAGTGCAACATTACTTATCCCTTAGGATATCACTGATGAGAAAGCCATGTTCATCATCCGAAACTTGCGAAATCCCTCTCTTGATACTTCACTTCTCAAGCTTGTGCCATTACACATAGTAATGACCACCTTGAATCACTCCAATTTACAACTTTCTTTATCGACAAACCATTCCCGAAGGCCTTCAACATCATGAAGCTCAACGTCTATGATGTGAGTCCATGCGTTATGTCATCATTGGTGCAGAGTTATTTAAATGATCATTTGATGGCCATTTGCTTTATGATGTCTAGGACTTGCAAACATCCCCACCGTTGTATCTCAGGTGCATGATAGTCTATGCGATGGCCACTTCTCTGACAAGGCTATGTCACACAAGCTCCTACATTAGGGATACTATTGGCCTACCATGGAGAAAGATTTCCTAGAGTATGCTAAACACTGTGATAAATTCCAAAAACATGGCAATATCCACCATGCACGCACTGTATGACCTTGACCAATTACTCTATCATGACTCTTCTCTTTACGGGGTTTTGGTCTTATCGACATGATAAATTATGGATTGGCTAATGACCATAAATATATTATTACTACCACAAAATATTTTACTAAATGGCTCAAAGAAGCTCCACTATAGACTAGCAATGGTCCCGATAACTATTGTTTCATCACTACTCACATCATTACACGCTTTGGCATTCCCTCTTGTAGACACTAAATCACATACTTTGGGTATATTTCTAGTCCTGATCACATAATACTATTCATATGATTCCTAAGCGAGAAAATTACTAATTGATCACTATCTTTGGCCATCTTTGTTTGCTTTGTTTGCCTCTTTTGATCTTCCACTCCTTCTTGCCCAATCTATCTTTTCATACTTCGACATTTCTCACTCTGACACTAGTGCCTAGCTAGGATGCAAGCGCTAGGTGCCCAAGTCCCAGAGACCTCTTTGTATTTTGCTCACGCTTTTGGGTCCTTTATAGCCGTTTGAACATCTTATTTTCTTATTAGTCAACCTTTTCGTGGCTAATTATGAAATTTAAGCAAGAGAATTATATAAATATACAATCATGTGACCATAATAAAGGACTAAACACTAAGCATTAGCTATCACCACCTAAGGTTGCATCCAAGAGCATTCAAACATCCATATAGCTCCACACAAGGGATAAGGGACTGCCATTTCTGCATACACACATAGGAGGGGAAGTTTATTCTTTCATGCACACATTTATCTACATTTTCTACATCAAACTACTTGCTCCCTATCAAGTGCAACACACACAAGAGCCACCTAAGGCGTGATTTCGAAAAACACACACATAGAACTACATTGGTTCTGAGATGTAGTGTAACACTTTCGGTTGTAAGTTTACTTTGTTGACAATCAAGGATAGTCTGACCCCTCATTTTACATATTTTTCTTTTTGGGATTTGATGTGTTTTCAGGTTTTATAGGAGCTATTTCTTCTTGTAGGTTTTAGGTGAATAATAGAGAGTTAAAACAACATACATGTGATTAAAATCGAACACTAGCAAACATCTTGCTACCATTTGAAGCTAGTTTTTTAAGGTTATGAGTAGTCACAAGCGCCCATAATAGGTCTCCAGGTGCCTTAGGCACCCCCGACCCTCCATGGCACCCTAATCTGGTATTTCCGACACTCCTGTAATTTTCTAGGTTTCGGTGTGACACTTCCATCCTCTTGTTTGTCATTTTGGCACATACCAAAATTGATTACGAATCGATAAGTCTTATATCATTTCATTTACAAGTAGGATTTTCTATTTTCTAGCTTACTTGTTTGGCTCAAAGTGTACGTAATTGTTTATATCATTGCATTGTTATATATTTAGAATTAGGCATCTATTTATTCAATATTTTCTTAATCATTTTGGTGAACTCGACTCGTTCGAACATTCTTAGGGTCCTCATACTTCTATTTTCTCATTTTTCTAGGATCCTCTCATCATGGCTATCTCTATCCATGATTTCTTGCTAGCCAATCCTGAGTGCCGTACTAAAATCATTAATCTTTTGGCTACTACTCGTATTCCTGCCACTACTCATCCAGATGTTGTTTATCAAACATTTGTTAATGCATTTTCTCAACAAATTACTTTTCCATCACTATAGCTGAAAATATTGTTGTATATGACAATGATCCTCCTCTATATATATATATATATATAATTATATATCAATAACTTATGCATCAAGCACACTTTAGTTGATAATGGATATGAGCTCAATCTTTGTCCTTTATCATTCATTTAGGCTATAGGCCTTTCTGTAGCTAATCTTAACCCAACATCTATTTTTGTTCGAGCATATGATTCTACTATGCGTCCATGCTTAGGCACTATCACCTTGCCACTCACAGTTGGGCCAAAGACTATTCTAGTTCCATTTTTTCATTGATATCCCACTTCCATATAATTTCTTACTTGGTAGGCCATGAATTCATCGAATGCAAGTAGTGTCTTCTACAATTCACCAATGTGTTAGATTCTTACATGAGGGCTTTGAATATGAGATCCCCATTGATAGTACACCATTCCAATATTGCAACATAGATCCTAACACTTTGCATTACCTATTCCTACTTCTTCTATGGTGCATCGTACTATTGATCAATGACTTGAACATTATCCAGAAAACTTACCTCCACTCAAAAAAATTGTTTGCACATTAAATGATGTTCCATCTACTTCAAGATCCCCCTCCTTCTACTACTGCTATGGTACTTTCTTAGGGGTCTGTCCACTCATTAGACATCATACCACTTTCATTATCTCCTCTTGAGCAACCTACATCTACGATAGCTCCTTTCACATGCACTATTTTCATAAACAATGCTTTTGGTCGCACATTCCATTAGATCCCACTTGCTCTGACACTATTTACATGCTCGATGGCTTGAATCGGCTTGGGTTGACACTTGATGATATCTTACCTCCACCTCATTCACCACATATATATCATGGACATGCTTGCATTACTGCTACTTATGGCCTCTGAGTATTTCATCTCTCAATCTTTATTACACACATTCTCGCATATTTCACCACTTACTCTTGGCCAATCTTGGCTTGATTATATTGGTGGTACTTTAGATCTTGATCATATCGACATTTCATTCCCTATGCCCTTTGGTCATGTTTTCATTTGTAATGACTCATTTCTTGGATATTCACAAAATCTTACTCGTTGGTATGCACATGGATGTCCATTACCACCTTTTACTCGATGATGGATGGATATGCAACGGGCATGTTTAATTTTGCACCGTAATGGCTCTCTACGGGATCAACCACATACTATAGCTTACCAAGTCTCGGATGCATCACCGTTTGGTTTTGACGATGACAAAGAATGACATTCTAAATTATGTTACTTGATCATACTTATCATCATACATTTGGGGGCACCATACTTATTCTTCCCACTAGCTTTATCACCTATCTCACATTTCGCTTGCTTACTCTAGACTTCGTATCTAGTATCTCACAGACATTATGCACATTTTTATACAATTGTATCATCATTACTTGATCACACATTCTTGTGTTACGGTTCACACTTGAATGTTGAGGGATAACTACACGCATGAACCTCGTCAAAATTTATACACTACACACTTGGCGCATTCACAACACATCTTTCTCATGCACACTCAACACATCACACTACCTGATGACGCACTCTAGTTTGATGGTTCATACTGACTGCTGAGGTTCTAAATCTGAAATGAAACTCACCACAATCACTCACTCTCTACACTCTATGCTTTATCGATCATATCTTTCTAGCGCACACATTCAAACCATTTCCCGATGATGAAGTCATGTTATACGATTCATTCTTGACTGTTGAGGGGGCATTTATAAATGAACCTCATGACATACATACTTATTCACATTCACTCGGGGGGCACGTGGATCCTATCACACTCATATTGCATTTCATTCCATCTCACACATCCACAACATACTGCATATCATGGTTGTATATTGTTCTTTCTTACTTATACTCGCATGTTACACTTTGCTTACTATTTTAGCTGGTTACATTGTATGTCATTATCTTTATCATATACGCATGCGCATTCAATTTCCTTCTAGTTGTGATCATAGACTCTACAAATATCATTACACATAACATGGATGCTTATTGCAATACCTCTTACCATTCCCACAACAGCCTCTGGGGGCATCAACTTTGTACACACTTGGTCTTATTGTTTCGATTTATTCTACTTCTTATTCATAGTAGCAAACTACTTTATGTCAGATTATACACACTTTGACATACTTTCTATCTCTCTAACATGCTAATAGGTGTTTCATGTGTAACATTTATTTTGTAAATATATTTTCTACCATAGTTGTCTCATTACTTTTGCTTCTTTATTGTCTTTGCCATTGTTTGTAGGATTTGCCCTATGTCTTATTTATTATCGATTGCTTTCTACTTTTTCCACTTTGGCCTTGATTTTCTTGTGACATCGTGAGTGATGTCCCATGTTTGTAATCTACTTTTCATGGTCTACATTGTCTTCATGCGTATTGTCTTCTTTCGTGATAAATTATACATTGTCTTCTTGTCTCTTCTAGCTTACATCTTGTATTTTACATGTCTTTTTATCTTTCTTACACTAACTCTTGTATCTATCCACTTTGATTGTGTGTGCCTTGGTTTCTACCAAACACACTCCCTCCCCTACTGAGGCATCAATTTTAGTTCAACAGTCATTCCTCCTTTGGGCCGCATACTCCTCAGTGACATCACATGCACCCTAAATGAGGGGGAATCATTAGGTGAATCGGTTACCCCATATAGTGTTCTACAGAGTCACATTTCAAGATCATAGCACAACACAATATTCAATCAAAAATGGCCCAAAATATGACTTGGGTCTTTAGCACAACATAGACACTAGTGCCCAACACTAAACAATAGTGCTACCTGCACCCCTAACCCTTCTTTAGATGCCTATGCCCGGGGAAGTTACAAATTTTTTTCTCAATTCAACACAGTTCTTTAGTAGTTTACATAACAACTTTTATAGGACATATAGTCCTTGAAGACTCAAATGTATGCACATTACACCTTCTTTTCTACTTTTGTGTTGGATCGAACCGGATCATATTTTTACACACCATCTACAGTGGTGTTTTTACTTCAAGAAGCAGTTAAAGGTTGGAGAATGACACTAGAATTTTCTCCCTACACTTCTTCCATACTTGGCGCAATCAGCGTTAGAGCGCCCAAAAACTCGTATTCAACACAACTAGCGTGATATCACCCAATTTTTGTTCTTCTACAACATCTTTAGGATTATTTCTACACCATTTTACTCATCACGGATCAGGTGCACATGTTCCTTTTCACATTTTTACATGCTTTCTTACATAAATTTTACTTGTTTTGATCATATACGCATATTTGACTACTTGTTCGTTCTTCTATTTTGCAGGTTTGTCCTTATGGGAAGTGGTAGTCACATCAATCACACATCATCATACATCATGTGACATCAACAATAGGTACAACATGACATTTACACATACGCTTTCACCCCTAGAGTCATCATCACTTTTTTTTCCTTCCTCTTCTAGCTTCTACGCTTCACATTTTTATCACTCCACGCTTTTCCTTGTCTCTTGGCACACTTTTCGCCATTGACCTCATGGTTATCAACTATGCATCTCTTATCTACTTTATGTTATCAAGAATTCACTCAACAACATAAAGTGGGGAAAATGTAGACACTAAATCACGTACTTTGGGTATATTTATAGTCTTGATCACATACTACTATTCATATAATTCCTAAGCGAGAAAATTACTAATTGATCACTGTGTTTGGAAATCTTTACTTGCTTTATGTTGCCTCTTTTGATCCTACACTCCTTCTTGCCTAGTTTTTTATTTTCATACTTCAACATTTCTCGCTCTGGAAACTAGACCTAGCTGGATGCTAGCGCCAAGTGCCCCCATCCCCTCTGGGTGCCCCCGACCTCTTTGTATTTTGCTCACATGTTTTGGGTCCTTTCTAGATTGTTTGGGCATCTTATTTTCTTACTAGTTGGCCTTTTAGTGGTTAATTACTGAAATTCAAGTAAGGGAATCATATAAATATAAAGTTATGTGACCATAATAAAGGACCAAGTGCTAAGCATTAGCTATCACCACCTAAGGTTGCATCTAATAGAATTCTAAGAGCATTCAAGAATTCATCTAGCTCCACACAAGGGACAGGGGACTGTCATTTCTGCATACACACATAGGAGGGGAAGTTAATTCTTTCATGCACACATTTATCTACATTTTCTACATCTAGCTACTTTCTCACTATCAAGTGCAACATGCACAAGAGCCACTTGAAGGCATGATTTTGAGACACACACATAGAACTACATTAAGTATGAGATGTAGTGCAATGCTCATCAAAATTTCACTTTATTGACATCAGAGGACAAATCAGATCCTCATTCTACATCTTTTTCTTTTTGGGATTTGATGTGTTTTGGGGTTTTACGAGTGATGTTTCTTCTTGTAGGTTTCAGGTGAATAAAAATGAAGTATAATAACATATAGGTGATTAAAGGTGCACACTAGTGAACATCTTACGCGACCATCCGAAGCTTGTTTTTGAGGTTACGAGTAGTCACAAGCACTCGAATAGGTCTCGACACCCATGACCATCCATAGGTGCCCTAGTCCTAGTATTTTTGACACTCCTGCAATTTTATGGGTTTCGGTGTGATACTTCCATCCTCCTATTCACCGGTTTGTTAGTTCGGCACAAACCAGAATTGATTGTGAATTAGTTAAGTCTTATATCCTTTAATTTGTAGCAGGGTTTTCTATTTTCTAGCTTACTTTCTTAGGTCAAATATGTAATTAATTGTTTATATCATTGCTTATTGCATATTTAGAATTAGGCATATATTTATTTAATATTTTCTTAATCACCTTTGTTATTATCACTAACAATGGGTCTTCTTTCAAAAATAAGGATGTTAAAAGGCTTTGCGTAAAATTCAAAATTAAGAAATTATTCTCTACTCCTTATTATCCATAGGGCAATGGCCAAGCAGAAGCCACCAATAAAACCATTATCAAAATCTTATGCAAGACTATGGACACTAGCGGTGATGACTGACATAATCAAATCCTATATGCTCTTTGGGCTTACCGCACTAGTGTACGTACGCCCACCAATGCTACACCATTTTCACTAGTTTACTGGTACTAAGGCCATCATTCCAATGGAACTCAAAATACCATCATTACGGGTCTCACTTAAAGGCATACTAAAAGACAATTAATATCACAAAATCCACCTTCATGGGCTTAAAATTCTTGATTCTTGCTGTGTCCAATATCTTGAACATCTTCAAGTGTATCAATCTTGTATTGTACAAGCATACAATCACAAAAATTTCCCTTCCGAGTTCAATGTGGGTGAACTTATGCTAAAAGAAAATAAGAAAAACATGAATGTCGAAGATTCCATCAAGGGAAAATTCAAACCTAATCAAGCAGTCCTTATGTCATCATGTAGACAAACTTGGGGTGACATCTATCATCTTTCCACTCTCTGGGCAAGGCACTTAAAACCCACTTAACATTATACATCTTAAATGATATTAAACATAAATCACAACACGTTACCCTCTGATGGAATCTTGTACTATGGTTCATACTTGAATGTTGAGGGCTCACTACTTTCATGAACCTCAGATCTTACACATGACACATTTCACACTTAGTGCATTCACGACACAACTTTCTAATTATCACAAAACATACTTCCTTATGATGCACTCTAGTTTCATGGTTCATACTCGAATACTGAGGGTTTAAATATGAAATTAACCTCACAACACTCACTCTATGTTGTACACTTTGTCAATCATATCTTTCTAAGCATACAATTCCAACCATTTTCCAAAGTGACGTACTCTTGTTCTATGGTTCATTCTTGCTCTTTGAGAGGGCATTTATAAATGAACCTCATCTCATGTATACTCATTCGCATTTGCTCGGAGGAATGCTGCTCTACCACATTGAATGTGCATTCCATTCTATTCACAATCACAATATGTTGCATATCTTGGTTGCACTTCCTCTTGTTTGCTTATACTCGCATGTTACACTTTGCTTACTATGTTAGACATATTTTTCTTATGTAATTATCTTTATCATATACACATGTAAATTCACTTGAATTTTAGTTGTGAATACATGATTTCTACATATTTTTACATACAACATGAATTCTTGGCATTGTACCTCTTACCAAGTCCCATAGCGGCTCTGGGGCATCTACTTTTGTACACACTACAAAAGTCTTTATTGTTTCATTATATACTACTTCCTATTATTACTAAAAACTACTTTATATCGGATCATACATGATTTGACATACTTTATGCTTTTAACCACTCTGCCCTAATTGTATTGTGACATTGTGAGTGATGCCCATGTTTGAAACTTACTTTTTTTTGGTCTACATTGTCTTCTTGCTTGCTAGCTTACACTTTGTCTTCTATATGCGTATTTATCTTGTTTACACTAACACATGTTTCTAGCCACTTTGTTTGCATGTGCCTTGGTTTATACCAAGAAAATTCCCTCCTTACAAGGTATCAGTTTCAGATCAACGTCTGGTCCTCTCCTTTGGGCCGCATCCTCCTAGCGACGTCGCATGCACCCCAAACAAAGGGGCATATATTGGGTGAATCGACACCCCATTCAACAATACATAGTCACAGCTTCGACTGCATAGTACATGAAAAACATAGTCTTCAATCACATATATGACCCAAAATATGACTTAGATCCTTAGCACACACGAACACCAAACACGGTGCTCGGGATACATTCATGAGCACACAGGATTCTCGACACTTTTTGGGATCTTATGACCAAGGGGTAATTACAATTTTTTTCTCGATCAACATGGTTCATAACGATCTACAGAGTAGTTTTCTCGGTACAGGAATAGTCCTCCAACAATCAAAATGCATTCTACATTCATTTTCTACTTAGATCAAACTGGAAAAAGAAGAATCACACCATCTACAAAGTGGTGCATAAATTAGGGAAGTAATCGTGGATTGAGAGCAAAATTAGACCTTTCTCCCCAACACTTCTTCCGCCATGGCGATAGATCACCCAAAAACTCGCAATTGATGTGAGATCGCTCAAAAACTTGTTCTTTGCGTGAGATCACCCAAAAAAATTTTCTTCTTCTACTATTTTTAAGATCCTTTCTATGTTTTCACTCATCACGATCAAAGTGCACATGTTATTTTGACTACTTTTGCACATTTTCACATACTTGGATCGATTTTTTCATATCATGACTTTGAATACTCTTTTTCTCTTCTTTTGTAGGTCTGTCCTTATGAGAAGCAACCATCACACCATTGAGCACATCAAGTGATAAAGAAAATAGGTACAATGTGACACAACACATATGCTTTCACTCCTAGAATCGCTTCCTCTTCTCTAGCTTCCACATTTCATTTTATCACTCCATGCCTTTTCTTGTCTCTTGGCATGCTTTCACCATCGATCTACATGGTTATCAGGTACACATCTTCTATCTACTTTATGTTATCTAGTATTCACTCAACAACATAAAGTGGGGAAAATGTAGACACTAAATTAGACACTTGGGTACATTTCTAGTCCTAATCACATACCAATATTCATATGATGAAACTAGTAATTGACATCTATCATTAGCCTCTTTCTTTTATTTCTTTCCTTCTCTGTGGTCTTGCACACCCCACTGCCTAGTCTGAATTTCACTACTTTATATTTCTTGGATTTGGACACCAATGACCATACATGATGCCGGTGCTCGTGCACCCTCATCCCATCCGGGTGCCCTCGACCTCTTTATATCTTACTCACCCATTTTAGGCCGCTTTTATCTTTTGGGCATCTTGTTTTCTTGGTGGTTATACTTTTAGATGTTAATTGCAAAGTTCAAACAAGGGAATCATATAAATATAAAGCTATGTGACCATAGTAAAGGACCAAGCTCGAGCATCTACTATCATAACCTATGTTTTCATCTAAAGGCATTCTAAGAGCATCAAAGCATCAATCTATATTAATTTAAGGGATAAGGGACTACATTTTTCTCGGATACATTTCATAGGAGGGAAGTTAATTTTTACATTCACACATTAATTTACATTGCTACGCCTAGCTATTGCTCATTATTTAGTACATATTGCACTAGAGATTCCTAGGCACGATTCTTCACACACACACACACACATATCTACATGGAGTCCGAGATGTAGAGAAATGATCAATTGTAAGTCCACTCTTTCAGGTAACCATCGGGGCTAATACCACTCCCCATTTGCATCTTTTAATTTTAAATATTTGATGTGTTTTGGGATTTTGTAGGAGATAATTTGTTTTTAGGTTACAGGGGAATTCTCAGGACATCCAAACACATTTAGGTGACCAACATCAAGGCTAACGAAACTTGTGCAATACAAAAAAATAATTTTCTCATGTTCTCGCGTAGTCCGATGCCTCTGAAGGTCTCTTGTGCTCTAGGAGCCCCTAACCCAGCTCTAAAGCGCCGCAATCTTGGCATTTTCAACAATTCCGTGATTTTCTCGGGTTTGGTCACATTTAGCACGCTTCCTCCCCTCTGTTTCATAAGTTTTCCAACTTAGTACATTTTGGGATTATTACAAAATCAACTAAGTCTCTTATTCCATCTCATACACTTAGGGTTTCAATTTCCATTTTCTTATTGCTTAGGGTCGAGTCGTACTTTATTTCTTACCATTTCATTGTGACTCTAAAATATCTAGGGTGTTGATCAAATTTTCTTCATCCCTATCCAGATTAGTGAGCTAGATAACAAAGAAAATCAAGCAACCTCAAAGATGCAGGGTTTAAGGTACCCGTAGAGCTGATGGATGCAAATAGATGGGTGCAAAGTGAATGTCCTCGCTGTAAGCTGGATAAACCTACAAAACAGAGGAAACTAAGAGGAAAACGAATTAGATGGTATATGTGGGGGCTACCCGACAAAGTCGGTTCCAAGAAGCATGAGCTTCCTTATGCGGATGTCAACCCCCATTTGATAAGATAAAATGATATAAATGAAAGATAAATGGATAACATGCAGAAAATGATAAATAACAAAACCTGAAAATGTCGATGTATAGAGGAGCTACTGATCTGATCAAAGTAAATGTAAAGCAAACCAAACTAAGAGAACCATAAAGGCATGAGGATGGTATTATGGTGATACAAGTGGCATCACAAGGGCACTATGATGATATTATGATAAGTGAGGGGCTATAATGTCAAAGGTTTTCTATCACTCTTAACTTGTTCGAAAGAGGGGGAAGGCCTGTATTTATAGCCTGGAGATGGGGTTAATTTAGGGGTTATCAGTAATCTGGGTTTGACAAAGTAACCCTGATTAGGTGAGTGGGGGGCATGATTTGAGTGATTAGGTGCAATAATGGATTTGATATGGATTATTTTACATTATTTAAATCATGAGTGGGGTTCATGATTTGAATGATTTTTGAGTATTTAATTATTAGGTGGGGTGATATGACTTAATTTGGAATATTTGGATATTAACATATAATGAGGTTTAGGTATTTTAAAGGGGATCAATTAACCAATTAAGATTGATTAATTGAATATGTATTTTTGGTGGGAAATGAGATTTATTCAAATTTAGGGGGAAAGGGATTCAAATGGGTAAGCCTAATGAAGGAGAGAAAATGCGGGGTGAAGGGGAGGAACGATACCAAAAATTGGTGTCTACATTTGCCCCTTTTTGATGAGTGGGTTGCATTGGGCAAGCCACGAGACAAAAATAATGAAGTATTGAAAATATGATTGATTGAGTGTTCCCCCTCAAACTTGGGATTAACGACATAAAGGAAGTCAATCACGAGTTTGAAAGAGATAGATGGTAATGGATAAAATGATAAGGAAAGATGCCCCCAAGCAAAAATGATTGCAAAAACAATAAAAATGATGGTGGTTGAGTCCGATATCATGTGGGTAGGGGACAAAGGGTGGTCTTAATAGAGATGGCGACAATGTTCTATAGGTAAATGAGTGGGAAAAATAATCATGTGAAATGGAGGGAATCCAATAAGAAACCCTCAAATGGAAGCTAGCCGTGATGACCAATGGGTCATAGGAAGACATCAAAGTATGCACAAACTAATGTGAAAACCTTTGTAAGTGAGGAATCGAGTGAAAATTATGCGTCTGCGAAAGGGACAAGGATGAAAATAGTGATGCCCTCAAAGACATGGCACGAAAAATGAACAAGAAGACAAAGTGGAAGATGGGTGGTCAAATAATATGCCACAAAGGGTAACGAGTATCATCTCAAATGTAGACATTGAAACAAGATCGGATATAATTGTGAGATAAAATTCCCAAAGAAGGGGGGGTGAATATGATTTTGAAAACATGTTTCATAAGAAAGGTTTTCCATTGACGACATATGAGTAGAAGAAGAAAAGAGAAAGCATTCTTGCTTCTTCGACAAATAGGGGAAGAATTCACTCTAATTTTTTGAAGCAAAAAGCAGAGTAGAAATTCGTGGAAGAAAATAAAATGTGATAGGTGATGACCATTATGGTATCCTCCAAGACAAAAATGCCTTGGGAAGATGTGATGAGGGATATATGTGATGATTTCCCCCTCGAGAGGGTAGACAAGAATAGAAGAGAGGACACCGCTCTTAAAGGGAAGGCAGAGAGGGCAACTTCATAGCAAGAATGACGAGGATGGGGTGTAATAGAACATAGAAAATACTATCTCGCAAAACAAGGAGGAGTTTGAATTAGTCTTGAATGTGAAGGAAAGAGGAGGAAGAGAATAATAGAGAAGGATGATAGGAGAAGAGAGAAGATATCAGAGTAGAGGGTGAAAGCATAGAAGAGGGAGAAAGATGTGCAATATGAAGGTAGTGGAAAATATAAAGGGAGTGAGGTGATGAAGATGAAGGGAGAGAAAACATGGATGAGAGGAGGAAAATGAAGATCTTAAATAAGAGGAAAGAGATGATAGAAACAAAGAAAAAAAAAGAAATTATAGAAGTAGGAGGCGAGGAATACAAGGGAATAGAGAGGACACAATGGGTCTAGAGAAAAGAAAATAGAGAAAGATGATAGGAGAAGAAGGTAATGAGGAAGGAAGAACAAGAAGGAGAAGACAGGATGCAAAGAGATGAGGGGGATGATGGAGGAGAAGGAAAAAGTGCGTAGGATGAAGGAAGTGAAATTATGGACAAGGGTGAAGAAAATATGGAGAGGTGGTGAAGAAATGGTGTGGAAGGGTGTTGGATGAGGGAATGGAGGTGAAGAAAGAGATAATGGAGGATGGATGAAGTGATGCCATGTAAAGAACATTAGGGGGAGATAAAAAATTTACTAAGCTAGTGGAAGGATGACGGGAAAAAATGAAGAAAGTGATAAGGGAAATGGGGGATGGTAGAGGCTATTCCAATTAAGGAATGTTAGGGGAAGACCAACAATAATTGGAAGATGATGATGATGTTGGGTGAAGAGGAAACCGTACGTACCCAAAATCAGTAAGGGTACTACACTATCTAACAATGTTACACATGCCCCAATGATGATACAAGACTCCTCGCAAGGTGTTCGAGATCTAGAGAAGCTCTCCAAGTATGCGTTAACATCCCACATATCCCGCTTAGCCCATGCATGCTTTTTTTTCTCTTCTCCCCTCTTTTCTTTGCATTTTGGTCTTCGCCATTTAAATCACCGCCCGCTGGCGGCGGTCCCAGTAACCGCCACTCTACTCGGGGCGGTGGTCCTTCATGTGTTTTTCTAGAACATTCTTTTTATCATGACTCACGTAAAATTTCAATGTTTACCAGCTTTTTTCACCACCTTTGCTCGTATTTATGATTCTGGTTCCCTGGAATAGTGTTTTTGCATTTTTTAGGGTTAAAGAGTTCAAATTGGTTTTCACCTTTGGGTAAATGGGAATTCTATAAATAGCTGGTTGATCTTCAAGCAAAGGGCCCTCAAAATTGCCTCTCATCTTCTCATTTCATAGTTTTAGTCTTTCAGTTCTTAGGAGTTCATAGTTTTTAATTGTTACATGCATAGTTAGTGTTGTTTTGCTATTTAGAAGCCACATAATCTTCTTGTGCTAAGTGTTGTTACTATTTCATACAATTAATTGAGATAGGATAGTTTTATTTTCAGTTTGAAGCCATTAGAGTTGTAGGTTTTGTTCATAAAAATAATAGCTTGTCATACGGACGTTTTGTGTCGTATGACTCACAATAAATCCCACTAGGAATTACATAAGCCAAGCTATGTTCTCTTGCGCTATCCCTCTCCTACTCGCATTGTATTCAGTCTTGCACCCCAAAGCCGCCATTATTCCAATACATACTTTTGTTGATGCTAGCATTACACACTTTTCTAGATTCACGTGAGCACGAAGGAACGAGGAGACCACACTGAGGGGACAAAGCCACACAAAATCGGATTCACCACTATTATGCAAAATCCAGGTTCAAGCTTTCAAAGTTCTAGTTAAAATATATCAAATAGAATAGTGAATCATTTCGTTCTAGCTAATCTCACTTTTGATATTACCGGGGAAGCTGTGGGGATTGATAGTTTCTGAGAAACTATGATTCATTCCTCACTTCTGAGGTATGATCGAGAGTCTTTCAAATAGATTAGATCAGTTATTTCGTTATTTAGAATAGATTTATAACTGCACAGGCAAGTAGCTATACTCGCTGCCTTGTTTGTTTCAAATTTTGTTATTAATTTAGTTGTCATTTACTAGATATTTTAAATAATTGCTCTTTCAATTTCATTCAAATAATTCGTCAAAAACACAAAAATAGAGAAGTTATATATGCTATAGATATACTTTACATAGTTAGTTTTACTTTGCTTCAGTTAGATTTACATTATTTCTTTTGTATGACAATCACGGGACCTAGGGAGCCCAGAGAATACGTATTCGAGCCAATCATGCCCCAACCCAATCTTGTGGCAGCAATAACTGACGTAGATCAAAATCTCATAATCCAAGTCTTCTGAACAACAACAGACCTACAAGAAATTAGCTCACAAGCTAAGAGGACTAAACATAGAAGACGACAAAGTGCATACGTTTTGGTCAAACCAGCCAAACTACATATTACCCTAGATAAATATCCACATGACTCAGAGAAGGGCTTGAAAAGAGCAAACATTCATTGTGTGATCCTTTGGTCCCACAAACTGAGCTAGGAGACATTCTAACCAACATAGTACACTAGCTTAAGAATTCAAGTTGCAGGATGATGCCTATAAGATACTCGAGAAGATTGCACAACCGTTAGTTCTCTAAATATAGAGGCGAAAAGGCATACAACTAATGGATACTAGGGGTTAGGGATTGATTCCTCACATGACCATAGGAGGTCCACAACAACCTCGAATCTACGGTTTTGATCCACAGGTCCCACAACCCAACGAGTCCATAGGTCAATTAGACGTAGATGTTGGTTTACGCACATTAGTATTTAGATCCACTCCACTTCCACCAATCATTATCGCACAATTATCCTCACTAGACATAACAACTAATCTAGCTAAGGATTTCTGGACTAGACCAGAGAATCACCCATAGAATCCACAATGTATCCATCATCCATTTTTCATGACCCTGTCGGGAGACATATACGAATCACCCACAGGTTATCTTCCATGTATTCCACAACCTATAGATCGAATCACGCCAGAGCTCGATATTGATTGGAGCCTTTGAGTAGTCATCCTCTTGGCCGATCTATCACGCCGCCTCAGTTAGGAGGGCCTTCTTTGCCTTAGATTCACAGATTCCATTAGTGCGTGTTAAAGATATAAGATTGCCTAATTAGTTTGTCCATACCCCACGTATATTCCATCCCCACCGGCTGTCTCGGCATGACCTCGGGAGGTCAAAGGAAGAGTTACTCGTAGATTCCCATGCTCACTTGTCACTTTTCCATCGTATAAAATTGGTGAACCCGATGTGAACGAAACAGTTCTTCCTCTTTTATTTTTCACTTCTTCCATCCACCTTCGCTCTTACCCATTATTTTGCATGGTATTCATATACCCCTCAAATATATCAAGATTTGATGCATATGTAGACCTCTCCTAGGTCTTAAAGCATACTACGATCAATCCGAATAGACAACCATCACCCTCACTCTCAAAGATGGGGTGACAACTATTCAACTAACCGATTGTCAACACAAACTCGCCTCCAAGGACTAGATATAGTTCTTCTTTCCAAATAGAGGAGTTGGATCAGCTCGCTCAAACGCAAATAACCAGAGCCTTCAGCTCGAACAACATGACGTTTACTTACAGGAGAATCGGTTCATCTCCTCAAATCTTACTTAGACCACAAATTAGTAGACAATCGATCCATATCTATTTTTAGATGGTGAACATTTCGCATTATGCCAGAATGAACAACACTCTTGGAGTATGTACCCACCTATAGGAAGTTTACAAAGACGACCCGAGGTCTCTTTTCAAGAAAACACCTCCATACCTCTACCTATAGGAAATACCCTTAGTGAAACTCGACAAGGCACCAATCAATTCATAGCTGGATACCATATGCCTATACAACCTCAAAATATGCAACACACACCACTAAGGCAAAATACTGTGACTTCACCAAATGAAGTCATCTCAACTTTAGTAGAAAAAGTTAGAGGGTTAGAACTTGCTCAAGCAAGTCAAAATTCTCAATTTATGCAGGCAGAAATTCCAATCCTCCACATCATCCTAGCCAAGTAGACCTCCTCACAGGAATAGGCACGTTGGGTATGCCTCCTCAGTATTCACAACAAATGCCAACTAGAACCACGTTTTCTAACACTGCTCTAGTGGAAAATATGATACCTCCCGGCTTAGTACAAACCAATCCATTCCTAAGAAATGCTCCTCCATACTTAAACATGTATTCCAAATCACCGCAGGGAGATATGTTCTCTTCTCCTAGCATGTTCACTCAACCACAAGGATTCCCTTATGTCCCATGCATACCCTACGCCATATCAACAACCCATTCCACCTCCACCCCCTCAGCAGGCACCATCGATGGTCAAAACCTATGCAATAGGAACTTATTCAGAATATTTGAAAGAACCCCTAGACTTCGCCATACGAAGCATCATGCTTCCAAGACCACTCCCCGATCTACCCAAATATAAAGGGGAAGGAGACCCAAATGCACACATTAAGGCCTATGCCACAACCATTCGAGAACTGCTCCCTTGGGATGGGGTTGTTGCTAAAATATTTCCCAAAAATTTAGAGGGCATCACCCTCGATTAGTATTACAAAATACCTAAAGCTTCCATCCATTCGTTTAAACAACTCGTTTCAGAGTTCATCAAGGCGTTTGACATGAAAAAACTGTTGAGAACATGGATCAGGGAATTCTTGCACATTAAGCAAGAACACAATGAATCTATTGCTCATTTCATCCAAAGATGGCGTACATTCCTCTATTCTTCAGCAAGCACTCCAAACATGGACCAAATGGAACTATGCGATTTATTCCTTCATTCTCTCAGCAGAGAGGTAAAGGAAGAAGTCGAGAAGTTCCCACTAAGGACTTACGATGAAGTACTTGAGAGCGCCCTCCGAATAGATCAAGCTATAATAGATAGTGGTCGCAAGACGTATGGAATGAATGGGAGGTTAATCATCCCCAACCAGAATACTACGACTTATCCTACTACCAAAAACATCAATCAAGGACCTAAAATCCTTAACAAAAATCATGGTGCAACAATGATGGAGTAATCGATCAAACAAAAAAGTAAATGTTGTAAATGCTCCACCGCCGATTAACAATCAACGAAACAACAACTTTACCTCGACAATCAACTCGGTGGATTTTAATCATCCACAACAACAACAAAGGCAGACCCAGACACAGGGTCCAAGTCAAAATTCAACTGGATATCAAAACCAAAACCAAAACCAAAGACAACAAATGTAAAACTTTAATAGTCAACGGTTTAATCAAAGTTTTAGACCACAATACGTGCCAAACCAACAACCTAGGAATTACAATCCCAACTCGTATTGTGGTTTCCACAAAATTCGAGGCCATGACACTAGGACTTGCCATGATTACAATAAGTTCATGCAACGTCTACCAGAAGAACAAAGACAACTTTTCATAGATATGTTCTTAGCAGATCCTACATCACCTGCGCCAAATACTTTCACGGGAGCAATCTCCCCTCAAAATTCTCCCCTCAAGATTTTCAATGACCCACTCCCAAATCACGATAAATTAAATCCAAAAGGGACGAACAAGGGTGCAATGATAGGAAACAATGATCATGAAGCCTCGACTTCACTAAATCCACCTGTCGCACCACAATTAGGAAATCAGCTACGACCCAAGATAGTCAATTTAGTGGAGTTAGACACTAAACTACACATGGAATCTGTAACAAGGACACGCGAGTATTCCTCTCAGCCAAATCCAAGTTACCCGCTAGAGACAGATAACATTCAACAACCATTAGTAAAACCCGTAGGTGCCTATGATTTAATTAATGACCTAACAAAGACCTTCTCTCACATCTCCTTTTTGGACTTATCAAGAACTCCCCGCCCATAGGGCTGCTCTTTTAGAAGCACTAGGTTTAGGTCATTTAATTAACATCACTCCACCTCCTAAAACACAAGTAAATCACATAGAATTTTATATTCACCCTCCAGGCAATTCAGATAGGGATACCAAGTTTATATTTGACATAAAAAAAATGCCAACAAATGTCGAGGTTGCACGAAGAGGTGATCCGGCCTTACATTTACAAGTGTGGGTTTATAACAATTACATTAAATGCGCAATGGTTGATGATGGGGCAAAAAGCTAACATAGTTCCCTTCTCTTTCCTTCAAAAGCTAGGGTATGGAGAAATACATTGTTCCACGACTCGAATACGCTAAGAGGCTATGATAGCCTTAAATCCACTTTGATTGAACTATAATACTACCAAATCACCTTAGGACCCAAAAAATCCTCACTGAGTTTTATATTATAGATCGGAAACCAACTATAATATGATCCTCAGCCGACCATGGATACACCGTATGAAGGCAATCCCTTCTACGTTATTTCAGGAAATAAGATTCCTACACTTGGGAAAGGTATTCATAGCAAAAGGTGATCTGAAACCATTCGATATACACCTAGCAGACCTGAAGAAAAGACCAGGTGTTCACTCTGAGTTTGAACTCCCAACAAACCAACTTAACAAGCCAACCGACTCAAAACCGAAGAAAAGTTGGTACCTATAATAGAACTAGAAGTTACGAACCTAATCAAGAATATCCCAACCCTCAAGGATGAGGCTAACATTGTAGAAACAATATCATTAGGAACTACGGAAAAAATAGTCGAATTGCTAGAACAGGATCTACCAATTTTCTTGCCATTTGATTCTGTAGGTATGGGATATACCCGAGGAGTTGGATCTCTCCCAACAGAAGAGCTCTGCATGGTAGAAGTAACTAAAGCAGAAGAAGTGGGCGTAGCAAATGTCCCAACATCCATCTTCCCAAGTAAATATTGGACTCTCCATTTTGATGGAGCTAGATGTCGTTATGGGGTTGGGGCAGGTGTGATCTTTACTTCTCCCGAGGGAAAGATCTTACCGTTCACCTTTAAACTAAATTTCAAATGTACAAACAACGGTGCTGAGTACAAAGCCCTCCTCCTTGGCCTCATCTTAGCTAAGAGGCTCAGTGTTAATGACATCAGGGTGTTAGGAGACTCTCAATTAGTAGCAAACCAAGTCTCTGAGGTGTATGAGACTAGAGCTGAACATTTACAACTCTACAAAACAACGGTATTAGATTTGAGCAAAGGATTTAACTTCATATCAATTGAAGCAATCCCGCGAGAACAAAACCTTCTCGTAGATTTGATAGCAACCTCAGCTTCACATTTTACTCCCAGCAGTGAGTTGGAAGACACCCGTTTCATGGTATCCCTTCGTACTGAACCATTAATAAAGAAAATGTCAAACCCTCTTTTAACAAACATAGCTGAGAATACATCTACTATCTTAGATCGCGTTGACAGTGATAGAGCCACTCTTGATTACCTAAACGCCTATGCAGAGTTACATCTCACCCATCATGTGGTAGATTTATCATTAATCCCACATTCATCTTCTTACTTTGGAAATCCCATGGTAGAGCTTCCCCCACAAAATGAGCTCGACATATACGCGGTAGAGAATGGAGAAGATCTGGAACTACCTCTAGCCCCGCCTGAGTTTGAAGAAGGTAACGCTTCTTTAATCAAGGAAACAATTGATATTAACATCGAAACAGAGGAAGAACCGAAGATCTTAAAACTAGGATCTTTGTTAACTCCAGAGGAGGTAGAAATACACACTCGAATCCTCAGAGAACATCAAAAGGCTTTTGCATTTAATTATAAAGAAATGATGGGAATTACACCACACATCACGGTACATAACCTCGTCACCAAACCAGATGCAAATCTAATTAAACAAAAATTGAGACCAATGAAACCCAAGGTAGCTCTCATGGTAAAGGAAGAAGTAATGAAGCTTCTCCAAGTAGGGTTCATCAAACCGGTTGATTACTCTCAATGGGTATCTAATATCGTCCCCATTCTAAAAAAGAATGGGAAGATACACATCTACATAGACTTCTGAGACATTAATAAGGCGTGTCCCAAGGACGACTTCCCATTACCATCCATTGACGTCATCGTTGACGAAACATCTAGATTTGAGCAGTTGTCTTTCATGGATGGATTCTCGGATACAATCAAATCGAATATCCAAACAAGACCAAGCCAAAACTATGTTTATAACTCCTTGGGAACTTATTGCTATATCATTATGCCATTCGGTCTCAATAAAGTGGTGCTACATACCAACGGGCAATGACATACATATTTCATGATCTTATTCATAAAATCGTGGAATCCTATGTAGACGAATTGTTGGCCAAAGCCATAAAGTGCCGATCACCCGGAAGTGCTCCGCATCATCCTTTCACGTTTGATCGAATACGAGTCACACTAAACCCAAAAAATGTGTATTTGGTGTAACAGAGGGAAACTCCTAGGTTACATTATATCATCACAAGGGATCGATGTAGACCCATCCAAAATCCGGGTTGTTCTTGAGATGATCCCACCATCGATGACTCGCATTAGATCGCTTCTTGAAAGCTCGGTGTAATCCGAGATTCATTCCATTTAAGTTTTGTGCATACATCCGATCAATAATTTGTTGAAAAAGGATTGCTGCATTATTTAGACAAAGGAATGCCATGAGGCCTTCGAAGCAGTTAAACACTTCTTGATGTCTCCTCCCACGTTAATGCCACCTAGACCAGATCATCCTTTGATCTTATATTCACGAGCTACAGATGTCTTGCTAGCCTACATGTTGGCTCAAGAAGATGATGATAAACAAGAACATGTAATCTATTTTATTAGCCAAACGTTTCTCGATTATGAAACATGTTATACACAGTAGAATGAGAATGCCTTGCCATAGTCTTTGTAACCAAACACCTAAGACATTACATGCTAAACCAAGAAACAAGGGTCATTGTAAAAACATACCATTTATGAACTTTCCTCACGCAAGGGTCCTTGTCTAAAAAGGTTGGACGCTTTATAACCTTAATGGGTGAATTCAAATTAACTTTTGTAAACCAAAAGTCCGTTAAGGGACAAATCATTATAGATTGGTTAGCCGACAACCCATTAGACGGAGGTGATCTAGTAGATTTAGATTTTCCCAATGAATGCATATACTACATCGAAACCAGACCTCCTATCTCTGAATGTCCTTTGTATACTGATATTGTTAATTATATAGTGGGCCATATGTATCTAGAAGGTGCTACACCACAACAAAGAAGATGGTTACGCATTACCATAGCTAAATATGTTATTATAGAACAAGTGCTCTATCGTAAGGCTTTCGATGGAATGCTTCTAAGGTGTGTTGACACAGAAGAATCCAAGAAGATTCTCTATGAATCTCACAGTGGAATATGTGGAGGTCACTTCGGTGGTCATGCCACCACTTGCAAAATACATCGGATGGGCTATTTCTAGCCCACTCTAGAACACGACGCAGTAGAGTTTGTACGCAAGTTTCATAAATGCCAAGAATTTTCCCATGAGATTCACATGCCGACACAAGCTCTACAACCAATCGTGACTCCATGGCCCTTTTCTACATGGGGCCTAGATTTGATAGGGAAATTCTCTCCCTCATCACAGATGGCCATAACTTCATAATCACGGCCACCGAATATTTTACTAAATGGGTAGAGGCTATGCCTCTTACCACTGTACTAGGTGCCATGATCGCCAAGTTCATTTTAAACCAGATCATTTATAGGTATGGTGTCCCACAAATCATTATCTCAGATAATGGCACTTCCTTTAAGAATGACAAGGTCCATGAGCTATGTAGTAAATTTAAAATAAACCATCATACAACCTCCTTGTATTACCCTCAAGCTAATGGGCAGGCTGAAGCAATGAACAAGACATTGAAAGTTATTCTCCTCAAAACGGTAAAAGAAAACAAACAAGATTGAAATTTAAAGTTATATCCGGCCTTGTGGGCCCACCGAACCTCAATAAGAACACCAACAGGAGCAACTCCTTTCTCATTGGTATTCGGAGCAGAAGCCATTCTCCCACTTGAGGTTGAAATACCCAGTCTCCGCATCTCACTACAAGGGATTCTGGATGAAGAGGCTTATAGAGAAGCACATCTCTCCCAACTAGAAAGCCTAGATGAGGCCAGGCTAGACGCTGAACAACGACATAGAGTCTATGCTGACCGGATGTGCCGATAGTATAATAAAAAGGTCTATGAACGAGATATATATGAAGGAGATCTAGTTCTAAGGCTAGACAACCGATCGATAAGAAGACCGGTGAAGGAAGGAAATTCCAGCCCAAATGGTTGGGCCCATACCAAGTCATGAAAGACTATGGAAATGGTGCGTATCTCTTGTGCACACTAGAAGGTGAGGAATTTGGTGAAACTGTCAATTCCCTACACCTTAAACGGTTTTACGCATGAAGCACCAGCACTACTTGTATAGTTATATCTACATTGCATCTTCATGTAGTTAGGTTCATTTTGTCCATTCGTTTCATAAAACTTGGTGATCAAGGGACTTGCTCTTAAGCAATTCATTACAAACTTCTGATGGTATTGCAGAAACATTCGAATCATACTTCTTCATTTTCATAACATCATCAACCGTTTAAGAATCATTTCATCAAATAAAGCTAGATATGACAAAGTATTAATGGTAACCATACCAAGGTCTGCATGCTTGTTCTCACTTTTGGTTTCTTCCTAGGATAGGTGTCTTGCCTATGGTCTATTCTAGAAGCTTCATAGTGTCACATCTATCCCGTACGTATATCTCTTTGGAAATAAGAACATACTGAAATTTTGCTCAAATAAATAAGTCAAATGTAGATCAAACAAAATTTTATTTTATTCATTTCCTTGCCCTACCAACCTTTAGTGATAAGCTTGCATGTCTCTTACTAGTGACATAGGGTTGGGAAAGGATGGGAATGCCCTTACTCACCTATGCCTTGTCCATGGTGATAAGCCCATGCTTCTTACTAGTAGCATGGGGCAAGGTGTGGGGGGTCCTCTTGACAATAAACGTTGAAGGTCGTAAACAAACAATTCAAATAAACCTTTGAAATCTTGAGTCAAAAACAAGTGAATCAGATGTCCAAAATTCCAAGAGAGCTCAAAACCCCGAAAACCAGATTTTGTCTACCATGTGGCCATCTATGGATCTAAGTCTAGATAAACCGCAAAGCAAGTTGCATTTTAAACTATGGAGTCACTTGAGTAGAATAGGTTTGTAGCATCGTAATTTGGTTCCACCAAATATTTGTCTATCTCTCATCACTACCATTCAACAAATTTCATAGCTTGTGCCCTTCCTAGCTCTCGATGGTGAGCCCTCGCATCTTACTAGTTGCGTGGAGTTAGGAGTGGGGCAAGTGCATCTGCTCATCATACCAGCTTGTCATCACGTTCTGTCAAAACTATACGAAGTACCGGAAAATTGCTTATAGAAGCTAAAAGTTCAAAATCACATTGTGTCTGCATTATCATATATCAGCATCATGAAATACAAAAAGAAAGAAAGCATTCGTATCATTTGTTCTCCATTGCATACATTCTGAAAAGCATATAAAAACAACATTATAATATACATGTGGAAATGAATCACAAAAACCTAGATACCAAGGGTCTGATCCAAAAGGAATATATATATATATATATATATATATATATATATATATATATATATAATCAAGTTTCCTGTACAATGCCATCATGCGCTAGGCATGGTCAAAACACTCAATGAGCCCGGGAAATACAAAATAAATCATATAAACAATCTACGAGAGCCAAGTGGCCTCTCAACCCCTATGAGACCCCTCTGAAGGTGCATGACCATGTCTAGGACTCCGGCTACACCGGTGCTCTAAATGCACTAAGGGCTCACAATCTCAAGGAGCAGCTGCGGCCTCACTATGAGAGCGACTCCTCATCAGGTCGCTCTGCTGTCCTATACCTAGCCAACTCGGTACGGAGGGTAGTCACCATCTTGGCCACATGCCAGACAGGGGAAAAACATCGGTATGCCTACCACTCTGGCCGAAGGCTCCCCGCATTCACGGATAGCTCGGCATGAGTCCTCTCCATGGGGATCATCAGGGTATCAGTACATACCCAGTGAATCAGGTATCGCCACTCATCAATAGTCTCTACAAGCAAAGGAGAAAAAAATTAGAAAATGGTCAAAAGATAAGACAAGAATAAACAAAAGGAGAAATAGCAACTAAGGCAATCCTAGCTAAAAATAAATATTAAAAGAGGGGACAACTCACTCGGATCTCCGGCCTCCAAGAGGGATACCTAGGGTCAAGCACCTACCACAGATGTCACCACTGATTGATGTGCCCTCCCGTGTCCTGAGCAACATAGTGTCCTCGCTATGGAATCATCCTCCCCGCCTAGGTCCTGGGAGGGCAGCTCCTTTGAGACTAGAGTCACCCTCTCCACACTCGCCTACCCTCTCACAGGCTCGTAAGATATCTTGAGTGTCATGCCACTCGGGATCACTGTCCTCCTCTCCACCTGACTCGCTGACCTCAGCCTCAGCCTCCTCCTCCATCTTTCCCCCTGTGAACTCCTTGGACTCGGAGTCTATATCAATGGGGTCATCGCCGCTGAAGGCAGACGGGTGCAAAATCAAGTAAGGATGCTTGAGGAGCACCGGCTCTTCCTCAAGTGCGTACTACCTGCCTAGCTACAATAGGGACACTAGGAGTAACAATAGTCCAACCCCGGCCTCTAGGACCTCCCCTAGCCTCCCGAACTGATCTGAATACTGGCACCACTGGGGAGCATATCGACGTAGGAAGGCCAAACTGCTGAGGCACTCGATCAAAGGGGTGTGTCTCCACCTTCCCCAGTCCCTGTCCACAAGTTGCCCTGTGGTAGAGAAAGAGATCAAAGTGAGGGTATCCTCGCCCCACAACCCTGCCATGGCCTAGATAAGGTGTGGCCTCCATATCATTAGTGGTCAGGGGGCAATCGGGCTGGTGGGGTGCTCTAAGCACCGACATATCTGTCCATCTAGCTGCCCTCACAGCTCGGGATCCGCCACCTCTACACCTCTCCCATAAGGAATGAAACGCTCATAGACCCAGCTCATAACCGTGGTCGGATGGCTCAAGGACTATCCTGCAAATGAACCACCCGGTCAAAATCATGATAGGTGGTCCCAAGAATGTTGGCTCCGAGGCATAAATCCGCCATGTGCCTCAATCAGGCAATATAGGGGACCAACAAAGAGAGTAAGGTGTCCCCTCCCTTGTCCCCGATCAATCTCGAGGCAAGGATCCCCATAATGGCTTGACGAATCAAGGGGATAGGCAAGCTAGGAATGGAATGGACCCTCACCCCCTTCTTCGAACCAGTGGAGATAACTGTGTCTCCCATGTATGAAGCCCACTGTGCTATCTGAGCCCATGACCCTGTTGTCTCAAGTGTGAGTCGTCTCCCGAATGATCGGGACTCCCAAGATACGGTAGACATCCTCCAGGTGATAGTCCACTCACCCTTGACTCCTGGAAATCGGAAAGTGTTTCGATCAGCATCCCAATATGAAAAAAAGTCACAAAGTATGTGACTAGAAGGTGCAACATGCGGGACCCGTGATATATGCAATATGCCGGCCCTCTGAAGAGTGTCCTGCTCATCCTGAGAAAGTGCATCCAACACTGCTGGAAGCCAATCACACTCTCTCTCTCTCGACTCCATCTGATATATTCCTCCTTCGCCTGCATACACCCAAAAACATGCAAAAAGGAGTAAGTTAGTATTCAAATTGCATTAAAAAAATCATTAAAACATACAAGAATACTAAAAATGCAAAATTTGGCTCAAAACACTGAGTTTTTGGCATTCTCAGTAAGGACTACCGCCCGAGCAAGGTGGCGGTTCCATGAATCGCCGCCTTAAAGGGGCAGCGGTCCTGAACCACCACCGCCCGCGGTCTTGTCCCGAATTTCAAATGGGTCACGTGCCCTAAAAATGCCTAAAAACATGAAAAACAACTATTTTTGACCAAAACAAAGCCTACCCATTAGGCGCCCCCCCTAAGTGACCCTATTAACACTAACATTTTCAAAAATAATCCCCCATGACAAAGATTTCATCATTTTAACATTTTGGGGATAAAAATGTTAAATCAAGAAAACTAACCTGTGATCTCGTGGGTTGATGTTCCGCTCACGGAGGCATGATCACTATCTCGTCACGAATGTTTTGACTATACTCTCGTCAAAACCGTCGTCGTGGGTCCCAAAGCTCAAAATCAATCAAATCAACACGCACAAAAATGAATAGGAAAATGGGCCCATTTTTACATATATAGCATCTTGACTCATTTTGAATGCCCCTTTCACAGGTTTGGAGCGCCGACGGAGGTAAGTTCTTATCCCCACACGAATGGTAAGTCCTCATTTCATATTATTTTAGTATTTATTTTTGATTTTTTTTATCTATCTGCACTTGAGTCCTCTTTTCATTTTGCAGGTAGCGGGAATTTTGGATGGCGTCATTTCACACATGCGGACGTGTCAGGTATAATTTTTAACCTCCCATTTCGGGACCGCCATACTCGGACCCACCGTTTTACACCTCTTCATGGCTAAAATGCTTCCCTGAGGGGGCAATATGTACGTACCCAAAATTGTAAGGGTACTACACTGCCGGAACAACGTTACACGTGCCCCAATGATGATACAGACTCCTCGTAAGGTGTTCGGGATCCGAGAAGCTCTCCAAGTATGCGTTAACATCCCACATGTCCCGCTTATCCCCTACATGCTTTGTTTTCTCTTCTCCCCTCTTTTTCTTTGCGTTTTGGTCTTGATTCTGGGGGTCACCTACGCTCACCGCCTTTGAAGCGGCGGTCTCGGTCCTTCACGCATTTTTCAAAACGTTCTTTTTATCGCGACTCACGTAAAATTTCAATGTTTACCAGCTTTTTTCACCGCCTTTTCTCGTATTTATGATTCTGGTTCCCTGGAATAGTGTTTTTGCATTATTTATGGTTAAAGAGTTCAAATTGGTTTTCACCTTTGGGTAAATGGGAATTCTATAAATAGCTAGTTGATCTTCAAGCAAATGGCCCCTCAAAAATTACCTCTCATCTTCTCATTTCATAGTTTTAGTCTTTCAGTTCTTAGGAGTTCATAGTTTTCATTTGTTACATGCATAGTTAGTGTTGTTTTGCTATTTAGAAGCCACATAATCTTCTTGTGCTAAGTGTTGTTACTGTTTCATACAATCAATTGAGATAGGATAGTTTTATTTTCAGTCTGAGCCATTAGAGTTTTAGGTTTTGTTTATAAAAAAGAATAGCTTCAGGTTCTAGATGTTTTGTGTCATATGACTCGCAATAAATCCCGCTAGGAATCACATAAGCCAAGCTCCGTTCTCTTGCGCTATCCCTCTCCTACTCACATTGTATTCAGTCTGCACCCAAAGCTACCATTGTTCCAATACATACTTCTGTTGATGCTAGCGTTACATGCTTTTTTGGATTCACGTGAGCATGAAGGAACAAGGAGACCACATTGAGGGGACAAAGCCACACACAATTGGATTCACCACTATTCTACAAAATCCAGGTTCAAGCTTTCAAAGTTCTAGTTAAAATATATCAAATAGAATAGTGAATCATTTCGTTTCAGTTAATCTCACTTTCGATATTACCGGGGAAGCTATGGGGATTGATAGTTTCTGAGAAACTATGATTCATTCCTCACTTCTGAGGTAGGATCGAGAGTCTTTCAAATAGATTAGATTAGTTATTTCGTTATTTAGAATAGACTTACAACTGCACAGCAAGTAGCTATACTCACTGCCTTGTTTGTTTTAAATTTTGTTATTAGTTTAGTTGTCATTTGCTAGATATTTTAAATAATTGCTCTTTCAATTTCATTCAAATAATTCATCAAAAACACAAAAATAGAGAAGTTATATATGTTGTAGATATACTTTACATAGTTAGTTTTACTTTGCTTCAGTTAGATTTACATTGTTTCTTTTGTATGACAATCACGGGACCTAGGGAGCCCAAAGAATACGTATTCGAGCCAATCATGCCCCAACCCAATCTTGTGGCAGTAATAACTGACGTAGATCAAAATCTCAGAATCCAAGTCTTTCAACAACAACAAACCTACAAGAAATTAGCTCACAATTAAGAGGATTAAACATAGAAGATGACAAAGCGCATACATTTTGGTCAAACTAGCCAAACTACATATTACCCTAGATAAATATCCACATGACTGTAGAAGGGCTTGAAAAAGAGAAAATGTTCGGTTGTGATCCTTTGGTCCCACAACTAGACATGAGACATTCTAACCGACATAGACACTAGCTTAAGAATTCAAGTTGCCAGAACGCCTATAAGATACTCTGAGAAGATTGCACAACTATTAGTTCTAAATATAGAGGCCGAAAAGGCATACGACTACTGGATACTAGGGGTTAGGGATTGATTCCACACATGACCATAGGAGGTCCACAACAACCTCGAATCTACGGTTGTGATCCACAGGTCCCACAACCCAACGAGTCCATAGGTCAATCAGACGTAGATGTTGGTTTACGCACATTAGTATTTAGATCCACTCCACTTCCACCAATCATTATTGCACAATTATCCTCACTAGACATAACAGCTAATCAAGCTAAGGATTTCTGACTAGACCAGAGAATCGCCCATAGAATCCACAAGTATCCATCATCCATTTTTCATGACCCTATCCGGGAGACATATACGAATCACCCACGTGTTATCTTCCTCGTATTCCACAAACCTATAGATCAATCACGCCGAGCTCGATATTGATTGGAGCCTTCGAGCAGCATCCTCGCCGACCGATCTATCACGCCGATTCAGGTTACGAGGGCCTTCTTTGACTTAGATTCACAGCAGATTCCATTAGTGCGTGTCGAAGATATAAGATTTCCTAATTAGTTTGTCCATACCCCACGTATATTCCATCCCTACCTACTGCTCTCGGCATGACCTCGGGAGCTCGAGGTGCGAGGAAGAGTTACTCGTAGATTCCCATGCTTACTTGTCACTTTTCCATGGTACAAAACCTATCGTACGGGGATGGAGAAATGTAAATAGGGACTAAAAAGGCAAAAAATAGATAAGATGATAAAAGAAGGAAGGAAGAAGATGGAAAAATAAGAAGAGATAAGGATTATGGGAGGAAAAGTGATGGAATGAACGACACAAAAACAAGGAAAAGTTAAAGGGAAAGAGAAGAGAGAAGATGGCGAGAGAGGAGGGTGAAAATGGGAGAGAGATGTGCAAAATGAAAGCAATGGAAACCTAAAAAAAAGACAACGTGTAGAAGATGATGGAGAGAAATGACGAAAAAGGAGGGAGATGAGTTAGAGGAGGAATGTAAGGAAGACAAAAGAGATGATAGAGCTAAGAAAAGAAATGAACCTGTAGAAGTTGGGAGTGAAGAAAATAAGAATAGGTAGAAGAGAATAATAGAGAATGATGATATGAGAAGAGAATGAGGAAAGAGGAACAAGAAGACGAGATAAGAATAGGGGTAAAATTAGGAAAAAGGGAGAGAATGATGGAAAAGGGAAGGAGATGAGGATGATGAAGAATGTAAAGAAGACAAAAGAGGAGGTAGAATAAAGAAAAGAAAGAAACAACGAGAGACCAGAAGATGTGGAGAAGAGCAAATAATAGAAGGGAATTTGGTACAAAATGATTGAAAAGGTGGGGGTGAGAGAGAAAGGAAGGGGATGGTAGTGGGAAGGTGAAAATGATAGGGAAAGAAGAGATGATAGAGTGGATATAGGGAGAAGATTTAACGAACCAAGGTATCAAGAGGAAAACCAAAGTAAATAATATAGAACAGACCACATGGAGATGCATGTGGAGGGTGGGATGATAAAAAGATGGGATAACCCTGAAGAGACAGGTTATCAATGGGGAAGTAAGAGGGAAGCGTGAGGGAAAAAAGGTAAGAAGATGATACCAAGGAAGTGAAAAATATGAGTATAAAGGATGGGAGGAAAAATAAGAAAATGATGTCAAGAAAGGAAACTAAGAATAGAGATATGAAGTGAAGCATGAGTAGTACTTAGGAATGTAAAGAGAATAAATACGGGAGGAGTGACTTGGATTGGAAAATAGGTGGAGATGCATGAAATGAGGATAAGAGAATGAAGAGAAAATAGACAGAGGGTGTATGATGAAGACATTAAAGATATTAAAGCGGGTGAAGGGAAGATGGAGAGGTGGGAAAGAAACAACAAGAAAGGGTAGAGGTGGGGACAAGGAAGGAGAGGGAAGAGAGAATGGGGGATAGAAGAAGCAATGCCAGTTAAGGGACGTTAGGAGAAGTCCACCAATAATTATTGGTGGGGAAGGATGAAGATGAAGAGGTGGCGAGGAAAAAGGAGAATGGATGGTGTAGAAAGTAACACCAACGAAGGGACGTTAGGAGAAGTCCATCGATAATGATTGGTGTGCACAGGGGAAGGAAGGAATGAAGAGAGAATGGAGGAGGTCAAAAAGAGTGAACATGGCTGCACGGAATGGGGAAGAGTGAATTTTAGGAGAAGTCCACCAATAATTATTAGTGTGGAAATGGAAGATGATGATGAAAGAATGTTAGGGAAGACCATCAATAATGGTGGTTAGACATGGGGGTGGATATGTGGGAGAACTCAAGAAGATGGAGTGGAAAGAGTAAAGAAAGGAGGGATAATGATTTGTGCCAAGATGAAGGTGAGGAGAGGATGTAGTGGATGAGAATGAATGAGGTAAAGATGAAGAAACAAGACATGAAAATAATGGCAAGAAACGGTATGAAGGATGATGGATCAAGAAGGAGAAAATGGGGGAAAGGAACATGATTACGGAGGAAGATAGTAGACACACTTTGTGATATGATAGGTTGAGAAAGGATAATGGTAGGAGGAAAATGTGGTTGGTAAGGAAGACCAGGAGGAAGAAACAATCAATGAAGGGAATGAAGAATGAGGTGAGGGAGAAGTCCGAATGACGAGTTCAACTTAAGGAGGACCCTTAAGTAATACTGTCATGCGACGGAAGTGGTTAAGTAAGATTTCCAAGTGAGGGATGATGGAGATGAAAAGTGGGAAAAAAAGGAGGTGGTATTTGTGAGAATGAAAGAGGAGGTGAGAGGATGTGATGATGGGGACTAACAAGAAAATGTGGATGGTGAGGATGTGGAGTGATGGGGGAGTGCAAGATGACAGATCATCCTTAAGAGGGACTCTTAAGTAAGATCACCATGCCCACATGAGTGGTTAAGTAAGATTGCCAAAAGAAGACGGTGATATAGATTATGAGAGGATGGGATGATGGGGAATGCCAAGAAAAAGTGAAAGGCGAGATGTGTGGTGATGGGGAAAGGCAAGATGACAGATCATCCTTAAGAGGGACTCTTAAGTAAGATCACCATGCCACACGAGTGGTTAAGTAAGATCGCCAAACCGGTAGTGATGATATGGAAGGTGAAAGGTGGAATGTATTGGGTACATGGGTGGAATGGTTGGTTAGAGCAGATGATTATGATGAGAGGTGGGAGAAATAAGATGAGGGAAATATGATGGGATGGGGGAAGGCCAGATGGTAGATCAACCTTAAGAGGGACTCTTAAGTAAGATTTTCATGCAATGGGAAGGGTAAGTAGGATCGCCAAGCCGAAGAAGAAGAATGATGGGAAGAAGTAAGTGATTGAAAAAGTTTGGTGGGAAGAGGGTATGACAAGATGGATTGAAGGGGAACCCTCAAGTGAATTTTCCATACTACAAGAGTGTGTAAGTAAGATTACCAAGTAGAAGATGGATACTAGGAAGGATGAGAAAAGAGTGAGTGGTGTATACCAGTGGAACAAGAGTTGATAACAAGGAAAGAAAGAAACAAAAGAGTGTAACGTGAATGGATGGAGGAATATATGTGGTGTAGGATGGAGAGTGTGAGGGGAATCCTTAATTGGGATGCCCATGTGGTGAGAGTGATGAGGTAGGAATGATAAGAGGAAGAACGAAAAGATGTGGGTGGTGGTGATTGTTGTCTGATGAAAGAGGAGATGGTGGAGAAGTTTATACGTAGGAATATCTTAGGAAGAGGGTATACCTCAACAAAGAATCCCACATGGAAGGGGTGATTAAGTAATATTGTCAAGATGAAAGCGGAAGAGTGAAATGGAAGAACACAAAGTGGTGAAAGGGGATAGGAATGGTGATAATGGTGATGTGGGGATAAGTGGCGGATGAGTAGAAATAAGGAGCGAGGATGAATGGATTAAATATAGGGTGACCATGGTGGGGGATGAGGAGTTGCTAGATAGCAAATGCTACTTGAGAAAGATCCTCAAGTAGGATTCGCAAACTGCAATGGAGATCAAGTAGAATTCCCAAACCGAAAAGTGTATTAGCGAGAGCATTCATAGATATTAATAGAATTCATGGAATTATGGATGATTGTAAGATATGCCATCCTTAAAGGTAAACATATAGATATATAATTCATGGTTTGAAATTTGATCTGTAAGAATGTGATCTTGATAAAAGGTGACCTTAACGAGATAAATGACACATAATCGTAGCAAGGGGAATACAGGAAACCATGCTTTGAACCGGATTGGAGGTAAACAAGAAAGGGTACCACTCAAGGCATTGCACTTGCAACTAATAGTAGGTGTTAATACATAACCAACGATAGTTAGTTATACCAAAAGACCATGAGGGAAAAATGGATGCAATAATCTCATAAACCTAATGTCGACACGATAAAGGGGTTTGAGATGTAACTTGTATGTGGGAAGAGGGTTCTCCATAGGTGGTTGTTCTTAGGACTATGCCCTAGCTATGGGAAGGAGGAAGATGCAAACTGATCAATACGTAAAGTCTCAAGAATGCATATAAGAAAGTCCAAAGAATGCAAAAGCTTTCTTAGGATGCTATGATATGATAGAAAGCGATCAATGCGAGACCCTTCGCCACCATGATACAATAGAGTAGCCATCCTTCGAGGGTATGGTCTACTGTTTACTTTTTACATTTGGATTTTTTGACTTTTTATTTTAGATGGAAGGATAAGATATGCATGATAGCTTTCCTTAGTGGGATCAGAGCTATTTTTATTATATACTTTTTATGAATAGCTGTCCTTTAAGGGATCAGTCTGTTGTAAGATAGCATGAGATAGAGCATCCATAATTGTGACTTTTTTTTGAAGGGGAAGAGCTGGGTATAGCTAGGTAGACCACTTAGGAGGGGATGATGATTGCACAAGTGACACCCCTAGACCCTTAGCATGGTTCCAATAGGTAAATAAGAAGGTGATGGGTGTAATGATCATGAAGTTCTCACCAAAAGGGAGAACCTATCCATAAGGAAAATGCTATGGGTAGATCCATGGTGCCCATATTTAAGGTCATGTCGAGGAAGTGACTGGTAGACCACATAGTTCCATATCATTACAATGATAGATGGAAGGGGCTAATGATGGAGGAATGATCTAAAGATATGACTATCTACTCATGGGTATATATGCTAACAATAGAATGGCCATAAGTGCAATGCATTAAGAGGTTCAGTCTCTAGTTTACCATCAAGGGAATCCAAATGATAGGCCCCAGACCCATACTTATGTGTGATAATGTAAGGTCCAATCCAATTGGGAGAAAACTTTCCCTGTTGGCTCCTTTCTAGAGTAGTGACATTCGATTTTATTTTAAGACAAGGTCACCTATTTTAAAGTCATGTTCTTTGAGATGCTTTTTATAAGCATGCTGGATGCACTCTTGATAAACATGATGATGCTCAAGAGCAAGGAGGTGATGCTTGTCTAACAATTCAAGTTGCGCTAGACGCTCTTGGCAATAATCTTCATCAGAAATGAAGTCATGCAGAGATACACATAAGGATGAAATTTGAACTTTGAGGGAAGAAAACTTGTAATCATATATGAGAGAAAAAGGGGTAGTGCCTGTGGAGGTATAGACGCTATTCTGGTAATCCCAAAGAGTGAAGGGAAGCTGAAGATGTCAATCACAACCTAGCTTTATTGATGGTTTTAGCAAGGATGTTACGCAAGGTCTTGTTAGTCACTTGACTTAACCATTATCTTGAGGATAATAAGGAGATGAGAAACTAAGCTTGATATTGAATGAGTCACAAAGTTTATTAACATTTTTTTGAAGGACTTCTTGTTGTCTGTGATGATCTTGTGAGGAATGCCAAAGTGAAAAATTATGTGTTGGTTGATGAAGTTAATGATCTGATTGACTTTAGTTGAGGTGAGTGGAATTGCTTCCACCCACTTGGTGAAATATTTAGTTATAGTGATAATGGAATGATGATGCTTTGAGAAGAATGAGGATTGATAGTACCAATGAGATCGAGGCCCCATTGCGAAAAGGGCCAAAGTCCCCGAGATGGTTGTGAGGCTTGGCTAGGAATGCGAAAAGGTTGAAATCTTGCTTTGAAACTTGATACATTTCTTAACATATTCATGCAGCCGTCCTGATTGAGAGAAGGCCAATAATAGCCAAGGCGAAGAATGTGTTTAGCGATAGCCAAACCACTAAAATGTCCACCGTAAATGCCATCATGGACTTCTTGGATAACACGAGTAGATTCATGGGATTTAAGGCATCGAAGGAGAATACCATCAAACCCATGTTTGTAGAGGATGCCTCCAAGAATGACATAACAGTTAGCACATTGAAGAAATGAACTTCTACCATTCTTAGATAGGTCTAAGGGAATGATGGATTTGGATAGATAATCAAAGATTTGAGAGTACCAAAGATCCGATGAGTTGGGTTCAACACTATTAACATGAGGTAACCCATAGATGTGAGATGGTTGATCATGACGATGAACAACCACCGAAAGTTTGGATTCATTAGTTGTCCATGGGATGAGAGATGCAAGGGAAGCCATCATGTCAACAAAACAATTGGATGAGTGAGGGATGGCTTGAATAGTATAAGAATCAAAGGCTTCAAGGAGAAATAGGATGATATCTTGATATTTTTGTAGAACGTCATTTTTACATTGATAATTTCCTATAATTTGTTTGATAATGAGCTCTGAATCCCCATAGATGTCAAGGATTTGAACACCCAAAAGGACAATAGTTTCAAGACCTAAGATAAGGGCTTCATACTCTACCATATTGTTCATGCATTCAAAGTCAATTTTTTGGGCAATGGGCATGGGAGTGTCCTAAGGAGGAATGAGAATGATGCCAGCGCCTCCCCCTTGCTGACATTTAGATCCGTCAAAGAAGAGAGTCATGCGAAGAGGAAAAGAATCAAAGTGGAGATTGTTAATGGATTCATTGGGAAATTACTCATGAGGAAGATGAGTGGTTCAACTAATTATTCTGTGATCACTTGGTCTTTAATATACTTTTGAGAGATGAACTCTAGGTCAAACTCTATCATGAGCATGAGCCATCGAGTGATGCGATCATTTTGGTAAGGTTTAAAATGTATGGTTTTGAGAAGATGAAAGCTAGTGAATACATATGTTTTGTGATTGAGAAGATAATGGAGGAGCTTGGAAGTGGCAAAGAAAATGGTGTAACACATCTTTTCAAATTCAGTGTAGCGAGTTTCATACTCGTGTAGGGTACGACTAATGTAATAGACAACCTGCTTCTCTATCTTAGCCATCACGATGTACCAACATGACACCTAATGCATGATCGGTAGCAGAGACATATAGATAAAAATTCTCCCCCTCACATAGAGGTGTAAGAACAGGCAAAGATAGGAGATACTGCTTAAGATCATCAAAGGATTTTTGGCAATTATCATCCCAATGGAAGTTGACGTCTTTACAAAGAAGATGATGAAAGGGTTGACAATGGTTTGAAAGTTGCAAGATGAAGCAACAGACGGAATGAAGCCGACCTTGAAGACTGCAAAGTTTTTTAAGATTGGAAGGAGGATACATATCAAGGATAGCCTTGATTTTAGTGGGGTCAACCTCAATACCCTTAATAGAAATGATGAAGCCAAGGATTTTCCAATTAACACGCTAAAAACACATTTTGTGGGATTAAGGTAAAGGAAGAAACAAATGAGATACTTGAAAAGGATTTCAAGGACAGAGAGGTGATCACGTTGATGTTTGGACTTTCCCAAGAGGTCATCAACATAGTCTTCTACAGTCTTATGTATGAGATTGTGAAAGATATAATTCATGGCTCGTTGATAGGAGTCTCTAACATTTTTCAAACCGAAGGGCATGACACAATAGAAAAAGGTCCCCCATGGGGTGATGAAGGAAGTCTTATGTTGATTTTTTGGTGTGATGAGGATTTGATTATAGCCAGAAAAACCATCCATAAGAGAAAACATCTCATGTCCTCGCGTTAAGATCCGCAAGTTGATCGCTGTTGGGAAGAGGAAAGTCATTTTTAGGGTAAGTGAGATTAAGATCCCGAAAGTTAGTCCATATACGAAGTGTTAGGTTGTGGAGCTTGTTTTCATGTGTGAAAGTGTTGAAGAATGTACACTAAGAGTACTGTACACTTTTCATGTATCCTCGCCGGGGTTTTTTGGCCTTGAAAAAATGCACCCGACATATCGGGAAATGTGCTCTTCTCATATGGGTGAGTTTTTGACCCATAGGTTTATGGGACGGGTTTTTGCCCATGGTTTTGATACCCATGGTTTTGTAAAATTGCTTAAGTAGTTGTCTATTTATATGGTTTTATGCATATGATAGAGGTATGAAGAACATTGCAGATGTGCTTTGAATTCAGCTGTGAATTCATAGAGTTTGTTGAGCATAGCTCCAAATGGATCTGGGTATTGTATTAAGAGAGTAGTGGCTTGTAATAAAATCTGAGCAAGTGATTCTTGGTGGACGTAGCCCAAATTGGGTGAACCACGTTAAATACTGTCTCTTTGTGTTGTGTTATTTTATTTGAGATCTGTAATAATTTTTGCATATTAGTTTCTCTTTGTTGCGATGCAGAGAGATTATTCCACATTTTTATCCCTTATTTCCTAACACGAAGTTTGTCCAATGCTTTAGTTATGGGTACGATGTTAGAAACCCACTGGGGATAGTTAATGGGGATGATGAAATTGGCTAAAAGTAAATGTTCCAACTCCTCTTTAATAAGGAGAGCAACTCGAGGATGCATGCGGTGAAGCTTCTGCCTAATTGGTTTAGCGTTGGGGATGGTGACAATGTTATGGACAACGATGGAGGGGTCAAGACCTATCATGTTAGAGTATGACCATGCAAAGGCTTGACTGTGTGTGGATAAGAAAGAAGTGAAGGCTTCAAGTTTTACGAGATCCGAGAGATTGGCCCACCTTAAGGATGTGGGGCTCTTGAGTTTCGATATTAATGTCGATAGTGGACTCGTTTAGGAGAGTGGAAGTGTCAGGGGGAAGGGACTTTTAGATGTGAGAATCCTTAGCCCCCATGTAAGAAAGAATGAAGTTATCATTTCCACACTGAAGAATGGCAATGGTAGGGGAATATTCCTCTACCATCTCTGGATGCTTGAGAGGAAAGGACTGGTTTCATTTGAAACTCGATAAGTGACCGGTTCGAGGGAAATGATGGAAATTACAAAAATTTAGGGGAAGAGATTCGATATCATCGGATCTCGTGAGATAATCGAATGGAGAGAAGGGAGGTGAATCAATGTCGATGGGAGAAGATGCAAAAGTTTCTGAAGGGGGGATTGAAGTATCTTTGGATCCTAAGCCAAAATTATCATATGGTTCATGAGTTTGTTTAAAGACATGGCCATGAGTACCTTGTTCATAATGCCCCATACCAAACCCCTTCCATGCACAAACTGGAGGTATGTGTAGGCAAAGGATGGTTTACCAAGGAAGCTGAAACCACCAACATATGGTTTGGTGTGTGGGCGATCTTCGACATGAGAAGAAGGGTGATCGAGGCTGCTTTGTAGACCAGTGGGTTTGGAGAAAAGAGGGGCCAAATGAGACAATTTATGTAACATTTGATTGATACATAGGGGCCTTATCAGGGCGGCCAAGGCGGTTGGGAGAAGGAAGATAATTAAGAGTGAGGAGTTGATATTCTCCTAAGGCAAGGCATTGCATTACAACATCGACAGATCCATCATGGGGTAATGTAGATGTAGGCACAAAATAATTAGTGGATGCACCAAAAGAAGGGTTAGATTTGGGGACAAGCACGTCTTTAGGTCAATAAGTCATACGACATGTCTTGAAAGGAGGAGCATCGGTGGGGAGAGTACAAATGGTCCCTTCATGTTCATATTTAATACAATAGTGGAGGGTAGATGAGATGTAGTGCATGACATGAATCCAAGGATGTCCAAGCAGAAGATTATACTAAAATTCTCCTTCTATAATGTAGAAGATCTCATGGAGGAGTTTAGGTTGACATGAATGGGAAGGATAAATGTACCCAATGGGAGGGGTTATAACATCATTAAAATCCTGAGAGGACGACAGAGATTCAATGACAATGTTGTCAGGTAGTTTGAGTTGGTTGAAGGTGTGAGAAGAAATTATATTGATACTAGCACCATTATCAATCATAGTCCATCGGATGCACATGTCATTGATGTGGACCATGATGAAGAGAGGAAGATCATGTTCTTTTGGTGGCATGTTGGGGATTTCTAAATCCTCAAAGGACATGATGGCGGATGCTACGAGAGCATCAACTAGAGCCGCGAGGGGTCAAGCTCATCGATGATATCGGGATCCATTGTAGAGCTTCAATAAGAGCCTGTTTTTGTGGTTTAGGAGAGCTTTGGATAAGCTCATAAAGTGACATTTTAACCGAGGCCTGGTGAAGTTATTTGACAATGGTTTGTTCGATGGAAGTGGGATTAGGAGTGGCCAAAATAGATACCTTGGCCTTAGAGGAAGATGGAGGGGTTGATAGGGGATGAGTGGTGGGAGCAATGATGAAAAATTTAGGTTGTGATGGGGGTGTGGATGAGGTAAGCTCCTTAGGAGGAGGGATAACAACAAAGGTCTTTGGCTTAGGTTGTGTGGTGGAGTTAGGGTTATGTGGTCCAGAATGGGTGGTTATCTCGAACAACGTTGATCAAAAGAGGGGGACCATCCCTGGAACATCCTCTTTTGGTGGCAGGTTGGTGATGTCCTTGGATGTATCTTCTATTGGTGGTGGCATGTTGGCAAGAGTCCTTGATGAAAGGGGTGGCTTAGATGTTCTGGTAGATGCATGTTGGGGTGAGGGAGTTGATTGGGTTGGTGGAAGAGTTGGTTCTCCCTCATCAAGGAGATCATTCTCATTGATAAGGTTGTGTATGATGGTTTTAAGGGATCTACAATGTTTAGTGTCATACCCTGGTGCACGATGGTATGTAAAATAAGGTTAGATTCAAACCATGAGGGTTTTGGTGCACTTGGTTTGAAGGGTTTAATTGGTGACAGGGTGATTGCCAAGGCTGAAGCAATTGGTAAAACATTGTAGTATAATATCCCGAGGGAATAGGTGATGATGTGACTAAATGTGAACATTTTTTTGATGAATTTAATGATGGTTTGATGGGAGCCTTTGATATTGTCTTAGATTTAGAAGAGGACGGGGCAAACTGTGCTTGTTTTGGAATAGTGGTTAATTATGTGGATGACCTAGACTCAGTTTTGGAGGTGGTTTAGAAAGAGGTCATTGTTGTGTTGTTTTATTAGTGGCGAAGGTTTTCAATGAAGGGGATGATCCCAAAATAGAAGAAGATGATGAAGGGAGTGGTCCTAAAATAGAAGAAGATGATGAAGGGAGGGGTCCCAAAATAGAAGATGATGATGTGGCTTTAGGAGGATTGGTCTTAGGGGAAGGAAGCTCTACCTTTTTTGAGGACATGAAATATGACGTTCGAGAAATGAGCTAAGGGGTCTAGATGTTTTTGTGAAGAGGCACCCTTGGGAGGAATGACAACAATATCTACTGGAGGGTCCAAAGATGGTATTATGGTTGGTACAGACGGGGAGTAGTCTTTGCATGATGATGTCAAAATGAAGTGAAGATTGGTTTGATGTGAAGGTGTCTGATTATGTAGAAGAGATGGGAGGATCACTTAAAGTTATTACAAGTTGAAGTGCTTTCCAAAATTCTTCAAGTGATGAAAGTGATGTAGAAGAAGAAGGTGATGTAGATGTGGTCACAATAGTTGATGTAGTGGGTGTGGGTAAGAGTGTGGAAAGAGGAACTGATGCTAAGGATGGTACAATGGGTAAAGGTGGAATGGATGCGAATAAGGTAGTTAAACCTAACGAAGTGGATGTGAAAAGTGATGAAGTAGGAGTGATAGATAAAGGAGTCGATATAGGTGTTGGATCAATGGTGGGTGTAGAATGAGATGGGGATGGTTGTTTTATAAATGATTCAAGGGGAATCATTGATATACTTGTGAATTGGGAATATGTGACAAGTGTGGAAGTAGGTATGGGTGTGGGAATAGATGCCAAGATAAATGTAAGTATGATTGGTGTGGGTATGGGAATAAGTGTTAATAAACTTGTGGATGTAGGAAAAATGTATAAAGAGGTGGATGTGACAGTTGATGAAGGTGGTGAATGTGTGGATGAGATATCATCTTGATCAACAATGTGCAAAGTGTTTATGGTATGAGCGTTAGGTGCTTGGGATGAGACAAGAAGTGGTGGCTTGACTTGTTGGTGCATGGTTGGGAATGATTGTTTAAAGATGTCAAGTGGTTGGTTAGGGGATGCATTAGGATTTTCCACTTGAAGATCACCATGATCGATGAGTCTTTGGAATATATATTTGAAGGTTTGACACCTCTCTATATCATGTCCTCGACTTGGTGATATTTACAGTAATGATCTTCATGATACCACGCAGGTTTTGGTCTTGATTCATCAAGTGGCTGGATATGAGGAAGAGTGATAAGGTTAACTGCCATCATTTTTCAAATATTGAACTATATGATTCTCTAAGGGGAGTATAGTTGGGCATTGGTCTAGGGGCTCTTTGTTGAGGCCACACATTAGAAGTAGGTGTGGAAGATGATTTAACGATCACAACATTGGCCACTACCTTTGATTTGTCATTTTGCATGGAGGACTTGGTAAATTCATGTTTAGGTTTATTTGATTTTAATTTTAAATGACCCTGCTCAAGGATGCATGTTTTAATTTTGCGAGCCATGGTGAAGGCTTTATTAAAGGTTCAAACAATTGGATTTGTAAAGTAGAAGATATATGCTTCGCACACAAATGTGAGAAGAGCTTGATGAGATCAGTTTGTGGAAGAGGGAAGGATAATTGGTTTATAATGCCATGCCAATGTGTGACAAAATATGTGATGGATTCATCCTCAAACTACTGAATGACATATAGATCATTGATAGTTATTTTACGCGTGATGTTAATCGAAAAGTGTTCTAAAAATAGTTGCGCGAGTTGGGCGAATGAGAATATAGAATATTATGGGATACTATTGTACCAGTCTAGCATGGGACTGGCCAAGGACATGGGGAAGGTGTAAAGCATTAAGTCCTAATCATGTGCAATAAGGTAACATGCATGTCTGAATGCACAAAGATGCTATTATGGATCCTATTTGTTGTTAAACTTGACAAATTTCGGAAATTCCCAATGCAAAGGATACAATTTAATTGGTACAAATGGGTGAATAGGCTTGTTACAGATTTGTTCATATGATAATGAAGATTTGGATACTAAAGTAACAACTTTGAGGTTGGCTATCCTATTCACAAGAGCATGCATGAGATCATTCGGAAGAGTCTGTTGGGGGAGGAGAGGTGGTGGTTGCATGTAAGAAGTGGCCAGATGAGTTTGTTGCTGGATTTGTGGATGTGTGGGTGTTTGAGGAATTTGATAGGGGTGAGTGTGAATCATGGGCTGTGATTGAAGGGGTGGTTATTGAGAAATGGGGACATGGTATGATTTTTGGGATTGGGTTGGTTGTTGTGGAAATTGTTGAGTGGGGATGTGGGCGTAGATAGGTTGATGGAATGGGTGAGACACTGAATAATTTAAAGGAACCGCAGGGGGTTTGGGAAGTAATGGCATACACGTGTGATGTGAGAGGAACCTACTATTCGGATAGGGGATGTGATGTGTGGGCATGTTGGATGGGGCACTAGTGATAGTTATGGCCAAAGAGGTGATAAGAACAATAGTTATTCTGATAGTTGTATTGATTGGGGGAATATGTGTGGTTAATCGAGTATTTTGGTGGGATGGTGGATTGGTAGAAGATGAAGCGAGGTCATGTTGGGATGTAAGAAGTTTGTTTATGATAAGTTGGGTGTTTTCGGATTGGTCTGATAAGAGTAAATCTACTAAAGTGGTGGACCATTTGGAGGAATCTGAGTGGATTTTCTAAGGAGATAGTCTTGAGAGCCACCGGATTGGCATCAAGAATTTGTTAGAAGTCTACATCACCGTGAGGGACAATAGGAAGATCGAAGGCTCGATCTAACAGATGGTGGGGTGGCTGGCCTAGATGGGATAGATTGATGGTATAAGAAAGAATTGGTCTCATCTAAGGTCGAAGTGTGAACAAGGGGTCCTTGGTGAGAAACATTGATGAGGGGTTGAGTGCCCATGAAAGAGGTAATCAAGGGCACGGATAAGGCAATTATTGCGGTGGATGTTCGTTGGGATGAAGAACTATTTGAAGAAAAGTTGTGTTCCATTTTCTTAGCGGTTGAATCGAGTAATTATGGGCATGAAACAAAAACAACTTTTACACTAACTAAACCAAACAAGTCAGGAAAACAATTTTTTTTTTTTTTTTTTAAATTATAAAATGTGAAAAAATAACAAAGGGATGGATAACAAGGTACCTAGGAAATGTAATCTATGTTTGGTTTCAGGTAAGTTGTGGCCGGAAATGTCTAGCAATATTTTCCTGTTGGGTGATCAAATCCCAATCAATGAACCAGGTGAAAGGAATGTTTTGATGTGTTAATTGGTTTGTGAAGTTTTAGGTTGTGTGTGATAAGATATGTGAGATGCAGAGTATTAAACCCCTATTTAAACTATGTGAGCAAGTAGGATGCAGAAGAGAAAAGTTATTTGTTAACCCAAATCCAAATGTTATCTTTCGATGAGGACACACACAAGAAAAGGGAGTTGTGATGCAAAAGGAGAAAATAGAGAAAATGAGGAATACCTGTATAGCACTTTTCCTTTTTATCTGGCAGAAAGTTGAGGCAAGAAAAGAGTAGGCTCCAAGCAATCCTGTCGCAAGCAAGCCAACAATGTAGACTATCTGCATAGTTAGCGCAACAGAAATACTAGAGAGAATATGGAGTTATCAATGTGAGTATGTTGATTAAAAAAATGACAAACTACTATGTGGTCAATGATCCTACAAAAGGGGTTAGTAGTTCTATATGATAACGAAAAGACAATGATGTAGGATACCACAGTCGCGTTTCTGATTCTTAGGATCACTTTTGATAAGCGCAAGAGAAGAGCATACATGCAACAGGTTGTGATTAGCTTCTAAAATTTTTAAAATGATAAGAACGTGAAGATGAAAGGCACCAAAAAGGGGTTAGATGACAACGTGAGAAAATAATAATTATGTGTTGTAAAGTGATATGTGGTATTAAGAAATGACAAAAACACTAAAGAAACACCAATCACGATGAACAATATTGTTGGAGATCTCGGCGGAAGGTAGTGGAGTTGTGTAAACATTATAAAAAAATATGTCTTTGAAAATGAAATGAGGTGAGAATAATCGCGGATTGGTCACCCATAGAGCTGATGGATGCAAATGGACATGTGCAAAGTGAATGTCCTTCTTGTGAGATGGATTGACTTGTAAGACATAGGAAAATAAGAGGAAAACAAATTAGATGGTATATGCGGGGGTTGCCCGACGAAGTTGGTTCCAAGAAGGAACTTCCTTATGCGGATGTCAACCCCATTTGATAAGATAAAATGATATAAATGAAAGATAGATGGATAACATGCAAAAATTGATAAATAACAGAACCTGAAAATGCCGATGTATAGAGGAGCTACTGATATGATCAAAGTAAATGTAAAGAAAACCAAACTAAGAGAACCAAAAGGGCATGAGGATGGTATTATGGTGATACAAGTGGCATCACAAGGGCACTATGATGATATTATGATAAGTGAGGGGCTATAATGTTAGAGGTTTTCTATCACTCTTCACTTGTTCGAAAGAGGGGGAAGGCATGTATTTATAGCCTGGAGATGGGGTTAATTTAGGGGTTATTAGGTAATCTGGGTTTGACAAAGTAACCCTGATTAGGTGAGTGGGGGGACATGATTTGAGTGATTAGGTGCAATAATGGATTTGATATGGATATTTTGCATTATTTAAATCATGAGTGGGGTTCATGATTTGAATGATTTTTGAGTATTTAATTATTAGGTGGGGTGATATGACTTAATTTGGAATATTTGGATATTAGCATATAACAAGGTTTAGGTATTTTAAAGGGGATCAATTAACCAATTAAGATTGATTAATTGAATATGTATTTTTGGTGGGAAATGGGATTTATTCAAATTTAGGGGGAAAAGGGTTACGAATGGGTAAGCTTAATGAAGGAGAGAAAACGCAGGGTGAAGGGGAGGAACGATACCAAAATTGGTGTCTACATAGGGTTTTACAAATTTAAATGTTTGTTGAATCAGACCCAAACACAATTATTCTCTAAGTTTAAGAATGAAAATATAGAAATTAACATTAGCCAAAGATTTTTGAAATGAAAAAACCCTTTTATGTGAAAATCAATCACTCACGTACATCACTTGTTCTTGTAGGCATCATGTTGAATTTTCAATACATTTTGGTTTTTTTGTCAAGTACGTTGTGTTTTACATACTAATATCATGTTGTAAGAGTGTGGATAAAATGTCCCACCAAAATCTGCAAGGAATTTATTCCTACCATATTTTGTGAAATAACAATTGGACAATTTTTTTATAAAAAGTATGTTTAGATGAAGTGTGTAACATATGTGGTGGCTTGTTGAAATTGAAAATTTTTATCCATGAGGAGAGTACACATGCAATAGGAAAAGAATTAGTTCATTTCAAAGTAAATATAACTATGAGAGTATATCAATTAAAAGACAGAAAAGAATCTAAGAGGTGTGAGCTTGTTATAGAACAATTACCGTATCAAAATATATGGTCAAATTCATAGAGGAAATTATTTATGAGTATATAAGGCACACATAGAGCTTAATAGTTGGATGAACAATTTAAGTTAATCAAGGAAAAATTCCCACTTGGTACTATTGTTTTAGTAGTTGACTTATGAAGAATTACTCATCAAGCAACCACAAATGAAGGTTCAATCCACAATACTATAACTTAGTGCAATTTTTTATTTTTGTGCATATAACATTCATGCACTCTTTGGAAAGCACTTGAGCAAGATCAAAAAATATTAAGAGAGTATTATTTCTACATTAGTGATGATTAGGCACATTCTACATAATATTTATAAGGGTGTTTCTAGTTGTTTTATTTGAACTTGGTGAGAGGAATATTGTTTTCAATCAACATAACATTTGGTCGATAACCGCACATCATAATTCAAGAATGCATGATGTTTTATTGGCTAGTTAGGATACACATAACAACATGTGTATAACATATATGAAGTTTTACTTGAGACAGGACATGGGAAAGGGGGCATGATGGTGTAGGAGCATACGTGAAAAGAGCCCTTGCAAGAGAAAAATTAAAGTTAAAAATGGTGCTAAATTTACAGTGCAAAAAAGCATTATTGATTGGTGTAAAAAGAACATGGGCCATGAATCTCAAGAGAGTTCAACAGTTCGTAGATATTCCTAGGTGATAGAGGAATAACATTTGGTAAGCTATGAAGATTATATGGAAGTTACATGATCAAGTGACATGCACTCATTTTGTAGTATAAATGCAAGTTCTTGCACTATTCATACTAGGTGCATGATAAATTTTTGTATATCATGTAGTGATTTTGTGTGGAATGAATGTGAGTCACAACAATGGTTGGATGAATGGACTTGTAGACTATTATCCGAATTTTCATCCCTTGCAAAATTGGCTAACTTGAAAAATCTATACTAAGGAAATTTAATGAGGTCTTGGAGAAGAAATTAGAGATGTTTTAGGGCACCTCGCATTTTTTTCAGGGCACTTTTATCCTCTTTCCTAACTCCCTAGTTCCATACTTAGTCAAAAATCAAAATAAATTGAGAAAATTAGACTTCTGCATGTGTATTGCTTTGGTTTTAGGGGTGCGGATGAAACTAGTTCCTTGGGGCTCTTGGTTCCTGTTCTCTCATTTTTGAGTTTACGCCAAAAATGAGATAACCCTAAGAAAATTTTTAGCTGGTTTTCTAAGAATTACCTTTAAGAGAGATAATCGGGTTTTCGGGTTTCACAAGCAAGACAACATGTGTTTTGGGTGCTTCATGTTGTGTGTTCCCTGAAACCCGAAACCCACATCAAGTAAGGCGAGTCGGGTTTGCGGATCTTCCAAGCATCGGAACATGCCTTCGTCAAAACATGCCTCATGTCGCATGTCTTTCGATCCCCGAAACCCGAATTGCCTAAGTCCTTCATGTCGGGTTTTCGAACTTAGAAGCATCTAAACATCTCATGCATCATGTCTCATGTTTCTCGGAACCCGAAACCCGAAATGCATCATGTCTCATGTTTCCGGAACCCAAAACCTGAAATGCATCATGTCTCATGTTTCCGGAACTCAAACCCGAAATGCATCATGTCTCATGTTTCCCGGAACCCGAAACCCGAAATGCATCATGTCTCATGTTTCCCAAAACTGAAACCCGAAATGAAGCAAATCCTTTGTTATAGGTTTTGGATGCTCTAAGCATGATGACATGTCATTAATGTCCAGTTGTTTGGCAGTTGGTACACATGTCAAGTGAGGTGTATTAGCAATCATTCCAATGCACCAGATGAAGCTAAGATGTAAGGCACAATCTGGAAGTTCTAGGAATTCTAAGACAAGCAAGCTGCGCTGGAGGAAGACAAGGATGATGAAACAAAATAAGCATAATGTTTCATGTCATTTCAATCTTGAAATTGACATGTCTTTTTCATTTTTGTTTCGTCACATAGGAAGCAAATTTTGACTTGGTCTCCTGCGTGAGAGTCAAGCAAAATAGGACTCTCGTTAAAAGACTATTTTCTAGGATTTATCCTATTTTCTCTCTACTCTTTTCTATTATAAATTAGGGATGTGTGTACACTCTAAAGGGTCGAGATTTTTGAAATATTGGGAGCTATTGGGAAGAAGAAAAACTTTGTGTTTTCTTTTAATCATTTTGAAGAATAGGAGTTGATATTATTTTGCAAACTTTGTGTTGTGAGATATATCTTTCTTAAGACATTGTTCTTACGTTCATAATCTTAAGCTATTCTTTGTTTAGCATCTTGGTGTTTCTAATCATTTCAGACATTATATTTATGATCTAAAGCTCGTATGATTATTTCGTGCTCTGTGTTTACTCGAAAGAAAATACGTTTCTCTCATTTCCTTTCCATTGTGTTTCTTTCATTGTAATAATTTCCTACCCAGTCCATTTACAAAAATAACATCTTCGCATCGTGTGGATGTGGATTTCGGATTCTATCCCAACCCCAATGGTTAGATTAGTGTGAATACTGTATATATTGTTTTTGCTTTGTGTTTTAGATTAGTAATAAGCGGGCAAATCACTGTCTTTGAGGAGGGATTTAATCCCATATACTGTGGTTAAACCTCATATTTTGGATTGACAAAATATCCAACCAACAGCTTCCTTACATTTCCTTTCTAGCTGCAAGACAAAGGGTTCAATGTGTTTTAGGTTTGTAAGGTCCTTCCGTAACGAGTTCCATTGGGCTCTTGGTTCCCGTGAGGGTCTTGGGTCCCAACAAAAGAATCTAGGTAAGGAGGCTAGTGTTGTGTGGTGATGCAGGTGACAGGTAGAATGATGGAGCTAGTTCCCTGGGGACTTATGTTCCACACATGGCCATCGATATTGTATGAGGAACGAACGACGTAGGAATAAGAGGGATCGGTGGAATTGTTCCACAGTTCCAACCAATATCTAAATCTCCGCCCCAAAGTAAACCAATGACCCTTACGGCCAAAGTGGACCCAAAAGGCACACGTAAAATAGTTCCGAGTTCCATGAGTTCTCCGAATACCCAAAATACCTGCACCGTAGAGAAAAAATGATTATTAGGGATTGTAGCTACGTGCTTGAAACTGTGTTCCTCCTCGACCCCCTTAAATCTGCATGGCCATAACTTTTGCTCCACAACTCCAAATTTGACAAAATTGGTACCATTGGAAAGGTATATTCATCCTTTACACCATATCAAATGAAAATATTAATTTTGGTGAGGGTATCTAAGTGAAAAGAGGAAAAATATTAATAATTAAATAACACAGTTCTAGGTTGTTCAACCACCACATTTGGTGAGGTATGGTGCCCATTTCTTCTCCCACAAGCAAAGTATCATTGGGGAATGGATTTGTAAGGGTGCCCATACCTATTTTTAGATAATTAATGCATGTTATTGGTGGGTGGAAGAAATAATTTGAGTTTCCAATATCTTCCCCCTCTCTCATCTTCTATATATTGTAAAAATATATCATTTGTGAAGGGGATGTTCTAAAATGTAAAGAAACTCTGTCAAAATTGTTTTTGAGCAGCTGTGAGTTGTAGACCTTCATTTTGGCTTGGAAATGTGTTCTTGTGCCTTCTTCTTCACATGTAATGGTTTGTGCATATTTTGAAAGAAATAAAATCTTTTTTTGTGGTGTTTCTCTCAACCCTAACTTATATTTTGTTGCATTTCCTTTCCTCTCCATTCTTGCTATTGTATTTTATGCATGTATTTCTCACTTGCACATTCATCTTGTTGTGTTTCATGAAGAATAGATGGTGAATGAAGTCTTGGGTATATGTCACCTCTATTTGACCTCTCCCTTATTCATTTTCTTCTCCCTTTTCCCTCATTAGAGCATCTCTACCCCTTTTCTTGGTGCTATCGCCTATTTGTTAGCTTAGGATTTTATCTTTTCATGCATTTTACTCTCTCCTCGGTCCCTTAGATTATTAGAGTAGAGATAGATGGTTGCATTTCCTTCCTTAGGAGTAGTTTAACATTATGAATAAGTAGAGGAACCGACCTTATTTGGAGGTTTGTCTCAAGTGGAAAGTCCCACAACTTGAGAGATAATCCCATGTTACCCAAAAAAACGATTGCTCATTCATCCATCATCAAAAATCAAAGGGTGTTGTTTTTGGTGATAACATATACTTCTAATTCTACTCGACACATATCGATTTCCATGAGCATTATAACATACATTGTTTTTAGATCATATGACAACATCACCTAACTTTGACCAAGTCTTTGATTCAGTGCAACAAGGTACATACATGTCATGTTATAAATTTATAAGTTATAAAATGATAATCTCTTAGCATATTTTAAATTTTACTTGAGTTTTACTTTGTTATGCATGACATGTTTTTATAGTTATTGCGACAAAATTTAACGAAGAGGGAACAAACTACTTCTTGTCTCTTTGTGTAGAGGAAAAAAAATGAATTCCACAATTGTTGATGGCGAAAACCTTGAGTATCCCACTGGATTAGTGGTAGTCACTGGAACTTGGATTCGACGATATCCTATCAAAAAAATCAAATACTTGGTTGTTTGAAGACTATGAAATACATAGAAAGATACTTCACTATTCACATTTGGTTCTTGCAAAAAATATTTAGTTGATCAAATATTGAGGTAGGCCATCAAACAAGAATCTATGGAAGGTTCATGAATCAAGATCATGAAACAATTCTCACTACTATCAAGAGTAGAGTTGATCCTTGCGGTTCATTGGATTGAATTTCCAAAGGTATGTTCACTTAAGATTAGATATACATCTACATGAATTTAATTTGAATATTTACTTTAATGATTTTGTTTAAATTTTGTAGGTTTTAAAATTCTATTTAATTGTTTACTAACATGTTTATGTAGGTTAGTGGTGCCAAAAAGCTTCCACCTTCACATGGTTGGCATTGTTAGTAGAGAATTTCTTATTCTTGAAGCTAAGAGAAGCTAAGGGAAATTAAATATTGGAATGAAAAACAAACAAAAATTCTCATTCAACCACATATATTGTATGAAAAATCTCTTCTTATAATTCTCATTTCACTAACTATATTGTATGAACAATCTCTTCTTAACATGTTTCCTAGTACTTGTTTTACATTGAAGGATTTTAGGCACTGAAATGAATCCTTTCCTAGCATTTACCAAGACACCTCGATACATGGGCACAATTAGTTAGGTGCCAGGAGATTTTGTTTACAAAATTTTGCACTAGACATCCTTATAATGACTCACACTGTAGTATTCGACACAATTGAAAACAATAGGATAACGGAGGACCAAATTGAAATGGCAAAAATAGAGACATAATTTCATAGAGGGTCCCAACATGGAGGTGTAGGATCAAACAAGACCTTTCAAGGTGCCACGGAGATCGAGAAATCACTCAACAAACTTATAGCCTTTTTTTCTCTCAAGGCTCTTAAGGAAGTACGCTCGACCAATAGTAGTCTTTGGGAAGCACCGACATAATTGGGCACAAAAAGAAAGCCTCATATAAAATTTACTAGCCCACTCCGATGCGTGGATGCGGTTGGTTTGGTGTCATGAGCTTTCATTTGAAAAATATTGCATTGTACATCCTTACATTGACTCACACCGCAAAGTATTCATCATGTAACACCTTGAACAAAATGTTATATTTCTATTGCATTCAAGCGTTGACATGTGATTTTCTCAAATTAGGTGTGTTTCCTTGATGCTTGAAACTCATGCTTGTTATGGATAAATCATCTCTGCTCTTGGATTCATTGGACTGAAATTATATGGCTTTCAGGAATCCATTTTCACTTCTTGTTGATAAGCTGCAATCGGATTTTTAGAGTTGCAAACTTATCTCTTTTGACTGACTCATCCTTGGATCAATTTCAATGATCCAAGGAATGCTTTAAATATTATTAATAGATTGAATGGTAAATTGACATTCATTGGTTAAAATACATAATGGACTGAACTTGTGTTTGTTGCAAATTCTTTATTATCTTGAAAGACCGTGCTTGCACTCTGTTGTGTGTTGTGCTCGCTCTGCTTGATTGACCTTTGCAGGGTGCTTAATGGCATTAAGGGAAATAGAAACCTGCTTCAGGATTCTTGAGAAAGAAATAATATAACATGTCCTATATCTAATAAAGTCTATCCTAATGGGATTTGAGACTCAGGTAAATTTTCCTAACTCCTTCTACGCCACTCTACGTGGGATGACATCCTAACCTAAGTTGTTAATACTAAGTTAGTATGTAGGGAAATAACCTAAGGGATGCTAAGTTATTTCTAACCTATTGCCTAATACTATTTGGTTAAGCTATGTCCTAACCTAAGGTGGCAATCTATTTGATTGAAGGTTATATCCTAAGGTTATACTTTTAAATTAACCTAAGATCTAACCTAAGCAAATTGAATCTATCCTAAACTAATGGGTATGAAAGGGAACCTAAGGGTCGATTGGTAAGTGGGAGCTAAGCGGCGGTTCCTAAGCTTTTAATGAGATGTGATTTTGATTTGATTTGGTATTAAGGCATGGAAGTACTGCTAGTTTGGCAGGCTTAGTTAAAGTTTAGTGGAACCTACGTGGAGGCATCACTAAGTTTAGAAATGCATGTGGAAGTTCAATTTGGTCTCGCCAACTTTGGATGGCGTGGAAAGAGAGATAAGTGGGAATATGCAATTTAATGTCATTAATTCGCCTTGGTTTTGGTGAGCAAACCATCTTGGAAGGCATGCTAGCGGATTTGTTTGGGGTTGTTTTGTTTTGCATGCTTCATGATTTTTGCTCTGCATGGAGCTATTTGGTTCTTTGAACTAGCAGTTCGATCTGCACTTTGTGGCTATTTTTGATTTCTCTGATCTATTTTTGATTCGAGGAAAGTATATGAGGCATTGTGGAAAAAGATTATGGTTGGTTGATCTTGCTTGGAGAAGAAGAGGTGTTGGAAACTCAGCTGGAAGTCTTCTTCGAATCGGCAGAAGCACTATCAGGCATGATAGGCTCTACCCATTAAGATTTCTTACTTTCTTCTAAATGATTCATTAAAACAACTCTGCTCGCTAGAGATATATTTTTGCATGATATGTCTAGTTATTTACTTGCATGCTTTCATGAAATCTATGTGGTTTTTGGAATGTGAATCCATTGTTGTTAATGGTAGTTTTTGGGAACTTTCTCTGTACTAGTTATTAGAGGTAGTCATGTGAATTTGTATTGAAGCTCTGTAACTTGTACTTAAAGCTCTAAAATTTGTATTGAAGCTTTATTTCTAGCATTCGAGACTGATGTTGAATGAATTGGCTTGTTGCTTGTATGGTTTTGAATCTCTGTTTAGTCTTGTGTTTCTTGAGCTTGAAGTGGAGCTCCGTAGTTGTTCTAAGCTTGTATTGAAGCTTTGGGATTTGTTATGAGTTTTTATTGGGACTTTGTGTTTGTTTTGGACTGTGTTGGAACTAAGAGTAGTTCTGAACCTTTGGTTGAATCTTCGTATTCAACAACTATACTCATATACAGTTCTTACGAATACTGAACTTACTTGTTGAGTGGTAGAGTTTTGTTCTGTACTTACGTCCTGAACTGGAATTTTATTCTCATTTAAGGATTTGAGAATACTTGGACTCATTTTAGAGCATTGGTGTTTTGGTTTTGAGCTTGTATTTAGGGCTTCATGTTTTCTTATAGGCTCGTATTGATCTTATGTTTGTTTGAGCCGTTGTTAGAGCCTTATAAATTTTGAACTTATGTTTGAACTTATTCATATTAATTTCTATTCCATTATTGCATGTTTTGGATTTATGATGGAATCAACGTGTTTACCTATATTGTGAGTTGGGTTTGGTTGGTTTTTGGTTTTAAAATCTTTATTCTCTTTTACGACTGTCTACTTGATAGGGGCTTGAGAGTTTAGTTTCGGTTTGAAGTTGATTTGGTAATCTCCTTGTAATCTCCTTCGTGCTGCTCCTTGAGTGTGATTGGTTTTTGTGCTTCATCCTTTGGACTGTAAACCTTCTTTGAATTCGATAGGGTGAGAGAAATTGAAGTTTAACCTATCCTTCTCTGTTCTGAGCGAACCCGTGTCTTGTGGAAAGCTTGATTGTTTTTGTTCTTAATATTATAAGGAACGGGAATTATGTCTTGTAATGGGTTTGGTTGGTCTTTTGATCATTTGGAACAGTCGAGTAAAGTTTTGAAGTTACGGGAATGATGTATTACTCTCTTTGGACCTTCTTAATTGGTTTCTTGGGTTTTATTGGAAGTTGAATTTAAAACCTAGAATATTGAATCTTGTTTAAAGTATATATATATATATATATATATATTTATCTCTGTTCGATAATTTTTATATATTTTTCTTGTTTGGGACATGAACTACATACTTCTTGTATCGAGTTGTTAAAGCCGTGTAATAAGAATTCAATTCTTGAGTTTGCAATTCCTTCTGCACTTTTATATCTTCTCTGTTTGTGGATTCTTATTCCTTGAGGGGATCATAGAATGAATCTTTGGGTTTTAGGAAGAGAAATGAATATGAACCATGGGGACAGTATATAGTTAGGGACTGTACTATGTATTTCTTTCTGAGATTTGAATTTGTACTTGAGCTTGGAGAATGGGAATAGGAAACCAGTTGTAAGATTTGTGATGAAAGTATGTAGTGTGAATTCTTTTTACTGTACATTCAGTTTTGTGTTCTCTTTTGGGGAACTAGATAAGAAATTCTAAGTATAAATTAGATGAGGGATTTCATTTCATAGTATAAATGAAATGAAATATGGAATGGGTCTTTTCTTTTGAGATCCTTTTTATGTTGACTGTATAAGTTCATAGACTGAACTTCTCTTTATTTGACTCTCTTCTGAGATGGAAATTTCTTGTGGATTGGTTAAGAGATTTAGTTGCTAAAGTATAGCTTGGATTTGTGGGCAGTCTGGTTTCAGATCTTTGCATTATATCCACTAACAGATAGAAGTTAGTAAGGATTTTTGTTAGACTGTTTTGTTTCCTAATCTTCTTGGATTGAATTGGGATTCTTGTTTAGTTGTTGTCTCTTTATTTATGGACTCCTCTTTGGTTATATTTGGACTGAGGCAGTGTTGTGTGTACTAAACCTGATTCCTCCTTCAGATGAATTATGTCTGAGGAATAGGTATGTATTGATTCTCTTCTTTTGTTTATATGGAAAGATGAAGCATACTAATTTGAGCTATGTTGTAATTAACTTCTTTTGCTGTTGGAAAAGATAAATGTGTATTTCTATTCTTATGGAATTATGAAATAATTGAATGACAAGACTTGTTTACTATTTTAAAGTAATTGATAGGATCAATTAAATCTTGTGATATAATTCTGATGTTGCAGATTATATTATGCTCTTTTCTTAAAAGTGAATTCAGATTCTCATAATTGTACTTCTTTCTAGATGTTATTACTTATGATTGTTTGTATGATGTATATTAATTGTTTCATTAAAGCAGAGTTGTTTAATGAAACAATTAGTGGAATGCACTTTAATGCTTAGTGCTTATCATGCTCAGTTCATTGAACTGACCCGTGCTAGCAATTTTGTAGATGGACATCGTAAGTGATAAAATAAGACAAGAACTTTCATGTTGTATTGGGCTTATTTAATTATGGATCTTATGCAAAGAGTTTCGATTCATTCTTGAGTTGTATTGAAAAAGAAAATTTGTATTCTTTTTGGAATAGAGGTTGTTTGTTATACAATATGCCTGAAATGCATAGTCTTGTAATTTATAGTTTTATAATGATGAATTGAAAATTGGAGATTTACTTGTATTGGTTGTGTAAATTATCTTGTATTTATGAAGAAGATGGAAATCCTATCTTGATGATATTCTTCATATCTGTTATATGCTTAATTCGGATAAACTTGATCAGTTGGATAAAGGGAATTAGTTCAATTTCCCTTATTAAGATGCAGCTTGTTAAGTTGCATAAGATAACGATCTTTATCTAAACAATTCTAACATAGTAATGGAATGTGTAATGAATATGCAGTAAAACTATAGAAATTGTGAAAGATAAGAAGGGTATGACAAACCCTAAAGAGTCTTCCTCGCTCAAAGGAATGTAATCTAAAGAATGGTGATATGATCGTTAATCATTAGACTTCATTTCCTATAAAGTCTACTATAGTTGAACCTATTTGGTTGCTACACCTTCTTTGAATGGTTAAGTTACATTATAATGGAACTTATGATGTTGTTGTCTTGTTTTTGGATATCTATTTGTTAAGCCAAGTAAAATGAACATAAAAATCAATCATAAGTTAAGGAAGTTCTTTAATGACTAATAAATCAAATATAGAAAAGAACTTATGGAGTGTTGGATTAGGGTTTAGCAGGGTTGTTGTAATCTATGTAATAATCCAAATTAATAATGTATTAATAACCTCCTTGGGGTATGTACATCATGATGAGGTAGTTTCTATAGGATGTTGGCACACACCAACTATAGGATTGTACCTTTGAGAAGACAAGGGTCTTCTCAAGGATACATCGTTAGCTTTACTTGTGGCAACACCCTTCTGCATTGATCATCTAGATCTACACACAAATATGGACTTGAACTTAGTTTCTCTCTAGGTCAAGTTAGTAGCATGTTTAGGATAGGTAGTAGCTTTCAATGGCTCAGGGTACCTTGGCACATCCGGTTGACTTAGGTCAACCGAGTATGCCCATATACCCTAAGACATTGTGAGCGTCTTCCTATAATAAATTATGTTTCTAACTCGGGCTAGGGTTAAACCTTGGGCAAGTGGACTGACGGTAGTCAGTAAAGACCATTCTAGATAACAAAAGAGTGAGGTGAAGGACATATTCTAGAATGACGAGTATGTCATCTAGGAATAGTAACATGAACAATATGTTGAAAATCTTTGGCCAAAGTATCGCAAGTTACTGTTGGTTGCGTTGTCCTATGTCACCTAGTTTAAAGTAACATGATGTCAGATGAATATTAGTAACAAATATTCAGATAGGTTCTTTAAAACAGATCACTTAGTACCTGGAATAGGGTAGGAGAACCAAGTATACGTAGTATACATAAAGTATTCTATACTTTAAGTTAACATGAGAGATCGGTTGGTAACCGAGTCATGGAATGAGAGATCGGTAGCATACCGAGTCATTACAACTGCATATGGTTATCTGTTATGAAATTGATTGGCATGGAATGTGTGTTCTAAATGATGTTTTATTTAGAATAGAGAACATTATGTTTAAATTTTTTCCCCTTGTTTCTAAAGTCTTAAAATGGGAATGTTCCACATCGGGGTCAGCGAAATAATAAGAAAACAGGAGGAGTGAATTGAGATGGGGAAAACTGAGAATTTTTTTGTAGAGGGTCCCAACATAGAGGTGTAGGATCAGAAAAGACCTTTCAAGGTGCCACGGAGATTGAGAAATCACCCAAAAAATTTATAGCATTTTCTGCTCTCGGGGCTCTTAAAGGAATATGCCATGCCAACGTAGCTAGGAAGCAGCTTGACATTGTTGGCCACAAAAATGAATCCTTGCCCAACATTTACCAAGCCACCCTGACATGTGGGTACAATCGGTTTGGTGCTAGGAGCTTTCGTTTGCAAAATATTGAATTGGAAAATTTTATACTGACTCACACTGTAATGTTCAGCATGGTTCCAAAAAATAGGACAACGGGAAGAATGAATTGAGATGAGGAAAACTGAGACAAAATTTTGTAGAGGGTCCTAACATGAAAGTATAGGATTAGACAAGAACTTTCAAGGTGTCATGGGGACTGAGAAATTACCCGAAAAACTTATAGTATTTTTTCCTCTCAGAGCTCTTAAGGGAATATACCTCACTAACATAGTCAGGAAGAACCAACATATTTAGGCACCAAAATGAAGCCTCACCCAACATTTACCAGGACACCCGACATGTGGGCACATTCGATTTGGTGCCAAGAGATTTTGTTTACAAAATATTGCATTGGAGAGCCTTATATTGACTCACACTACATTATTTGACATAGTTGTAAACAATAGGACAACGAGAGAACCAAATTGAGATGGGTAAAACTGAGACATGATTTTGTAGAGGGTCCCACTACGGAGGTAGAAGATTAGATGATACATTTCAAGGTGTCATGGAGATTGAGAAATAACACAGTAAACTTATAGCTTGTTCTCTTAGGCCTCTTAAGGGATCATGTGCCCAAACTATGTAACCAGAAGCACTTTGGATCATTGGGCATAAAAAAATCCTCCCAACCGTTTACTGTGCCACCACTGATGAATGGGAGAAATTGGTTTAGTGGCATGAGATTTCATTTGAAAAATATTGCATTGGAGAACCTTACACTTACTCACACTTTGTAATATTCAACACAATTACAAAAAATAGGGCAACAAGAGGATTGAATTGAGATGGGGAAAATTGAGACATGATTTTGTAGAGGGTCCCAATGTGGAGGTGTAGGATCAAAATGGACATGGAATGGAATTTTCTAGTCTGGAAAAAACAAAATAGGTGCATGTAAAATTTTATCCTTCGAACTTCAAAGGCATCTGTGCATTGTGTGGTCCATTGTATTTGCTTGTTTGTTCTTTTCTTTAGCAACTCCTCCAAAGGTGCACTTATCTCCGCATAATTTCTTATGAATTTTCTATGATATCCAGATATCCAATAATTTTTTGAATGCCTTTACGTGTTTTGGGAGGATGCAAATTTACAATCACAAAAGTTTTTATTGAATCAATCAACATTCCCTCTTTGTAAATTATATGCCCCAATAATGTTCCAAATGGAGTTAGAAATATACATTTCTTTAAATTGAGAGATATTTGTAATGCTCTGCATCTCTGAAACATCAATCTCAACACTTGAATATGGTTTTTCAACAGTCCATATACCATCCAATCATCAAGATATACCTCCAAGAAGTCATGGATAAATTCCTTGAATGCATTAATCATGATTCTACTAAAAACTGTTGGTGCATTCTTTAGCCCAAATGGCATAACAATGTACATGAATGAACCCCATTCCATAGCAAAAGTGGTATTTGGTTGGTCTTTTGGGGAAATTTTAACCTGATGGTAACCAAAGAAACCATCAGTGAAAGAATAGACTTCTCTTCCTGCAACATTCTCCAACACTTCTTCTGTAAATGACATCGGGAATGGGTCATGTACACAAGCTTTATTAAGCTCTCTATAGTCCATGCATATTCTTATTTCTCTTGTCTTCTTGTTTTGAATCACCATTGGACTTATCCACTCTGAATCTTCAATAGGTTTTATAATTCCAGCATTCAACATTTTATCTATTTCAGTCTTCACTTTAACTTTTAGGTTGGGGTTTAACCTATATGGCCTCTTTTTCAAGGGTTTGAACCCTTCCTTGATTTATATCTTCATGGTGCCAAATTATTATTTTATACCCCTTAAATCCTTGAAATCCTTGGGAAATATGTCTTGGAATTCTTGAAGAAGTTATATTACTTTGGCCACTTCTTCTTCTGACCAATAGTCTCCTATCTTAGCAAGCTTCTCATCTCCATTGGTGCCAATATTTTTAGTTCTTATCTTTAGAGGCTAGTAATAATACTTGTCTTCTTCCACCTTGGTCTCCACTACTTCCCTTTCTCCTTCAATTGTTTTATATCTTAGATTCTCAAGCCTTTCATCTCTCTCCTACTTCTCCACTTCAAAGCAATATGCCATTTTTGGATTTTTGTTTAGATTTTCTTACCTTGGTGGATTTTTAATTTCCGGTGCCTTCTGGTGAGGACTCGATCTCATCTTCTTAAGGGGTTAAGAATATAAAATTCCTAATCTTATATAGGGCCCGAAGGATGTTAAGGTCTACATCCTAGAAGTTGAATGTGTGGCAAAAATATTTCACGATCTGGTCCCAACTTCTTGTCTCTCGTCTGAGTTCTTGATGCGTATACCAGGACTGTAGTATGGGTTCTAGTGTTCATATGAATAATTATCTCCATACCAAGGGATAATGTTCTCCGTAGATTTTCCAGTGTCTTTCACAGGTTTGTATGTGCCTTTGAGGATCACTTTCACCAATATATTTAGGTATTGTTATGTAATAACCTTCACTCTCCAAAAACTTGTTTTGAGCAATGTAGTTAACAAATTCCAATGAGAGATGTTAGGTTTGTGGGTTTCCCACCATCTTGCAAGGCATTAATTGTTAGGGTGTCATCCAGAGCTTCCATTCTTGCTTTTTCATTTGGAAATATTCACTCCATTTTATCCAAATAACCCTCTAAGTCTCCAAACCTTGAGTACTTAGGTAAATTTTGGTGGGAAGCCCCACGGATTAATCTATATACCCTTTTGATGGGAATTTATTTGATTTCTTCTTTGGTAGAATGGTATCCATCTTCTTCCTCAAATTTATCTTTTGCAGGCCAAAAAATATCATTCACGATATCATCAACATCTAATGTAATCACCCACGGCGGTACTCTTCTTGCATAATGTAATTTTCTTGTTCTAGATTCTGGGAATCCATGTATCCATGCTTCTATAACATTATCTGAAATTTCAATTGTAGACTCAATTTTAATTGATATTTCTCCATCTGAATTTGGTTCAAAATCCTTCTCAATATTAGAAAATTTGTTCAAGGCATATACTCCTTGGATGTCATTGAAATATTCTCCTTCCGTATCATGCCATACTTCTTCAACCCACGCAACACTCATCCCTATTGATTAACTAAAATGTGAAATTTTAATGTTATTCTATAGTTAATCTAAGTAGATACGAAATGCAATAAATGTCATAAGCTAAAATATTGATGCTAAATATTTTATTTTGATATTTAAATGAAATGAAATAATGAAAATGAGAGGGATAAGATACTAACCTAACTATGACCTACCTCGTAGTGTGCCGGAATTGAACAAGAGGATGTGCGGAAAGGATAGAATGTGAAGGTGTTACCATGGGAATTACATGAATTGAAGATCCGCTGACTAGGGCACTGAGAGAGTACTAGGGCACCTGCAGGTGCCCTGGTTTGTAATCTTAGCACTCTAGTCTCGTAGAAAATCTTAGGATCTGAATATGACAATGTCACTAGGTTTTCACAGTGTATTTATCCTTGTCACATAGTTATCGCAATATGTTTGCTTATGTCACCATGAATCTGATGTGAAGATCTACCTATAAAACCCCATACAAAGCATCAAACTCTTGAAAAGAAAGATGCGTATGAAGGGGTTGGAATGACCTTAGTTGCCACAATGACGGACTTATAACTAAGTATTGCACTACTTTCTAAACCCAATGTAGTTTTGTGTGCTTGTGTGTGCAATTATGTGCCTAGGGTACCCTAGCGCGAACGATGCAGAAGTAGGGGGCAATAACTAGATGTAAAATGCAAATGGTGAATAGAATAGAATGAATACAACCCTTTCCCCCAATGCTTGTGTGATCTAGATGTAAATGATGCCCAAATGCAGTCCTTTGCCTTAGTAGATAGCTAACTCTTGATAGTAAATAGTCCACCCATAATATGGTGAGTATGCTATGTTTATATAGGAATCTCTTGCTCAAATTTTGACACTAATGATCCGACATGCCAACTACTACCTAGGGAATGAATGGGAAAATGAAAATACGATCTCAAATAGATAAATTAGACCCAAGTGTTATGATGACCGGTGAACCCATGGGTTCCCCATCACTATCCTAGCGCCCTAATCGAGACTAGAGATGAAAAATGAATAAATAATGACACATGATACTCCCTGAGAGATGACCAAAACCATGTAAAAAAATGAAAATCATGCAAGAAAAATGATGACGACGAACGCATAACCAATGACAAGACTAGGGGATAGTTCATTAGTGAATAATTTTATTATGCGAAGATCCATATATAAAATAACATACTTGGCGATATAAATGTAATAGTAAGTGCATGATTTTGTGACTACATTTTCCCCCACTTTATGTTGGTGAGTAGAAAGCTCGGTAACATAAAGTAAATAGAGATGCATACCTGAGAGAAGTCAGAGAAGCCCATGTTGTAGTAGAATGTGCATATGTGTAGTAGAATCATGATAAAAGAACCATATAGTGTGCCGAACCATGGATCCACGTGTTGATCCATGCAACGTAATGAGAATCACATTGTCGTAATGAAGTGCACTAAATAAGAGTGATGATAGAAATGTGAGATGATTTATGATTTTAAACGTTGTATGATGATGATGAGATGGGGTAGGGAGTGATTAGTTCCCAACCCGAATGCGTGTATATAAATAATTAACTAGAGGATTTGGGCATCCTATTGCTAGAGGAAGAGTGTAGGGAGAAAAGTGTGTTATTCTCCAATCTCTAACTACATCCTCAAGATCTAGTTTCATTTGCATGACAGATTGAGATCAAAAGACTTTATGGTTTTGGATCCGTATAATTTTGTTCAAATAGTTGACCCATATAAGAGTGGTATAGGGAAGGAACTCTTACCCCCACTCCACAGGTGTCACCGCAATGTGATAGCTTCCAAGTTAGGTCATCTAGAATGAAACACAAAATGTAGATTGGCTTCCAAGTTAGGTCATCTAGAAGAAAACAAAAAGATATATGATGGCTTTTAAATTAGGTCTTCTAGAAGTAAATGCAAAGATATATGATGGCTTCTAAGTTAGGTCATCTGGAAGTAAACATAAAATGTAGAATGTTAGGAAATAAGGGATAAGATATGTGGAATAATCCCTCACATAATCGTAATAGTAGAAACTAATATGTAGAAAATATTACAGATCTCAAATAAAAGTGCATAATAAAATAACACAACATAAAGAGACAATATTTAACGTGGTTCACCCAATTTGGGTTACGTCCACTAAGAATAACTTGCTCAGATTTTATTACAAGCCACCGCTCTCTCAATACAATACCCATATCTATTTCAAGCTATGCTAAACAAACTCTACTGAAATTCACACCCGAATTCAAAACACATCTACAATGTTACATTATACCTACCCTATGCATAAAAACATATAAGTAGATAATCGCTAAGTAGTTTTACAAAACCGTGGGTATTAAAACCATGGTCCAAAATTGTCCCATAAACATATAGGTCAAAAATCCCACCCATATGAGAAAATCACGTTTCTCGATATATCGCACGTTTTAAGGCAAAATGTTTTTTCGGGGCTGCACCCTCAACCCTCAAGCTACTGGGCTGCCACGCTGCACCCCCGCTCGGGGGCTTGACTCGGCCCCGAACCCTAGTGAGACAATCAGGGAAAGTGTACACTACTCTTAGTGTACAATATTTAACACTTTCTCACATGAAAATAAGCTCCACAACCTAATAATCTCCCACTTGGAGACTAGTTTTCCTCTGAGCAAGCTTCTCAACCCTTCACAAGTTTTCATGAAGACCAACCAAAGCTAAACATAGCTTCAATTTTTCCCTTGTGACCACCTTGGTCATCATGTCTACAGGATTCTGACTGGTATGAATCTTCTCCAGCTTTAACTTCTCTTCCTCCAAAGCTGTCCTAATGAAATGGTACCTTAACTATATATGCTTTGTCCTAGAGTGAAAAGTAGAGTTCTTAGCTAGGTGTATAACACTCTGACTATCACTATGCAAATTTCCTTCCTCCTGCTTATGCCCCAACTCCTCAAGTAATTTTTGTAACCAAATCATTTCTTTGCTTGCCTCTGTGGTAGCAACATACTCAACCTTTGTGGTTGACAAAGCCACCAACTTCTATAGTCGTGAAATCCAGCTCACTGTTGTCCCACCTACAGTGTAAACATAACCTATTGTGCTCCTCCTGCTGTCTACATCTCCAGCCATATCTGAATCTACATAACCACACAAAGTGGTGTCTGATCCACTGTAGCACAAAACTGTCCCCATGGTCCCTCTCAAATACCGAAGGATCCACTTTATTGCTTGCCAGTGACCTTTACCTGATCACTCATAAATTTACTCACCACTCCCACTGCATGGGAAATATTAGGCCTAGTGCACACCAAGACATACATCAAATTTCCCACCGCTGATGAGTAAGGTACCCTGGACATTTGGTTTCTCTCCTACTCTATCTTGGGACACTACTCCTTTTATAACTTGAAATGGTCTACCAAAGGAGTCCAAACCGGTTTAACATCCTCCATATTAAACCTCTATAATAATTTCTTAATGTACTCTTCCCCGAGATAAAGTAAACTTCCGTTCCTTCCTATTTCGAGATATCCTCATACCAAGGATTTGTTTGGCTTCCCCAAATCCTTCATAGCAAAGGATTCACTTAGTTACTTCTTGAGTACTTTTATTTCTTGCAGGTTTTTACTTACAACCACCAACATGTCATCCACATACGTACACATGATAATATAACTTCCATCTTCAAATTTCTTTGTATACACAAATGGTCGAATGACATCTAATATAACCATGTTCCATCATGAAGCTATCAAATTTCTTATACCATTGAAGTGGAGCTTATTTCAATCCATATAAGCTCTTCTTCAATTTTCACACCATCTCTTGTTTACCTTTGACCTCATATCCTTTTGGCTGCTGGATATATAGATCCTCCTCCAAATCACCATGGAGAAATTCGGTCTTTAAATCAAGCTGCTCTAAGTGCAAGTCTTCTGTTGCAACTATTCCAAGAACACTTCTAATAGAAGTCATTTTTACTACAGGAGAAAAAATCTCATCAAAATCTATACCTTTTTTCTATGCAAACCCCTAGACCACCAACCGGGCCTTGTATCTTTTCTTGCCTCCTTCCTCTTTGACTCTAAACACCCACTTGTTGTGTAATGCTCTTTTTCCTTCGGTAGCTTCACCAAATCCCATGTTTGGTTCTTCATGAGAGCCTAATGCTCCTCATCCATGGATTTCTCCCACTTCTTCCTGGCATCTACCTTTATTTCTTCATCAAAGCTCTCTAGCTCTCCACTATTAGTGAGTAATAAATAATAAAGAGGAGTAAAATGTTTAGGTTCTCTTCTTACCCTAGAAGACCTCCTCAATATAGGAGTTTGGGGTTCCTGTTGAGGAGGATCCTGAACTAATTCATGTGTCACTTTCCCATCCGGAAGATCCTCTACCGCTGCATATTATTTCTTAGATTCTTCCCTATTTTCCTATAAATGCCGCTTATACATTACTTTCTCATTAAATACCACATTCCTAGATTGAATGATTTTCTTGTCCTTAATACTCAAAAATTTATATCTAAATTCATCACCACCATAACCAATGAAAGTACATTTTTCATATTTAGCCTCTAGCTTGGTCATATCATCCTTATCTATATGGACAAACAACTCACATCCAAAGACTCTAAGAAATGAATTATCAACTTTCTTACCATACCAAGCCTCCTCGTATGCCTCCATTCAAGGCACTTGAAGCTCCTCTCGCTTTATCAAGTACACATCTATGTTCACCACTTCTACCCAAAAAGAAAGAAGCGCTTCGCATGTAACCTCATGCTCCTAGCACGTTCCATTATTGTTCTGTTCATCCTTTCTGACACCCTATTTTGTTGTGGAGTTCCTAGAACCGTCTTTTTCCTATGGATTCCATTCTTAGAACAATAATCATCAAATTCATTGCTGCAATACTCCCCTCCATTATCTGACCTGAGACATTTTAGCTTAAGACCTGTTTCATTCTCTACTAAGGCTTTCCATTTAACAAAAGTGTCAAATACATCAGATTTGTTTCTAATACAATAAACCCAAACTTTCCTTGTTACATCATCAATAAAATTAAAATAATAAATTAAACCCCTAAGAGATGATACCATAGCCAACCCCCACACAAAGAATGCACTAGCTCTAACTTACTATCTTTCTTTGTAGGTCCAACATTGAGAAACCTTACTCACTTTTGTTTCCCATATATGCAATCCTCACAGAACTCCAAACCTATTTCTGTATATCCAAGAAAATCCTTCTTTATGATCTCCATGCCCTTATGGCTCATATGACCGAGCCTATAGTGCCACAATGTTGTATCTACTTCTGAAGCCACAAGATTACAAACATTAGTGTTATAAGTGGTTAAATACAAGGTTCTAACCTTATTACCTCTTGCCACCACAAGAGCACCCTTGGTAACCTTCCAAGAGTCCGCTGTAAATATCATAGTACAACCATCACTTCCCAATTGCCCTGCCGATATCAAATTTCATCTTAATGTAGGCACATGTCTGACATCCTTCAATAGCCAAGTATTCCCATTCTACATCTTAACTTGAATATAACATTTTCCAACTATGCTTTAAGGCTCATCATCACCAAGAAAAACATGCACAAAATATTCTTGAACATAATCAACAAAATAATGCCTATGTGGAGCAAAGCATGGAAAGAATCCCCGAATCTAAAAACTAAGATTCGCATAATATTGTGCAAAGAAATAATCAAAGCATCCTGACATACATTACTTGTTGCCACATTTGCCTCCTTATTTTCTTCCTATTGTTTCTTCTTGTCTTGAAGCTCCCAACAATCCTTCTTTACATGCCCAGACTTTCCACAAAGCACGAGATACTATCTTGCTTTTATATTTTGACCTTGCTCGATCCTTTGATTTTCCACAGCCTTCCTCTATTCTTTTGTTTCCCTCTAGTTTCCACTATCAAAGAATTCCATGAAGTAGAAGATTCCTCGAGCTTTTTCTTCACATTTTCTCACTTAGAATCACCCTACAACATCCTCAAACTTCAACTTTGAGTTAGGCTGAACTCGAGTTGCTTACCGTCATTACTGCATTATTCCAACTCTCGTCAAAGAACACAAACTAATAAAGCCCTAACTTCTTCATCAAATTCTATTGTAGAATCAAGCTAGCATATTTACAACCTTATTAAAATCATTTAAATGATCTTCTACTCAACCATTCTCGAGACATCTTCATATTAAACGAATTTTTCATTAAAAATATCTTACTTCGTAGAGGGTTTTTCATATAACCTCCCTAATGCATCCATCAACTCTTTTGTAGTCTTTTCCTTTGAAACATTAAATAATACCGAAGATGCAAGACACAACCGGATTGTCCCAAGTGCCTTCTTATCCGTAAAAATCCCATTCCGCATCCATCATGCTCGAGGGTTAATTCACCTTCTCGACATAATGTAATATAAAGATCCTTCGATAAAGGTAATCTTCCATCTCGCATCTTCCAAAGACTGAAATTCTACTCGTTGAATTTATCAACCCTTGATCTTCCATCATCTACCATAGCTCCCACTAAATATAAAAGTTTCCTATGATTCAACACTTCATAAAACCAAACCAGCTCTAATACCAATTTTTAGGAAATAAGGGATAAAATATGCGGAATAATCCCTCACAAAATCGCAACAATAGAAACTAATATGCAGAAAATATTACAGATCTCAAATAAAAGTGTAGAATTAAATAACACAACACAAAGAGACAATATTTAACATGGTTCGCCCAATTTAGGCTACGTCCACCAAGAATCACAAGCTCAAATTTTATTACAAGCCACCAATATCTCAATACAATACCCATATTTGTTTAGAGCTATGCTCAACAAACTCTACAGAACTCACACCCAAATTCAAAACACATATGCAATGTTACATTATACCTACCATATGCATAAAACCATATAATTATACAACTACTTAAGTAGTTTTACAAAACTGTGGGTATTAAAACCATGGGCCAAAACCTAGATCTCTTGCTTAAATTTTGACATTAATGACTGATATGTCTTGACTAGTACCTAAGGGAATGAACGAGAAAATGAAAAAGACTAACCTCAAACAGATAAATTAGATGCAAGTGTTACAAGGACCGGGCATCCATGGGCACCTCCACACTACCCTAAGCACCCTAGTCAAAGACTAATGATAACAAAGGACTAAATAATGATACCTAGTACTCCCGAGAGACGACCATAACCATGTAAACAAGTGACGATTGTGCAAGACAAATGACGATGACAACTAACTAACTAATGACAAGACTATGGGATAGGTCATTAGTGAATACATTTATTCCACAAGATCCATATATAAAATAACATACTTAGATGTGTAAATGTAATAGTAAGTGCGTGATTTTGTGACTACACCTACATGCAATGGTACATGTATGCAAATTCCATCTGCCTATACTATTACTTCCTCTTCTTGAATTTAATGTCCTAATACAATCAACAAACCATTCTAAAGCTAGAATGGCATTGTAAGATGGATTTAGAGCCACATTATCAACAACTTTAAAGTTTACTAACTTCTTGATTCCCATAAAGTTTACTTCAACATTATTTAATGCTCCTAATTGGTTGTCTTGATGATCCATCTGCTAATCCAATGAAGTATCTAGTAGGTTCCAAGGGAGGCCTGCCTAGTCTCTCCCACATAGTTTTTGACATCATGTTGACATCTACACCAAGATCAAGCAAAAATTTTGTGATAGTGGTGTCAAATATGTCTACATCCAAATAGATGGTGGATTTCTGCCATGTTCATTGAGTGTGGAAGATATTTATTTTCTTCTGGTGAGGTCTTGCTTCAACCCTTCGAACATTAAAACTTTTTTTTCTCCTTATTCCAATATTTACTTGAATTATTTCAATTTATCTATAAGACCATGTTTGATCATTAGTCTAGCTATCTCCTTTAGAGCAGTGATCTCTTCTTCCATAAAACAATTCTTTTCTATTTCTTCTTGGGTTTGTGCCTTCTTTACTACCTCTTTGCTTTTTTTCCACCTCTTTCTTATGAAGGTCTTGCCTGATGTCTTTAAAATCCCATTCTTCTCCACTAGATGAACTTTCTTCCTAGGGTAGTTTGATTTTTTTCTTTTTAGGTGTAAATTCCTTCCTTGCGGCACTTCTAGTAGTAATTTCGGCCCTATATCTTGGTTCTTCAACACTTTTTCTTGATTTGGCTGCTTTCCTTCTCATATAGATTTCTTTAGCTTCCTCCTTATCCTCATTTTCTGGTCTGCTCCTTGAGCTAGACACTCTCTCCTTGTCTTTTTCTATTTCCTCATCATCCCATGGTATCTTTGTAATGTGTTGACACTCTTTTGTGCATCTCTTCCCAAGGCCTCTATTTTTGTGCCTCCATTCCTATAGAATTGAGCTACTTTGGGACAACTGAAAGAATCATGACCTCTTTCATGACAGAAACCACAAGGGTCAAGCTCTGTGCAATTTCTAGCTAAGTTCCCATCTTTTCCACACTTATAACAATTCATGGGTCTTATATCTTGATAGCCACCTCCTTGGTTATCTCTTCCTTGATATCCATTATATCCTTGGTATCCTCTTCCTCCTTGATAATTATCATATCCTCCCCGATATCCTCCTCTATAACCTCCTCTGTAACCTCCTATGTAGCCTCCTATGTAACCTCTGCGGTATCCTCCATCGTTGTATCCTTGATAATTAGGATTATAGTTATTCCCCGATAGCCACCTCCGAATTGAGGTTGTCCACCTTGCTGATTTAGATATTGAGGGCCGCTTATTACTAGTTTTGAATGTGGTGGATTCAATGTAAGTTCTAATTATGAGGAGAGGGAGGGGTAGGTGTTGTATTTTGTCTTTTTTCCATAGCCCCGTGAGTGTTATAATCTTTTAAATCTTCAAGTGCCTCTACAGAAGGACATGTATGGTGATAATGGTTATAGGAACCACAAGATGTGCAGTACATTAACTGGTTAGTGGGTGGAGCTACCTATAATAAAGGAAAAACATCATGAGTGTGTTGGTCCCATAATCTACAAATGCCGCACCATGTTCTTTCTCTTGAGCTGCTTTGGAAGAGGCTTTTTGTGATGAATGTTGTCTAACAACTGCAACTCTCTTTGCTTTTTCTAGGTAAGGACAATCAGAATTATTGTGACCTTCTCGCATAACATACTACACACCAAATCTTAGGCCTTATGCTATTTCGTGGAGGTGAATTGCTCTTAAGGTCTTTATTACTTTGAATTTATTTATGGAATTTCAAATTTTCTATCACCAATTGCACTCTTTCCAATTCTATTTTTAGTGATGTTTCTCCTTCTCTACACCATGGCTGGGCCTCTAGTCTAATAGCCATCTCTATAGCCTCTAAGAGTGTATTAAAAGGTTGTCCATCCAAGGTTTCTGTGATATACAAGAGAAGCCCATAAGTGAACCATTCAATATGCTTCTCGTATGTAAGGGGCTATTCTAGTTTCCTCGTTATGGTTTTGAATCAGAACTAAAATCCTTGACGGTCTCATTTTCTCTTTAAACCAGTTCTCTCATCTTACTCACCCCTTCTGATGGTGCTTCAGGAAAATGGAAGTTTGTCCTGAATTATTTTTCAATGGTATCCCAATCCTTAGTTCCTTGGGCATTTTTCTTCATATACCATCTTAGTGCATCATCTCTTAGAGTGCCTATAAATTCATGTAATTTTGCGTTGTTTTCTGTGATGTTTTTACTCTTCCAGTATGAATCCAATAGAAATAAATGTTCTACCACATCACTGATATCTTTATCAAACACTGGTAATTTAATCTTTGGTGCCATTTTTCTCACTGGTTGAGGATGTACTTGAGGTCAAGCTAGTTGTCTGCTTTTTCACCGGTTCAATTTCTTTGATTGATTATGAATCTTTGTCAAGTTACTCTTTCTTCCTTTGTCTCTTACTAATTCAATATAAAAATACAACTCTCCTAATAATTCTCTAAATTCTCTTACAATTTCCTGTCTCTTCTGACTCTCTTCTTGCAATTGATGATATCTTTCTTCCAAACTTTCTCCTTTTTCTATCTTTCAAATTGGTGTTTCAAGCGACACTTGGAATGGTGACCGATCTAGGGGTTCATCTCCTTTGGGATCATGTGGTGGTTGGGGGATGCATCCTTAGTTGGAGAATTTTCATTATTCTCCTCTTCTATGAATAAATTCCTTCCTTTACTACTCCTTAATCTATAATTATCCTCTAATCCTTCATCACTTCTTCTCTTCTTATTTCATTTTTCCCTTTCTTCTAGTTTTCCAACAATTTATTTTTCCTCATCTTCCTCACCTACTATTTTTATTTTCTCTCCAAATTCTTCAATCAATTATTTCATGTTAGTAACTTCTCCTTCCTCTTCACCCTTTTCTTTAATCAGTAATGGTGTTTCTCTTTCCTCTTCTTCCCAAATTTCTGCTTCTACCCTCTTAAAAGTTGGTTCTAAACCACCCACTAACTACTATAAATCTCTCATTAGGATATCTTGCCTTGTTATCATTTGTTGAATTAGACTTTCTATGGAGTATTGTACCACGAGATTCCATGGGGTAACCAAAACATGTTGGTCTCTCGCTTATTGTAGAGGTACTATAGCAATAATTTGTGTGTCTGCCTCCATTTCTAGGTTAGCCACTTGCTAGCCTCCACTTGAAGTGGGAGATGCAACCTATAATTTACCAAGAATAACCTATACGTGTTGGCATATCACTCGGACTAGGCGAGTGCTCACCCAAAGTGCACAAAGGTACCAGGCCCCTCCTTAGAGTTGCTTGTGTAGGATGTGATCATGATGAAGGGTTAATGCATTTAAATCCATAAACAATATAAACTTTCCATAGAGCATATTCTAGATCTAGATCTTAAAGAATCATGAATCAAATGGTAAACATACTAAATTATCCATGCAATAACTAGTTACAGTCATGTTTGACACCATTATTCATATAATAGACTCCATTATATGAACACATAATGAACACATAAGATTCTTACAATAAGTAGTACCATAAGTTCATGTGCACATCAGTTCTGGAAGCATAAATCCACAATAGCTCATACACAGTCCTCTCTTAACCTACGTAGATTATTACATATTTATAAGGGTGGGGACTTGCCCTTCACTGCTAACATAATTCCCAAAATAGGTCGCATGCTGAAAATAGCCATGCGCCTTTACAATAATAGACACACATGCAAGTGCGCTAATAATAGATCTCTTCTAGTTATTTGGCAGTGGTAATCCTATTATTAACTCAAACTCATGCAAAGTGCTTAGTATATGATGTTCAAAAATAGCATTTACGTGTTGCGAAAGTTTCCATCTGGTTGTGTGCCCCGCACGCTATCTCTAAAATAGCCCATAACCATGAAAATGGCTAAGTCTAGATTCCTTCTATCTTTTGCATGCGCTTCCTTCCCTATCCTTCCGTGCCTTCAATTATGTCTTGCTATCCCGCGTGAATCTTCTGTGCGCCTCCTCTTTAGTATCATACTTCATTTTCTCAACATTACCCCACACAAAAGTACATTGCCACCCCAAAAATGGTTGCCTTTTGATACTTCAAAGAATAAAGAATGGGAATGAAAGGAAATTAAAGAATTACTTCTGTACAAATAATGAAATTTCACCTTGCAACATCCTCTATTTCAACTGGAAGAATTAACTCCTGGATATTCTTATTTGATTTCAGCCTCTAAGGTTTGCCAATCACTTAGCGCGACTTCTACCTTTTCTGGAATATCCAATGCAATAGAATCTAACTCCTCTTATGCAATCTCTTCCTTCTCATTCTGTAATACTAGAACAATGTTGGACATTGCAGTCACCCTTCCTTCCAGAAGATCCATCCGATTCGCTTTAAGCATCCCAATTTCATCTAGCCTTTTTTATGGGGGTCTTGGGGTGTTGTAAAGGGCCTCGCACTTTTTATTGACCAATGATAATCTCTCTGCACACCCCAAAGTCTCATCCTTCATCGCCTTTAGGAATTCATTGTCTTCTACCATCGTTTGGATTTTGATTACTACTGAGCCACACAAATATTCAATTCATGGTCTGATTTCTTCACTCTTCCTGCAAATTCTGGAGCAAGGCTTCATAAGATGAAATATTTCTAACTAATGAGGCCCTTGCTCTCTCTACATCATGTTCGGGGTTTTTGGTTCCCGCATCTAAATCATCCATCCTAAAGTGATCCATAGGGATCCAAAATGACTCTACTTCATCAGATCATTCAACATGAAGAAGGAAAATAAATACACAGAGGTTTTTATTTATAACAATAGGACCACCACTGCGTGCGAGTGACATTTATAGAATCACCGCCTAACCAGTGAGGTGGTGGTCCTAAGACCACCACGATCTGCATCGGGGTGGTGGTCCTAGCTCTTTCAAAAAAAAATAAAATATGAAATGAACAACCCCAAAATTTGAAAGGTTGTCCATGTCTCTTCTCCTCCATGACCTTTCCCATTCTCTAGTGCATGGGAGGACATGAGAAAGGCTATAAATACATGTTTTTAGAAGAGAATAGGATCATCGAAGCATGAAAGCAAGTGAGCAAGAAGTTATTAGTGCTAGAATTGTGTTTTGTAGAAGAAAGGAGTGTTGAGATAGAGCAAGCAAGTAATTGGGAGGAAGTGTGAGATATTATCTACTTCTCTTTCATACTTATTGTAAATTATGTACTTATTGTTTGAATTGGCCAATAAAATTGGGAAGAAAGAGCAATTGCCCTTCTCGACTGGTTTTTCCTCCTCTGGAGGTTTCCAGGATAAAAATTGTTGGTGTTTGTGAGTTTATATTCTTCCATTTCCTACAATTGTTGATTCTAAGCATAAGCAAAAATTCATTCACTAGCTATCTCTGTCATTTTATAATAGAAAGTAGAACAATAACGTTTAATTTGTGATTTTGTGGATAATTCCAAAGTTGAAGAGTTTACAAATCATTTTGGTATCAAAGCTAACAAGTATCCAGGATTGTGGTATTCATTCTTGGATTTGTATGACAGTGACAAGATCTAAAGGTGAAGAGGCTTTACCTTGTGATCCAAAAATTTCTACAAGAAAGTGGAAGCAGAGAATTTGGGGACAAATGGAGGAAGAGAACTTGGTCCATAGAATCGAGATGTTGGAGACCATGATGGATAGGATGTTTAGAAGGCAAGAAGAACTTGCATATTTGCAGAAGACAACTTCTATCAAGCAATACTTCATAAACTCAATGGTTCAAGGCTTGGCTGAAATGTTTGGGATAGGGAGGAGCCACCGTGAGGAAGATTATGGGGAAGAGCATGAAGAATAGACTTCAAATGCAAGATTAATGGTAAAATCTGATCATACTCCTTTTAAATTTGAGATGAAAGTTGAGATTAAAATATTTGAAGGACAAGTAGATGCAAAGTTGCTTGATAAATGGTTAAAACAGTTAGAATTCTACTTTAGCATCCATAATGTCACTGAGGCACAAAGGATCACCTTTGCACGTCTCAAAATGGAGGGACATGCTCTGGTTTGGTGGGAAACCCATCTAACCACTTGTGAAAAGAAGAAGCATCCTATTGTGAAATCTTGGCAAGAATTTAAAGAATTACTTAGAGCTAACTTCTATCCTATTGGCCACAAGACTGACCAAATGATTAAATGGTAGTATTTTAGACAAGGCAGTGGTCAAAGTGTGCAAGACTATACTATGGAGTTTCGGAGGTAGGCCATGTTGCTAAACATGGAATTGGAGGATGAGGATATTCTGACTAAGTACTTGGGAGGACTTCACACTCACCTTCGAAGAAAAGTCATCTCCATAAAGCCCAAAGATCTCAACGAGGCATGTGTGCAGGCATACTACATAGATGATGAAAAGAAGTAAGGAGAAGTAGATCCAAGGGCAAAGCAATTGACAAATTAGCAAAAAAGAGTATGGGCAAACAAGTAACAAGGGTAAGTGGAAAGGGAAAGGTAAACAAACTGCCACTACTTTAAATACTTGTAAAGATCCCAATAATTTTTGCAAGAACTGTGATATCAATGGTCATACTGACGCTACATGTTGGAAGTTACATTTGAAGTTACATCTAAAGAACCAACCAAGGACTCAAAGAAGTCCATGATAGCTGTAAAAATAGAAGGGAGGTGGAAATCGAAGATGAATTTGATGTAGATGAAAGGCTTAGATGTATGGCCACCAACATGGACAACCAAGAAGAGGAGATGAGTAGACTATTCTAGATCAAAATATAGATCAAGAGAACTAAGGTAAATGCTTTGGTTGATACTGGTTCTCAATCTAACTTGATTTCTGAAGCAGTTGTAAAGAAGCTTGGTCTTGAGACTTACGAGCATCCACACCCTTATCCTTTGGGTTGGGTGAAGAAGGGTGTTGAAATTTAGGTAACAAGAAGATGTAAGGTCAAGTTTGGGATAAATTCCCAGTATATTGATGTTTTGGAAGCTGACGTTATTCCACTTGATGCTTTTGATGTTGTATTTGGGAGTCCTTACTTGTATATTAGGGATGCTATATTTATGAGAAGGGAAAACTCGGTACAAATGGGTCAAGGATGGGATCAACTACAACATCTGGGCACACCAACGATAAGACATGGGTTACTATGGTGAGTGCTAACCAAGAAAAATGACTTATTCAGAAAATCATAATAAGTTTTGTTTAATTTTGTTAAAGGATAAACAAGATGGGGTAGAAGTTTTAGAGATTTCTAACCAGGAAAGCATGATTTAGATAGTATTATTCAGTCTTTTCAAGAAGTATTTCAGGCTCTAGTGGGTTACCACCAAAATGAGAAGTAGAGCATGAGATTTAGCTATTGCTAGAGTCCCCTCTACCGAACATCGGGTTGTATAGGCAATCCTTTCTTGAGAGTACTGAAGTAAAGAAACAACTCTAGGAACTACTAGACCAAGGGGTGATACATTCAAGAACCTCACCATGCGGTTCACCTATTGTGATGGTACCAAATAAAGATGGTTCTTGGAGAATGTGCATCGACTACCGCACTTTGAATAAGATCACCATAAAGAAAACACATCCAACTCCCCGCATAGATGATCTCTTGGACCAACTTCAATGATGAAAAATTCTTCACGAAGTTAGATCTCAAGTTAGGTTATCACCAAGTTAGAATGAAGGAGGAGGATACATGGAAGACTGCCTTTAAGACAAAACGAGGTTTGTATAAATGGTTAGTGCTTCCTTTTGGTTTATGCAATGCACCTGCTACATTTAAGAGATTGATGAATGATGTATTGTGGGATTTCATAGATTCATGTGTCATTGTGTATCTAGAGGATATCTTGATTTTTAGTGCCACATGGGAAGAACATCTAAGTCATTTACAAAAAGTCTTGCAAGTTCTCGGGAGAAACAATCGCTTTTTAATATGAAGAAATGTGAATTTTCCAAATAGTCACTTGTCTATCTTAGGCATGTGGTTAGAGAAGGAGAGCTATGATTGGATCCAAAGAGGGTGGAAGCCATCACTAATTGACCAACACCAACAAGAACCACAAAGACTAGGAGTTTTGTGGGAGCAATATAGTACATGCGGAAGTTCATTTTGGGATTCTCCGTGATTGCAACACCTCTACACACAAGCAATGCAAAAAGAGTAAGGGTTTTGAATGGGGTAAAGAACAAGAGAAATTCTTTGAGTTATTGAAATACAAGATTAGTCATGCTATATAGTACTTGTTCTTCCTAATTTGTAGCAACCTTTTGATGTAGAGACAAATGCCAGTGATTATGTTATGGGCGCAATGTTGCTTCAAGGAGGTAAACCCGTATGCTATCATTATGAAACTTTCACTTCAGCAGTTAAAGGATATTCAATATATGATAAGGAAATGTATGCACTAGTTTAGGAAATTAAAAATGGAAGCATTATTTGTTAGGTAAAGAAAATATTGTGCACAATGACCAAAAACCTCTATAGTATTTGCAAGCATAGTCTAAGTTATAACAAACAAGGCACTACAAATAGATGGGGTTCCTTCAGCAGTTCCATCTGGTGATCAAATACAAGAAGGGTAGTACAAATTTGGTGGCAGACATGTTGTCTAGGCCACCCACACAAGATAATTTTTCTTGTTTGGCCACTATCTCTCAGATCGAGCCCTTCACAAAGGAAGCTTATGGAGAGGCATATGCCCAGGACAGAGACTTTGGGGTGACATTTCAGTAGTTACAATCCCAAGGGACTGAAAGGACAGGGATTGAAGATTGTTATCTCAAGGACAAGGCTGCTCTACCGATGGGGGAAGCTTTGCGTGCCTAAAGAAGAAAGACTTCTATTGATGAGGGAAGCACATACCTCGAAATTAGCGGGACATTTTAGTGTTGGTAAGACCCTAGCCCACTTGCAAAGGTACATTTATTTTCCCAATATGCAAGAAGAAATATCAAAATTTATACGTGGATGTAAACTTTGTTGTACTAGCAAGCCTAAGACTAGGAAGGAGGGTTTTTATATGCCTCTATCAGTACCTACTCGTCCATGGGAGGACATTTCTATGGATTTTGTAGGAGGATTACCTATGTCTAAACATGGCCATGACTATCTCTATGTTGTTGTTGATAGATTCAATAAGATGTGTATTCTTATGGCATGTAAAAATACAATAAAAGCACATGAGGTAGTAGATATTTTCTTTGCTAATGTATGGGTGCATTTTGGTTTGCCAAAGTCTATTATTTTTGACAAGGATTCCAGGTTCTTGGGGAAGTTTTGGACTACTTTTTGGGACAAGATGGATACCAGGTTACAGAGGAGTAAAAATGTCCATGCACAGACAAATGGACGAAAAGAGGTGGTGAAAAAAACTTTGGTACAATTGATCAGAGGGTATAAAAGCAAATACCCAAGGACTTGGGATGAGTCCTTAGCCTACATTCAACATTCCTATAACCGGGCAGTACACACATCCACTATGAAGTCACCATTTGAGACATGCTTGGGATATCTACCTACAAATCCACTGGACATAGCAATTGGGTAGTAGGATGAGAAGGAGACACGAGACATAGAGGTGACTAGAGCAAACAAATTCATTGAGAGGATCTGAAAAATCCATCTCAAAGTCAAAGAATAGCTAGAGAAATATCAAGCCAAGTACAAAGCTAGGCATGATCAGCATAGGAGGGAACATAAGCTTCATGTTGTAGATAGAGTTGGATTTACTTGAGAAAGGAGAGACTACAAGGTCAAACATGGAAGCTCAAGCCACTACGATATGGGCCCTTCACCATATTGGAGCAAGTTGGAGGAAATTCCTTTTGACTTAATTTGTCACCATTTATGAGGATGTACTCTATAGTAAACTATGAGAACTTGCACCTATATGAGGCATACATGCTAGATGAAGACGAAGGACTACAATTGCTACCTTCCGTTGAGGATTGCATCTTGGACTCACCAGGTGAATTGGAGGAGGATGTAGTGGTGCCACATAAGGTTAAAGAGACTAAGAGAGCTCCATAGAGTCTTGGCAGATTAGGCCGAAAGAAAAGACACCAAGGTAGGCCTAGTGGTACTCAAAGGAGAAAGTGAGGGAATTATTTCATCATCTACTCCCCATTAAGCTTTTGTGGGACCAAAATTCTCCTCATCAGGGGAGGTGTGATCCATAGAGATCCAAAATGACTCTACTTCATCGATCAGTCAGCACGAAGAAGGAAAATAAATACACAGAGGTTTTGTCTTTATAGTAATAGGACCACCACTTTGTGTAGAGTGGCGATTACAGAACCATCGCCCAACTAGGGCGATGGTATTGGAATTGCCACCCAGCTAGGGCAGCGGTCTTGAGACCATCGGTTTGCATTGGGTGGCGGTCTTGGCTCTTTCGGACAAAAATAAAACATGAAACGAATACCCCAAAATTTGAAAGGTTGTTTGTGTCTCTTCTCCTCCATGACCTTTCCCATTCTCTAGTGCATGGGAGGACATGAGAAAGGCTATAAATACATGTTTGTAGAAGAGAATAGGATCATCAAAGCATGAAAGCAAGTGAGAAAGAAGTTATTAGTGTTGGAATTGTGTTTTGTAGAAGAAAGGAGTGTTGAGATAGAGAAAGCAAGTAATTGGGAGGAAGTGTGAGATATTATCTATTTATATTTTTCACTTATTGTAAATTTTTTACTTATTGTTTAAATTAGCGAATAAAAGTGGGAAGAAAGATAAATTTCCCTTCCCAATCGGTAGTTTTTCCTCCTCTGGAGGTTTCAAGGATAAAACTTGTTGGTGTTTGTGAGTTTATATTCTACAACAATGTTTAATTTTGTTTTTTTGTGGATAATTCCAAAGTTGAAGAGTTTACAAATCATCAAACACCAAATCAACTAAGGTACGCACATAATGCATAGCCGAAGGAAACCTCTTAGGCACCTTGGACTCTAGTGTTGTCTTGCCTTTAGGACATGATCGTCGATCTCCTCTACCATGTTGATGAGAACCCCATTCTTATTTTTCCCTAGATCTTTCTCTCCTTTTAGATGTGTTATTTTAGTATCTTTGGCCCTGTTTTCTTCTTGTAGTGCTCTAATAGTGGAAACCTTATCTACGTTCCTCCACACCACCTCTATAGATACTTTTACCATACCTACTCATTAGACATGAGAGTGGGATTTATAGTTATGTGCCTGTTTTGTGGTGCCTTCTTCATTTTTTGTGATACATATGACTCTTCACATGCATCAAAATTGGGCTCGTCCATGTGAGTTTGCATGGACCAAGATAAATGTTTCCTTGTGTGCGTGGTTTCCATGCTTGGGTCCATCAAATCCCATTCATAAAACTCCTTGAGGCCCACTATATTATGGAATAAGGCGCAAACAATTTTACTTGTGTCCTTATCATAGCCCATATGCGAAACATTGTATTCCCCACTTGTGTGCTTTGTTCTTGGCCCCTTAGGTACTGAGTGCGAGGTTCGAGTAGGATCTTCAATGTTCTGAGTGGTATCATGTTCCAGCCTCTCCTACCTCTTTATCATTTATGTCTTCATCCTTGGGTTCTATCACTTCTTCTGGTTGTATAGGGGATCCGAGTGCACTCTTTGCACACTCCTCCGCCTCCTCATTCAGCTTAAACTTCCTCCTTTTAATCTTAGTTGTCTCTTTTTGAGGAGAGAGTCATGGTGAACTCCTAATAGACTGAGGAGTTCCCATGCCTTGTGTCCTTGTTCTTCTGAACACCCTCTTGAAACGACACTCTCCTTGACTGCTTCCAAGTCCTCTTCTTCCTCTTGTACCTGAGGTGAGGTACTTGTGTGCTTAGTCTCCATTCTATCTATGGGCTGCCTTCAAGCTCTATGTTCTAGGCTACCACTATCCTCATCTTCCTCCTCATCATCTACCTCTATAGCTTCTATGGGCTTTGTGTCTAGCACGTTCTCCACTATATGCTTTCCCTTAGGTGGCCCTGGGAGTGCGAACTCATTCTCCACATATTTGTTATTCTCCAGCTTGGGCTTGGGTTGAAGGTATACGATCGCTACTCTAAATTCCCCAATTTCCAAGCTTACAGGATTCATGCTTATAATGTCTGAAACGAGTCTCTCGACATAGGCAGTTTGACCTAGAAATACATATGTCTTCCTTAGGGTGTGGTAGTCACAGTCTACCTTTTCTACAATAAAATTCATGCAGCGCACATCAGTAAAATGGTGGACTGATTCCTAGAAGTAACATGTTGTGAAGGAATATGGAATTTTGCACCATGGGCTCCATGTCCCATCCCTCATAGTGAACCACGTGATGTAGAAGTGTTGGTACACCGCAAACTGTATTGCCTTGCCAACCACCAAAGGTAAGTCCTTAAGGATGTGCCACTCCTCTTCAAATGCCACATGATTTGATCATACCACATCTCCACCCTTTATTTGAATGGCCCACTCATCGACCCTTCACATAAATATTTGTCAAACCTTTCTGTAAGGGATTTTTCTCCATGGGATACTCCCATATCTTGTCCTTCGGCCCATCGGGCACTCCAATCTCCATAAATACTAAAGAAAGTAAAATAGCGCCAAAATTGATTTTGTCACCTGTGCACACTTCCTCGATAATGGTTTCTACAATGTATCCTACTATATTATAGATCACTCCCGAGACATTCTCCTCACGATATGTAGCCACATTGTATTCACTTGTGACCACCTCTCTTGGTCATTCAACTTTGTTACCAGATGTGCAACTTCTTGAACCACTGGGTACTTCTTTAACTTGTCAATGTCCATCTCATGCGGACCCTTTGTATATCCCAAATCCTTCCATGTTTCCATGATTACTACTTTATCTGTTAGATCATTGAAAAGGTCTATCCCTGTGCCTTTTAATCTGTTAGTGTTACAATCAAGGTGGCATGTGATTGTGACCCTCTATCTGGTGAAATAGAAGAATTCCTCATGGTAACGATCGTGGTATAATGGTTCATACTTGCCAAAATAAGGGAGCTCATACAACTGATAGACTCTAACCTACTTTAACAACTTCTCCCCAATGTCATCATATACTAGCATGTCCTCTACTGTGTGCTTGTTGGTCTTTGTGCTCAACAACACATCTAACTCCTTCTTGTTATCCAATGTGTGGTGGTTGTAATCACTTATTTTACACTTACGGATGTGGGAATCCCATTCTTTCCCAACTATAACACCTTCTGGGTACTGCATCTCCAAAAAATTACTCTCGGGCGTAACTTCAACTTTTGCCTCCACTTTCTTCTTTCCTTTGGCTCCTATGGTAGGTAATTTCTTTGGTGCCATCTAAAAATATCACCTTCTTATCCTTTGTAATGTGCAAATGCTTCACTTTCTATCTTCTATAGCGAGAAGGTCCAAACCCTAGCTTGAATCTGTGTGCCCTAGTTTGAAATCACATGCCCTAGCTCTTTTGCAACGCATGCTTCGCTTCAAACCCTTCACCAATGGGGACACAAGCTTCTTCTACGCACAAATCCACTCTCCCGTTTGGTTTCACACTCTTCGCACCTCAATACTCTTCACTCATCTTGATTGCACTTAGCTCTTTCAAATACTTGCGATTACAATGGTAAAAATGAACTTGCATCATGTCCTTATATAGATTTTCAAAATTTTAGTGCATTTATTGCTCCTTTACCTACCAACAATCCTCTCATTAATTGACCATTTTCACACTTTCCACGTGGTACATCTTCGTGCCTCAACTATAAATTTCTAGCGCACCTTCCTACCTTCTAGCTACAGAATTATTTTCAACTCACTTCCATGTGCCTAAGTACCTCACCACTTTGTGCCTTATCCTCATTGTCTCCACAACCACCGCTTTGCTTACCTCGTTATATTGTTCCTTCATTTATCTCCATTTATGGTCCTTTTTTGGAAGCAATCTTCTTTCCAACAACTCTCCAAACTTGAATAACACCTATAGCAGTTTGTTCCTTTATGTGTACCCATTTTTCAATAGCCACCCCACACAAATGGTATGTGTAGTCCTCTGCACATAAAAATTCTATAAATGGTAATTAGCTTCTAGTGCACAAAAACACTTATTACACAAAACACCAACTAAAATGAAAAAGCATAGTAACGAAGAAGGAAATACATAAATGAAAACCTACTCTAAATGGCAACACTTCCTTATTACAAACACCAAGAAAACTTATTTATAGTAGGGCTTCAACCTACTCCTATTAAAGTAACCGGGTAACCGTATTCCATCAAGCACCTGTAACTGGAAAGTGCTCGTTTCAAGTATGTGAGTGGTAACATATGGTCCCAACAAATGCACTTTAAGTTTTCCTAGATGGTGCAAAAACTTAGAGTCATAAAGAAGCACTATCTATCCTATCTTAAGATTTTTCTCCTTGATGTGCATGTCATGCCATGCTTTTTGCCTGGCATTTTCTTGCTTCTGACTCCATCGTGCTATTTCTCGTCACTCATCTAGCTTGATCAAATTTCCAATTCATTCTTCTAATGCTTGCTCATTAGCTAGACCTCCTGCATGCGTAATACGTAAAGAAGGTAACATGAATTCCATAGGAAGAACTACTTCTATGCAAAACACCAATTGAAAGGGTGTGGCCTTGTTTAACCGCTTGTATGTTGTTCTATATGCCCAAAGCACGACATAAAATTTATCATCCCAATATTTTCTTCCAACATCACATTTTTTTCAATGTCTGGCTCAAAATCTTGATGAAAGCTTCAGCAGTCCCATTTGTTGAAATCTTGTTGAATTTCGATTGTCTCATTCAAATAATGTTGCCCCTATCACTAGTCAAAATCAATGAGCATCCATACCTTATAAGAACATTCCCTCATAAGAACTTTGACTGTCAGTAGCTCTTACAGACAATCCTTGGTAGGTACTTTTTCGCGCACCTTGTAAGTGATGATGTAGTGTGATCCAGTCTCTATGCGTGGCTAGCGAGATAGGACCCAAAATTCTATAGCCCATTTCTCAAATGGCTCTACACTAGGAATAGGTCTTAAAGGCATTTCATCTCTTTTCCTTGGTTAGCCAAGGTGTTGACAGTGATCACAGGCCTTGTAATATGCCTTACAATCCTTATACAGGATCTCTCACTGCAATCCAACGAGTAGAATTTTGTGTGTAGTGGCATTACCTGCATAGTTCCCACATGCAATACCACCATGAGCCTCTTCCATGATATTTTTGCACTCATGCTCTAACACACATCGGCGCAGTACTTCATCTCGGCCTAACTTGTATAGGTTACCACTGATCAACATAAAAGTTATTGCGTGAATCATAAGTTGTTTCTTCTCTAAGGTTTTTAGTCCTTTTGGTTCCACATATGTGCGTAGAAAAAAATCAATATCCTCCACTTCAAGGTGTTTGATGTAACTTGTATAATTACACATCCGGTGTGTATCTTCAATTGTTTGCATGTCTTCCCCGATCGTATCCTTGATAAATGGTTCAGGCCAAAATTAATTTTCCTAGTTTTAACACAATCAGTAAAATCAAATTTTTGAATAAGAATACCCATCGACATATGCACCCCTATAAGAGTGGCTTATTTAGCAAGTATTTAATTGCCATGTGATCGGTATAAAATAAAAATGGGGTTCTTTAGTAGGTCTTGTCTAAATTTATTTAGTGCATAGATCATTAATAAAGCTTCGCGCTCTGTAGTTGTATAATTATGCTCTGCATCACCAAATTTTATACAATCAAAACAAATAGGATGATCTATAATACCTTCTCTTGGTGAGTCAACACCACACCAATAGTTGTGCGAGGCGTCCACATGTACATGAAATGGTTGGTCCCATGAGGGAAAGTGCAGAATAGGTGTTGTAGTAAGTTTCTCCTTCAATGTCTTGAATGCACGTTGTTGTAGTTCTCCCCAATAAAATGTCCCTTTTCCTTTTAGTAACTCCTCTAAGGGTGCGACAACTTTAGCATATCCTTTAATAAATTTTCTATAATACCTAGTGCGATCCAAAATTCCATGCACTCACTCACCGGTAGGTTATTTTAGGCCGACAATAACTACTGCAACTTTAGTTAGATCTACCAAAAACCTTCCTTACATATAATATGCCCTAACAGAGTGGCAAAAGGTGTAGCAAACACATACTTTTGATGTTCAAAGAGATGCTTAGCTATCTACATCTTTCAAACATTAAGTGCAAATTGTCACAATCATTCTTAACAAGCCCATATACCGTCTAATCATCTAAGTAAACTTACAAGAAAAGATGAATAAAATCTGGAATGCTTGAACAACTATTTGTGAAAATAGAACGGCACGTTTTTAGTCTAAATGACATCAAAATATATACAAAACTTCCCCATTCAGTGGTGAAAGTAGTATTTTTCTTGATGCTCCTGTGTAATCCTAACCTGATGATACCCAAAGAATCCATCTATAAAGAAATAGATCTCACACCATGCAATGCCTTCTAATATTTCCTCTGTGAATGGCGTAGGGAAAGGACCAGTCACACATGTAACATTCAACTCCCTATAGTCCACACAGATCCTAATCTGACCATCTTTCTTGATACTGATCACTATTGGGCTAACCCATTCTGACTCATCTAGGGGCTTGATGATTCCAGACTTTAACATTTTGTCAATTTCTTCCTTGACCTTTTTGCACAAGTTGGGGTTCATCCTGTAGGGTCTTTTCTGATCGGGCACACACCTTCCTTAAGATTTATCTCCATTTCTCCTAATGATTCATGCACTCCTTTCAATTCATGGTAGCCCCTAGAAATAAATCCTCAAAATCATGGAGCAACTCCACTATTTTTTCTACTTTATATTCGCACCCATAATCTTCAATTATTACCTCTTTAGGCTTAGCATCCGTACTCAATATTCACTTTCTTGGTCCTCATAGGTTCATGATAGGCACGTGTGTTGTTATCTACACCGTCCAAGACCTCACGTACACTTGTTAAATGGTTTATATCTAGTTCTTCTAATTTTTCATCATCCACCATATAGACCATCTTCTCTTTTTCTTTCATAGAGCAAGCACACTTAAGTAGTGTGGCATATGTCTCTGCTCCTCGCAAAAAACGCGCTCCTGAGTCATTTCCATCAAATAACTCTTGAATGAGTTCTTCTGCCTTTACAATATCTCCCATACTTAACTAATTTATAACCCTTAATACCTCTTCTCTTTGGAGGTTTAGTATAGAAGTAGTCAAAATTCTGGACCATACCTATAATCAAATCCTACCAATTTCTAGTTTATCTATATAGCTCTGCATATACATACCAAGTGCGTGTGCAACCTTGTAAAGTAGAATAAAGTTTGTGCACCCATAGAAATGGTGGTAAAGTTCCCTGCACCTCTTTCTATAGCCTCTCACACTGCTAGATGTGGTTCTAAATAGGTTGATTACCGTGATATGTGCATATTTGAGTTAGTGCATTGCTTCTGGAAAACTGAGTTGTAAGAGCAATCTTGACTTCATTCCACTCTACAAGATTATCCCTATGAACTACCCACCAATGTGCTACTGTCCCATGTAGGGTATATGCTAGCATACTTATTCTCTCCAACTTGTCCATCTACTATTCCTCCATGGCGTGCAAGAATATCGTAGGGTCCCGTTCCCTAGTGTACTAAGGTTCAGGGTTGTTTCCTATTCTCTTGACGCAATGAGGTTACTTATTATGTGTAAATGTGATTCTTACTTCACACCCTACCAACTTATAAGTACCATGAGCCTAATTATCACAATAAATACTTGTAGTATCGCTAATAGACTATGCATCTTCCCACTGAAGGATTCCTTCTTTAGATGGCTTGAGCACTTCTGGGTCCTAGATGACACGTACATAAATCCTATTAAGATCTTCCTCACTCAAAGGCTCAACATAGGGCACATATTTTCCATCTGTTAAAGGGATAATAACTCTTTCCTCCTTGTTTTCAAAACTGATATATCCCTTGTTGAACCGAAGATCAACATTATTTACGTAACACCAGGGCCTCTAAGCGTAGCTGAAACTCGTCTGCCTACTGCAAGCGCTAAAACTTCAAAATCCCTAGTGAACTTGGCCCTCAGTATAGTAATGGATGTATATTTTAAAATTCCGATAGGAATGGCCTTAGTTCGATTATCCATAAACAATACATTAGAAGATGGTTGTAATGTAGGTCTCCGCCCATCCGTACCCATACCCATGCATCTAAAGTAAGCACATTGACTTCTACTACTTTGTATCAATCAATATATTGCTCAAAATCCATCCATCCAAAACAACATTAAGAGTGATTTCTTTGTGGTAGTATAAGCTATGGGGGTGGAATATTTTCATGCAAGATCTGTCACCCATCCTCGGTATTAGTGCGCAGAGTGTTTCCCTTTAGCCAACTCCTTAATAATAGAATAATATTCTCCTGGTGCAACATTCTGTATACCTCCATCAAGTCATCAATATCTGAATGGATTGTCTCTACCTCCTTCTTTAGTTCCATCTTACATGATTGCTCCTTTAGAAATTGTATTTCTCCCTGAAGATTTCTAAGGACCTCCATGGTCTCTTTATAAACTTCCTTCTGATGGGTAGGATCTAGGTACCGGGCATGTAAAATCTCCTCTTTAGTGATAGTAGGCTTCTATTGTAACGCCTCTCTAGCACGCACAACTTCGACGTGGGTAGTGATCTTTACATGCCATACCTCGATTTCGGTTCCAACTTAGGCATCCACCGATTTTCCACGGTCGCGCTATATCCTAACCATCCCTGCACCTTTTTTTCTTGTTTATGTTGCTTACTAAGATGTTCATATAAGTTTGGGAATTCCTCATAGCTATGATTATTTCCATAGAAAGAACATGTAATATTATAAGGACATTCACGCCTGTAGTGGTCAGGTGATCCACATGTAAAGCATGTTCCACGAGGGAGTTTTCCTTGTCCACCATCACAGCCTCGACCTTTGCGTATCCACCATGGTATCCTCGACCTCTGCCATGTCCTCCATCATAGTACCCCTCATTCCAATCATACTACACTTGATTGTGATTCTGATCCTGATGCTCACCCTTACCCTTAGAGTTATTTGATACTCCTGTCTATCGCACACCAATATCTATAGCATCATGGATCTGACCAATCAACATGCAGTCCTCTATATCGTGAGTCATGGACCAGAAAATCTTACAATAGCAGGATACATTCTTCCTTATCACGTGTTGTAATAATGGGTAGCAACTAACATCATGGTTCAAGTGACATATCTCACAATCTAGCAGTAATGAATGTACTGATCTATGGGGACAATTATCCTTGGTGTGACCTTCCACTTCACAATTTGTACACCAAATCCTAGTGCATGTCTCATGTGCCGATAGTTTTTCTAATTGGTTCGTCATAGGTGTAATCTATACCTCCAAGAATGGGCTGACTCCAATGTCTATACTCCCGACTACCTCAGCGCACAATGCTACTTCAAGTGCTTCACGTGGATCAGTGTATATCTTATGTGACAAATCCCTTATAAAAGGTGTGATTAGACCTCCAACGAACCATTGTGCATGTTGGATTGCATGAATATCATAAGAAAGCTTAGATAAAATTGTTTTAAAATGAGCATCATACTCTTGGACACTTTCAGTAGTGCCTTGTTTAATATCCTTGAGTGTGCTTATACTCTTATGCTCAAACTCAGGGATATAGAACTCTTTAAGGAATGCATCTTTGAATGCTTCATAATCCAAGCAAGTTTGATCAGGGTCAAACTTTTTATACCAACTATGTGTGCATCCTTGTAGTGTAGTTGTAAATTGACTTGCCTTGCACTCAAAAGCCATGATTCCTTTTGCGCACCACAATATTTCACACACGTGCACATGCTCAACAACATCTTCTATGCCCCTATACTCTGAAGATGAAGAGACATCTCCATGTAAATATTCTAGGGTTAGTGCAGACCTTTCCCACCTAATCCAGAACCTCATGTGTTGCCTCTACCTCTAGAACCACTAGATCCACCAGAACTAGAACCACCTACACCCCTTGATCCTCCACTCATAGTTGGACGTGGACCGAAAGATGTACGCCTGTGTCCCAATAGTAGTATTGTACTAAACTCCTATAATTTGTGTGGTGGTGCTACTCCCAAGTGAGCCCAAATTATGTACACTTGAATTACATGCGGATGATGCACCTAAAAAGGTACCTCTAAACAAAAATGAAGATGTTTTCCCTACCATCGATGTACTTTCTATGTGACTTAATCCTACTTCCTCGCTATCCAAATTATCTTGTTGACTATTTGATGTATTAAATCTTTGGAAAACCAAGCGCAAGGGATAGATTGCTAAGTAGATTCAAATGCATGCCTGCGCGCCCAAGTCGTCTCTCTTTGGTGCACTCCCGTGCGAGGATGAAGAGGGTTCCCTTTCATGATTATGCAAATGGGGGATTTTCTCGATGCTCGGATCCACACCTTCTACATGAGCTCCAAATCCTTTGCAGAAATCTCTCTCCTCAACACTATCCACTTTGCAATGTCACGTTGCTTCTCTATCTCCCTCTCATGTGCCTCATTGTACTTAAGTCACCTTTCTTCTCTCTTCCTCTCTAGCCGCTAGGTTTGCCATCTTTCACCAAACCTACTCCTACCCCTATGCATGGTGGGGTTTAGTTAGCCATCAATTTGCTTTCCAAGTTCGGGTTACCATCAAGATCTTAATTGCCAGTGGAATGCCTTGCAAGTAAGTTCCCTTGGGATACCGTAAAAAATGGAATTCCACTACCTCTGGGAAAGAATAAGTGGAAATTGAGTACTCCATAATATAGTTGTTTAGAACACCATGAAACCAAGTATCCAAAACACGTTTCCAAATCAGATCAACATCATAAAGGGCCTGAAATTCTTCCTGCGTCTAGAAAAGTGCGCGATACCTCCAATTCCTTTTAGATGCATAAACAACCAACCACTCATATAGTTCTACAGAAAAATAATGAAGAAGCTCTCATACAAACTATCATATAGATTTTGTTCCACCCACGCGCATGCGCCAAACTCAAATCCAGTGTTGAACCTCCATGTGTACTCTTCTTCTAGATATTTTATCCACTCCTCAACACTTGCTAAGGTCAATTGATACGTCTTCATCATGAACCATCCTAAAAACAACTAAAAAAGACGCGTCAAAAATAGAAATAATGATGCACCTAGAGTTTACCAAGAATAACCCAAGTTTGCTTTGACACATCACTCAACCTTAATCAATAGCTCACCCGAAGCATGCAAAGGTACCAGGCCCTCCTTAGAGTTGCTTGTGCAGGATGTGAACATGATGAAGGGTTAATGCATTCATATCCATAAACAATATAAAATTTCCACAAAGCATATTCTAGATCTAGATCTTAAAGAATCATGAATCAAATGGTAAAGATAATAAATTATCCATGCAATAACTAGTTACAATCATGTTTGACACCATTATTCATCCAATAGACTCCATTATATTAACACACAATGAACACATAAGCTTCTTACAATAAGTAGTACCATAAGTTCATACACACATCGATGTAATGACAACATAAATCCACAATATCTCATAGACAATCCTCTCTTAATCTATGCAAATTACTACATATTTATAAGGGTGGGGACTTTCCTTCACCGCTAACATAAATCCCAAAAAAATTCACATCTTGAAAATAGCCATGTGTCGTTATAATAATAGACACACATGCAAGTGCCATAATAATAGATCTCTTCTAGTTAATCGACGGTGGTAATCCTATTATTAAATCGAACTCATGTAAAGCGCTTAATAGAAACTCTTCCAAAAATAGCATTTGCGTGCGCAAGTTTCCATCTCGGTTGTTTGCCCCACACGCTATCTCAAAAAATAGCCCATAACCGTGAAAATGGCTAAGTACATGCTGATTCCTTCTATATTTCACGCGCGCTTCCTTCCCTATCCTTCTACGCCTTGATTGTGTCTTGCTACCCCGGACAAATCTTCTCAGGCACCTTCTCCCGAGTATCATACTTCATCTACTCAACAAAGGATGTTTCTTTCTTCTCTACTTTCTTAACTTTATTTGATTTTTCTTTTCTCTCATTCAATTTCTTTGCTCTTTCCTCTCTTGCTAGTCTTTGTTTCTCTATCTTCTTCTCCAAATCCTTTTCTGTGGATATTCTAGCTCTTTCTTCCATCCTCTTCATTTTGATTGGTTTTGTTAAGATACTAACTTCTCTTTAATTCTCCTAATCTTATTTTTTCCAACTATGTAATTTTTCTTTTCTTCATGTCGTCCTATTTTTGTTATCCCAACCATCATCCCATTAATTTTGATAAGTTATGTCTCTTAGATTTCCCCCTTCATGTACGCTATCCCACGATCCCGGCCCCCTAAAGAAACTATTTCACGCTTTTGATTAAGCATTTTTCTACCATCAAAACCTTAATTAAAATTGAACTAATTTAAGAAATTGACCTCTTGCTCCACTTAAAAATTCACCTTTCTTGTAGTCAAAATTGGTCCAACCTTGTATGGCCCAAGTAATTATGTATGAATCTAGGGTAGTATCGTACCAATAATCAATTTCTCTAGTCCAAGGCTTGTCAAGGTGATTAAGTATGGTTAACTTTACTGCAGTCCACTCAAAAAGGTTCTCTCAAGTGTAATTGTGACCACGTTGTTCTTTTGGCGCGAGATAATATGCAAGGGCACAAAAATGTGGAAAATGAGACCAAAATTCTTCTCGTATTCTCCAAAGAATTCTGACTCTATTTCTTTATATGACGCCTTTAGTATTTTTTATTCTCCCTTCATAAAGATATGAATTTGTTTTTCCCACCAATCCTCTATCTCTGTCAGTGTTGGTTTCCAATATCCTAGTGGTGATATTTTTCCTGACATCCGAATAACAAAAGGAACCTGGGCTTAGACACCAAATGTTGACCCTAAACCTCGACAACAATGTGAGATTTAGGAAGTTTGACCTATTGTTAGTGATGTACGTGGGAAAAGTAAACTACTCTAATTTTTGAATAGAAAGAATGTAAAAGCACATGACAAACTTTTCTCCAAAACATCAATTCTCATTCATATTTCAATATTCATTACATTAGTCTCATTCTCATACAAAAATCCTCTCTATTCTCTCATATATTTCTAGTGATGCTCACATACATTTCTTGTGGCACACACATATACAAAGGATTAATTACAATAAATATAAAAATAAAAACATTCCAAGAGTCACTTATTTTGATTCACACCTCTTTTGACTTCTATCTTATACTATCTTGACTTGTCTTTGTTCCACGGTTCTTTGTCGACTCCCATGACTTCCTTCAATCTTTCATGGCTTTGTCTAATGTCTTGTTGCTTAGTCCAATATCTTGTGGCTCTCTCGTAGTTTACTTGTGGCTTCTTCTAAGATTTGGTGGTTTTTCTCTCTACTATCCACAACTTACTATTTTCCTTCGCGGCTTCCTTTAGTCTTCAACAGCTTATCTCCCGATCTCCACAACTATCTCAAAATTTGATGAAGAACCCATCAACAAATACCTTTTAAGGTGCCACAAAGACTAAGAAATAACTCGGAAAAAATGTATCCTTTTTGCTCTTAGGGATCTTAAGGGACTACACCTAACCAATGTAGGTGAAAGCACCGACAATTGGGCACCAAAATGAAGCTTCACTCAATGTTTAGCAGAGCCACCTTGATGTGTGGGCACAGCTTGGTTTAGTGCTAAGAGATTTCATTTGCAAAATATTGCATTGGACAACCTTATATTGACTCACACTACAATATTCGGCACAGTTGCAAACAATAGGATAACAAGAGGACCAAATTGAGATGGGGAAAAATGAGATAGAATTTTGTAGAGGGTCCCAACATGGAGGTGTAGGATCAGATGATACCTTTCAAGGTGCCATGGAGATTGAGAAATCACCCAATGAACTTATAGCCTTTTTTCTCTTAGGGTGCGAGACACAAAATCATGCACTTGGGTACATTTCTAGGTCCTAAAAGAATAGTAACATTCATATGATTCCTAAGCAAGAAAACTAGTAATTAACAACTATCTTTGGCCTCTTTTTCTATCTTTATTATTTTCTATTTGGTCTTACACACCCTACAGCCTAGTCATAACTTTACTTGCTTATCTTTTATGACTTTGGACACAAACACTTAGGCGCCCTCATCCCCTTTGGGTGCCCTTGACCACTTTCCACTTCAATCACTCTTTTTTTCCTCTTTTATATTTTGGGCATATTATTTTCTTATGGGTTGGCCTTCCAGTTGTCAATTATGAAATTCAACCAAGGAATCATATAAATACATAACTATGTGATCAAAATAAGGGACCAAGCTCTAAGCATACTTACTATCACCTAAGCTTGCATCCAAAGGCATCCAAAACACTCAAAGGCATCCATCTAGCATCCATTCAAGGGACAAGGGACAATGCTTTTTTGCATACACTACATAGGAAGGGGAAGTTCATTATATTCCATACACACATTTGCATATTTTAGCAAATATAGCCTGCTATCTAGTGCATCTTACACAAGGGCATCTTAGGGCACGATTCTTTCACACACTCATAAGAACTACATGGAGTCTGAGATGTAGTGCATCGCTTGGTTGTAAGTTCACTTTGTTGGGTGACCACTGGGGTTAGTCTGAATCCCTATATTGCATCTTTCTTTTTTGATTTGATGTGGTTTTGTGGGTTTTTACAGTGAACTTATATTGTACATGTTACGGTATAATCGAAGATCAAGGTGTGACATATAGGTGTTTGATAAAAAGAATAAAAGTGATATAGTACAAACAAATTTTTCACCATTTTCACACTCATGAGCACCCAGTAGTAGACTCGTGTGCCTAGGCGTTTCGACCCAATGCAGCGCTCGTGTCTAACTTTGTTTCATGATGTACAAAATTTATTTTGAGCATTAAAGCCATTGATCACCTAATGTTAAGTAATTTTCCCAATCTGAACATCTCGGGATCGGTGTAAATCAACTAAGTCATTCTCTCTCTCTCTCTCTAGCCCGGGATTTCATGTTTTCTTACTTATTGCTTGTGTCATAGTGTATGCAATAGTTTTATATCATAGTTTACATTCGGTTACTTTGTAGTTATGATTTAATAAATCTATTTTTGTTAAATCATTTGGTGAACCCATCTATTTGGACTCAACCTTGCTTCAGGTATCTTTGCAATATTTTTATTATGGCTCAATCTTATGAATCCTTTACCGATGAACACTTTTTCATGATCTCAATTCTTATCTTTCTAAATATATGCAAGATCTAGATCTGCTCTTATTTTCTACTCGTGAGGAGGCTACCAATCTAGCTAAGTTTAATGTTCCTACACCCACTACCACTTCTATTCCTATTTTTATTAACCTCTTAATTCCACAATTCCACCGAATTCTAATGTTCTTATTTCTATGCCTACCCCTACCAATCATTTTACTCAGCCTATCACTTCCCACACGTGGAAAGTCTCTTCTTCTAGAACTCAAGACCTAGCCTCTCTCTATTAAGATCTCTAAGTTCAAATTCATCAACTTCAGATAGGCTATTTCTCGTGTATCTCCATCTCTTGATTCCACCTTACTCCTTCACACTCCTTTCGCACCCACCATTTCCACTTATGCACTTCCTCCAAACTTCTTCACTCCTAAGCTTCCCACCTTCAATGGCCATGGTGACCCTCAAGATCATCTTAGATATTTTCATGTGGCATGTCTCAATTATGTGGATGATCATACTTTGCTAGACAAGCTATTTCCTAAGAGCTTGCAAGATTACACCATGTGTTGGTTTTACAATCTACCTATTCATTCAGTAACATCATTTACACATTTAGCCAATATTTTCTTACACATTTTTCAATCAATATCAGTTCTAAAATATCCTATGCTCAACTTACACAAATTAAACAAGGATATAATGAGCATCTAGCTGACTATGTATTACACTATAAGAACAATCTAGCTAAGATGACCAATGTTCTCGTTGATTCAGAATTGTAAGATATTTTTGTCTAAAGTATTTTATCTCCATTGCAAGAGAGTGTTATCTTTGAAACCTCTCCCTCATTTGATCAATTATTCCATATGCTTAAGTTACGTGAAAGAAAACTCTTATCTATGGGAAAGCTCAAATATCATGATCAGGCTTCATCTTCTAATTAGTTTCAAAGCAAATATACTTTCAAGCCATCTCCTAAGCCCACTAAAGAAAATATATATGTTAACGTTGTTTCTACTCCTAAAAAGCTTCAATGGCAACCTCCAAAGTGTACATTTACAAAATTACCTTATGTTCCTCATCTCTTATTGCCACAAATTATTGAAAGCAATCTTATTATGCTTCCACCACCACTCAATCTTGATCCATCTTGCCCTCATGGCTGCAATTATGATAAAAATGCTAGATGTGACTATCATCAATGTGTTGGGCATTCAACTGATTGATGTTTCAAACTTAAGCATCTCATTCAATATCTTATTGAAAACAATGCAATAAAGATCCCTGAGCCTCTTGGCCATCTAAGTCGGTCAATGAAAACCAAAAGCTCAAAATATTCAAAGATCCATTTCCTAAGCATGACAAAAAAATTGTTGATTCTTCATCTAATCATACATATCACATTGTGCCTCCTCCTTCATCGGGGCCTCTTGATTTTCTAGTTGCTAATACTTGATGCATCTCCACCACTCATCACATTCTCTGATCACGATTATCATGCTACATTTTCTTCTAATACACTACACATCAATGCTTCTATCGGACCTCATATTGTTAATAACACCATGATCAATCCATCAACTCTTATTGGTGTATTCTCTATTGCACTCTTGTCGCTATCAACTATCCACTCTCTAAAATTTCATATCATATTCCCAAATTTTATGGCTACATCAAACTTCCAGTTATAGTTGGGCCTCTCACCATGCTTGTGCCATTCACTATGGCACCTTCAATCAAAGGATGTGACATGCTCTTAGGTCTTCCTTGGCTCTGCGTGTCACTCAAGATATATTTTATATGAACCACTTGTGTCTCAAATTCATTCACAATAAGCAAGTTTTCACTCTCAAAGGTGTTCCACCATCCACACCATTGCCTCAACCTCCTCTTGAGGATGTCCTTTCACTAGTTACAACATCTAGGCCCCCTGGGCCTCTCAAATCTAAGGCATATTCTGCACCTAGCTCTCCTTTTTTTACACATGACCTACTCATTCTCATCGGTCTACTAGTCCATCTCCTAGTCCTAAGTCCCCTACTCAGGAAACCCCTTCACATAGGAGTTCACCACCTCCTTCACCTCCTAGGTCTCCTTCACATAGGTTCTCATCACCTCCTAGGTATACTTCACATAGGTGCTTGTTACCTCTTAGGTTTCCTTCACATAGGTACTTATCACCTCCTAGATTTACTTCACATAGGTGACCATCACTTCCTAGGTATCGTTCACATAGGTGTTCACCACCTAGGATTCCTTCACATATACATTTTCAGTCTCATACACCATCAATCTTAGAGCATGGTCACACACCTTTATCTCCTCAGACATCGAGTGGAGGACCCTTTCCCTTAACTTTCATTGGCTAATTTACTCATCATTATACACTTTGGGGCATCATGCTTACATTCCCCCCTTTCATAGCATCATCAATTGTCTACCATTTCTACTCTTATGCTCTATGCTTCATACTTTCTATTTCTAGGTGATTTTACACAACTTGATACACTTTGTATCATCATTACCCTATGACGCACTCTAGTTCCATGGTTCATAATCAACTACTGAGGGTATAAATTTGAAATGAACCTCACCTCTTCTACACTTTACACTCTATGCTTCATGTTCTATCTTTCTAGCATCTATTTCAAACCATTTCTCGATGATGCACTCTTGTTCTATGGTTCATTCTTGATTCTTGAGGGGTGTTTTATAAATGAACCTCATCTCATAATCATCCACATCCGATGGGGGAAAAATGCTCCTATCACATTCACATTTCATACCATTCCATCTCATTCATACACAACATACTACATATCTTGGTTGCACTTTTTTTTTATTATACTTACATGTACATTTTGTTTCCCATGTTAGACGGATACTTAGTATGTCAATATCTTTTCTATATACATGTGCATTCACTTGGTTGTGAATGCAAACTTCCTACAGACATTTACATGTTGCAATGATGCTTGACAATGTACTTATTACCAGTCCCACCAAGAATCTAGGGGAATCTACATTTACTACTCTTACACATCATAGGTGCTATTGTTTCATTATTTACTAATTCTTCTTACTATCACATTACTTTCCATTGATTTATACACATGCTTTGACATACTCTTTATCTTTATAACATACTAACGGGTGCTTCATGTGCAACATTTAATTTGCAAGACTATATGCCACCATGGTTGTCTGTTACACTTTGATTGACATTGTTTTCTATTGTATGTTATTGTTTGTGGGCTATGCCCTTTGTCTTGTATGTACACTATGTGCTTTTTCCGCTTTTGCCATTATTGTCTTGTGACATTGTGAGTGATGTCCCATGTATGAAACCTAATTTTCGGGTCTATCTTGTTTTCTTACTTGCTTGATTGCACATTGTCATCTAATTACATGTTCTAGATTTGTTTACATGTGCCTTGGTTTCTCTACCATGCACATTCCCTCCCCCTACAGGGTATCCACTTCAGATCAGTTTTAGGTCCTCTCCTTTGGACCACATGCTCCTATCAGTGTCACATGTACCCCAAATGAGGGGGACATACATTGGGTGAATAAATCACCCCATACAATAGCTCAAAGCTACAATATGAACCTATATAATACAAAATAAATATAGGCTATAGTTAAAAAAACAACCCAAAATCTGACTTGCGTCCTTAGTTTAGTATAGACACTAGCACCTAGATTCGTAAACTAGCACCAGGTGGTGCTCTTTACCTCCCCACAGGTGCTTATGTCCTATGGGTAGATGCACTTTTTTTCTTAGATCAATACAATTCATAGAGAGAATTTTTTACAAGACAGAACAATCCTCCAACAACAATATGCATTCTATCTCCATTACAATTGGTACAACTCAAAAAAATTTGAACTAATTCAAGACAAATCGGAACAAAATAGGTACACACCATCTATAGTGATGTTTATTGGGCATAGTAATGGAAGGAGATTAACACTAGACCTCTCTCCCCAAAACTTGCTCTTTGGTGTGAGATCGCATAAAAAACTTACACTTGGCATGACATCACCCAAAAAACTCACTCTTGGCATGAGATTGCCCAAAAATTCACTCTACATAACATTCTAGGACATATTTCTATCCTTTACACTCTTTCACATTAGGTGCACACTTTCCTTTTAAACACTTATACACACTTTTTCAAAGTTTTCATAATACATGACTTTGACTACTCTTTTTCTCTTTTTTTATAGGTTCTTCCTTAATACGCAACAAGAAGGAACCGTACATCAGCAAACACAAACACAACAATAGGTATAAATCAACGCATACACTTCACCCCTAGGGTCACTTCCTCTTTCTTAGTTTCCATGCTTCATTTTTATCACTTCACGCTTTCACTTATCTCTTTGGCACGTTATCGCCATCACTCTCTACAAGAACAAAAGATGCACCTATTCTAACTACTTTATGTTATCAATTATTCACTTAACACAAAGTGGAAGTAAATGTAGACAAAAAATCATGCACTTGGGTACATTTCTAGGTCCTAAAAGAATACTAGTATTCATATGATTCCTAAGTGAGAAAACTACCAATTGACAACTATTTTTGGCCTCTTTTTCTGTCTTTCTTATTTTATATTTGGTCATTACAAGCCCTACAAGCCTAGTTAGGAATTTACTTTCTTATATTTTATGAATTTAGACACTAGCACCCTCGTACCCTCAAGGCACCCTTGACCTCTTTCCACTTTACTCACTCTTTTTGGGCCTTTTTATCTTTTGGGAATCTTATTTTCTTATGGGTTAGCCTTCCAGCTATCAATTACGAAATTAAACCAAGGAAATCATATAAATACATAGATTTGTAATCAAAATAAGGGACCAATCTCTAATTATACTTACTATTACCTAAGCTTGCATCCAAATGCATCAAAATCACTTAAAGACATCCATCTAGAATCCATTCAAGGGACAAGGGACTACATTTTCTGCATACACTACATAGGAAGGGGAAGTTCATTCTATTCCATACACACATTTGCATCTTTTAGTAAATATAGCCCGTTATCTAGTGCATCTTACACAAGGGCATCCTAGGAATGATTCTTGCACACACTCACAATAACTACATGGAGTCTGAGATGAAGTGTAGCACTCGGTCGTAAGTTCACTCTGTTAGGTGACTGCTGAGGTCAATCTGACTCCCCATATTGCATCTTTCTTTTGCGATTTAATGTGGTTTTGTGGATTTTATAGGTGAACTTCTATTTTGTAGGTTAAATGTACACTCGGAAATCAAGGTGTGACAAATAGGTGATCAACAATAAATATAAGTGACACTAGTGTGATACAAGAAAACCAAGTTCGACTATTTTCGTAGTTATAGGCACCCGATGCACTCGACACCCAAGCACCCATGAATGAGTCTAGGTGCCCATGTCTAGCTTGTTTCATGACCTATAAAATTTATTTTGAGCATTGACAACATAGATCACCTCCTGTTCATTAGTTTTCATAGTTCAAAACATCTCGGGATTAGGCGTAAATCTAATAAGTCCTTTTCTCGCTCTTTTGTGCATAGGGTTTTATGTTTGCTTGCTTATTCTTTGGGTCATAGTTTATCCAAAGATAGTTGTATATCATAGTTTAAATTCATTACTCTGCAATTAGGATTTAATAAATTTTTTTTTTTTTAATCACGGGGATTTTAAGGGACTACATCTAGCCAACGTAACCGAGATGCACCAAGATCATTTGGCACCAAAACAAATCCTCCCCAAGTGTTTACTTAGACCACCACCGATGAATGGGCGCAGTTTGTTCGATCTTATGAGCTTTCGTTGTAAAATATTACATTGGAAAACCTTACATTAACTCACACTTTGCATTATTCAACACTAAATATTAGCAAAACAAGAGGACCAAATTGATATGGGTAAAACTAAGATAGGATTTCATAGAGGGTACCATTGCGGAGGTGTAGGATCGAGATTTATACCTTTCAAGGTGCCACGGAGACCAAGAAATCACATGATGAACTTATAACCTTTTTTTCTATCAGGGATGTTAAGGGACTACACCCAACCAACATACCTAAGAAGCACCAAGATTGTTGGGAAACAAAATGAAGCCTCCCAAGAATTTACCGGGCCACCCCAATGTGTGGGCACAATCAATTCGATTCTATGAGATTTCATTTGCAAAATATTATATTGAACAACCTTACATGGCTCACACCGCATTATTCGGCATAGTTGCATAAAACAATAGGACATCGAGAGGACTGAATTGAGATGGGGAAAAATGAGATATTATTTCGTAGAGGGTCTCAACATGGAGGTGTAAGATCGAAGATACCTTTCAAGGTGCCACAGAGACTAAGAAATAACCCAACGAACTTATAACCTTTTTTTCTCTCAGGGATCTTAAGGGACTATGCCCGACCAACATAGTCGAAAAATACATGGATCATTGGGAACCAAAACAAATCCTCCCCAAGTGTTTACCAAGCGACCCCAATGCATGGCGAGTCGATTTGGTGCCGTGAGCTTTCGTTGTAAAATATTGCATTAGAAAGTCTTACACCGACTCACTCAACTGGACTATTCGGCATGGTTGCAAACAATAGGAAAGAGAGAGGACCGAATTGAGATGGGAAAAAGTGAGTTAGGATTTTGTATAGGGTCCCATCACGAGGTGTAGGATCATATGAGACCTTTCAAGGTACCATGGAGACTAAGAAATCACTTGATGAACTTATAACCTTTTTTTTCTCTCAAGCTTTTAAGGGAATAAGCATGGTGACATATCCCTAAGCACCGAGAATCATTGGGAACCAAAATGAATCCTCCCCAAGCATTTAATAGGCCATCCCGATGTGCATATGGATTCATCTCATTAAATGAGTTTTTATTTACAAAATATTACATTGGACATCCTTACACTGACTCATACTGGATTATTTGGCATGGTTGCAAACAATAGGATGACGAGAGGAACCAATTGAGATGGGGAAAACTAAGACAAGATTTCCTAGAGGTTCCCAATGTAAAGGTTTAGGATTAGAAAAGACCTATTAAGGTGCCATAGAGACCAAGAAATTACCCAACAAACTTATAACCTTTTTTGCTCTTAGGGATCTTAAGAGAGTAAGCTCGATCGACATAGTCCATAAGCACTTTGAGATCATTGGGAATTGAAATGAAGCATCCCCAAGTGTTTTTAAGCCACCCCAATGAGTGTGCGCAGATTAGTTTGGTGCCACGAGCTTCCATTTACAAAATATTACATTGACAACCTTACACTAACTCAGACTGGACTATTCAATATGATTACAAACAATAGGACAACAAGAGGATCGAATTGAGATGGGGAAAACCGATAAAATATGTTTCGAGAGAGTCCCAACATAGAGGTGTAGGATTAGAGATACCTTTAAAGGTGTCAAGGAGACCGATAAATCACCTAATGAGCTTATAGCCATTTTGATCTCAGGGATCTTAAGGGACTATGCCCGACCAACAGAGTGGGGAAGCGTCGACATCATCTCGGAAAAAAATCCTCACACAATGTTTACCAAGCCACCCCAACGTGTGGGCACAGTGGTTCAGTGCCATGAGATCTCATTTGTAAAATATTACATTGGGAAATCTTACAACGACTAACACCGCAGATATCAACACACTTGTAAACAATAGGAAATTAAGAGAATTGAATTGAGATGAAGAAAATAGAGAAATTTTTTTGTAGAGGTCCCAAATGCGGAGGTGTAGGATCGGATGCTACCTTTTAAGGTGCCACGAAGATAAAGAAATCATTTAGAGAACTTATAGCCTTTTTTGCTCTTAGGGCTCTTAAGAGACTACGACCGATCGACGTAGACCGGAAGCACTGAGATCATTGGGCACCAAATTAAATCCTCCCTAAGAATTTACCAAGCCACCCCGATGCATGTGTGAATTCATTTTGGTGCTATGATATTTTCTTTGTAAAATAGTGCATTAGATAACCTTATATTGACTCAGATGGACTATTTAACACGGTTGCAAATAATATGACAATGACAGGGAAAAATGAGACAGGATTTTATAGAGGGACCCAATACGAAGGTGTAGGATTAGATGGTAACTTTTAAGGTGCTTATGGAGATTGAGAAATCACACGACAAACTTATAGCCTTTTTTTATTAGAGGGATCTTAAAGGACTACGCTTGACTAACATAGCTTGGAAGCACCAGGATTGTTGGGCACCAAAAAAAATCCTCCCCAATAATTTTCCAGGCCAAATTGACATGTGTGCACATTTTGTTTAGTGCCAAGAGCTTCTTTTTGAAAAATATTACATTGGACAACCTTACACTGACTCAGACTAGACTATTGGGCATGGTTGCAAACAATAAGACAATGAGAGAACCGAATTGAGTTGGGGAAAACTGAGATAGAATTTTGTAGAGGGTCCTAATGTGGAGGTGTAGGATCAGATGATACCTTTCAAGAGTTCCATGGAGACAGAAGCACTGTCAAACTTATAGCATTTTTACTATCGGGGCTCTTAAGGGACTACGCTTGACCAACGTAGCCCAAAAGCACTAGGATCATTGAGCACCAAAAAAATCCTCCCAAGAATTTACTAGGCCATCTTGATGCATGTGCATAGCTTTTTCAAAGTGCCACGAGCTTAGTTAGAAAAATGTTGCATTGGACACCTTACACCGACTCAGATGAACTATTCAACATAATTGCAAACAATAGGACACTTAGAGGACCAAATTGAGGTAGGGAAAACCGAGACAGACCTTGGAAAGGCTGAATACCAAAAATATAAGATGCTCAAATGTCTAGAAAGGACCCAAAAGATGTGAACAAAGTATATTGAGGTCAAGGGCGCCCAGAGGGGACGAAGGTGCTTGATGTTGGTGTCTGGATGGGCACCGTGTCCAGGGATGATGAATGCCGAAGTATAAAAATGAATACTAAGCAAGTAAGGGTGTAAGATCAAAAATGAAAACATAAAGCAAAGAAAGGTGGCCAAAGACATGGTAGTACTTTTTTTTGCTTAGGAATCATATGAATAGTAGTATGTAATCATGACTAAATAGATACCCAAAGTGTGTGATTTTGTGTCTATATTTTCCCCCACTTTATGTTGGTGAGTGGAAAGCTTGGTAACATAAAGTAGATATGAGATGCATGAATTATAACCGTGTAGATTGATGATGAAAGTGTGCTTAGGGACAAGATAAAGCGTGAAGTGATAAAAATGTGAAGCATGAATACTAAGGAGGAGAAAGTGCAAAAAAGTGATGCAAATGAACCTAAGGTAGAAACACATGTGTAGATTTTGTGATGTGCATGTTATTGGTGTTGATGTTGTTTTCATACGTGATGTTATGAATGATGTTGACTACCACTTCCCATACGGATGGAACTGCAAAAGAGAAGAACGAACAAGTAGTCAAATATGCATGTATATGATCGAAATGTGTAAAAAGTATGTAATGAAAGCATGTAAAGTGAAAAATGTGAAAAAGGAACATGTGCACCTGATTCGTGATGAGGAAAGAGTGTAGAAAGGATCTTGAAGATGTTATAGATGAATGAGTTTTTGGGTGATCTCACGTTAGTTGTGCTTGACCATGAGTTTTTGAGGTAATCTCACACCAATGATATGGAAGAAGTGAAGGGAGAAAATTCTAGTGTTATCCTCAAACTTTTAACTTATTCCTGTAAATATAGGACACCATTACAGATGGTGTGAAAAATTTTATCCAACGTGAAAGTGCTAAAGATCGTATACCTTGTAAAAGCTGATGTGTGTGGTGTTCTATAGTCGTGTTGAACTACCAAAACACTATGTAATTGCTCCCTAGTTAAAGGCATCCAAGAAGGACCGTGTTGTGCTAAGGACCTAATTCTGATTCTCAGGCCTGAAACTAAAAATTGTGTTGTACTAGTACTTGTGATATCTTTGTGTAATGATTGCGAGAATGTTGCATGGGGTGACTGATTCACCCAAATGATGCCCCATTGTTTTGGGTGCATGTGATGTCATTGAAGGAGTATGCGGCCCAAAAGAGGACTGATCGTTGAGTTGAAATTGTGCCTTGTAGGGGGAGGGAATGTGTTTGGTAGAAACCAAGGCACACGCAAACAAAGTGGCTAGGAAACAAGTGTTAGTACAAGCAAATACAAACACACATGTATAAGACAAAATGTATGCTAAGAAAACAATATGTAAGCTAAGATGGAAGGAGATAATGTAAACAGACAAGAAGACAATGTAGACCATAATAAGCGGGTTGTGAACATGGGACACTACTCACAATTTCAAAAGAAAATCAAGGTCGATGAAGCCAAAAGAATAAAATGTGCACACAAGACAAAAGGAAAAGCACACCAATAATGCGGAAAATAAGGACAAGTGAGAAGAACTAATGTAACAGCATAACCATGGGAACATATAGTCCTTCATAACAAATGTTGCACATGAAGAACCCATTAACATGTTAGAAAGATAAAACATATTTCAAAACGTGTATAATCTGATAATGTAGTGTGATATGAAACAATAACACATGTAATGTACAAAAGCGGATGCCCCTAGGAGTGGGCTGTGGGACTAGTACTAAATACTTGCACCAAGCATTCATACTGCGTGTATAGATATGTAGAATCTATGATCATAATTATAAAGGAAATTGAATGCGCATTTGTGTATGATAAAGGTAATGACATACAAAATATTTGTCTAGCATGTGTAATAAGATGTGCATGTAACAAGTAAATGTAATCAAGGCTAAATGTAACCAAGATCTACAAAGATATGTTGTGGATGAGACAAAATGGAATGTAGTGTGAATGATATGAGAAACATGCCACTGAGTGGATGTGTATGTATGAAATGAGGTTCATTTATTTATGCCCCTAAATAGTCAAGAATTAAATATAAATGAGAGTGCGTCATCGGAAATAGTTCGAATGGTGTGTATGAGAAAGATGTGATCGTCAAAGCGCAACACATAGAGTGTAAGTATGTAATTGAATGAGTGAGTGTATGATTAAATGCGTGAGTATGAGGAGGTCCATTTGAGATGTATACCATCAGCAGTAAGTATGGACCATGGAATTAGATTGCATCATAGGGCGATGACCACCACAACATGTAGGAGGAGATGTAGTGGAATGTGTATAGTAAATGAGAAGCAAAATGTATAGTAGATGTTGCGAGAGAAGATGTCCTAAGTATATGATGTGCGATGGGTGAAGTATGCAGATGAATGTGTAGTGTGTGAGGTTCATGTATATAGGATGCCCTCAACAGTCAAGTGTGAACCATAGCATAAGAGTGCGTCATCGGAAATGACGATACTAGTGTATGTTGTGTGTAAAGATCTAGGTGTGATGTGATGAGAGTATAAGATGCGTGTTGATGTTAGAGGGGGGAGAGAATAAGCATGATGCCCCTCGAGCATGTGATGGTGAGTGCACTATCCGATAAAAGTGAAAGATGAAGGCCCTCCACCTAATGTTGGTGGAGATGAAGGTGTGTGAACATGCTCGAGACCGGTGGGGTATGAGACAAACGCCATTTAGATGAATGAATCCTATATGCATGCGACCAATGAGTATACAATGGGCACCTTTATGTAACAAAATGTGGAGGTGATGGAAACCTATGTGAAGTAGAACGTGGAGGTGATGAACACCTATGTGAAGTAGAACGCGGAGGTGATGAACACCTATGTGAAGCGTGCGAGAGATGATGGATGCCTATGTGGAGTGAAATGAGGTGGTGAAGTATGCCTAGATATAGGAGTTGTCCTCATGATGGACCTAAACTGATGTATTAGACTAGCAGAGTGATGAGACTGTGTAGGTCATGTATAAACATGCGAACTAGGAGAAAATTTTGGTTTAGGTTCATGGGCCATGGGGAACTAGATGGTCTAGGTGATGCAATGGCAACCTCAAGAGGAGGTTACGACCATGGAGTGGATGGAGGCACACCATTGATAGAGATGACTTGATTATTGTGAATGAACTTTAGACACAAGTGATTCTATGAATCCCATTAAGTCCTAAGATCATGTCACACCCTTCAATTGTTTGTGCTATAAGGAAGGGCACAAACATGGTCAGAGGACTGATAGTAACATGAAGTTTGACGATACCATATGAGTTACCCATAGGATATTAAATTTATGAGAGTGGATATCCAATAGCAATACGAAATGGAACATAACACACATTTATACACCATCATGGATCAATTTTGGTTTTACTTGATAGGAATGGATCGATAGAAGCTCTAATGTGTAATTGATCAGAAGAGAATGTAGCATGATAATCATGATAAAAAAAATGATTGGTGGAGAAATGTCAGTATGAGAAACTAGGAAATCAAGATCCCTCGATGCGGGGAGGAGGCACGATGTGATATGTATGATTAGCCGAGTAATCAACCGCTTTCTTGTTTTTTTTTGGGAGAGGATTGTTGAATATTTTGAGCTTATGATTTTCATTGACTAGTGTAGAGGCCACAGGCTCTGAAGCTCGAGTTTGTTATCATCGATAAGATTTGGTTGAAATTGTAAAGTTTAAAACAAATATTTGTAGAATGTGTGACACATTGATGATAGTCACATTGAAAGTTCTCATTGTAATTTTTACCTTTAGGATGAGATGGATATAGATTGAGCGGATGAGGAAGCGTAATAAGATTTCTCTCAATAATTTGTTGTAATATAAGATGTGGAACAATAGTTAAATTTGTATATATATGCTTGACGGTTACCATTGAATTTCTTTGGTGTAAGAGACAACGTTGACAATGACTTTAGCTTCAGCAGGTTTTATGCTTGGTTTAAAAGTTGTTTTACTTTGAAATCATGTAGAGGATGAAACTTTCCCATGATACTTAATCTTTCATATAGATAAGATTTTAGTTTCACATAGCTTGAGAGTGTGAAACATTTGATCAAATGATGGAGATGTCTCAAATAGAATGCTCTCCTAAAGAGGTGGCAATAAACTTTGAATGAATAATTCTTCAAATTCAGATTCCACAAGCACATTAGACATCTTAGCTAGGTTGTTTTTGTATCATAAGACATAATTCACTAGATGTTTATTAGACCCTTGTTTAACTTGTGAAAGTTGTGCATATGAGAACTTAGAGCCGATGTTGATAGAAAAATGAGTAAGAAAAGTATCGGCTAGATGCGTGAAATATGTTACTTGAGTGGATAGGTAGGTCATATAACTAATGCATCACATAATCATGGATACGAGGAAAGAGCTTAGATAAAATAATGTGATCATCCACAAAATCTAGACATGCCATATGGAATGATTGGAGATGCTCTTATGGGTTAGCATGGCCATTGAAAATGTGAAACTTAGGGTTGAAGAAATTAGGTGGAATTGAGTAATTGGATATGGTCTATGTGAATGGAGTATGCAATAAGAGAGTGAAATCCAAAGATGGAGACGCAGGAGAAGTAGCTTGTTGCAGAATTGCGATTTGTGTTTGGAGGTCTTGATAAAGAGAGGATAAATCTTAAGTGCCGAGTTGAAGAAACTTTTTTTGTATGAGAAAAAAGAGGCGGCATGAAGTGATTGGTAAGAGTAGGAACTGAAATGAGAACAATAGATGTAGGCAGAAGAGTGGAAACAAGCAATTGAGTGGCAATAGAAGTGGGGAAGGCAGAAGAAGTTGTAAGCTCCGCAAGATTGGTGGCCTCCTCACGATCAACATATAAAAGAAATTCTAAATCTTGGGGATGCTCAAGGATATGATCATTAAGGGATTTAATATGGTCTTCAATAAATTCGTCATAAGATTGAGCCATAGTGATAAGAGGATAAGAGCTCTAAATGGAAGGTGGATTCAAAGATCGGGTTCACTAAAATGATTAAGCTAAATGTGCATATTATGCCTAATCTAGTTGCTATAATAACATTAAATAAATGAATAAATAAATATAGAAATTAACCAAAGAAAATAAAGAAATAAAATGTGAAACCCTAGTTGTAAAGAGGGTGAGAAAGTCCTTAGTTGGTTCTAAGTGAAATATGGATTGTGCCGAAGTGCTGACCAAATGAACAGAGAGATAGAAACGTCCCACAAAGCCTCATAAAAGTGTGTGAGCTAATGATTTACCCGGAAAATGGTTCTGGGAGAGGGACATGGGCATCTCGCATGTCCTTTAGGCCTATTTCTAGGTGCATGGGTATGTGGAAATGCTCAAGAAACCTCCTCTCAGTGGCAATAGTAGTTGTTTGCCATTATTTGCCTTTGGTTGCTATGAGGTCACAAAGTGATCACCAAATTTGCTGGAAACTTGTTAGGAATATATATTAGTGCTCACATATATTTTGTATGGGTTAGTATTAATATAGTGGGCATGGATAAATACATTTTCTAGTAAGATTGTATTTGGAATATTACAATTAGAGATTGTAATATTTAGTGTATGGTTATGTGAGTTGTATTAACAACTCACTAACATTAGAATAGGAGGTTAGTGGCTACAAAAACCTCCTTAATTATAGGAGTGCAATTTTCTTATATATGTATTTGATATTCATAATGAAGATTAATTTGTTAATGTCAATCTATGTGTTCTACTTTAAAACCTGCTATGAAGTATTGACCTGCAAAAACCTCAAATAGACATCAAATCCTAAAAAAGAAAGATGCAAAATGAGGGGTCAGACTGCCCTCAGCTATCACAAAGGTGAACTTACGATTGAGTGTTGCACTACACCTTAGACCCAATATAGTTCTCTCTGTGTGTGTGCGGAATCATGCCTTATGTGGCTCTTATGAGTGTCGCACTTGATAGTGAGCAAATAAGCTATATGTAAAAAATGTAATAGATGTGTGTATGAAATAGAATTATTTTCCCTCCTATGAAGTGTATGCAGAATAACCAACCCTTGTGTCCCTTGGATGGTGCTAAATGGATGCAATGAAGCTCTTACATGCTTGATGGATGCAACTTTAGGTGGTGATAGCTAATGCTTAGTTTTTGGTCCTTTATCATGATCACATAACTTTATATCTACATGATTCATTTTATTGAATTTCATAATTAACTCCAAAAAGGTTGATTACCAAAAATATATGACACTCAAATGGATAGAAAGGACCCAAAATATGTGAACAAAGTATATTGAGGTCAGGGGCACCCAGAGGGGATGAGGGCACTTGGCGGCTGGAGTTTTAGCTTGCACCGGTGTCCATGACGATGAATGCTGAAGTATAAAAAAGTAGATTGAGAAAGTAAGGGTGTAAGAATAAAAGTGGCAACATAAAGCAAAGAAAGGTGGCCAAAGACATGGATTAATTAATACTTTTCTTTCTTAGGAATCATATGAATAGTATTATGTAATTAGGACTAAATAAATACATAAAGTGCGTGATTTTGTGTCTACACTAGTCTATTGAAGAAGTTTTCAGACTATTTATGCCCCTATATGCCCTAAATCTATACCATTTTGTTGTAGACAAGATTGTCTCAGGAGGAGACCTAATTTGTAAGAACAATTTAGTCAAAACAGATGCTTAAAGTTTGAGTTTGAACCTGAAACTTCTTGGGCAAGTGAAATAGGGAAAAGGGTATCCTAAAAGCTCTTGAGTTAGTCTTGAAACCCTTTGAGTGAGAAAATAAGTTTGAAAAACCTCAAGGAAGGGCTACAAGGAGCAAAGTTTAGTGTAGAAGGGGGGGTGGTAGAAAGTAGGTCTAGCCTTAGAGATGGGAAATAATTTTTTCCTACACCTTAAGGGGCCTAAAGGGTGTCTAAAACATCTATCACTTAGTCTTGGAACCTTGTGGTTTATTCCCAACATGAACTCATGAATGGCATTGTTTTAATCTAAGAAAAATAGGACAATCTAGGAGTTTGAGTAAAATCTAATGTTTACTTTGATTCTCATCACTTGGAAAGTTGTCATGGTGTGAAAAGAACATGGTAGAAGACTCTTGAAGTGAAAAAACTTAGTTAACTTGTGCAAAAGAATCAAATTTTGTTCTCTACATCAAGTTACTTCTCAAATACATGAGTAAATGGATGAAGAACTATATCTAGCCATCTTCCTTAGAGAAAAATAAACACTTTCATTCAAAGAAATTGATCATGCAACCAAAAGAAATTGTACATCATGCATTGTATTCTCTCATGCTCTCTTTCTCCTTATTGAGCTCGCTCTATCTTTCTCTAACTCCCTCTTACTATCTCTTTCTCTCTCTCTTTATCTCTCTCCCCTCTCTCTTACTTTCTCTCTCACTCTTGGTGATAAATTTGTACTTTAGTAAATATTCTCTTTATCAATTTTGATTGAAAGAGATGAAATCACATAAATAATGAATATGGATACTTAGTCATTATTATTATGAAACCACAAAAATATAAAAAATTCAATAATATATCTTATAATTTGAATTAAAACTTTGAACCTCCTCTAGAAAAGGTTCTCTAAACATATACACATTGATAAATTGAATGAATAATTACTTGATTAGATAAATCTTTATATATGTTATATAAATATTTCTTTAACCAATTTATGACTTTATTTCCAAATTTTCATGCATATTATACATTGAAAACACTAGTATACAACACCAATAAATGAAAAATATCCATAATGTCATATATTGTCAAGTGCACATCATATTAGTTTGGATATAATTATAATCTTAGAAATGTAAGGTCTCATAAAAACATATCGAGTTCCAAATAGTATTAACATGCACAATAAATACAAATATGTGAATAGGTCATATAATATCAAGTCAATGCCATATAGGCATACATACAATGTCAAACGTGCATACAATGCCATGCACATAGGCATACAAAATAAATGTCATCAAGCATATATATATCCTATTCATCAAAATGTATCCCTCTCTTTTCCTTGCTCGAAGAAGGATCTCCCTTAGATGTAGATGGAGATCTGTGAGATGACTTGGGATCCTCCATGGCATGACTATGAGTCCTCTTACACTCAAAAATCAATTGTAGTTGAACCTGTAAATGCATACAATTTTTTTGTCAAAAATTAATGTATAAGTTTTCAACATGTATAAGACCATGCTAATGAAACTATTTACATGTACACACACTTACCACAATCTCTCGGTCACATTGAATCTGCATCTCACACTCAACAAAGTCAATGGGAGCTATTGGATCATGAATTGGGGTGTCAAAATGATGAGATCGAGGAGTCTCATGTGCCCTCAAAGTGAAAATGGAAGGGGTTGAACCCTACATACACATAAAATTACAAAATCAAACATCAAAATTAGCTTGTAGAACTATATTAACAATAATTTTTTTGAATGCGATATAACATTTACGCCAACTAAGTACATGTGTAATGAAAATATTTTAACTAAGTTTATCAATATTCAACTTTTTTTTACCGTGTCATGCCTATTAATCATATGTGCAAATGATGCTTTGCCAGTCCTGAAGTAAATCCTGCATATACATAATGCATTCACGTTGATTATCTACATGATGCTACAATGAGGGAAATTATTAAAATAATTGGACATAATATGAATTACACAAGCTAGTTAACAAAAATACATAATTTGTATACCTCATTGAGTTGCTGCATAGATCAAATCGCAGTGGTAACATATTTTTCTAATCCTCGCAGAGATGGTGGTGTGTCTTGTGTGGTCATTGTTATCGCCAAATCACTGCACCCCCGAATGGTCGGATTGCGAGATGGGACATTCAATGTGATTGGGTAACATAAGATCACCTCTCAAGCTATGGGACTTGGGCTTGAAGTGAACCTCCAGAGAAGGCCAGCTTCCTCTTCCTAAACTAAACACTACACTACTCCTAATGTAATAGAAAAACTACCTATACCTAAACTAACATTTCAAGGGATTAGGAGAGATATTTGCAAGAAATAAAACCATAAATTAGAAGTGGTGATACACCAAGAAAGGGTTATTCTAGACAAAATTTTGGCTTTGCAATGAAGAGAGATGATCATGAGGAAGAATGAACATGCATTACAAACCCAATTTACATATAGTACTTCACTCCTTGATAAGCACAATGACCTTCAAAACTTGCAAAAGAAACATTGGTTGCACAGTTCACCGCAAACATGAGAGAGGAAATAAAAGCAACAAAATGATGTAAGGACAAATAATTGATCACAAAACATGATTTCAATTACTTCAAGCACTTGCACAATGCACCATTACAACAAGGAAAGGCATATGTTGTCATTACAATTTTGAGAAGAAAGGCTTGAAAGCCTCAAATTCACAACAACTCGATTGTTGAAGAGAGGGGAAGCTTGGAAGAATGTCTAACCTTTTTTGGAATAAGCACCCCTTTACATTTTATATCATTTTCTGAGTTGTTGAGAGAAAGAGGGAAGAATCCTAAAAACTAGGCAAGAATGTAGTTGAATGGGTCAACCATGCTTGCTTCATTAATTGCACCTCTACCTCTTGAGCATTATTTCTCATAATGAATAAACCTCACAATTTGAAACACTAAAACCTCTAAAAATCCATCTCCAAATTATTTCGTGGTGTAGCTCTTGTTTTCCCGATTCCAACGACTATAATTTTGTAAAAATGGGCAACCGAGGAGGAAGTTGTGGTCTCCTAAGTGAAAGTCACTTTTTAGGGCTTCTGAGAATTTTACTTAATAGTTCTTTGATAATTTCTCATGATTCTTCATAAATTCAAAATTTTAATTTATCTTGAGTCTTTTTCAGATCCCATTTGAAGAAATTTTCATTAGAATGATGTTTTATAAAGAGGCTCAGTTAATGGCTGCTAACTAGCTCACTTAGTGGCTAGTGAGTCTGCCTTCGTTATATTCACGGTGAGTTATCCATTTCACATGGAAGATTCCTTGTTTTGCATGTCAATTACCACTTGGTTTTAGTTCAACAATATCTTTTACCAACACTCAACAACCACCCTATGAGTTATTTGTGGCTCATATTTTACGGTTAGTTTAATACGTAACCCCAACGCCAATATCTCCATGTTTGACATTGAGTTGGAGCCAACATGGCTTTCTTGGTTAAGCTCCACACGTCCACTATTTGTTTTGGTTTGGTGAGTTTCCACATTTGTAATCTTGCATTGATTCACCGCCCGATGACCCATTCCAACACGTCGATTTACATTGAAACCACCCACCGATTGGATTGACATTTACTCCATAACCACCTTGATGATGTGTGGGCTGATTTCCTCACATTTTACATTTCTTTTCATTGGAAGTTATTAGTTTGAAGGCTACGTGCCTACCTTACATATGGTTCAACATCCAATATCTTCACATTAATTCCCATGTCGCGAATTAACCACCGAGTTATTCATTTTCCATGAATTGCATTGATCAAGTCTCCCTTACTTTGTGGCCTATGACTTCCTACCTCGTGGCATGTGAAACACTATCACCATCCAACATCTCCTAACTGTTTCAAAGCAATCACATTGGTTCCCTGAAAATGACTTGTTCAACTTTTCATTTTAATCACCCTTATCGCCGAGTGTCCTGGGGTAAACTCATAATTCCTCCCACGCCGACTCGATCTACCTTAGACATGGAAGTCTGAAATAACCTCAATCGATATGCACCGAGATTTCAGATTCGAACGCCTCCAAAATGTGACTTTCTCATCGATGTTCAAAGTGCCTCGGATTCCGAAACCCAAAGTTCAAAATTCGGACTTCAAAATTTCGGGCCCGAGCCTTCCCTTCCATTTGCTCACTGGTGCAATCTCCTAAACGTGACAAATCCAAAATCCTGAAATAGGAATCTCTGAAATGACTTCCCGATCCCAAAATGCTCAACTCACTCCACTTTTACAATGCCTATCCCAGGACTCGCCTCTACCTAGCTCGATAGATCAAACTTCCATCATCAAGTAACTCGGTCCTACCCGCATGGTCCTCGGTGAGCTTACACCGTGATTCATTCTATCCATTAATTCTCTACACATGAATGCAAACTTGGCATTTGAGAACTCCTTCAATGCTGACCTAGCTCACAAGGTGAGGCTCATCATGAAATCTGCTTGATCACAACAAGTCTTCCCTTTTATGTGATGATGTGAATCCTTCACCAGAAATCGTGCTCGAGCTCCATGATCACATTACCCAATCTATCACTTTGCCGGTCTCAATCCAAATTTTTCCACCATTCGTTGATCTATCTCAAAGCCATCACCATGCCAAAATATTTACACAGCCCTACGCACTAGGTTGAATTGAGCCCATCATTTTGCTAAGTGATTGTACACTAAGCCAAATTAAAATTCTTCGACACGAGATAAATTCATAGTTGGGTATTTATCCAAGTACATGGTACGAGATCCTATCCGAACTCTTTGCCAATCAATGTTTCCTTGAGCTCATGACTTGATGCTCCATAACACTCATGATGATCACCATTCCTATGATAACTTGAATCTACCTTCATGAATCGCTAGGATACTCCAAGATCTTATAACCGAGCTATACCACTCTGCACTACCACGTTTCCATTGAGGCCCCACAACTCAAGTCATTTCTCATGCAAGCTTTAGCCATTCCGTGATGAGTCGGGCTCCTAATGTGAGCATTCGAGCCATGCCAAATCCTTGAGCCGTGTTTGAGCTCCATTAGCTCAATCTATGAAAATATGAACTCACCGATGCTTATATTTCTTGGGTTAGTGCTCTCAACGTTCCTCATGAATTGTTGAGTGATGGAAATGGGTCAATTGGCCCTTGAGCTAGATCTAATCCACTAGTGACTTGGATCTCCATTTCATTCCATGAGCATTTTGGATTTTATTGTGCGAGATCTCGATCTAATCCAACCGAGCTTGTTCTACGCCTCTTTGACATCCATTCTCCCGATCGAGCCATTTCAACATACTAACGAAGAGCTCAATCCCATGTTTTCAAACCTAGCTCAATGAGCCACAACGGAGCTTGATACCGAGCTCGCTATAACACCACAACTCGGTTCTCCTTGGTGAGTTCTTCGATTTTCCTCTACCAAGCCCATAGTAGCTTGTCGAGCCATCTAGTCATGCTCTCTCCATAGATTGAGGAGTTTGATTCCATTGCTCTCCACGAACACTGAGCTATTCATGAGCTAATCTATACTTGAATGAAACGAGATCCTCATTAGCTAAGAAGTGCACACAACTCAATTTAGACACTTCGTAGACCTTCCATCCTAAGCCCCCGGTACCATATCGAGCTTGCTTGCATTGATCAAGCCATCCCATGATTCATCAATCTGTTGTTGTGAATTTTCAAATCTACACAAGCCATGTTACCCTTAACTCAATCTTTAACACTTCACACCCATCTTTTGACTTGCCATGGCAAGTTTCTCAGAGATACCGACTTAGCTCATCTCTGTAATGTTGTGCCAAGCTTCCTTGGAGCTCTCATTCCCATAGATGCATGCCAATGTTCATTGTTCCTTCATGCTTAAGTGACTCGACATTGAGCTTGAGGTTAAGCTTGCTCATGGTCACCTTTCATTATCAAGCTCAAGCTCGATGCATGAGTGTTTATTGGCTTGAAACCTCCAATTCCAAGCTATCTCTCTAGAGCCAAAAACATAAAACCTTAGACAATCAGCTCTTATCATATCGACCACTCTCACCGAGTAGTTCGCCGAGCAGCTCGATGAGTTGTTTGAGCTCGATTCCTCTATACGGACCACTATTACATGATTTCTCTTAACATCATGAAATTCTTGATATCCCTTTGGTTCCAAGAAATCATGGAAGTATGCTTTAGAAAAATTTACACACCAAATTTAACCATTTTAATTTGTAAACTCCGTTATCCTTTTTAAGGGGGAAAAATGGATAACATTCATCAAATTTATAAAAATATATCACGTCAAGTTAGTTGAGCATATATAATATATACAAGAACATACATATATAGACATATATTTGAGTGAAAGTTATATATATTTACATATGTGAAAATTGTAATAATTTAACATTCTAAATTACCTCTGTGAACGTATACATTAGCATGATGCTCGCAACCTGTGGTTGGGATGTTGACGTCCCTCTTGTGCATTGTAATATTAATGCATACATGTACATATGTATGTGTAAATTAATAAATTTGACCAAGTTCAAATACAATTATTTTGAAAATTTAACATATATATGTAAATCAAGTACTTAGATCTTTTTGTAACATGTAATAAAAAATAATACCTATGAAGGTGTCATTGATGTCTGAAATCCAAATGTATCACTCAAAAAAGTGTTAGACATATCATCCTCATCGGTCCCATGCATATGCTACCACAAGATGTGCAAAGATGTGGCCTCATGCTACTACTACCGGAGGAATCCTCTATCTACCTCCACCAACACCGTATCGAAACTTCCCACATATGTTGGACAAGGGTATTAGAGAGTTCCTGAAGCGCATGTAATGTATCAATCTCTATTATCTCCTTCATTGTTATAGGGTTAGTCTACGAGATAGCGGGATTTTGTGTGGGGAATCTAACGTGATGAATCGAGCATGTTGTACACTTGGTCTATCCTTTGCGGAACCATTTCCTTGGCCTAAAAATTACAAAGTAGTCAAAATATTTTGAGATGTCGTTGAGGATAAAATCACAATAAAGTTTCCCAAAAAAGTATAATGGGACCTCAATTTTATTGCAAGGTGGTATATAAAATAAAATCCACTGATTTAACAAATATTGAATTTTTTTAAAACCCTAATTATAGAGTCACATATTATAAATAAAAAACTAAAGAACATCTTTTGACACAAGCATAAGCCGGATAAAATTTTGAAACCCTAAGTGTAAGGGAGAGAAATAAATACTTAGTTGATTCATGCTATCCTTGGGATTTGTTCTCAATTGGAAGGTGATGAACATGAAGGGCGAGAATTTCGTTCTTGAGCACAAAAAAATCCACAGAAAGCGTCGAGATGAGCTTGGACTAGAGTGCCTGGAATAGGACTAAGGCACCTGGGACGACGAGGACCTCTCGTTAGGCACCCGTAACTACTCGAAGCTCATAAACCGGTTGTTGTGTCACACATGTGTTGATAAAATTTTCTTTTTGTTGCCTACATGTCGCTAGATATCACCAAATTCACCTGTAACTGCAAAGAGAGACCGTCACACCGAAGCTCAAAAAATCTACATCTAGAAGAATAAGCTAGATTGGGGTGCTTGGAGAGGGACAGGGGAGCCTACGAGCACGAGTAGGCCTACTTTTAGGTGCCTGCGTCTCGTGGAAATTCTCAAAAACTCCTTTGAGTGGTTACTTATTTGTTGGCATTTGGTGCTTTATGAGGTCACACAGTGATCACCAAATTCGCTAGAAACCTACAATTAAGTATTGACATGTAAAACCCTCAAATAAACATCAAATCCTAAAAACAAAAGATGCAAAATGAGGGGTCAGATTATCCTCAGTTGTCATAATGGTGAACTTACAATTGAGCATTGCACCACATCTCAGACCCAATGTAGTTCTATGTGTGTGTGGATTCATGCCCTAGGTGGCTCTTGTGCATATCACACTTGATAGCGGGCACGTAAGCTAGATGTAATAGATGTGTGTATGGAATAAAATGAACTTCCCTCCTATGAAGTGTATACAGAATAACCAACCCTTGTGTCCCTTAGATGGTGTTATATGGATGCAACCTTAGGTGGTGATAGCTAATGCTTAGTGCATGGTCATTCATTATGATCACATAAGTTTATATTTATATGATTCCCTTGCTTGAATTTCATAATCAACCCCGAAAATGTTGACTACCAAAAAGATAAGATTCTCAAACAGCTAGAAAGGACCCAAAATATGTGAACAAAGTATATTGAGGCGGGGCACCCATAGAGGATGAGGGCGCTGGTGTTGGCCGACTGGGCAGGGTCTTGAGTGTCTAGGATGATGAATGTTGAAGCATAAAAAGGAAAACTGAGCAAGTAAGGGTGTAAGACCAAAAGTGGCAACATAAAGCAAAGAAAGGTAGCCAATGACATGCGTTAGTTAGTACTTTTCTTGCTTAGGAATCATATGAATAGTATTATGTAATCAAGACTTAATAGATACCCAAAGTGCATGAGTTGTGTATATATTTGTCCCACTTTATGTTAGTGAGAGGAAATCTCGGTAACATAAATTAGATAAGAGGTGTGTACACGATAACCATGTAGATTGGTGATGAAAGCATGTTGAGGGACAAGAAAAAAGCTGTGGAGTGATAAAAATGTGAAGCATGAAAGCTAAGGAGGAGAAAGTGCAAAAAGTGATGAAAATGAACCTAGGGTGAAAATGCATGTGTACATGTCACGATGTTCCTGTTATTGATGTTGATTTTGTTGTTATATGTGATGTTGTGAATGATGTTGAATATCACTTCCCATATGGATGGACATGCAAAAGATAATAATGAACAAGTAGTCAAATACACATGTATATGATCGAAATGTGTAAAAAGTATGTAATGAAAGCATGTAAATAAAATGGAACATGTGCACCTGATCTATGATGAGGAAAGAGTGTAGAAAGGATACATAACATGTTGTAGACAAACGAGTTTTTTGGACAACCTCATGCTAGTTGCATTGGCCATGAGTTTTGGGGCAATATCATGCCAATGATATGGAAGAAGTGTAGGGAGAAAAGTTCGGTGTTATCCTCCAACCTTTAACGCTTCTTCGCAAATGTAGGACACCACTACAGATAGCATGTAAAATTTGATCCAATGTGAAAGTGCTAAGGAAAATATGATGTGTAAAATACACTATGTGTGGAGTTGTGTAGATTGTGCTAAACTACCAAAATTCTATGTAATTGCCCCTAGTTAAAGGCATTGAAGAATGGCCTGTTATGCTAAGGACCCAATTCTGATCCTGAGCCCTTAAACCGAAAATTGTGCTATACTAGTACTGTGATGTACTCTGTAATAATTGTAGACTACTATATGCCTTTGAATGATTCTCCTCATTTGGGTTGCATGTGACGTTGTTGAAGGAGTATGTGACCCAAAGGTGGACTGATCGTTGTGTCAAAATTGTGCCCTTCGGGGGAAGGGAATGTGCTTGCGAAAAACCAAGGCACATGCAAAACAAAGTCGTTGGGAGATAATTGTTAGTATAAGTAAAGACAAACATACATGTATAAGAAAAAATGTATGTTAGGCGTAGAATATGTGTAACCAAGATGCATGAAGACAACATAAACACACAAGAAGACAATATAGACCGCGAAAAGTGGTTTGCAAACTTGGTACACCACTCATGATGTCACAAGAAAATCAAGGCCGACGAAGCCAAAAGAAGATAGTGTGCACACAAGACGAAGGGAAAATCCCATGCAAACAATGACAAATAATGATAAGTAATGTAACATATAGCCATGAAAATAGATAGTCCTACATAAAAAATGCCGCATGAAGCACCCGTTATCATGTTAGAAAGATAGAAATAATTTCAAAATGTGTATGATCCGATAAAGTAGTGTGTTATGAAACAAAATGAAAGCGTGGATGCTCCCGGGAGCCATTGTGGGACTAGTACTAGGTACTTATGGAAAGCATCCATGCTACGTGTATAGATCTGTAAAATCTGCAATCACAACTAGAAAGGAAAGTGAACACATATGCATGTATGATAAAAGATAATGACATACAAGATACCTATCTAGTATGCGTAATAAATTGAACATGTAAGAAGAAGTAAGCAAGAGTAAATGCCACCAAGATATGTAGTATGCTATGAATGATACATAGTGGAATGCAATGTGAATGATAGGAGCCGTGTGCCCCCGAGTGGATGTGGATGCATGTAATGATTTTCATTTATTCATGTCCCTTCGGTGGTTAATAATGAATTGTAAATGAGAGTGCATCATCGGGAAATGGTTTGAAATCTGCGTACGAAAAAGATGTGATCGTCAAAGCACAAAGTGTAGAATGTGTGAGTGAGTGTGTGATTGTGATGAGGTCCATTTGAGATGTATACCCTCAACAGTTGAGTATGGACCACAAAACTAGAGTGTGTCATAGGGTAATGACCACAACGTGTAGAAGTAGATGTAAGAGAGATGTAGTGCGAATGTGTATAGTGAATGAGACACAAATTGTATACAAGACATTGTGAGAGAAGATGTCCTAAGTGTATGATGCACGGTGTGTGAAGTATGTAGTTTGTAAAGTTGAATGTATAAGGTACAGTATATGAGGTTCATATGTAAAGGATGCCCTCAACAGTCAAGTGTGAACCGTAGCACAAGAGTGCGTCATCAAAAATCAAATCAATATGTAAATATATGATGAATGTAAAAGACTAGATGATATGTGTGTAATAAGGAAGATAACGATGATGCGAGAAGAGGGGGAGGAGGGAGGAAGTATGATGCCCCCAATCATATAGTTATGAGTTTGTTATTTGACACATGATTTTTGGCAACGGTGATGAGAGAGTGTATTGTATGTGCAAATAGATGGTAATAAATGTATGCATATATGAATGAGTATGTAGTAGATAGATATAGTGGGGAAGTGGAATGGGTTCTTATTGGAAGATATCCCTCAACAGTCATGTAAGAACCAAAATAATAAGAGTGTGTCATCAAGAAGTAAGGTGACAGAGTCACCTACCAAAGACCAAGTTGGCATGAAGTAGTGGAAGCATGTGTGGCAGAAGAAACAACAAGACCATGCAATGGTGGTGGAATTTGAGATGTGTCCGGGCCACCAATAGAGGGAGTAGTTGCTTTGAAAAAAATGATTGGCTGCTGAAATGGTGGATTATTGCGTAACAGGTGCAACAGACTTAGTAGGATGAGGTGTTGAATTGATTTTTAGAGGCGGCTACTTAGGTTGACTTGGTAGCTCCATAGATAACTTGAGAGGAGGCAAAGTGAGACTAATTTTGAGAGGTGGTTGCTTAGTTTGATTGGATTGAATAGGTGACATTTGACTGATTAGAGAAGGCACATTAGAAGCAATGGCATGATGCTCATTAGACATAGAAGGATTAAACTTAGGGGTCCATTCGGATGTAGTATTTGTAGATGGGAATGCAACAAAATGTTGTGCAACGAACAAGATAAAGCCTTGACACTCAAGATGCTTAATTTTTCATTGTAAAGCATAATAGTCATTGTCATTATGTTCATTGATTTGATGAAAATGCAATATGGATGACCATGATATTTTGCAAGACAATAAGGAGGATAACCATTAGTAGATGGTAAAGTGATCAATTGATGACTAAGGAGCTCAATAAGAATGTCATTTTTCTTAGCATTGTGATTAAATGTGAGAGGATCTAGTAATGGAAAGACTTGAGGCTCACTAATATGAGCACATGTAGAAGACATAACATGAAGATGAGATGTAGAATGAAAACAAACACAAGCCTGAGAAGCATCCTTAAGTTGTTGGATTATAAATTTAAGAGATATGATCATGGATTCCATAGCCTAAAATTTGTCATAAAATAAAGAATGCAAAGCTTGAATTGACTCCAATATGGGTTGATTGGATGGAGGATCATGAAGGCTAGGGTTGTCAGATAGACGATGGAAAATAGGACTTATTTTGTGTGGCGGCGTATCTTTAGGAAGACACATGGAGTCTAAGGATTTTTGTAGAATAGCTTGGCAATTGGGATGCATTTTAAGTAAATCAAACAAAGGAATTTGAGGAACTTTATGACCCATGATAGAAGAAAGATGAAGATCCAAGTGTATTCAACTGAGACAGGCTCACCAAAATTATTAATATAAAATTTGCATGTTATGCCTAATATAATTGATATTGTAGCATAAATAAATGCAATAATGAAGTACAAAAATTAACACAAGCCAACTAATCCAAAATATATAAAACCCTAAGTGTAAAGAGGGTAAGAAGCCTTAGATGATTCACATAAATCCTGGAGGTGTATAGAGTGAAGAACTGGGAAATACGAAGCACCGACCACCGCACCGAATCTCAAAAAATGCGATACAAAAGAATAAGCTAGATTGGGGCACGGGGAAGGAAAGAGGCACTGCATGGGTACCCTAGGCCTACTTTTGGGTTCTGGGTCTGTGAAATTAATCAAAAAACATCCTCTAAGTGGTCATTATTTTTCACTATTGTTCACCTTTGGTCGCTATGAGGTCACACAGTGATCGCCGAAGTCGCTGGAAACATGCAATGAAGTATTGACTTGCAAAACTATCAAACATACATCAAATACTAAAAACAAAAGATGAAAAATAAGGGTTCGAATTGTCCTTAGCTTCCACAATGGTAAACTTACAACTGAGCATTGCACTACATCTTAGACCCAATGTAGTTATGTGTACGTGTGTGTAGAATTGTGCCCTAGGTGGCTCTTGTGCATGTCACACTTGATAGAGCAAGTAAGCTAGATGTAAAGAAATGTAATAGATGTGTGCATGGAATAGAATGAAATTCCCTCCTATGAAGTGTATGTAGAATAACCAGCCCTTGTGTCCCTTGGATGGTGCTATATGGATGCAATGAAGCTCTTAGATGCTTGATGGATGTAACCTTAGGTGGTGATAGCTAATGCTTAGTGTTTTGTCCTTTATTATGATCACATAACTTTATATTTATATGATTCCCTTACTTGAATTTCATAATTAACCCTGAAAATGCCAACTAATAAAAATATAAGATGCTCAAATGGATAGAAAGGACCCAAAATATGTGAACAAAGTATACTGAGGTCAAGGGTGCCTAGAGAAGATGAGGGTGCACAAGTTGGCGTCCTAGTGGGTGCTTTGGTGTCTAGGACAATGAATACCAAAGTATAAAAAAGGTAGACCGAGGAAGTAAGGGTGTAAGACCAAAATTTGCAACATAAAGTAAAGAAAGGTGGCCAAATACATGGGTTAATTAGTAATGTTCTTGCTTAGGAATCATATGAATAGTACTTATGTAATCAAGACTAAATAGATACCAAAAGTGCATGATTTTGTTTCTACATGTCAATCGATAATAAAATAAGATGCCCAAAAGATGAAAGAATCCTCAAAAGAGTGATTAAAGTAGAAAGAGTTCAAGGGCACCCCGGAAGGATGAGGGCGTATGAGCACCGAAATCCTATCTCAAGGCGTTGATGTCCAAAGTCATGAAAGATAAAGAAATAAAGTTCATAATAGGCTGTAGGGTGTGTAAGACCAAAGAGAAAGAAAGAAAGACCGAAAAGATTCCCAAGACAGTAGTCAATTACTAGTTTTATTACTTAGGAATCATATGAATGTAAGTATGCTTTTAGGACCTAGAAATGTACCCAAGTGCGTGATTTTGTGTCTACATTTGCCCAAACTATATGTTATTGAATGAATACTCGATAACATAAAGTAGATAAGAGATGCGTACACGATAATTGTTATCCAATTTTGCACCCCCTACAAATTAGCTAAATTCAAAAATATGAACTCGGAAAATTTGATGGATCCTCAAAGAAAAAGTCAAGAAAAGAACCAAAAAACACGAGAAAATTGGAGTAGGATGTCTTTAGCGCTTTTGTCGGCGATTAGCAAAAAGTCAAAAAATGCTCTTGAAGGTCAAGAAAAGGTCATCGAAATGCTACCACCAATAGAAGTTCTGATGCTACCAGGCGACATCAAAAATGTTACCAAATGTGAAAAAAATCTCCCGACGGTCAGCAATAGATCAACCAAAGGTTAGAAAAAGGTGAGGAAAAATGCTACCGACCGACATAAAAAAATGCTACTGGGATGTCAACAAAAAATCTCATGGTGGTTAGCAAGAGGTTGTCCAAAGGTCAACAAGAGTTCATCAAAATGTAACCAAATTGGTAGCGAGGGAAAAATGCTACCGACCGACACTAGAATAGATCTTCCGACCGTCGGTAGGAACATATACAAGGAGTTGAGCATTAATGAACATTGTATGAAGTATCTCAAAAACTTATTAGGAAATTAATGCATGGTATGTGGGAGTCCATTTTCTATGTGTGTGTGTGTGTGTGTGTGTGTGTGTGTGTAAAAATTGCTCATTTGAAGGGTCTTAGAGTGAGCTTTTGAGCACCGTTTGCTTATAACGAGACCACACCAAAATGGTGGATGACTTCCCATGAGTTGTAGACCTCAAATATGGTCTCTAAAATGTAATCTCACACCTTCTGCTATGAATATAATGGAATTGTGCATATTTTTAGTATAATCTGTTTTGTGGCACATTTTGTCTGCCTAACATGTTTTATTTCCAGATTTCCTTTCCATTCATTTTTTTAGCATGTATTATGTATCTCTTACTTGCGGGTTCTATTTTTGTTGTGTTGTCAATGCGTGGATGAGTAGAGAATACATGGTTCTAGACCTGTGGGACATTTGTCTGCCCTCTATCCCATATTCTCCCTTTCCTTCCCCTCGTAAAGAGAGCTTAACCGCCCCCTTTTTTCTCAAAAGGTGCTATCACCACCATTTTTAGTTTAGGATTTCCCTTTCATGCATCTTTCTAACCCTTCTCTCTCACCCTGGTCCCTTGGAATGCGTAGATTAGGATTAGTTATATTTGTTTTCTCTTTGTAGGAGTAATTGTATCATTAGGAATAGGTAGAGGAGCCAACCTTCTTTAGAGTTTGATCTCAAGTAGCAGGTCCCGAAATGAGAGATGGTCTCATGTTAGCAAAAAGTAGGGATTTGTAATTTACAAATCCTAGGGTGCTAATTTTTATGATAACAGTTTTGGCATGCCTAGTGGGACAAGTTTGAAGCACCTTACCACTTCACTTCATCAATTTTGATGTGCTCTTGGTGAATATTTTAGCCTTTGGAGGCATTTTCAAGTACATTGACAACTCTGTTGTTCAACAAACCCATTATCTCATCAACAGACCTTTCCCTTTCCTTCCATTTATTTCCCCTTTCTTCCATCCTTTCCATTTTCCTCTTTCATGAAGTTGTGCAATCATGGCTTCATTCCCTTCATGGAATTCTTATTTACAACAACAAAACTAGTTCACTCCATCCCCATAATTCCAAAATCCTCCTCTAAATCAGTTTCATGAGCCCCATCATGAACAATATGCATATAACCCAACCCCCACTAATCCATATGGTTATCCTTCTAACCATGATGTTTTTCAAGAACAGGGTTATGTAGGTGATGGAAAAATATCCATGGATAAAACTGATTTTCGAGATGAGATTCAAGAGATGGAGCTGGGAATGCTACGAGATAAGGACTACATGCTCAATGAAGGCAACTATAATTGGTTTTAGGATCCCTTGTCCATGGGTTGGCCCTATGCCAAACTTGTTTATCTCTTATCAAAATGATGTAGGAGCATATACTCAGAACCAAGCAAGTAACTTCAAGAGATAACAAGGAGGACATTTTCATGTTTTCAAGTGACTTTGTAAGTCAAAACATCCAATTCAGACATTTGGATAAGGGTTTTCCATTTTTCCCAAAATGGATTATTTGAAAATTTGAATTGTATAAGGACTATTGAAGGCCTAAAACATCATCATGGAAGAAGTCAAGAGGATGTAATGACCTTGAAGGTCTTAGGGAACCTATTTATATTCTTTTGTATTGTAAAGTCACCTTGACATGTTGTCATAGGTGAATGTGTGCTTGTAGGAGTAGTTTTGACATGGTAATATCTTTAGAGCATGATAAAGTGATATTTATCACTATTCCATGATTAGATGGTTGTTGAGTCTTTCTAGGGTATAGTTGAGTGAGAGTAGGGATATGAGATGAAGTACCAAAAGTAGCATTTTTGGTCTTAATATGTAATTCAATCATGTAAGAAGTGGGTAGGATGCCCGAACAAGCATGAATAAACTGATGTTGAAGATTTGAAGTGATTTCATGTTGTATTTTACAAGTTTGGTGTGTTTCTTTATATGCATGAGTTGACAATCCTGCACAAACCAAGAGCATGAATTTGACAATCGAGTTCAAGAGAGAGAAGGGTCATTGTGATGTTTGGAGTAGCTAGGGGACATCATTACAAGCTCAAGATAATTTATTTGGAGTCTTGAAACCCCGGGAATAGTTATGTGTAATCAAATTTGTCTTCACCGCCTCAAACTAGGGCTTCCTTTAACTCTCAATTGGTACGGTGGAAAAATATCAAATTTTGAAATCACCATATTCATGGGGTCATTTAACACCTGTTCAAAAGTGTAGAGTTTAATTCTACTAGTAAGTGTGGTTTCTATAAGAACCCTATGTTCTAGGCATGGAGTTACTATTTCCAGACAAGAAAAAGGTTAAGCAAACTTGAAAACAAATCGTGAAATGATCCATTACATCTCCTTGTATAATTTATACAATTGTATCCACCTTAGAACTCTCTCGCACCCCACTTTTTGTCTTCTAGGAGACATAATTAGGTGTGTATCAGGTCTTGAAAAGGAGGCATTCTGTAAAAACAACCCTACTGCACATTTCATATGTTTGCATCCCCCGATGAGTGTCTAGATCTATCCTTGTTTTTTTCATATCGGAGGTACACAAAAATTATCCCAAAAATTAGCGTTTTGAGGGCTACAAGCTTTAGCCTTGACTAGCAGTGACTATAGACATAATGATCAAATTCTAATAATTGGATCTTGGCTAATCACCATCCTAGGTGTTTTATAGAGTAATAAATGTGACTAGGAGTATACATTCTTGAATGATTGTGTTTTGTCCTTTCAAGCATGTAAAAATTTATGATGTAAGAGTCCATGCTTGGGTTTATATGGATTGAGAAACCTTGTAAACAAAGTGACATTCATCAAAGAAGGATCATTGATAGTAAACAAAAGGGGATAAGGGTAAAAAAACATACATTGTGGGATGAGTCCATATTCAATTTGATCAACCTTACTAAAAAAAAGTCATCCAAAGAGAATTGATCATTGAACATAAGGAGTGTTGAGCTAAGAGGGCACATCACAAAGATGGAGTTTGTGGTTAAGATGATGCCCAAAATTACAAAATGGGCCGAGTTAATGTTGGATCATGAATCTAGTGTTAGAAAACCCTATTAATGGGGCAGCCTTACACTACCGTCTTACATCCCTCCCATTTCTCCTCCCCAAATTACACCATCTCAACATGATTTTCATGTTCCTAGCTTTCTGCATGCTCCCCCATTGAGAAATACACTTCTTTACCTTCACCCCTTCCATCTCACCTTCATTTCTCTGCCATTTTCTCTTCAAATCTCCATCTTATTCCACATACCTTGTGTAAACAATGCAAGTAATCAACAGTCCCTCACCTATGCATCATCCCCAACCACTACTATCATGTATGATGATTATAGAACCATTGAAGAGTGGTATGAATCTGATTGGGAAGATGAGATTGCACAAAGTGATTAGAGGGCAACCACTTCAAAAGGAAATCAGTTAGATTCGAGAGGATGATCTTTTAAGGAAGCGAGTTGCTTGTAGAGAACACAAAATGAATTTCAAATCATCTTGCAAGCAGCCACATTTCAAAAATCAGTAGGATGTCCCCACCCATGGGGATGAGCTTCAAAAGAATGGTAAAATCAAAAGGATCAACCCACTAGCTCCAAAATACCATTTCCCAATCGGTATTTGGCTAGCCTAGAGGCAAGAATAGAGTGGCCACCACTATGCTCATTTTAGGGCATGAGGAAGATCTTCATGCATCAAAGGTCAGCTTCTGACACCTCCAACCAAATGCAGAGCGGTTAAAGGAAGTATTCATTTTATATTTTGTAAAGAATGGAAGTTATTTCTCCCTACCCATTGTAGGCTTTATTTAGCTTCGTTGTCTCCGGTTAAGGTAGAGTAGGTAGGTTTGTTTTCAACAAAAGAAGTGTTTGTGCACACTTTGCATGTTCAACTTAGAACATGTATGATTTTCATTTTTATACATAGTTTTTGTGCCTTTGTGTTGCACAATCCGTTTCATGGCAAAATCAAATTTGGGGACAATTTTCAGTGAGTGTTCATTCAGCCCCAACAAATCAATTGCATGGGAAAGAGGGTGAAAAGACCAATTCAAAACAATTTCCATTCTCATAAATTTTAATTCAGAATAAATTTTAATAAGATGGTCAATTCAAGCTTCAAACCAAGTCATATCCAAGTTCAGCAAGACTTCATGTAGATTTAGGGGTGAAGTCTTCAAGTTTCAAATCAATTTTATGATTTTCAAAGCATGACTCCATGCCCAATGGATGCTTCAAGGCTACTAATATTTTCAATCTAGCAAGTAGATTACCTCGTGAGTTGCCAAACTATTATCCAATTTTGCACCCCACAGCGTAAATAGGCTAACCTAACAAATATGAACTTGGGAAATTTTATGAAGCCTCAATGAAGAACTTGATGAAAACAACACATAAAAATGGAGTAGAAGGTCTTCTACATTTTTTTGAAAGTCATCAAAAATGCTCCCAAGGTCAAGATAAGGTCAACCAAAGGTCAGAAGAAATGCTACCGACCGACAACAAGTATAAATGCTTCAATGGTAGCAAGGAAAAATGCTACTGGACGACAAAAAAAAAATGTTATTGGTTGACAACAAAAATCTCCCGATGATCAACAAGAGGTCGTACCAAAGGTCGGCAAAAATGCTATGACCAAAAAAACATGTATGGATGCTTAGCTAGCTAGTAAAGAAAAAATGCTACCGAATGACAAGAAAAAATGCTACCGGCTGAAAAAAAAAAAAATCTCCCGAGGTCAGTGAGAGTCAGTAAAGGTCATAAAAAAATGCAATTGGTCAATAAAGCAAGGAAAAATGCTCCCAATCGACTCTAGAATAGATACTTCCACCGTCAACAAGAACATCTACGACAAGTTGGGCATTAATGAACATTGTATGAAGTAGCTCAACTACCTGTTAGGAAATTAATTCCTAGTAGGTGGGAGTCCATTTTCTATATATATGTAAAACTCACTCATTTAAAGGGTCTTCGAGCTGATATTTTGAGCACCCTTTGTTGTAACGACACCATACCAAAATAGCGGTTGACTTCTTAGAGTTCTAGACCTTAAATATGGTCTCTAAAATGTAATCTTGCACCTTCTTCCATGAATATAATGGAATTGTGCATATTTTAAGCAATAGAATATGTTTTGTGGCACGTTTTGTCTTCTCTAACTTGTTTTATTTGTAGTCTTTCCTTTCCATTCATTTTTGGCATGTTGTGTGTATCTCTTTCTTGCGGTTCCATTTTTGTTGTGTTTTCAATCATGTGGACAAGTGGAGAATACATGGTTCTAGACATATGGCACATTTGTCTGCCCTCTCTCCCATGTTTTCTCTTTTTCCTTCCCCTTGTGGAGAGAGCTCAACCACCCCCTTTTTCTGGTGCTATTACCGCTCCTATTAGTTTAGGATTTCTCTTTTAAATCTTTCTAACCCTCTCTCATTCTAAACCTAGTCCCTTGGAATGTGTGATGTCACTTTTTCCCCTATTAATAAATTAATGGTAATGAAATATTTTTAAATATATGGTTTTTAATAATCTACGTTTTAAATTAAAAAAACACAAGGTTTAGAATTTAATACTAAGCATCTATATGAAGGTGACACAAATACTATAGTTTATTCAATTTCTAATTCAAATTCTATAAAATTTTAAATACATGTTTGGGGACATAGGCCAAATACATAAGTAAAATTTAATTTCAAGGTTAAAATTAGGTTAGGTGGTAATTTTATTTTAATTAACCACTTAGCTTATGATAGACATATGTTACATAACCTTTTAAATATTAATAGCTAGAATTGAATTTACTTATCCTTTAAAACATAAATGATCACACTTAAATATGATGGTTTTAATATAAGGGTAAGTTAATATTTTAAAGTGGTTAGAATTTTTTTAAACGGATTTACAAAATATAGAATTTACATGCTAGTCTTTATTTTTAAATCATTTACATGGTTTTCGAAGCCATATATTAATAAAACAAATGAAATATGTTTTCTTGATTAATATGTGTAAATCAATATTCAATAAGTCCAGCCTACTAATCATGTTGGAAGTTACTATTGAAATGTACTAAAATAACTTGAGTATTTTAGTTTAACTTTACTATACAAGTAAAACAAGAGTCAACAATTTTACTTTAATATAAACTAGAATTTATTTTAAATAACCAATCACAAAACACCTGTGTAAAAATTTATTTTGTTTCTGTACACAGAGAAACAATACGGCAATACGGCATGTAAAAATAAATTAGCAATGTAATATCACTTAATATAGTTTCATATCACAATTAAATTAAATATCTATTTCAACAAAATATTACAAATAAAATAATCATAATAATTTATTCCTTTATTTAATTTCTTTTCGTAATGTCACAGTATACAACCAAAGTACAGAGAAGAAACTTATCTCAATCTGGAAATGGCTTTGCTATGCTCAACTCCCGGTCCACTTGGATGTAAGCACCAGAACCATGGCCACATTAATGAGGGGAATAAAATATTCTTAAAAGAACAAACCGATGCCCTGGCCAGAACCATCCGGGGTTGTACTCTGTACCCCGATTAGGACTCCTCTGGAGCCCCTCCCTCCTGCCCACAACCCTACTTACAAACCTAGTTTCCCTGGAAAATATCCACAAGATATTTGAAATTTCTTAAAATCTTTTTCTCCTCCCGTATCCCTCAACAAGTCTTACAAGCCATTTAAATAATACTTTTCCCAATTTGGTTTCATTACCAAAGGTCACAATGGTAAATTTCCAATTACAAATTTACAACTAGTTTAATGTAAATAATAGTGTCCCAACAAGTTCCTCTCCAATTAAACATTTTCTCTTTTAATTTTGGAATTAGATAATAATATTCCAAAGTTCTCACAATAATTTATTTATTGATTTATTATTATTATTATCATTATTATTTTAACAAATACAATATCGTGAATTTTGGCACATCATAATCTTCCCCCTTGAATCTAGATCCAAAGCTACTCTGAAAATCACAACATGAAAAACACAAGTGATTAGTCAAATAGATCAGATATTTCTCTTTAAGATAATCTTATGTTTCCCAAGTAGCGTTATCAACATCACAAGAAGACCATTTTACTTTAATTTCTTTAATTTCTCTATTTCCAAGTTTCTTAGTTCTAGTTTCTAAAATCATTTCTAGTTCAATTTGAAACCAAAATGTAACACCATTTTTCCCCGTACTAGGAAAAAGGGCCGATGACGGCTCCATTTAACATAACGAAAAACAATCATATGCAAAACACCCAGAATGCTAAGGAAAAGTAGAGGTTTCTATATTAGGAATATATTTCCACTTTTGAGCTTTAACCTATTACTTTTATATTTTCCGAAGATAACAATTATTTTAAATACAATTATTTTTATTTTTAATACAAAATGGTTACTCTTGCAATTTTCACTAGTATATTAGCATTTTTATACTATTTAAAACTATATTGTATTAATAACCCTATCAAGGGATTACATAATACTATATTCCAATATAATATTAAACTATAATAGTTTAATAAACTATTAATGGAATAATATTAAATATTTTAATCTAATAATAATAAACTATTACAAATGTTTAGTTGTTTTCTATTTTAATCAAGTGCTAGTTTTTAGTTTAAATATGCAACTTAGCACTTATAGTTTAAACATAGATTAGGAATATACAACTTAAGGAGGGCTAGTTTGTAAACAAGTTCCAATAGCTCAAAATGACCACAAAATGATGAACTAATTTAGCATATTTACCAAGTGTTTGTGAACTATGCTTATGTTCAACTCTAAGGAAACCATTGATTACCAATTTTAAATTCTCTATATGACCATTTGAAAATAGTCCAACTCATACCTATCTTTGGCAACTTTCATGTGTTGTCTTACTTTATTTATAATTTCTTCCAATATAATAATATTAAAGTTTTAACCATAAACAAATTTAGAAGGTGGCATCTTAGAAATAGAGGTACATCCTTAGTTATAAGAATATTTTATTGAGTGATATAGTATCCTCAAGACTTGGGATTTTACTTTGTATACATCTAATCAAGTATCAACAAAGATTTTAAATGAAAAAAATTCTTACATTACGGCTTATGTTCAACTCTAAGGAAACCATTGATTACCAATTTTAAATTCTCTATATGACCATTTGAAAATAGTCCAACTCATACCTATCTTTGGTAGCTTTCATGTGTTGTCTTACTTTGTTTATAATTTCTTCCAATATAATAATATTAAAGTTTTAACCATAAACAAATTTAGAAGGTGGCATCTTAGAAATAGAGGTACATCCTTAGTTATAAGAATATTTTATTGAGTGATATAGTATCCTCAAGACTTAGGATTTCACCATATACATCCAATCAAGTATCAACAAAGATTTTAAATGAAAAAAATTCTTACATTACGACTTCACCAAGGTCGGATTCATAATTGTATTTTTGTACTAAAATAGACTTTTCCTAAACAAAAATACATAAGTTTTATACATAAAGAACACATTATTTTGTTGAAGGTTTTATATCACGCTATATATTTTACTCCCAAAGTCTATCTATCTTTAAAAAAAATAATTATAAATATTTTCTCAACATAATATTGTGAGGATTACAAATAAAAATAAAAATAATAGTTCAATCATTCTCAATTATACATTCATTATTCTTTATTTTGTTATAGGGAACCTAAGGTTAATGTTGTATCATAAACCATATAAGATATGTTGGTTAATAACACATGAAAATAATTGAATGATATTCATTATTTGACATCGTTAATATTGACAAGATGGATGGACCTCCAAATTAAGTTTTAAAGGTAAGTTTTCTAAATAAGTAATTTTAGATATCTTATTATTACTCCCGTGTAAGACCCTAAATGTCTCTGTTTTATTACTTAATAAAGTCATTAAATGAGATAAGCTCAAATTGTACATCATAAATACTTGTTTGTTTGTACACCTTATATATGCATTACCTTTTTTAAACCATCCCATTCACATTCGGTCCAATATATCCATTATTTCAATGTCAAAATGCTCACTTATAATATCAATATCAATAATACATGAAAACTATTGCATAAATTATATTGATCATCTAATTAAAAATGTTGCACATTAATACTATGCCATCATAGTCATTACACATCAAGTTTTATAACTTGCATGTAATCTTTGTGGAGAACTTCTATGCCTATATATATATATATATATATATATATATATATATATATATATATATATATATATATAGAAGTAGTATTATGAATTGTCTTGATGATTTTATTATTAATAATAATAGAGCATCATACTTATCACACATTAGTTTGATCAACAAATTTTCATGTTAGAGAAGCAATATAAAATTGTACAACTTTACAAAGTTTAACATATCATTTAAATATTTCTAATATGAAGTCTTTAATTAACAAAATTGTCATTTAACTAGTGAGGTAGAACTTCTATTACCTTATTTGGTAGAAATGTATATGTAATAGTAAAAATAATATCTTGAATATATGATAGGATTTGGATCCCATTTTATTAAAGTTATTAATTAATGTAACATACACATACTTGAGATATCTAAAGGTATATATATGTTTATATTATTATCTTCACTAACTTTAAGTGTTGTATTTTTCAGTGTAAAACTCACTCTTTATTACTATTAAAATAAATAAATAAAATTCTATATTTTATTTTTCTTAAACTCAACTTTTAAAGTTTAATGGAGAGATTATATAATATTATTTTAAGTATTGTTGAGATTAGATGACAACCATTCCTCTTCGGTGGATCAAGATCCTATTATTCAACTTGTTGTTATGTAATAAGACAGACTTTAGTTAGAATATGGATAGGAACACATTAATGAATTCGCTTTGTGAGAATGTTATAAATCCATGTATGCCCATTGAGGCTAGACACACAAAAATAGAGTTGTAAGAGGAAGAGTCGTGTCTTGATTGTAATTTCCAGATTTGAACAATAAGAGAATCGATACTGCTTGCTCCATGGATGTTTCCCTCTTGAGGGTTTTACCACATAAATCTGTGTTTATGGTTTGTGTCTTTTTTTGGCTATTTAATTTCGTTTACTCGCTTTATATTTTGTTGTGCTTAATCTTTTCGTGGCTATATAAGTTTCCAATAAGTGGTATCAGAGCAAGGTTGGAGGGAGGCCACGAGGGGTGAGTTTGAAGGCGAATTCATTCGCTGCGTTGAAGCGTGATGGCAAAGACACAGAGTGCTAAATTCAAGATCGAGAAATTTGACGGTAGCAATAACTTCGAGTTATGGAAGGTCAAGATGCGGGATATACTGTGTGTGCAGGGTGTTGTGAAGGCGCTCGCAGGAAAGGCAAAGAAACCCACGAGTATGGAAGATGATGACTGGGACGAGATGGAAACTCATGCTCTCAGTGCTATTCACCTATGCTTGGCCGACGATGTATTATTCAACATCGTGTCTGAAACAACAGCAGCAGGACTCTGGACAAAACTAGAAAGCTTGTATATGACTAAATCCTTGACGAATAGAATTCTCCTAAAGCGTCAGCTATATACCTCATGATGAAGGAAGGTATGACAATTTCAGAACATTTAAATACTTTTAATACTCTTATTTGTAAATTGGACAACACGGGTGACAAAATTTTGAATGAAGATAAGACAGTAACATTATTAAGTTCTCTACCTGAATCTTGGGATCATTTCGTAACCTCTATTAGTTTTAGTTCTAAAGAGGTCATTAGCTTTGATGTTGTTGTTGGAGCTATGATATCTGAGGAAACTCGAAAGAGATCTTCTCTGGAAACTTTGACAATAGAAGTTATGATGGCCAGAGGTAGAACTACTGAGAGGGGACAACATTCGAAGGGCCCAGCTAGATCCAAGTCGAAGGGCAAAAAGAGCAAGTTGAAGTGTTGGTTCTGTAACAAATCAGGACACCTCAAGAAAGATTGCTGGAAACGTAAAGAGGCATCTAAGGAGGAGGACTCTACAAAGGAGGCTAACATAGCCCGTAAGGACTCAAATATGGTTGATGAGGTATTATCTACGTCTATTGTCTCACAGTACCATTATGACTAGTTAATTGATTCTGGGGCATCCCATCACATGTGTTTGCATAGGAATTGGTATTCTACATATCAATCTATTGATGATGGGGTAGTTTACATGGGTAATGATGTTACATGTAAAATCTGTTGGGATAGGGAGTATCAGAATTAAAATGTATGATGGGATTGTTAGAACACGACAGATGTGAGACATGTGCCTGACTTGAGAAAGAATCTGATATCTTTGGGAGTTCGGATTCTAGTGGACATACGGGTTCAGTTCAAGGTGGAGTTTTGAAGATATCAAAAGGTATCTTGATAGTCATGAAAGCTAACAGAGTCGGGAACCTATATAAACTTGAAGGAAGGATAGAAATTGATCAAGTAGGAGTCGCATCAGAGGATGTAGGTGAATCCACTCACTTATGGCATCAACGACTGGGTCATATCAGCGAGAAAGGAATTAAGGTACTTGCTGATCGTAAACTTCTTCCTAGTTTAAAAACTGTAGATTTAAAGTTCTGTGAGCATTGTGTTTATGGGAAACAAGCTAGACAGAAGTTTAAACCCGGAAAACATACAAGTAAAGGTATCCTAGACTATATTCATTCAGACCTATGGGGTCCAGCTCCGAAACTCTCATATGGAGGATCATCATATTTTGTTAGTTTTATAGATGATTACTCGAGGAAAGTTTGGATCTATTTGTTAAAGAGGAAAGCTGATGTATTTAACACTTTTAAACAATTTAGAGCTTTGGTTGAAAAGAGCACAGGTAAATCCATTAAATGTCTTAGAATAGATAATGGAGGGGAATTTACTTCTAAGGAGTTTGAGAATTATTGCAAGAATGAAGGGATTGACAGGCATAAAACCACTATGTACACTCCACAGCAGAATGGCATTGTTGAACACATGAACATGACTCTTCTCGAGAGAGCAAGGAGCATGCTCAGTAATGCAAAGTTGCAGCAGGAATTGTGGGGAGAAGCTTTGCTTACAGCTTGTTACCTGGTTAATCGATCACCATCGACAACAATTGACTGCAAGATTCCACAAGAGGTATGGACAGGTCAACCATGTAATTATTCTAGTCTTAGAGTTTTTGGTTGTGATGCCTATGCACTTATTCCGAAGAGTCAGCGTTCCAAGTTAGATCCTAAGTCACAGAAATTAGTCTTTGTTGGATATGGTGATGGTGTGAAGGGGTATAGATTATGGAATCCTACTGCCCATAAGATCATCATAAACAGAGATGTTATATTTGATGAAATTTCCCTCATGAAATCAGATGGAAAGAATGTTATGAAATAGGTTGATGTACCACAATCACAGCAAATTCAATTTGATATACATTCATCCATGGGTGAAAATCATGAAGATGTCCGTGAGCAGGATATTCATGAGGAAATCACTCAAGAGGATGAGTAGATTGAAACACCTCAGGAAATTGAGGAAATACCACAACAAGCTCTACGAAGGTCTACACGATCAGATCAGTTCCAAGCAGGTATGATGATTTTGTCACTTCTGTTGCTTTAATTTCTAATGAAGGAGAACCAAGTTGTTACAAAGAAGCAATAGAGGTTTTAGATAGTGACAAATGGAAACATGCCATGAAAGAGGAAATTGATGCTTTGATTAAAAACAAAACATGGGATCTGGTGGAACTTCCTAAGAATAGGAAATCGGTTGGTTGTAAGTGGGTATACAAGTTGAAGAAAGGTGTTGATGATGTTATTTCAAAGTACAAGGTGAGGCTGGTCACAAAAGGGTTTTCTCAGGAAGCAGGTATTGACTTTCATGAGATTTTTTTGCCAGTTGTAAAAATTGTTTCTATTCGTATGGTGTTAGCACTAGTTGCATTGCATAATCTTGAATTAGAGCAGCTAGATGTTAAAACTGCATTTCTACATGGAGATTTAGATGAGGAAATTTACATGGAACAACCGGAAGGGTTCATTCAAAATCGCAACAAGAGGTTTGTTTGCAAACTCAAGAAATCATTGTATGGCTTGAAGCAGTCTTCAAGACAATGGTACAAGAAGTTTGATTCCTTGATGGCGAGCCATAATTTTACCAGGAGTGAATATGATCATTGCATTTACTTTAAAAGGTTAGATAATGGCATGTTCATTATATTGGTATTGTATGTTGATGATATGCTTGTTGGAAGTAAGAGCATGGTTGATATCAATGAGTTAAAGGCTCGATTAGCTAGGACATTCGATATGAAGGATCTAAGAGCGTGCAAGACAGATCTTGGGCATGGAGATACACAGAGACAGGATGAAAGGCAAGTCATGGTTATCACAAGAGAAGTATGTGGAGAAAATACTTGAGAGATTCGATATGGATAAAGTGAAACAGTGAATATCCCTTTAGCTTCACATTTTAAACTTTCTTGAGTTTGTGTCCTAGTAATGATGAAGAAAAGGAGTATATGTCTCGTGTACCGTATGCTATCTTGCAAAGAGGAAATTTGATGTATGCGATGGTTAGTACTAGACCGATATTTCACATGCGGTTGGTGTTGTCGGTAGATACATGGCAAAGCCGTAAAGAACATTGGGCAGCAGTGAAATGGGTGCTTCTGGTATCTTAGAGGCACAAGCGCCATCTTGTATCACTTTTGATGGTTGCGGTGATAAGGTTTGCAGCTTATGTTGATTCTGATTTTGCAGGTGATTTGACAAAAGAAGATCTACTTCGAGTTATGTCTTTACTCTTGCAGTGTGGTCCTATTAGTTGGATGTCAAAGCTTCAAAGCATTGTTGCTTTATCCACTACTTGAGGCGAGTATGTATCTACTTCACATGCTTACAAAGAGGCGGTATGGTTAAAAGGTTTATTGGGTGAGTTAGGACGCTTTGAAAAGTGTAAAAATTTACGTGATAGTCAAAGTGCAATTTATTTGGCTAAGAATCCACTTACCATAGTAAGTCGAAACATATTCCAGCTTAAATACCATTATGTAAGACATGTTGTTGATGAAGGACATGTGATTCTTGATAAGGTCCACACTCAAAAGAATTGTGCAGACATGTTCACGAAACCAGTTATATTAGAGAAGTTGCGGTGGTGCTTGGCTTCTCTTGGCTTGCAGAAAAGGTGATGAGCAATGAGCAAGGTATCAAGTTAATTGTTGTCAAGGTGGAGATTGTTGAGATTAGATGACAACCATTCCTCTTCTTCGTGGATCAAAATCCTATTATTCAGCTTTGTTGTTGTAACAAGACAGCTTTAGTTAGAATATGGATAGGAACGCATTAATGAATTTAGTTTTGTGAGAATGCTATAAATCCATGTATGCACATTGAGGCTAGACACACAAAAAAAATAGAGTTGTAAGAGGAAGAGATGTGCTGATTGTAATTTCCAGATTTGAACAATAAGAGAATCGATACCGTTGCTCCGTGGATGTTTCCCTCTTGAGGGTTTTACCACGTAAATCTGTGTTTATGGTTTGTGTCCTTTTTGCTATTTAATTTCGTTTACTCGCTTTATATTTTGATGTGCTTAATCTTTTCGTGGCTATAGAAGTTTCCAATAAGTATGCACTATAATATATATCACTAATATTTGGTTCTCAATTTACTCCATGTAATAGATATATAAAATCTCAATTTTTCATATAGTGAAAATATGTGTAAAGACTTTATTATTATTATTATTTAATCTAACTTACTCTTAAAACTTTCTCACATTCTCACACTTAATTCTTATGTTTTTCAACTTATTAATTCTTCTACCTTAATCCACTCAATCTTCATATAATGTAACACATTCCCTAATCTTTTTCAACTACACTATATATATATTTTAATTAATTAATTTATTTTATAAATGTAATAAAAATTTATATATTCCACATTTCCACTCCTCCTAACTTATTAACCGGTTTAACCTTTGACTAGTGTAAAAATATGCATTATCTTATTAAATCATTTCTCTCTTATTTATAATTAAATAATATTTATATTCTATAAATCTATTACTCACTTATTTTATACTTGATTCTTATGTTGTAATTAATATATATATTATTAATTATTTATGTTACTTTGTAATGTTTTATTATGATATCATTATCTCTTCTATTAATTATTTGTTCATACTTGTTTAGGACTAGTGAAACTTTTACCCGTTTAATAAATTTCACTGGGTAGATTTTCCAACCAACACACCTACTTTAAATGGGTTTTACGAGTACATATCTCCCACCCTATTAAACAGGGGTTTTCATTTATATTTTTTATTATTTAATTATTTTCTTTCCAAATTAAGTAATACAACTTTAGGACTTAATTTTATGTCTTTTCTCTTCATTAAATAACTTTATAGTAGCTATTTTCTTTCCAAATTAAATAATATTCTATCTTTGTTTTTTTGGGAATTTGTCGTATAACATTTCTCTCCTTTTAAATTAAAGCATTCAACTATGCACACAAGTGGCCATGGTAAAAATTATGCCCACCAAATAAGGAATAAAATAAATTGTTTATAGCCCAATATATGCCTAGATAAGCTCATAACATATGGAACATAAAACATGTTAAAACTATATTCATAGCGTAAAATGTAAAGTGGGACCATTTAATAGGTTTTTATTTTTTAAAAATTTTAAAATAACTATTAAAAACTATATCTCTCACGTAAGAAATAAAGGAGGGTTACAATATGTGGTAACCATATGTTCTTGAAAACTTCTTTAATATAATATAGGGTAGTTACGATAAATGTTAGAAATAAATTAAATATGTTATAAGAATATACATTATAGTTTTATTTAGACAGAGATAAAATTTATTTATTGGGGAACATGAATAAGACTTAGCCAATAGGAAAAATTAATTTTCTATTTTCACGAAGTGTTGTCTCCTTCTAAGAGACCTTAGGTAAATTAATTTTACACATCTTTCACTATGTAGATAGAATTAAAAATAAACACAAGTATCAAATATTGAAATTGTAAACTTAATAAAAATTAAACTCTTCTCAATAAATTCACCTCAACTATTTAATAACAAAATTTTAATATAAATATTTTTAAAATATTAAATACTTGATAAAAATAGGAATTTTAGCTCTGATACCAAAATGTGATGTCACTTTTTCCCTATTAATAAATTAATGGTAATGAAATATTTTTAAATATATGGTTTTTAATAATCTATGTTTTAAATTAAAAAACACAAGGTTTAAAATTTAATACTAAGCATCTATATGAAAGTGACACAAATACTATAGTTTATTCAATTTTCAATTCAAATTCTATAAAATTTTATATACATGTTTGGGGACATAGGCCAAATACATAAGTAAAATTTAATTTCAAGGTTAAAATTAAGTTAGGTGGTAATTTAATTTTATGTTACATAACCTTTTAAATATTAATAGCTAGAATTGAATTTACTTATCCTTTAAAACATAAATGATCACACTTAAATATGATGGTTTTAATATAATGGTAAGTTAATATTCTAAAGTGGTTAGAATTTTTTTAAACGGATTTACAAAATATAGAATTTACATGCTAGTATTTATTTTTAAATCATTTACATAGTTTTCGAAGCCATATATTAATAAAACAAATGAAATATGTTTTCTTGATTAATATGTGCAAAATATTTAGAGAAACAATAAGGCAATACGACATGTAAAAATAAATTAGCCATGTAATATCACTTAATATAGTTTCATATCACAATTAAATTAAATATCTATTTCAACAAAATATTACAAATAAAATAATCATAATAATTTATTCCTTTATTTAATTTCTTTCTGTAATGTCACAGTATACAACCAAAGTACAAGAGAAGAAACTTATCTCAATCTGGAAATGGCTTTGCTATGCTCAACTCCCGGTCCACTTGGATGTAAGCACCAGAACCATGGCCACATTAATGAGGGGAATAAAATATTCTTAAAAGAACAAACCGATACCCTGGCTAGGAACCATTCGGGGTTGTACTCTGTACCCCGATTAGGACTCCTCTGGAGCCCCTCCCTCCTGCCCACAACCCTGCTTACAAACCTAGTTTCCCTGGAAAATATCCACAAGATATTTGAAATTTTTTTAAAAAAATTCTCCTCTCCGGATCCCTCAACAAGTCTTACAAGCCATTTAAATAATACTTTGCCCAATTCGGTTGCATTACCAAAGGTCACAACGGTAAATTTCTAATTACAAATTTACAACTAGTTTAATGTAAATAATAGTGTCCCAACAAGTTCCTCTCCAATTAAACCTTTTCTCTTTTAATTTTGGAATTAGATAATAATATTCCAAAGTTCTCACAATAATTTATTTATTGATTTATTATTATTATCATCATTATTATTTTAACAAATACAATATCGGGATTTTGGCACATCACATAATGCGTAGGTTAGGATTAGTTAACGTATTTCCATCTTTATGTGTATTCTTAGCATTAGGATTAGGTAAAGGAACCAACCTTCTCTAGAGATCCATCTCAAGTAGCAAGTCCCACAACTTGAGAGATGGTCCCATGTTAGCAAAAAGTAGGGATCTACAACACATAATCCCATGGTGCTACTTTTTGTGATAACAATAACCATGTAGAATGTGATGGTGATAGGATGTCGATGAGACATGTGAAAGTGTGAAGTTATAAAAATGAAGTGTGGAAGCTAAGAAAGGGAAAGTGACCTTAGGGGTGAAATGTATTGTTTGATATCGTGTTGTTATGCTTGTTATTGTGCTTGATGTAGGGTTGCTTCTTGTTGCGTATTAAGGATGAACTTGCAAAAGAAGAGCGAAAGAGTAGTCAAAGTCATGTATTATGAAAAATCAGAAAAAGTATGTAAATGTATGTAAAAAGTAGTAAAAGGAAAGTGTGCACTTGATCTGTGAAGAGTGAAAATGATAGAAAATTTCCTAAAAATTCTGTAGAAGAGTGATTTTTTTAGGCGATCTCATGCCATGAGCGATTTTTTGGGTGATATTACACCAAGAATGAGTTTTTGGGTGATCTCACGCCAAGTGTGAGTTTTTGATCAATCTCACGTCACGGCGAGAAGAGTGTTGGGGAGAGAGATCTAGTGTTACTCTCCTTCCATGGTCATTTTTTCCCAAATAAGCACCACCGCATGTGGTACATACCATGTTTAGTTCCATATTATTCCATGTAGAAAATGGAGAAATAATGCATTATGATTGTTGGAGGATTGTGTTTGTACTATGAAAATTTCTCTATGAATTGTCATGAACTCTGTTGATATGAGAAGGTAAATGTAACTTCCCTTGGTCATAAGCACCCAGGAACTAGTGTATGTAGTGGGCATTAGTGTTTATGTTGAACCGAGGACCCGAGTCGATTCTAAGCCATTTCTAAAATCGTAGCCTATGCAAATTTTGTATTGTGCATATCCGAACTAAAGATCTCGAGATTATTTATGGGGTGACTAATTCACCCAATGTATGCCCCCTCATTTAGGGTGCATGTGACGTCACTAGCGAATGTGGCCCAAAGAGAGGACCTGATGCTTTGATCTAAATTTGTGTCCCTATGGGGGGGGGAATGTGCATGGTAGAAACTAAGGAACATGCAAACAAAGTGGCTAGATGCATATGTTAGTAGAAAAATAAGCAAGCATATCATATTAAATCGAGTGTAACAAGCAAATGTGCATATAATAGAGAGAATGTGAAAAGTGGGTTTTATACATGATACATCACTCACAATGTCACAAGAAAATCAGGACCGAAGCGACCAAAATCATAAAATTAATGATCGAGTAAGACATAGGGCAAAGCCTGCAAATAATGAAATACAATAGCAAACAAGGGAAAATAGTAGAAACAAAGTATCGACAACCACGATGGTAAATAGTTCCTACAAGACAAATGTTGCACATGAAGCACTTGTTAGCATGTTAGAAAGATAAAGAGTATGTCAAAGTGTGTATAGATCAATGGAAAGTAGTGTGCTAGTAAGAATAGGAAGTAGTATAAAATGAAACAATAACACTTGTGATGTGTAAGAGTATAAATGTAGATGCCCCCAGGATCCTCGGTGGGACTGGTAAGAGGTATAGTGCCAAACATCATTACTGCATGTAAATATCTATAGGAAGTCTACATTCACAACTAAATAACAAGTGAATGCGCATGTGTATATAGAAAATATAATGACATACTGGATATCCATCTAACATAGTAAACAAAGTGTAACATGTGAGTCTAAGCAAGCAATAATAAATGCAACTAAGATATGCAACATGTTGTGAATGTGAATGGAATGGAATGCAAAGTGAATGTGATAGGAGCAACGTGCCCCCCGAGCGAATGTGGATGAGTATGAGATGAGGTTCATTTATAAAATACCCCTCAACAATCAAGAATGAACCATAGAACAAGAGTGCATCATCAGGAAATAGTTTGAATTATGTGCACTAGAAAGATAGATCAATGAAGCATAGAGCATAGAGCATCGAGAGCGAATGATTGTGAGGTTCATTTCAGATTTATACCCTCAACATTCAAGTATGAATCATGTAACTAGAGTGCATCATAGGGAAATGGTTTGAATTGTGTGTGCTAGAAAGATATATCAATGAAGCATAGAGCATAGAATGTAGAAGAGGATAGTATGATGTGTGATAATGGAGTGATAGAAATATGTGTCGTGAAGTGCGAGTGTGAAATGTGTAGTGTGTGAGTTTCATGGATGTAGTATACCCTCAACACTCAAGTGTGAACCTTAGTGTAAGAGTGCATCATAGGGTAGTGAAGATGTTTACACATAGTAGCGCTTGAGATGCATTACATTTAGTGGGGTTTTGAGTGGATTTCCAAGGAGAGTAGCGAGACGATAGATGCCCCTTAGCCTATCTATGATGACATAAGGTCCGAGCCAATTAGGTTTGAATTTTCCTTTGAGATGGGCTTCACTGTTGTGTAATTTTGTTTTTCCTTTAATACAAGGTCACCGATATTGAATTCTCATGGATGAAGCTTGTTATTGTAAGCTTGTGCAATGTGAGCTTGATATATGTGGAGGTGTTCAAGAGCTTTAACACAAAAAAATTCAAGCATCTCAAGATCATAGAAATGATGTTTTCAATATTCGTTATCTTTGAGAATGCCTTTAAGGGATGCCCGCAAAGAGGGTATTTCCAACTCTAAGGGATTACTTGTTTTAGTTCCGTACACAAGTGAAAAGATCATAGCATTTGTGGGGTACACACACTAGTGTGGTAATCCAAAAGATCGTATAGAATTTTATCGTGTCAATTGTCACCACTAGTATCAACCATTTTGAATAATATTTTAACAATTTTCTTATTGGTGGCTTCGGCTTGGCCATTTCCTGTGGATAATAAGGAGTGGAAAATGTTTTCTTGATCTTGAACTTGGCACGCAGAGCGCTTAACATCCTTATTTTTTAGAGGAGAGACATTATCGGTGATAATGGTGGATGGAATACCAAAGCATGTAATGATGTGGGTAGTAATAAAATGATAAATATCAATTCCAGTGATAGTTTGTAGGGGTGTGGCTTTGACCCATTTAGTAAAATATTCCATAGCAATAATGATGTATTTATGACCATCTGTCGATTTAAGGTTAATTTTTCTAACGAGATCAAAACCCCATAAGGAAAAGGGCCATGATGGAGCAATAGATGGAGGTCATATGCAGGCACATGATGGAGATTGCCATGTTTTTAGCACTTATCACAACATTTTGGCATATTATAAACAATCATGTTCCATAGTAGGCCAATAGTATCCCTGACATAGAAGCTTGTGTGACATGGCTTTTCCTGAGAAGTGACCACCACATAGACTATCATGAATGTGAGAAATAACTGTGGGGATGTCATCGACTCCTAAACAATGTAAAAAGTGACCATAAAATGATCTTTTAAATAATGAAGCACCAATGATTAGATATTGTGTGGCCTTGTGTCGAAATGATGAGCTTCATGAGGTTGAAATCCATCGGGAATGGTTTGTTGATATAGAAAGTTATAAATTTGAGTAAACCATTCAGGATGGTCATTACTATGTGTGATAACACATGCTTCGAAAGGTAGACTATCTGTAGATGGTTGTCATAAGTGGTGAATGATGAATGTGGCCTACTCATCAGTGATATCTTGAGGAATGAGTGATGTCATGCACTAGCCATAACATATGTATGTCAATTGTCTTTACGCGAAATATCGAAAGAGAGTAGACCTCAAATGTAGTGAGGATTGTTTTTACTAAGTTATTGTATAGGATAAGATGCCTCTTTTTTATAGGTATCATTAGCTCGATTTATAATAATTTGTGAATCACCATGTTTGCAAATATTACGATAAGAAGTTTATATGTGATGGTGAGGCCAAGAATAAGGTTCTCAAACTCATCAATGTTATTTGTACATGAAAACCCTAAGCGATATGCAAAGGGGATATGATCACCATGTGGAGTGATGAACACAATTCCAACCCCCACCCTTGAGAGGTAATGAGAACCATCAAAGTACATATGTCAAGTGTCAGTATCAATGGTGTAAGAAATGAAATCATCTCGAAAATAATAAAAACAAGTGATGTATCTGGAAGAGGAGAGCCAACTAATTGTTCAACAATAACTTGTCCTTTGATTTATTTTTGTGGAATAAATTTGAAGTCAAACTCGGTAAGTAACATGACCCATCGTGCAAGACATCCCAAGAGATGTGTGTGGGATAAGAGGTATCATAGAGGATCTACTTTGGTAATGATATGAACCTCATTGTTAAGAAGGTAGTGGCACAAATTGTCTGCTACAAAGACGAGGCCCAAGCATAATTTCTCAATGTAACTGTAATTACATTCATAAGAGAAAAAGTTTGGCTAATGTAATAGACAACTCTCTCACATTGAGAATCATTGTGTTGTGCTAGAAGGGCCCCTAATGCATGGAATGTAGTAGAAATATATAATAATAAAGGTCGCTTAGCCGTGGGAGGTACTAGGACAGGAGGATTTAAGAGATATTCTTTAATAACTTTGAATTCCATTTGAAATTGATCATCCTAGAAAAATTTAGTATCCTTTTTCATTAAACATTGAATGGCTAAGTTTTGTTAGCAAGTGCATAATAAAATGATAGAAGTCCTAGATTTTACCTTGGGGAGTGTAACTGATGCAAATTACGAGGTAGAGGCATGTCAATAATGGCATGGATTTTATTGGGGTCTATTTCAATTCCATGTTGGGAGATAATGTACCCAAGGAGCTTACCAATTATAACTCTAAAAACACACTTCTTTGGATTTAAGTGTACTTTATATTGTCGTAAATGTTCAAAGATTGTGCGAAGATCTTTAGCATGTGTATAATGATGTCGTGATTTGGAAATTATATCATCAACATAATATTCAAGGATCTTATGAATATAGTCATGGAATATATGCATTATTTCTTCACTGTAAGTAAGTGGCCCAAGATTTTTAAGGCCGAATGGCATGAAAATGTAATAAAATGTTCCCTATGTTGTAATTAATGAAGTTTTTCTTGATCTACTAGGTTGATTTTGATTTTATTATAACCAAAAATTCATACATAAAAGAAAGGATATCATATCCAGTAGTGGAATCAACGATGGCGTCAATATGTGGCAATGGGAAACTATCCTTGGGAAAAGCTTTATTGAGATCACAAAAATCGTGCAACAATGGACCTTGTCATCCAGCTTCATAACTCGACACATTATTTTAGACACCGACTTGGGGTAATCCATAGCGCAAATAAAACCAACATCTAATAGGTGTTATATTTCTTCCTTAACTAGTAGTGCGACCTTTGGGTGCATTTTACAATTTTTTGTTTAACAAGTTTTGCACTAGGGTTAAGGAAGATATTGTGCATGGTTAAAGAAGGATTGATACCAAGCATATCACTATATTCCCATGTAAATATATCATAGAGTCACGAAGAACTTGTTTAATATCATCTTTCTCAAACGGTGTAAGGGAAACAACTAAAAAAACCATGTGCATATTGGTAAAGCAATGCGGAGGTTATATTGAATGATGTCCTCATTTAGAAGAGTTGACCGGTCCTCTATATATGGGTCAGTAGGAATGGTGTCGAAGTATCGGTACTTTTGTTAGGCATATCTAATTCACAAAGTAGGTAGTAACATGAAGAAATGATGGAGAGTGTTTCTTATGATGGAAAGAGGGGAGGTGATCATAGGTCCCCATGTATTCTAAAAGAGAATCATCATTAGCAAAAGTGTCCAAATTAGGCCAAGAAACAGTAAAGTAGAGTCACTAATGAGTTTTGGATATACGAGAGGAAGTGAAGAAGTATGTAGAACAACATAATCCTCGAAGAAGATGTGGAGGGAAGATGATATCCAAGGCCAAGTTTGTTAGATTGAGTGGGGAGAGCCAATGGTTATATGACTCCTTGACCATGTTGGCCTAAACCATTACCGAAAAAAATAATAAAAAGTAGGTACTTATAGCCAAGATCATATTTGGAGAAATGTTGATTAGATGCCAAAGCAAGTGGGGTTTCTATGGAATGCTCAATATAATTACAATATGTGAAAGGGGGTGGATCTATTAGAATGTTGTAGAAAACTCCTTGATAAATAAATTTAAACCATGTATATAGAGTGGAAGGAACCACATGCATGGCATGGATCCAAGGCCACCCAAGAAGAATGTTATAATTAAGATTATTGGGAATTACGTGGCATGGAATAGGTAGCATACATGGCCCGACAGTAATGGGGAGTATGATAGTACCTAAGACATGCTTGGGAATATTATCAAATCCTTGAATAGAAACAGATGAGGAGCCAAAGAGGCCTCAGAGAGGCCAAGTTGGTGGAGAAATGCTATATTACAAATATTAAGCCCCGATCCATTATCAACTAAGGCATGTTTAACCCCAACATTATTGATGCAAACATGAATATAAAGGGGGATCATGCTCTAACATGGATTGAGAAGGAAACTCATATGATGTGAAAGTAATGTGGTCTTCATTGAGAGATAGAGCTGAAGTAAACTTATGATACACATACTTGGAGCGAAGTATGAGGATGAATATAAGTATTAGCCAAATAAGATTTGATTTTATTTACACAATTAGGATTATCCTACAAAAAGGCATGGATAGAGATATCCATGGGGGAAGAAGCGGAGGATATAGAAACAAGAAGAAGAAAGAAAGATCCAAAAGTGTTCGAAGGATGGGTTCACTAAATGATTTAACAAATATTGAATTTTTCTAAAACCCTAATTATACAGTCATGTATGATAAATAAAATGATAAAGAATATATTTTGACACAAATAATAAGCTAGATAAAATATTGAAACCCTAAATGCAAGAGAAGGCAATAAATAATTAAATGATTTATGTTATCCGTAGGATTTTTCTTAACTGAAAGACTGATGAATAGGAAGGGCACACTATCACAAACGAGAACAAAAAACTTAGAACCATTGGATGAGCCTGGACTAGGGTACACAGGCGGCGGGGACCTCTCATAGGCGCATATGATTGATCGATGGCTCGAAACTATTTTTGTTTATGTCGCACAAGTGTCGCTAACCTTCACTTTTTGTCACCTGTATGTCGTTGGATGATCATTGAATTCACCTATAACCTACAAAACCCTCAAACTACATCAAATCCCAAAAAGAAAATATGCAATATGGGGAGTCGGACTAACCTCGACGATCACCCAACTGAGTGAACTTACGACCGAGCACACTACATCTCAGACTTGATGTAGTTCTTGTGCATGTGTGATAGAATTGTGCCTAGGAAGCCCTTGTGCAAGTACATGTGATAATGAGCGATAGCTATATGTACCAATGTAAATAGATGTGTGGATGGCAAAATAAAATTCCCCTTCCTATGAAGTGTATGTAGAAAATGCAGTCCCTTGTCCCTTGTGTGAGTGCTAGATGGATGCCTTTGATTCTCTTAGATGCCTTTGGATGCAACCTTAGGTGATGATAATAGATGCTTAGAGCTTGGTCCTTTATTTTGGTCACATAGCTTTGTATTTATATGATTCCCTTGGTTGAATTTTGTAATTGAAAACTGGAAGGCCGACCCATAATAAAATAAGATGCCCAAAAGATAAAAGAAGCCCAAAAGAGCAAGTAAAGTAGAAAGACGTCGGGGGCACCCAAAAGGATGAGGGTGCACGAGTGTTGGTGTCCTGTCTGGGCGTTGGTGTCCATAGTGATGAAATATAAAGCAATAAATTTTAAAATGGGTTGTAGGGTGTGTAAGACCAAAGAGAAATAAAGAAAGATAGAAAAGAGGCCCAAGACAATAGTCAATTACTAGTTTTCTCACTTAGGAATCATATGAATATAAGTATGCTTTTAGGACCTAGAAATTTACCCAAGTGCGTGATTTTGTGTCTACATTCATCATCGGTCCCAAAATTATTTTTTATCAGATCATTGTTGCACCAGTGGATTGGAAAGCGTTTGTATGACAACGAAACTGGAAAATTGGTTATAGGGTCCGTGAATAATGCACAAATGAGGTATTTTGTAATTAGTTTTTTTACATCTGCATATGATAATTTATTAGTATAATATTCCCTATAAGTCTCTCTATAAGATTTCCACCGATCAATTTGATTGGTTATCATGTCAACCTAAGCCAATAATGCCTCCAATGTGTCTGCAAGCTAGGCATGGTGGGGGTTTGTGGAATGGGGACCCCAAATTGTTTTAATCAATTTCTCAATTTAAATCGTAAGCCCCACTATATGGGTTGCTAAATCCTCCTAACTACCTCGAGGATGTTTAGCAATTATATGAGGGCTAGGAGGGTTGTGAGGATTTGCAGGGTTTTGTTGTGGTTGTGGAGGAACTGTAAGAATAAAAAACATGTATTTAATTAAAATCTATATCACAATTACCAAATTTGATTGCAATTCAAAGAAAAAAATTCCCTACCTCTTCTCTGTGGCAGCATTTTCAAATCCACCTCAATCCAACCTTCTACGCTATTGACAAATGTTTTTGAAGCAAAACGGTTGAAGAGAAAATATGAGTGTAGGGTTTACAGTGAATTCACGTTTAGGGAAAATGAAAATGGAGAATGTGTTTTTTTATTTATTTATAATATGAGGAAACACGTACGCATTATGATTTAGTAATTACCAAACCAAAATTTTCCCCATCCTAACTCCAATTTTCGTTTCTCTCACATTTTGTCCTTTTTGGCCCCCAAGATCTGCGTACTTACCAACAAGTATTTTCAATAGTTAATTAGTGAATACAACAAATGCTTCTACGCAATTCCATCGAAACCATCTTCTATGAAGGCACACTCTATGTCTTTATTCGTCCATTTCTAGGAATTTTCTAAGCAAGTCTTTTCAATCATTAATTATTCAATGCAATGAATGCTTCTACTCAATTCCTATGAAACCATATTCTATGAAGGCTCACTCTATGTATTTATTTTTCCATTTATAGGAATTTTCTATGTAAGTCTTTTCAATAATTAATTAATAAAATGAATGCTTGTATGCAATTCTGTGAAACAATCTTCTATGAAGGCTCACTCTGCTTATTTATTTGTCCATTTCTAGGAATTTTCTATGCAAGTATTTTTAATAATTAATTAGTCAATACAATGAATGCTTGTATGCGGTTCCTATGAAACCATCATCTACAAAGGCTCTCTATGTCTTTATTTGTCCATTTCTAGGAATTTTCAATGCAAGTTTTTTCAATATTTAATTAGTTAATACGACGAGTGCTTTCACGAAATTCCTCAATAATCATCTTCTAAGAAGGCTCACTCTCGGTCTTTATTTCTCTATGTTTAGGAATTTTCTATGCAAGTCTTTTCAATAATTAATTAGTCAATACAATGAATTCTTAGACGCAATTCTTGCAAAACCATCTTCTCAAAGGTTCACTCTATGTATTTATTCGTCCATTTCTAGGAATTTTCTATGCAAGTCTTTTCAATAATTAATTAGTCAATACAACAAATGCTTGTACGAAATTCCTATGAAACCATCTTCTATGAAGGTTCACTCTCTATCTTCATTTGTCTATTTCTAGGAATTTTTTATGCAAGTCTTTTCAATAATTAATTAGTTAATACAACGAATGCTTCTACGCATTCTGCTGAAACCATCTTCTACGAAGGCTCACTCTATGACTTTATTCATCTATTTCTAGGAATTTTCTATACAAATATTTTCAATAATTAATTATTCAATACAAAAAAATCTTCTATGCAATTCCTCTAAAACCATCTTCTACGAAGGCTCACTCTATGTCTCTATTCGTTGATTTCTAGGAATTTTCGACGCAAGTATTTTCAATAATGATCGGTGGAATCATTCCTAATATCCAATTTGTGATTTTTTTCACTCTGCTAGGGTTTAGGCTCAACGAGTTTTTTTTGCAATGAATTCTAATCCTTGCCATACGCCACCATCGTGTCACACTGATGATCTGCAGATCCAAGCGGGATTATCTGCATTAATTTTGTATAGATCGCCAGTCTGCCTCTTGGGCGGTGGTTTATAAAATGACCACCTCCTCGGGCCATGCATCTATTGATATTGGTCTTATCGTAGGAGCTCTAGACACTAGCGTTGAAACGAGAGAGGAAGTTCATCTTGAAGGTATTTGACGAGGTAAGGATACTGATACTCCTTCCCCAGATATTGTTCTTGATTTACCGACTTTTGTGAGCTTGCAAATCGGTTTGAATCATTTTCTCTTGTTGCTTATTTTGTGGGCCGAGTTCCCCTTGAAGGTATCCTCCGCCAATGGATTCATAATCATTGGCAACCTCATGGAGTCAAGGTAGAGGGAGTCCAAAACATGACCAAGGGTTTCTTTTCTGTTTCACTTTACCAATGTTGAACATTGCAAAGCCGTTGTTAACCACGGTCCTTGGTTTATTCGCAATACTCTTGTGGTTTTCTCCCATTGGACTCGAGATTTTCAAGTCTTTGAGCAAGCCAAACTCAAAATTCCTGTTTGGGTCAAATTTCCAAGCCTTCCTTTGCCTCTGTGGGGATTCATTGATCAACTTATCAAACCCTTGGGTCACCTCATCTTCCATGAGCAACATAAGTTCTACTCGGCTCAACCCTAGAAACAGGTCTGTGTTGAAATTGATCTTTCAAAAGACCTCAAAGATACCCTCGATATCTAGGTTGGAGACACACACTTTGCATAGAAATTTTTGTACATAAATATATCCAACACTTGTTTTTAGTGCCAATCTACTGACCATATGATCAAGGACTGTCCTCTCATGACTCCAAGCCCACCGCCGGTTTTGGAGAAAACCCCGATGGACCCTAAATCCAGCACTCGCTCCTCTGATGGATGGACTACTGTCACTAGAAAAAAACCTTTAGCCTCGACCCAAAATAAGCTCCAATAGGCTACTTACAAACCTAGGTGGTTACTTTTGCTTCTGCTCATTTGAAGTCGTCTGCTGCGCAAACCTTCCCAAGCCCGCGCTCACCATCTGTCGGACTCTACAAGCGACAATTTTCATCAGTTCTCACCCCTCAACTCCTGCTCTTTCAAACCCCTCATTTCCTGAGACTTTACGCTTTATGGATAACACTACCGGTGGTTCAACTACTCAGATAGATAGAAAGGCTGCCTTACACCATTCCCAAAGTCCTTCCCCTCCTTATGAGGAGGATTTCTCACATAGACCCACTGGTAGTTCGAGCTTGGTGATTTTATTCATGGGAATGTGCGGCAAGTCACTTTCTCTAACCACTTTGGAGTGTTAGCCAGCCTCGAGGAGGAAACCATGCACCTTGATAGTTCTCCATGTTAGTTTACTCATGGAATGTCAGGGGGCTTACTGATCTGACTCGTAGATATCTTGTCAGAGATAGTTGTAAGCATTTTACAAAGTTTCAGGTGTTGTGTTTGCAGGAAGTCAAAATCTCTGGCTTCCATCTTTCTGCTGCTATGTGTACCATCTGGCCTGGTTCTCTCTACCAGATGTCAGCTCATGATAATGGTCGAGGTGGTGTTGTCACTCTTTTAAGCCCTAACCTCACCTCCAATATCATATCTTGGGGTTTTGACCCCACTCATTGGGTGGTGTGGACCCTTTTTGATTTTGATGGCCACATTCTTGGGTTGGCCAATATTTATGCTTCCAACGATGCCTCTGAGTGTTCTTCTTTTTGGTGGTGGTTGGATGATCATCTACCCTCTGCTACTTGGATTTTTGTGGTGATTTCAACATGGTTGAATCCCAAGACAAGTTGGGCTGGCTTCTAATGCGTTGGTGTCTGGTGAACGTGAAGCCTGGTTTTACTTGCACAATAAACTTTGTCTTTTTGATCCCAACCACTGCAAGCACTCTACTTGATGCCATTCCTTGGTTCACTTGGTCTAATTTTAGATCTGGCAATAAAAAGTTTATAAGCATCTTGACAGAGCTCGCTTTCAGAGCAGCAATGGTTTTCCTTTGACTCTTCATACAGCCTCCCGGTCTCGGTGGTGGACACTGCTTTGGTTTCTAACCATAAGCCTATCTTCTTTGGGATTCAATGGAACTTTCAGTGTCCCAAGCCCAAGTCCACCTAGTTCTATTTAAATACATCCCACCTTTCTCATCCCAAAACTTTGGATTATATAAGACGTATTTGGAATCTTGACCCGAGACCTGTTGATGGGATTGGCTAGATTGACTGGTGGTCTCATGCCATCACTCGTACCACTTCTTTCCTTCGGCTCTATGGGAAACAAGCTGCTCTTTTTGCAAGAATGCTCATGAAGCCTCTCATATTGAATATTCAAGGGCTATTCAAGAGCTTAATTTGTCTCCTTTCAACACCCACCTGTAAGTGCAAGCTTCTCGCTAGAAACATAAGCTTCAAATTGAGGAGCACTATAAGGCTAGAGGAGCCCAAGTTCAAGCCCATCTGCACTAGCTTCGCATTGGTGACAAAGTTACTAAGGATTTTTTTGCTTCCCTTAAATCTAATCAAACTCTCACCAAAATCAAAGCAATCAAGGATGGCAATCAAAGGCTTACTCTCTTACCTGACATTCTGTAAGCTTTTGTGCATCACTATCATGTTGTTTTTTCTACTCAACCTGCTACTCCGGCTCAAGATGCTTGCTCTCCTCCAATGCATTGAAGATGTTCCTTACAAGCTCTCTAAAATTCAGCACATTTCTTGTGATATACCTCTCACTCTTGATGATTTGAAGGAATTTGTTCTACAGATGGCCTCTAATAAATCCCCGTGTTGATGGTTTTCCCTGTGAGTTTTACCAGTCTCTTTGGATGACTGTTGGTCCAGATCTTCATCAGGTCTATCTGGAAGCTATGTCCTCCAACACCCTGGGTGATCTGATTAACCAAGGAAACATCAAATTCATTCCCAAATCTAGAGATCCCGAGCTTATCACCAATTGGCGGTCAATAACTCTGGTCAATATCTCGTACAAAAATTATTGCCAAAGCTCTTGCTATCAAGCTCACTAATTTACTACCTCTGATCATCAGGAGCGAGAAAACCGGATTTATCAAAAACAAATATATTTTGGACAACATTATTGTAGTTTGGGAGGGCATGGAATATGCCCGCCAGACTTCTCAACCGACTCTGTTTGTTAAAATTGATTTTGAAAAAGCCTATGACAGAGTTGAGTGGCCTTTCATTCTGGCCATGCTACAGGCTATCGGTTTTGGACCCAGATTCATCCACTCTGTTAATATGCTCTTTCAAAATGTGGGTGCTCATTATTACTATCAATGGTCAACAGTCTGAGAGATTCTCTCTTCATCGTTCCATCCGCAAGGTTGCCCTCTTGCTCCTTCTCTTTATGTCATTGTTGTTGAAGGTCTAGCTACTTGCTCGCTAATGCTGCTAATGCTAGTTTGGTTAAAGGTATTCAACTACCTTCCTCTCCTAAGCAGTTGATTAATGGTCATTTTGCAGATGACTCTTTTCTCACTCTGGCTGAAACAGAGGCCTCTATCACTAATGCCATGAAATGTCTTGATATTTTTGTCTTGCTTCTGGTTCTACTATCCAATGGAAGAAAACCCAATGTTACAGACAGCGATGGGTCCCAAACCTCCTTGGCTAGAGGGATTCCAATGGATTTGGATTGAACCTGGTGTTCAATTCAAATTTTTAGGCATTCCTTTTACCTTTATGGCATCCCCTGCTGACCTTTGGAACTATGTGATTCAACGAGTTGAGCAAAAATTCTTTTTGGATTACCAAGCATCTGTCTCTTGCTAGAAAATTCCAAGTTTGTTCCAAGGTTCTGGCTGCCACTCATGTCTATTACTCATCATGTTGGGCACCTTCTAAAGCCGCTTACCATAGACTAGAGAAAATTTTGCGTGATTTCCTATGGGCCAACTCCGAAGGGAACCATGGTTTTCACAGAGTTGCTTGGGACATATGTTGTACACGCCCAAGGACATTGGTGGTCTTGGCCTAATCAACATTCATATGCAGGGGTTTTCTCTTACTGCCAAATGGATTATTCGCAGCCTTGAAGGTGAGGAATCTTGGAAAATTCTTCTTAGAAATTGTATATCTCAAGGGTCTCTGCTTAATCAAAGGCATGGCAGGGGTTGAACTACTACTCCTATGCCTGCTGCTACTATTAAAATAGGTGGCTCTTTTGTAGCCAAAAGCATATGGAAAGCTTGGGAACTTCTCAAACCTCATCTGTTATGGAAGGGTGATGGTTTCCGGAATGGGCTCTCTCTTAACTCTCTTAGTTTGTGGTGGAATCCGGTGTTTCAATTTCATGACAAACCCCTTGCTCTTTCCTTGCAGCTCAAGGGTTTGCGTCTTTTCAAAAAAGGGATTTAGTATATTCAGGACCTTTTTTGTCCTATCACCAGGGATTGGCTTCCATGGGATAGCCTAAAAGCTAATTTTGCTCTAAATGACAATGACAAACAAGCCATTTCTATCATTCAAGATCTCATACATGGCGATTGTTTGCATAAAATTGGTGTCACTACGCAGCCCCTGTGGTGGTTTGATTGGCATTGGCCCTCTGCCACCCCCTTCAAAAATTATAAACCTCGGGTGGGCTACAAGCTTCTCACCCAGAAGTAGCTTCCTCTCAATAAGTTAAATGCTTGTTGGAGCCTGCATTCCACTCGTTTTGGGTGGAAGCAACGCTTCACTGTTGTTTGGGCCATTCCTATAGAGCCCAAAGTTGCGCACTTTCTTTGGAGCATTCTTCATCAAGGGCTTCCTATGGGAAAATGCCTTGTTCTTCTGGGAGCTCCTGCCATGCTACCCTTTCTGCAACCACATTGAGACTCTTCTTCATCTCTTTTGGTTCGCCCTCATGCTCACTGCCTGGCACTTTGGATTCATACCCTTTTTCAACCTTTTTTTCCCACCTTCTTTACGTGGAAAATGGTTCTTCTGGGGGATCCAACCTTTATTCTTGTAAAATTTTACAACATTTGGCATTCTTTCAAAGCGGCTATTTTATATCACATTTGGAAATCTAGAAATGTTGTTATTTTTAATAAGGAGATAGTGGATAGAATTTTTACTATTTCTAACAAGCTTGTTGTCATCTCCAATGTTTTGCTTCAGATCCAGGTGCAGGCAGAGAAAGTCTCGCATTGAAGTTGAGCACTTGTAAACTCTTCTGGACCATTGGGGGAGTGCCCCTTGTGTTGTTAGTCACGTTCCACTAGATTCCCCTCACTTTGCCGCTCCCACTCAAAATGTCGTCGCTCACTTGCCCATGCGCAACATAATTTTGACCGGGGTCGGCTCATGGGTGGCGTAGTGCCTCTCCTCACTGGTGGGTCCCTTCTCCGCCTCTATCTTGGACTCCGCCCGCTACCGGGTGTTTGGTCGGCTGGGCTCTGGCAGTGGTGGTTCTGGGTGGTAGGTGCCCGACCAATCAAAGTTTCCATGGCTCTCTTTGGCTATCTCACCCTCCCGACGGGGAAACGAGGAGGAGCAGTGCAGAGCGGATGGTTGGTTCTTTGCTTGATAACACCCTCGACACTACTCTTGGTGGTTGGGGTGGTGACCGTCCAAAGAGCCCACCGCCACCACCACCATCTTCCATGTTTGGAGTTTTCTCTTTGGTTCTCTACACTTTTGTTTTAAACTTTTTTGATTGAAAATGCTATTGTCGATATGACACTTTGCTACTCGTAGCCTCTTTATGGCTACTTTGATCCTACTTATGGGGTGTGATCTTTTCCACCTGATTTTGTATGATTAGCATTGTACTTCTTATGTCATCTTTAATATATGGTTATGCTTTTCAATCAAAAAATAATAATGAATTAGTCAATACAACGAATATTTGAACATAATTCTTGTGAAACCATCTTCTACGAAGGCTCACTTTATGTCTTTTTCATCCATTTGTAGGAATTTTCCGTGCATGTATTTTCGATTATAATTATTCAATACAACAAATGCTTGTACACAATTATTGCAAAACCATCTTCTACGAAGGCTCACTCTATGTCTTTATTCCTCCATTTCTAGGAATTTTCTATGCGAAGTCTTTTCAATAATTAATTAACCAATATAACGAATAGTTGTACGTAATTCTGTGAAACCATTTTCTATGAAGGCTCACTCTATGTCTTTATTCCTCCATTTCTAGGAATTTTCTATGCAAGTATTTTCAATAATTAATTAGTCGATATAAAGAATGTTTGTACGTAATTATTGTGAAACCATCTTCTATGAAGGATCATTATTTGTCTTTATTCCTCCATTTCTAGGAATTTTCTATACAAATCTTTTCAATCATTAATTATTCAATACAACGAATTGTTACATGCAATTCTGTGAAACCATCTTCTACAAAGGCTCACTCTATGTCTTTATTCGTCCATTTCTAGGAATTTTATAGATTCAAGTATTTTCAATAATTAATTAGTCAATAAAAAGAATTCTTCTACACAAAGCCTATGAAAACATCTTCTACGAAGGCTCACTCTTTGTCTTTATTTGTCTATTTTTAGGAATTTTCTATGCAAGTCTTTTCAATAATTAATTAGTCAATACAACGAAATGCTTGTACGTAATTCTGTGAAACTATCTTCTATGAAGGCTCACTCTATGTATTTATTCATCCATTTCTAAGAATTTTCTAGGCAAGTATTTTCAATAATTGATTAGTCAATACAACGAATGCTTACATGAAATTCTGCAAAACCATCTTCTACGAAGGCTCACTCTCTGTCTTTGTTTTTCAATTTCTAGGAATTTTCTATGCAAGTCTTTTCAATAATTAATTAGTCAATACAACGAATGCTTATACGTAATTTTTGCAAAACCATCTTCTACGAAGGCTCACTTTATGTCTTTGTTCATCAATTTCTAGGAATTTTCTATGTAAGTCTTGTCAATAATTAATTATTCAATACAATGAATGCTTCTACGCAATTCATGGGAGACCATCTTCTATGAAGGATCACTCTATGTATTTATTCGAATAGTGCCTTTATATTTCTCTTATGTTTTAAAAGGTTTATCCAAAGGTATACATTGTATGCTAGCTCGTATAGAGTGTTGAAGAGAGGTCAATAAGGATATGGAATCAAGCATTTCTGATTACAGTTGCACATGTTTATTATATGTTGTCAAGATGGATTACGGAATATTAATTAGGTTAGAATGTTAAGTATTGATCTAAGTAATATTGTTATTCATTACAACATAAAAAGTTAAGGGATTTTGTAAACTTATTATTATGCTAGATTTTATCTTCTATTGGATTTTATGCATATCGATATTGAAATCTCTAAAAATATAAGCAAGGATATTTACATGCACGTTATGCAAAGCCTTTTCTAGAACAACAAGGATATTTTGCAAGTTTGCATTAGGTGCGGCATAGGCATTTATGACTATTATGCACCATTCATGTAACAATATATTTGCGAAGATTGCCTCTACATTTCTTTTAGCCTATAAAAGTTTAACCAAAGGTATACAATATATGTCCTAAAAACTCGACAACACAATTACAAGGTATATTAATCGTGTCTAAACTTATTTCTCCCTAAATGATGGATTTAGTATATGGATTCCACTTAGAGATGAAGGATTTCTCCACATACATAGATTTATTTGGCTAAAATTCCATTTATCGACCTTTGTTTCTAAGGTGGACTATTACCCTTTTCTTTTCTTTTCTTTCAACTTTAATTTCTTGATCTATATTTGGAGGATTCTTGATAATATTTTAGTTCTTTAGTAGGCGTTAAGAGTAACTATTATTTGTAAAAGGGTATTCGACAAGCTAATGATTTTTCCTTCATAGATTGTAAAGGTCAGCATGACGGAAGATGCCAAAAGGATCAAGAACTAAGATGTGTTGGAGATCCTGGGAACATGTTGTGTCAAATGCAATTATATTCCACTTGGTACATATGGCAATAAATAACTCTTCCCCTCGCTATGCCAATATGAGAACCCATGGAGAAAATCCCAAATTCCCTTAAATAACATAACATGCATCAACAAGTTAGATAATGTAAACCATGTTAATACTTTATCGGCCACAATAATTCTCTATGTTAATGTTATGATTGTAATAATTCTTGTATAAATAAGTGGTATGTTTCGTGTTTTACAAACTATTTTGTGATTACAAGCAATATGGAGTCGTGAACCCTTGATCATACATAATAGTGTTAGTACTTTGACTTTAATAAACCTTATCTAAGTAAATCTCATGTTTTGTGTTTTTGGTAATTCTAGAATGATATTTGTGTATATTCAATTGTATATTATAGTGATGGGCATGACTTACAATTACCACCAAGGAGTGGTGGTGGAATGTGTTAGTGTGACATGTGAATGGGGAGTTATAGGGGACTAAGAAGGATCGACACTATCAAGTAAGCTCTTTTTTTTGTTCTTAGTTGGTTCCATATTTAGATGGAACACAAAATCTAGAAAAATAAAAATTTAGCATTGAAAAAATAAATAAAGTGCATTTGTATCTATGAGTTGAATGTGTAAGGGGAGAAAGGAAGGAAATAGGGAGACTTAACATTAAATGTTTTGATCGTTGTTTGTGAGGATTAGGAAAAATGTGGGACGAACCCTCCAATATGCAAGCCTCTTATATGATTGGCAAGAGTAATGTTTTGAGTTGGACTATACATGGTTGATGTTTTTCAAGAATGTACTTGGTTGTTCAATACAAAAAAAATTGCTTAAATTGCATGTATGATGTAAGAAGAATTGATTTTTTTGTGTGTTTATGCATGTTGATATTGAAATCTCTAAAAATATAAGCAAGGATATTTACATGCATGTTATGCACAAGCCTCATCTAGAACAATAAAGCTATTTTGTAAGTTTGCGTTAGGTGCGGAAATTCATGATTGTTATGCATTGTTCACATATCAATGTATTTCGCAAAGAGTGCCTATACATTATTCTTAGCCTATAAAGGTTTAACGAAAAGTATAAAATGTATGCACTTTAGAAACTTTGACAACACAACTATAAGGTATAATAAATACAACATAAAAATAAAAATGACATCCATCTAACTACACCACTTTGTAAAGTTTAAAATAATTCTAATGCAGCAAATAAATTCCAACATAATAATAAGTTTAAAAATCCCTTAATTATTTTTATGTTGTAATGAATAACATTAGTACTTAGATCAATACTAAGCATTTCAACCTAATTAATATTCCAAAAGCCATCTTGACAACATACAATAACCATGTGCAACTGTAAAGGGTTACAGATCCTTATTAATCTCCCTTCAACACTCTATATTATCCAAGTATACATTTTATACCTTTAATTAAACCTTTTATATGCTACGAAAAATGTAGAGGCACTCTTCGAATAAAGACATAGAGTGAGCCTTCGTAGAGAAGACAGTTTCACAGAATTATGTAGAAGCATTCGTTGTATTGAATAACTAATTATTGAAAATAATTACATAGAAAATTCCTAGAAATGGACGAATAAAGACATAGAGTGAGCCTTCGTAGAAGATGATTTCACAGAATTGCATAGAAGCATTCATTGTATTGACTAATTAGTTATTGAAAATGAATGACAATCATACATTTAAAGTTTATGAATATATTAATGTGTTACATATATAGGGGCCTATGCTCCTACATATGCTCTTAAAACAATCTTGGAATGATATTTGGAGTCAAAATGATATAATTTTTTATATGAAAAGACCTCCTGAAGCTATGGGAAAAGGGTTTTCAAGTTTCAAGGACTTAGCCATTTTCTCGCTTAGATAGGTGGCGGGTTTTACTATCTCGATACAGTCCCAATTGTCCTAACTATACCTAGGATAGTGGGGATAAGAAAATGTACCCCAACCTCTAGCGCTTTTCATGGTTCTTCATATGACCTCAAAATATCTCCTTCCACATGCATCTAAAACCACGCTTCGTACTCTAACTACTTTGCCACTTTAAATTTGATTGCTAGATGAACATCAAAGCTTGGGAGTGCATAATTGTCAAGTGTTTTCATATAAGAATTCATACTAGGATTTTCAAAGCTTCAAGACACCATGAATGGCCACCATGACACAAAAATGAAAGGACGAGGAACCTCTTCATTTCCCGAGGATCCAATAGCATAATCATCCAAAAATTGGAGGAAACAATCCTTGAAAAATCTAGTTTCGCATGAACTAGTTTTCATGCCATGAAGACCCTATTTTCTAGGGATATGGAGGACTATTTTTTCATTAACATTCTACCCTCCTTGAATAAATTTTCAAATTTTTGAATATCCAGCAAGTGAAATCATCCAAAAATTAGAGGGAAGGGTCTTTGAAAAATCTAGTTTCATGGAAACTAGTTTTTACATAATGAAGTTGTTATTTTTAGATATAGATGACTGATTTTTATCGTATTCTTCCCCCTCTAATGAAAAATAAATGTTACCCCTTGTTTTTTATAAATTAATCATCCAAAATTTGGAGTGGGGAATCCTGGAATAAAACCCATAATTGTAAGTCCTTTTTGTCATAGTCCAACACCCAGTAGTGCACTTAATAAAAGAACGTGTGTTTATGGTGGGGCATGTTTAAAAATAGAAAGTGGTAAAATAAGGATAACTCTCGACATTCATGATCCATCGATAGGAAAGAAGCATCAAGGAATGTAAGCATGACAATATTTCCAAAAATAACAGTCTCTTAGTCCTACTCGATAAAAATAGAAAGCCTCCAGGTTTGGATGCGAGAAGTTGCAATCGGCTCCAATTTCACTCATCTTTCCACTTTTTAACATCCTCACAAGGTTTTAAGGTGGTTTCATATCTCAAAAAAGGAAACTCACTCTTCACAAGAACCTTGAAGCATCATCTTGATCCCAATTATGTCTATAAGCAAGGAAGAGCATCACAGGGTGCAACAGGTAAAATCTAGGGAAATTTTGCAGTCGAATAGATTTGAAAAGATTCAAAATATCCATTGTAATTCAAGTTAAAGAGGTTATCATAGCTCATTGGTTGAGTTGGATCCATCACCATATTTCAGTGAGCTAGATGAAGTAAGCTATGTGAGATTGTTGAGGTGAGATGGGAAAGCTCATTGAGTTGATTGATTTGAACTAATTGAAATGAGAGAGTTGGTTGGGTGAGTCGGGTGAGCTAGTAAAGAGCTCATCCTTCTTCCTTTAAGATATCACGTCTCACAGGTTAGTAAAGGCAGAGTTTTCAATGTCAAACTGTAGTGTGCGAGACAAAAATATAAGAATCGAGAGGTTTATGCATCATGAATGACAATTTTGAAAGTCTAAGGATCAAGACAGTGATCCTCGCTATCATTATGAGATGGGGAATGCATCATTATGGGTGAGATATGTGATTCATCATAAGCTCGCATTAGGAGGTCTTGAAACAATGTTTCTAAACACTCATTCAATGGTCCGAGCTGTTTGTGCATCTGGAAGTAGGAGGAGATTGTGACCGCAATCCCTTTCTCCTTCTTCTCTTCTCTCCCTTTCTTCTAATTCTTCATTATACACAATCATTGTATTTTTCCTATTCACTTAAGTGACAATATTTTTAAATTGTAAAAGTATTCTCTCAAAATTATAAGAGAGGTACTTAATTTTTCTCTTCTAAGGGAAATTGAAAGGTCACAAGTGGAATAGGAACATGAAGAGTCATGTGGGGGGTAGAGGAAGAGGCAATTCACAATGCTATAAATTGGAATGACTCCTCCATTCCAAAGGATCTTAAAATATTGAAATTTTTAGTTCTTGGTAGCAATTTTGAATTATTGTAGATTGATTGATGCTTTGTATTCATCACTACACAAGAAATGAAAGTTACATTCTTCCTTTTCCTTTGCTCATGTTTCTTCTATTCTCTCTTTTCTGCAACTTTACAAGTATGGTGATCAAGAAGGAACTTAGTTTCCTTGACAGATGAACCTAAAGAACTGTGTGTCTCTAGTTTGTTAGTCTCGCTAAATGCTTCATTATTGTTTTCCTCTAATTTAATGTTGAACTACTCATGTTATTAGGTGTGAACTATACTATTCCCTACTCACAACAATAACCCCCTCTATTAATTACTCTTCTTTATCTCTCATCGATGTAATTTTCTCCCTTGTACCCTGTAAAAGCACTTTGCCACAAGTTCAGTGAATTGCTCGTATGTGATCCCCGACCTATTTGGCCACCCCACAACATTTAAATAGAATTAGGATAATTAAGTTCAATAATGGGAGCCTCCCGATACACAAGAAGGAGGGGCGTAGCCTGTGAGTGTTGGTGGAAACACATAATTTACAACACGACAAATTATTTCACCAACAATTTTGGTGAATCCGTTGGGAGAGATCTACTCTCGTGCACCCGTAAAGATCTCTGCAAAATACAAAAAAATAAAAAAATTGAAAAATACCATTCAAACATTCAAAGCCTCTTTGCAACCCTTTTGAGAAATTTACACTTTTCAAGTTTCCTTCCTTCCTAAGCACTTGAGAAAGATGGCAGAAAGAAGGTGCACTCGGGCTGATCATGTAGGTGGTGTTGTTGACCCCACATTCGAGGAACAATGAAGAGCTGATTTCAAACTTCATATTTTACCAGCAAGAAGAGAAATTCCTAAAAATCCTCTTGAAGGTCATACTGAAGAGCTAGTTGTTAAACCACAAGTCCTCATCGGGGAAAATTTTAGCGGCAAATATTCGTAGTTTGGAAAATAGTAGGATTTCGAAATTGATTTTGGTGATTTTTACGGCCACGGTAATGCCCAAGTTTTGCCCAAAAATTCCACAAACAATAATACGTTCCATGCGAATAGCCAATGAATATCCAATTCCAATGTATATTTTTATACTTAATCGTTGTGTGATCGACAAGAAACTAGGAATTTAAAACATTATTTTTCGCCAAGAAATCTATGGAACCTTATTGGTCCTTTAGGCTCATTCGCCGACATGCATGGGAGTTTTTAGGAATTTGATTAAATTTTCCATATACACACACACACACACACATAGATGTAGATGATTTCCCACGATTTTCAAATTTTTGAAGTACTAGAAAGGGATTTAGCGAATTAGCATATTACAATTTTCTTACAAAATTTCAAATAAATCAAGGTCTTGTCGGGGCCTGGCTACTGCGTGTTGCAGTTTACATCCTAGAAGCACTTACTGCAGGTGAGTCTATTTGAGACATGTTTTCTTTCATGTCACATTGCTTTATCTGCGATTCTTCCTTTGTAAGTTATTTATGTCATTTTTTGATTTTACGGTATCGTGAATGTCATGACACTACAATGCCTTAGTCGATTTTCATCCCATAGCTCTGTCAACTCAAAAATTGTCCTTACAGTGCACTAAGTATATATTTCAATGCTATAATTTTCATAAAATGTATCCTACATATGATTTCTAAATCATGTTCCATTTTATTTTATTACAAATCCTGAACATCCTCATCCTCATAACCACTATGATTTTTTATGTCATCTAGAATAGTCCTCCGCATGTAGAGAATTATAACTAGTTTTCCTACTTATAATCTTAGATACATCTCGTAGGATCAAGAAACCCTTTTGACAAACAGGACTATCTTGTTTCAGATGCAAATACAGATCCATGTCAATTAAATTTGTGACAAGTGATGTGACAAGACATTAGAGTTGTCATGTGCAGGCAAGTCTAACCCACAATAAAGTGATTTTGGGTGGCTAAAATGAGAGCTACATTTGACGTAGTACTAAATACTTTATTATTTTATTTTAAAATTTGTGTGGGGCACTACAACTTTATATGCATGGGTACATATGTAGGCGACCTTCATTGCAGCCATCTTCTAATGTATTGTTTATGGCTAATTGAACTAAGGCCACTCCTATCGTAGTTTTAGAAGATGCATCCATTACTATACAAGAGGCCAAGTTCACTGGGATTTTGAGGTTTTAGTGCTTGCGAAAGCAAACAATTTCCCAGGCTGCTCTGCTTAGGCCCCGCTTGGTGTTACACGAATAATGTTGATCTTTGGTTCAAGAGGATATATCGGTTTTGAGAACAAAGAGGAAAGAGTTATTATCCCTTTAACATATGGGAAATTTGCACCCTATGTTGAGCCTTTGAGTGAGGAAGATCTAAATAGGATTTATGTACGTGTCATTCAAGACCCATAAGCACTTGAGCTATCTAAGGAAGGAATCCTTAAGTGGGAATATGTGCGATCTATTAGTGATACTACAAGTATTGCTTGTGATAATTGGGCTCATGGTACTTATGAGATGGTTGGGTGCAAAGTAAGAAGTGTATTTACACGAAAAATCAAGTCTTGTTGCATCAGGAGGATAGGTAACAGTTTTGTACCTCAGTACACTAGATAAGGAGACCCTACATTATTCCTATGCACCATGGAGGAATAGTGCATAGACCAATTTAAAAGAATAAATATGTTATAATATACCTTACGTGGGACAACAAAGGCGCTAGTGGGTGGTTCACAGGGATAATCTTGTATAATGGAATGAAGTTAGGATTTATCTAACAACTCGGTTTTCCAGGAACAATGCACCTACTCAAATATGCACTTATCATGGTAATCAACATGTTCAACACCACGTTTAGTAGTGTGAGAGGCTCTGGACAAAGGGGTAGGAAGCTTTACCACCTTTGTTATGGGTGCAAAAACTTTATTCCACTTTACAAGGTTACGCACGTGCTTAGTATGTATATGCGGAGCTACATAGAGAAACTGGAAATTGGAAGGATTTGATTGCAGGAATGGTCTAGACTTTTGACTACTTCTCTACTAAACCTCCAGTAGAAGAGGCATTAAGGGTTATAAAGCGTTTAACTATGGGAGACAGTGCAAAGGTGGAAGAACTCATTTGGTGCAAAGTAAGTGGATCATTGTTGCAGGAAGGCCTTGCTCTGTCTTGAAAAAAGCACCTACATATCACACAATCGGGGCTCAATCCATGTTTCCTAGCCCATTCTGAGGTTTTCTACGGAACGCGAAGGAGGAGGTATTATTGTTAGTATTTTACTTCCTTGTTAGTAGTGCATTTTTCCTAGCTTACATTCTGGCACGCTTGGTTACTTTTGATCTGTTACCATTAATTTCCCAATTAGTGGTTTTATTTGTTCTTTGTTTATTATTGTTCGTTATTATCTCATTTTTGTGCCTTATGGCCTTCTTTGGTTAACCTTCACGCTATGGGAAGTGCTTTTGTTGTGTGGTGTCTTGTGGTGCATATACAGGTTATAGCAACAATGAAACTATGATGCTCGTCATGTCTTTGATTTGATTGGCGCTTTCGATTTTTAGAAGAAGAAACTCCATCACCTGATTTGGATACTTATGGATCATGGCGAAATATTCAATCCTAATGTCGTCACAGAGGTTACATTTCAAATAGTTTCCCAGTTCTAGTTTTGGAGAGCACTTCTTTTTTTTTTGTTTTCTCGTCATTACCATATAGACTACGATCTCGTCATTTTGATTGGGTTAGTAGTATTTGTCAATACACATTCTTCTATTGTTTTACACCGCTTTTGGCTATTCAATAGTAATCTGCAACATCACACGAACAAGTCATTAGCTTATCATCTTATTGTCATGGGAAACCAATCCGGAAAATGCATTTATTTATTTACTTTTATTGCTTTGTCAGGAATCGATCTTCTTTACTAATCAATTTTTAAATCTTAGTTTTAAATCACTATATATCTTGTTTTCCTCAAATTCATACTTTTTGATCTTCGTTTAAAAAAAAAACCAAAAACAATATCTTTATTTCTTTCGATCTTCCTTTTCAACTATATCTAGATCTTAATTTTGAAACTCTCATAGTTTATATTTAATTTTCAAATCTCATTTTTAAGGTCAATGTACATCATGCTTTCATAAAAATAAAACAAAAATAAAAATCTATATAACTCTTCTTTTACTTAAACGTTTTATTACTTATTTAAAAAAAAAAAACTAAAATAAAACCCATTTCCCCATCCCCATTCCAACATCTCCTCTCTGTTCCCATTGCTCGAGCCTCTCAACGACCACTGGTCCCAAATCCCATCCCCTGTTCACCCCAACTATACCCTATAGCATCTAGCCATGACTTCTCCCTTCCCGGCCACTCACCCACACAAACACGTTCCACACCCATCCCCTCGCATACCCTCTGTCACCTCCTCATCACAAAGTGCTAACTCTCCACACGATCTCGCATCCTCCCTTCCATGTCAACCTCTTCTCCCCACTCCTTCCTTTCAACACAACCCAATCCCCAACTCCACACCCCTCACCACAGTCCACATCCTCTCTCTCCCCGGTTCCTCTGTCTAACCATCCCAACTCCTCAACTTCCCCACCCATTCAACCCACGACCTCTCTACCCATCTCCCCATCCAATCCTCCCTTCTCTCCTTCCTTCCCACACTTCTAACCAACCCCTTCTCCCCACTCTCCACTCTCGCCACCTCACCACACCCCATCCGATCCCTCATTCGCCCATCCCAAAATCCCCCACATAGACCCTAATCCACACCATCTCCCCACCACTTCCCTCACATGCTCACCTCGCGAGATCTCCTACTCTCCCCGTCAATCTAACTCACCATTCATCTCCGTGCATCCCAAACTCTCAACTCCCATTCCCCCATCCTGTCTCCTCTCTCGTCCCACTCCCCAACCCATTCCCTCACTAATATTCTTCATTGTAATATCACATTCAATTTCCTCGTGTTCCATTGAATCCACCTACTACGTCCATCCTTTTCATCAATATCCCATAATATATCTACATACGCAATTTCCATTCCATTTGTCTTTGATTCTCCTTAAAAGTCCACATTTTCGTCCACACTTCTCATTTATCATTCGTCATGTCCTTAGAATCCACTCTTCGGTCCCATTTGCGTAGAATTTTCATTTCCAACTTCCCACTCCCCATTTGGTTTGTCATTTTTCTTTGCATCTGACCCTGCCATCCACCTTGTCTTGGTACCTACACTCGATATTGCCACCATTTGTGATATGGTCTTTTAGTGTATATTTAATTTCGTACGTGTTTTATTCTTTTGTTAAGTTTATAATCGTAACTCAAATCTTGTTGTAAATTCGATTCCTTTTAAGTGATTTGTTTGTTTTGCCTATATCATCACTTAACTTCCTATTTACACATAACCTCATTCTAAATCAATTCTTATTCTTGTTAAGTCACCAAGCTCTTAGGATTACATTGTCATCGATTTCGGCCATACATTTAGGTCATAACAATGATTAGCTAGTTGTGGTAATCTTGATAATAGGACTAGTTCATCGACTAGTTCATAGTGCTTCGTTAATATTATATATTTGATTATTTTATTGTGATTCATTAATCATTCCAATTTTGTGAGTTAGCGCCTTGTTAACTTATTATCTATTTACGCATTTTTGACCTCTTCACACTTCAATCAAATCCATCCTTTTGATCCCTTTAATCACATTACACTAGTTCTCAATGTTTTTGTGGCTTTTGGTAGATTTGTGTGCACCATTTCACATTCTCCACATTTTATTTTATCAACTTAATTTTTGATTTTTCACACTTTGTGATTATAATTAATTATTTTTAGTGATCATTCTACTAACATTGTTTGCAGGTACAAACTACTAATCATTTTCTTGCAGGACCTTTTTCGACAATACAGGACCTTTTCGCACCTATCTCGCCAAAATTATCGATTCACATTCCCAGTCATCTTTTGCACATTGGAGGCCACCCGGTTTCATAAAATAATTTTTTTCCTTACATTCCAAATTTTCCACGACGACACTTCTGGTAACATTTTATAGCTCTTCTTTCGTCGTTTTTCTTTTTTGTGAAGATAATCATTATCGTTATTTCACAATCACGATTAAGTGCAATAATTATCCACATTTTTGCCAAAGTTTGTCTCAATTGTATCCACATATGCTCTTTTCCTACGCCTTGGTGATCTCGGAAAATCGAAACAATCGCAATTGTGTAGTTTTTGTTCTAACATTGCAGGACCCCCAATCAAATCGTCAAATTTAAATCAACATTTCATACTAGTGGGGCCTTTTGTAGCTTAATTAAAATAATTTAAATTAGCTCTATTTTTTTGATTGATTGTTGGATGTGTATGCTCTTTTCCTACGCCTTCGAGCGATCTGGAAAATCAAAAACAACCACAATCACTTTTATAACATTTTGTCTATAGGATAACTACTAATTTGTTTTTTGTAGGACCGCGTCGTTGGAATATTACAAAAAAACACAAAAACAAACAAAAATACCACAAAAGTACCACCATTCAAAAGAAAATTGTTGAAACTAAAAAAATTAGCACGCTTAGGTACGCAATTATTTTCTGCTAGTGATTTACTTCAAGTTGGAAAGAACCCTACATTTAATCACTTCATCATTTTTTTTGCACGTAGTCGAGGTGGATTTTATCACCACCAAAGCTACACCGGTGACGTGGAATTGACTGCCATGCACCAATAGCATTCGCATATTCATTACACTTTGAGACATAGTCTCATCACAACATTTAGTATTTACCTCGTCCCTACTCTTCACGTACATGGGTAATGTTGTCGTGCGGCGCATGCGAGCCACGCCTAAATAGTCAGAACAACAAAGCCTAGGCATAGTCCCTATAAATCTTTGGGGAGTTATGAGGAAACCATACACATTCATCCCCCATCACCTCCCACCTTTTCACAAAACTTTGTTTTGAGCGTGGTCATTCACTCCAAAGCGGGTAAGTAAGAATTGGTGAGTATCCTCTAGTGCTCTAAGGGTTCCCCATACCAATTTTATCCCGTATACAATTAGGTATATCAGGACTAGGGTATATTAGAGGACACATATTTTTGGAGTGATAAGAGCCTACATCCATCATTCCACAACATACTTGTATGATTGCATGAAACAATGATCATTCTTGAAGAATTTACCTCTTGAGCCAAAATAATTTGATACACATGACTTGCTTGTTGATTGTCAACAAAATAGTTTAGCATTATTTTTATCATCAAACTTGGTTGATATCAATGTGTTCATTGTAAAAGTTCAAACCCTAGTTGTGTTCCAAAAAATCATTTCTCGACCAATTCAATACCAAGCAAAAACGTCCAAGCAATCCAACAACAAAGACCACAACATCGCACCGATTTCATTAGCTTGCTTCAGCCAACAACACATCCACCATAGCTTTTCTTCAGCTATATCAAACTGATATTGAGTGACTGGCATTCACTACCCATATCATCAATTGTCAAAACATCCTTCATAGTTCATTTCAAGCTATATCAAACTAATATTGGGTGACTTGTTTGAGTTCACTCCTTATTTTTTCAACCATCACATTTATCCAAATCACAACCGACACAAATCCTTTCATAACTCATTTTGAGTTATATCACAACCATATTGAGATTAACCTATTTGATTTATTCTCCCGTTAACAATTCGAGTTTGTTTAAGCCAAATATACACAACATCAAACAAATTCCACGATAACTTGTCTTGATTTATATTACAATCATATTGAGATAACTTGTTTGAGTTACTCTCCTTATCAATCATCACGATCTTATTCAAGCTAAATCCAAAGCAATCAAGTTCTCATTTAATCACACCTGCTCAAAATTCCTACCCAATTTTTACAGCTTAATCAGGCACATGTCATCATGGTATTCACATGTATTCACAATCATGAAAATGATGATGAAGAAGTCACACAACCATAACTCGCCAATGAAGAACAAGTAAATAGGGTGATAGAACAAAAAAATGAATATCTATTACGCATCCTAGTCATGGGGGTAAAACTACCCCGACTTCGGGACTGAAAATTTAAACAAACTTATCGATAATGGTGAATCAAGTTATCACAACAAAATACCAAACAATCCAAATAGCTCTTCGATCGATGAGTTATTCACTAAAATCCAAGACTTAACAAATAAACTTGAGGAAGCAATGCTAGATTTGAAAGGTTAAAAGACTCAAATCCATACCCAATACTCATGACATTCTTAATAACCCGTCCCTTGCCTCTCCATTCACATAAGAATGGAAACATATGAAAGACACCATTTAAGGACTACAAAAACAATCAAAACAATTCAACTTTGAAGAATTGTGTCCTTATCCATTTGATACGGAGATATCACGCTTACCATTTTCGTCATCCTTCGAAATCCCAAAATTTGATAAATACAAAAGAAAAGGTGACCCCCATGAACATGTCAAGGAATTTTACATGCAATTTCAGGAAGTTGCCTATCGTGACACGTATCTTTTATGATTATTCCCCCAAAGTTTAGGAGGACAGGCTTTAGACTAGTTTTTCCATCTTCCCAAAGGGTCGGTCACGACATTTGCAGAGACTTATCGAGAGAAATTCGTCAAACATTTTCCCTACAACTTAGACTCAGAAATAACCATGCTTGATCTCTGTAACACTAGACAAAGGCCCAACGAAAACTTTGCCTCCTTTTTACAATGATGGTGAGGAATTGCAAGCAGATTTCCCTGCTCAATACCCGAGAGACAATTAGTTAGCATTTTTGTTCCAAATCTCAATGCCGAATTATCATTCCACATGAAAATGCATTGTTTGAATAGTTTCAAGAGGTCATTGAAAAGGGAACACAAATCGAAAAATCCCTCATTTATAAGGACTTACTTAGAAGCATCCTTTAGGGACCAACCTTATCGAGACACCCCTCAGAACCAGAATAAATCTAAATTCTTTAACCGAAACCGAAATATAGTCAATGATGGCGTTACTGATTCCCACCATGTCCAAAATGTTCAAAACAATCTCATCAACACATTAAAATCCAAACAACCAATCATAATCCCTAGAAAGGAAGTTCCTTCTCGGGACCAGCGAAGACAAATCACTCCTCTTAGAGAAAGTCTATCTAGTGTCTTTTGTCACTTGGAAAATACCAACATGATTACATATCCCATCGTCAAACCCTTCAAGAAGGACAACCCAAACCAAATTGGTATAAGGACAATGAATATTGTGATTACCATCACATAAAAGGGCACTCTACAAATCGATGCATGCAACTTCACTATTACATCCAAGACCTGATTGAATGTGGAGACATAGAAATTGAAAATACTTCTGAGATAAAAACACCTAATGAAAAACTTAACATGTTCAAAAATCTCTTCCCTAACCATGATAATAATTCAAAAGATAAGGGTCAATCATCAAGCAATGTCGAGTATGACTCAGTCATCTCGACCATAGACTATGACCAAGACTTAGTAAGCAACTATAAAGATCAAAGCCGATCATGCGAATCACCACCGGATAGAAAAAAATGTGGGTCCCTACAACAAAAAAAAATCTGCCACTTTGTCCCCCACACCACCTCCTAATCCACCATCTAATTCCACCACCAATTCCACTCTACAAACTGCGCTTATCATTCAATATTTTCAAACAATTGGAGAAGACCGCAAAGACAAATTTCCATCATGGAATTAGTTAAATCTTCTCTCGCACTACAACGCATCCTTATGCAAACATTAAATAACGCTCATGTCCCTAAAGACATCAATTCACAACAATTCCAGGATTTAATTGCACATCTTATGGTCCCTAATCCTATCTTATCCTTTGGTCTTGCTAACCTTCTTAATCCCAACATCACTAATAATCATTATTTATACATCGAGGGTTCTATAACTCATCGTAAGATCAAGCGTGTATAAATCAACAATGGATCCGCATTGAATATTTGTTCCATGAAACTTTTACGTTGTCTAGGTTACACTGAAAATTATTTATAAAACAATATCATAACCATTTGTGGGTATGATAATAGCGAAAAGAAAGTATGAAGGCATAATTACATTGCCTCTCCAAGTTGGACCCATCACCTTAGAAATGGTATGTCATGTGGTGGATGTAGAAGTTGCATATAACATTCTCGTCGGCCGACCATGGATTCATGCCATGAAAGCCATCCCATCAACATTCCACCAATGTATTAAATTTTCTCATTTGGACAAGGAATTTACGCTACGTGTGGATCCTCAACCCTTTGAGTATTATAGATTCCTCGAAGGATGGTATCGACATGATCACTATTGTCCATCAACAAATAAGTACGCTCCACCTCACATAATCCCTAACAAAACACACATCGATCCGAGATACACTCCCTAAAAATGATCTGAAACCATCATCTTCTAACCAAACCACATTTTCCAATCCATTCTCTTCCGCTAATCAACAATCTTCAACCAATCCTCCTCCCACTAATCAATCATCTTCTTCCACTAATCAAGCTTCTTCTTCCAACAACAATTATTCTTCCACCACACCATCTTCTTCCTCACCTAGTCAACCTTCTTCATCCAACCATACCTCTTCTATTAAGATACCTTCTCCTTCGAATAACCAAACTTCATCCTCCAATCCACCCCCTTCTTCTTATAACCCATTCTCTTCATCTTTTAGAACTACCAAACTGACTTCCCCACCACATGAGGTACCTATTGGTCCCCCATCCCACACATTTAAAATCATTGACAAAGGATGCGGTGAATATCAATTTCAAAAGATGGCAGACTCCTTTTACATCAACAAATCCCCACACAACTATGGCAAACCCAACACTCCACATCTGAGAATCCATCCCACTTACCAAATGGGACAGTCAGTTTGGAAAAAATTGATTATCTTGACAATGAACATATTCCAAGTTCTTTAGGATCTTGGTTATATAATGACAACTTTTCTCCCTATTATGAGTCCCCTCAATTTACCAAATCTCATCGAATAATGAAAAACAAGGTCATTTAGACCCAATCAATTACACACAAGATCACGGTAAACATGGTCTTGGTTTCAGGTGTTTGATGTTGCTCCCATAATAATTTCAAGTGATAATGATGACACTAGAAATGATATTAACACCAGTCTCCACGTAGCCTTTTCGAGGACCTCATTTGAAACACATCTTTACTTTGAACATTTATCTGATTAATATCATCAATTTTGAGCCTATGCATCCGACTCTCATAAATCGTGGCCAACCACATCATGCAGCCATGGACATGTTCCAAAATGATGAAGCCATCGAAGAATTCCTTGGAACTCGCGATCAAATCCCTACTTCCGACCATAGAAAAGGATTTGAAATCAATCTAGATGAATCACCTATTTTGGTGAAGAAATAAAATATTCGGATCCTTCACCTTCAAAAATTTGGATCAGAAGTGCAAACAGAAAATTTCCCATAGTCAAAATCTCATCGCCACTATCAAACAAACATGTCAATAAAAATTCTCAACATCACACACAAAAATCTTGTACCAACTCCCCCAAATCACCCGACACCGATGACCTACATCAACCATTAGCATCATTCTCCAAAAGGATACATCTAAAATGCTTGTAGAAGAAACTAAAGACATAAACATTAGAACCACCGAACATCTAAAATTTTTACAACTTGGCATTAGTATGCACGACCAAGAATGCACGGAATTTACAACACTCATTGAATTCCAAGATATCTTTGTATGGACATATAAAGACATGTCAAACTTGGATCCATCTCTTGTAGTACGCCACCTTGTGGTGCATCCAGATCAAATCTGTAAAACAAAAACTACGCAAACCCTCACCAAGTAGCATTTCTTGTAAAATTCGAACTCAAGAAACTCTTGGAAGTCGACTTTATCTGACCTATTGATTATTTGACATGGATATCTAACATAGTTCCTGTAGCCAAGAAAACCCTTGGCATCAGGATATGCACAAAATTCTGAGACATTAACAAGGCTTGTCCCAAAGATGACTTTCCCTTGCCAAATATAGACATGATTGTTGATTCTACAACAGGCCATGAAATGCTCTCCTTAATGGATGGATTTTTCTGGTTACAATCAAATACATATTGCTAAAGGGGATACACATAAACGACATTTACTACACCATAGGACACCTTATGTTATAAGGTCATGCCTTTCGGCTTGAAAATACCGATGCCACCTATCAACGAGCACTGAGTGTCATCTTCCATGATATGTTACATGATATCATGGAAGATTATGTTGATGATATATTAGCAAAATCAAAAACACGAATAGGGCATCTAGGTGTGTTGAGATGCATTTTTGATAGATTACGTGAGTATAAAGTTTGTCTTAACCCAAAGAAATGTGTGTTCGGGTGACCTCTGGTAAATTATTAGGGTTTATTATCTCACGAGAGGCATAGAAGTGGATCCTACAAAAGTCAAAGCCATTATGGAAATGCCTCCTCCTCAAAACCTAAAACAATTATGCAGTCTTCAGGGAAAAATACAATCTATTCGGCATTTCATATCATAGTTGGTTGATAAGTGCCATCACTTTAATCAGTTACTCAAGAAATATGCACAATTTCACTAGAACCAAGATTATCAAGACTATTTTGCTAAGTTAAAAGAATACCTCTCTAGCCCACCTATTCTTATGTCACCAATTCTTTGATAAACCCATGTTGCTTTATACATTTGCCACTGAACATGCCATAGGAGCTTTGTTAGCACAACACAATGATCAAGAAAAAGAACAAGTTGTATATTACCTTAGTCGAACACTTATTGAGCATGAAGTATGTTATTCCCAAATTGAAAAAGTATGCTTAGTGGTCACCTTTACATTCCATAAGTTACGTCATTACTTTCTCAATCACACAACTAAGTTGATCACTAAGATTGATCCTCTCAAGTATCTCTTGTCTCGACCCATTCTCACAGGAAGAATGTCTAGTTGGGTCATACTACTTAGTGAATTTGATGTTGAGTTTGTTCCGGCGAAGGAAATTAAAGGACAGGCCCTTGCAGACCAACTTGCCGAGGCACCCCTTCCTGGCACAGAACCACTTCATTTTGCTTTTCCTGATGAAGATCTTTTGCACATAGACATCGCGCCATCTTGGACTCTATTTTTTGATGGATCTTGTAATCTCCATGGCTCAGGGACTAGTATTTTTATTATCACACCTAGCAGACATGTTATCCCCAAATCATTTTCATTAACATTCTTATGTAGCAACAATATCGTAGAATATAAAGCTCTAATTGCAAGATTAAAACTAGCTATATCTTGGAATCTTACAGAATTATCTGTATTTGGTGATTCTTTACTTATCATCAAACAAGTTACTAATGAATACTAGGTCAAGGATGAAAAACTTATCCCATATAAGTGCATGGTGGATAGTCTTCAAAGCTATTTTTAATTAATTAGCTTTGATCAAATCCCCATAATTCGTAATAAATATACCGATGTTATGGCAACCATTGGATCCCTATTAGAAATTACATCTAGTCAACCCCAGGCACATTTTCTCATAGAACATCTCTTAATGCATGCCTATGACCTTCCTGAAAACACTATGGTATGAAAAAATCGTGGGTCCGAATAACCCTTGGTACCATGATCTTTATACCTTCATTTGTGATAAAACATTTCCTACCGACATGAAACCAATGCATAAACATGCTTTAGCACAATGTGCCTCTCGTTACACCATTTTAGCAGAAAATATTTATAAACAAGGATATGATGGCACCCTGCTCCGATGTCTTAATCAAGAAGAAGCCTCGAGTGTCCTAACTAAATTCCATTCTGGTATTTGTGGAGCACACACAAATGGTATAGCCTTAGCCAAGAAAATCCTGCGAGTTGGATATTATTGGCCCACCATGGAAAGTGACACATGCCATTTTGTCAAATGATGTCAAGCATGTCAAAAGCATGGAAATATTATCCATGCACCTTCCCAAACATTGCAATCAATAACCACACCATGGCCCTTCTCTCAATGGGGACTTGACCTCATTGGTAAAATCATACCAACATCATTTGATGGACATAAGTTCATCATTACTGCTACTGATTACTTCACTAAATGGGTGGAAGCTATGCCTCTCACCTATGTTACCAGGTAGCCAAATATCGAAATTCATTTTTAATAATCTCATATGTCGATTTGATATTCCATCCACTCTGTCACAGATAATGGCAAATAATTAAAAACCAGGATGTAAAAGACCTAGCCAAACATTTTCACATCAAACTTAAGTGGTCCACTCCATACTACCCTCAGGGTAACACTCAGCGAGAAAGCGACCAACAAGACTTTAAAATCCATCGTAGAAAAATCGTCAACACCCATGGAAGCAATTGGCATACTCAAATTTACCCCGCTCTTTGGGCTTACCGTACATCTTACCACATGCCACCGAAGCTACCCCATTTTCCCTCGTTTATGGTTGTGAAGCCATTTTACATATTGAGATAAAACTCCCATCCTTGAGAATCTCCCTTCAATATGTAATTAATGAGGATGAATACTGATCCACGGCTTAAAAGCTTGAGATTCTCGATGAAAAACAACTTAATGCTCTCAATCATCTTCAAATCTATCAAAACCGATTTATGAACATAGTTATCATAAAAGGTAAGACCCGGAGAATTCAAAATTGGAGACCTCGTTTTAAAAGAAAATCAAAATAATAATTGGTTAGGACCCTATGTAATTACGGCTAAATTTGGCTCTGGAGCCTATAAGTTGGCCATTGAAGATGGTCAAGAACTTGATAAACCAATGAATGCATTTCATTTAAAGAAATTTATCCTTGAAACATTCACTATTCCGGAAACAACGATGTGTATACTATTCCTTTTGTCGACTTATCTCTAAATAATTTAAAGTTATTAATTTCCATTGGCGGGTATTCTCGTTATCGCAATCATATATTCATATTTATCATCATGAGATAGGTGCTAACATAGATCCTATTAAGTCTTGTGAGTATCATACTTCTTATAATATCTCCCATTTTCAGTCATTTTTACCTATGGTCATACCTAGAAGCTTACTGATGGTAATATATTCCCTTTAAAAAATCTCTCTTTCATAACAAAGCTCTAAACTTCTTTACCCAGTTTGTTTGATCGTCCATCTTAGTATTCGGTGTTGAACCCTTGCGTCCTACTAGTCATGTGGGGCTGAGATTGGGACAGACGTTCCTTCCCAAATACAAAGCACTATTGTAAAATTCCATCAATTCAATAAATTATGAATAATTCATTGTCACATCTTTTGTCCTTCATAGTATTTGGTGTTGAGCCCACACTTCTTATTGGTAGTGTGAGACTAAGAATGGAGGAAGGTGCCCTTACTCGTCTATGTCTTGTCTTCGATGATAAACCCTTGCCTCTTACAGGTGGCATGGGGCAAAGCGTAGAGGGTCATTCTCATAAAAGCATAAAAATATTGCAAAAACATTCAATTCAAAAAAAAAAAAAAAAATCAAAAACATTAAAAAAACAAGACAAAAAGGAATTCACTCACGTATGTTTTGCCTTCGATGATGAGCCCTTGTTTCTCACTAGTAGCATGGGGCAAGGCATATGGAGTCATTTATAGAATACAAAATCTTATAGTGCTTGTAATTATAGAATCCCCAAAGAAGTAATTTAGATGCCTCGGTGAAGAGAGAACTATCCCTTCACCTTGTATCTTACCAATCACCAGGCCATGTAACTATTTAAGTCTAACACGTGACTCATAGAGTGAAATCCACTTTTGAAACCGGTTCAGTAATGTTAAGAAGAATTGAGTCACAATTTCCCAAAGGTATTGTTGTTAGCATTTGTCTCTATATTCATTATCTACCTCCTACGTCCTTCTTGATTCTCGATGATGAGCCCTCGCATCTTACTAGTTGTGTGGAGTCAAGAATGGAACTAGACTTCTTTTCATCATATCATCACCAACATATCCTGCCAATGGAATGAGAATTTGTGTTATTCTGAGCATGAGTTACCACGAGGAACATGGTACATGTGGACAATATTCTGTTTTATCACCTCTCAAAATAAGTCTGCACTCTGGTCCGTAAATTTCCAATAACAGTGTAAAAATCCAAAAACATTCGATAATCGTCAAAATCCAAAAACATTCGAAAATCGTCAAAATCCAAAAGCATTAGAAAAATATCCAAAATCCAAAAACATTCGAAAATTGTCAAAAATCCAAAAACATTAGAAAAAAATTAAAAATCTAAAAACATTGAAAAATCTCTAAAACTCCAAAAAAATATATAATAAAAAAATAAAAAAATTTAAACTCCACAAAATCACAAAAACTCTAACATAATCAACACAATTCATCCTTTGAACTATTATCCCCAACGAATGATCAAATCACCTTATGACTACCAAATTCAAACCACTTCTCCTTGTGTGAATCCTCGCTTGGGGCAAATCTGGCTCTCATTGTTTCCTTGTTTGAGGACAATGACCCAATCCTTTTTATTTCCTTGTACCCATGCTTGGGGGCACATCCGATCAATCCTCACTATGGAACATGTTAGGGACATGTTCACTGGTTCTTGTGTTGCATTATTAGTTACAAGTCATTATTTGTTTTCTTGTATCTTGATATATTATAGGGGCATCTTGATTTTATGTATCCTAGTGTTCTCTCTAATCGCTTATGTTATCTGATTGCATATTGTACTAGGGCATCATACTTTCTGGATGGCCTCTGTCTATACTCTCTTCCACTTGCATATCGTATTGGGGCATCAAACCTTTTTGCTGGCCCCTGTCTATGTTATCACACATATTACAGTCTAGTCATCCCAATATTTTATATCACGATGTATCATGTTATGTGTTGTATTAAAATTAAGATGATTTTCATCACATGAGTATCTTCCTGCATGATCCACATCATACTTTGCACCCCCTCCATTCACCCATACTAATACATTCCCCAGTTTGGGAATCCTAGTTGATCACCATTGCAGTTTGCGAATCCTACTTAAAGATCTTTCTCAAGTAGCATTCACTATCCAGCTAGCTCCTCCTCCCCCACCATGATCACCATGTATTTGATCCATTCATCCTCACTCCTCATATATACTCCTCCGCCACTTATCCCCATATTACCCTTCTCACCATTATTGTCCCCTCTCACCCATTTGTATTCTTTCCTTTCACTCTTTTGCTTCCCACTTGACAATCTTACTTAATAACCCCTTCTATATGGGATCCTCGGTGGAGGTTTACCCTCTCCCTAAGATCATCCCATTGTAGAAGCTTCTCCACCACCTCCCCTCTCATCAAACAACAATCAAATCTTCCCATTCCACCCCTTATGCTTCTCATTCTCGCATCATTACTCTCACCATGTGGGCATCCCAATTAAGGATTCCCCTCACACTCTCCATCCTCAACTACATATATTCCTTCATACATTCATGTTACACTCCTTTGTTTCCTTTCTTCCTTGTTATCACCTCCTCTTGTCTCCTCTTCCACTCGGGCATACATCACTCACTCTTTTCTCATCCTTCCCCAAATTTGTCTTTTTCTCGGTCATCCTACTTACACGCTCTCGTAGTATGGAAAAATCACTTGAGGGTTCCCCTTCAGTCCATTTTGTCATACGCTATTCCCACAAACTCTATCATCATTCTTCTTCTTCTTCAACTTGGCGATCTTACTTAACCATTCCAGTGCATGACAATCTTACTTAAGAATTCCTCTTAAGGTTGATTTGCCCTATGGCCTTCCCCCATCCCATCATATTTCCCCCATCTTATTTCTATCGCCTCTTGTCGTGATCTTCTTCAACCAACCATTCCACCCCTGTACCCAATACAATTTTGTCTTTCTCCTTGTATATCATCCCTATCGGTTTGGTGATCTTACAAAACCACTCCAACGAACATGACGATCTTACTTAAGAGTCTCTCTTAAGCATGACATGTCATCTTGCACTCGTCCATCACTCTACATTCTCACCATCCATATTTTCTCTTCATTCCCCATCATCACATCTTCTTACCACCGCTATCACCATCCTCTGCTTGGCAATATTACTTAACCACTCGCACGGCATGGCGATCTCACTTAAGAGTCCCTCTTAAGGATGATCTGTCTTCTTGCCTTTCCCCATCACTACACATCCTTCACCCTTCACTTTTTCTTGGCATTCCCCATTATCACATCCTCTCACCTCCTCTTCCATTCTCACAAACACCACTTCTCGCTTGCCCACTTTTCATCTCCAGTGTCGCTCGCTTGGAAATCTTACTTAACCACTTCCGTCGCATGATAGTCTTACATCAGGGTCCTCCCTATGCTAAACTCGTCATTCTGAAATTTTCCCTCGCCTCATTCTTCGTTCACTTTTTGATCACTTCTTATACCTGCTCTCTCCTACCAACCACATTTTCCTCCTACCAATATCCTTTCTCCACCTATCATCTCACAACATACATCTAATATCTTCCACCTATAATCACGTTCTTTTCCCCATTTTCCCCTTCTTGATCCATCATCCTTCATACCATTTCTTCCCATTATTTTCATGTCTTGTTTCTTCATCCTCACCTTATTCGTCCTCATCTTCCACATCCTCTCCTCACTTTCACCTAGTCCCAACTCATCCCTCACATTTTCTTTACTCTTTCCACTTCATCTTCTCAAATTCTCCCACATCTCTACCCACACACTTATTCGCCATTGTTGTTAACATTCCTCTAACATTCTTTCATCATCATCTTCTATTCCCATGCTAATAATTGTTAGTGGACTTTCCCTAAAAATCATCAATCCTCATTCTGGACAACCTCGTTCACTCCCTTGGACCTTCTACAGTTTCCCTTCATTCCTTCCTTCCTCTAGGCCCACCACTCATTGTTAGTGGGCTTTCCCTAACGTCCCTTCATTGGCGTTACCCTTTCCAATCCTTATTACCTTTCTCCCTTTCTTCATTTTTTCTCTCATCCTTCCCCACCACTTATTGTTAGTGGACTTTCCCTAATGTCCCCTCACGGCATTGCCTCTTCTATCCCCCATTCTCTTTTCTCTCCCATTCTTTTCCCCCACTCCCACCCTTTCTTGTCGCTTCTTCCCCACCTCTCCATCTTCCCTTTACCCTCTTCAATATCTTTATTGTCTTCATCATACATCCTTTGTCTATTTTCTCGTAATCCTAGTATCCTCATTTCATGCATCTCCGCATATTTTCCAATCTATGTCATTCCTCCCCTCTTTCTTCTCTTTACATTCCTCATACTGTTCACTTTACACTTATTATCCCCATTATGTATTCCCTTCCTTCTACATCATTTTCTCTGTTATCCTCTTCTCTCTCTCCCCGTCTTATTTCACTTCCTCTGTATCATCTTCTTCCCCTTTTTACGTCATGTTTCCTCCTTACTTCCCCATTGATAACTTGGCTCTTCAGCGTTGTCCCATATTTTTTATCATCCCACCCTCCACATGCATCTCCATATGGTTTATTCCATATTCTTTGCCTTGGTCTTCCTCGCAAAGACCCGGTTCCTTCAATCTTCTCCCTGTATTCACTCTATCCTCCTTTCCTCTCCCATAATTTTCACATTTCTTCTAACCACCTCTCCTTTTCTCTACCACCCCTACCTTTTCATTCATTTTGTACATGTTTCTCTTCTTTTCTCTACTCTTTTTCACACTTTCCTCACCCCTCATAGTTTCTTTTTTTTCTCCGTTCTACTTCTTCTTTCATCCTCTTTCAATTTTTCGTCGATTTTACCCCCTACTCCCACCTCATCTTCTCCTTCTTATTTATCTTTCCCCATTTCTTGCTTTTCTTAGCTCTATCATTTCTTTTGCTTTCATGCATCCCTCTTTATTGCTTCCTTCATTTGGCACATCTCTCTATTTCATAACTTCACCCTCTACTCTGTCATTTTCCTGTCTTCTCCTTGTTTGTCCTTCATCATTCCCTTCTTCCCCTATCATCCCTCTCTCTTATTCTCTTCTACCTCTTTCATTCCTTTTGTCCCTCCCCTATCTCCATAACCCTTCACCTTTCTTACTCTTCTCATAATCAACCCCCAATCCTATCCATTCCCTTTTCTCTTTCCCATTGCATCATCTCACACACCCTCACACCTAGCATTCAAGGTCAATTAAATCCTTTCTCCATTTGCTTCGTGCAATCATTCCAGTCTCTTCCACCCCATTATTGTCCTCTTCTCCGCAGAATTAATCTCTCCTCTTTTCGAGAGCTCTGTCATATATTCCATTCTCTTCAACCCTCTCGAGGGGGCATCATCACATCTGTCCATAATCACATATTCTCATGACATTTTTGTCTTGGAGGATACCATGACATCCGTCACTCACTACCTGCTATTATCCCCAACAAAGATTTGCTCTACTTTTTTGATTAGAAAAAGTAGGTTGATTTCTTCCCCATCTCGTCTACTTTCTTTGAAAGGACACTACTTTCATAGTACCCTTCCAAAGAGGGGCAAATGTAAACACCTAATTTCACATCTGTCCTAAATCAATTAATTCCCCTACCTCATTTCCCACAAAAATACACTTTGAATTAATCAAATATAATTTGATTAATTATCCATTTCAAATCTAAAAATAACCTAATCCTTACCACATGTCATTATTCTCCATGTTTTTCTACTATTGAATTAAAAATTCAAAATCAAATCCTCACCCACTCTTCATGGTCCCCACTCACCTAAAATCCTCCACTTATGAATTAAAAATCTAAAATCAAATCCTCACCCATTCTTCGTGGTCCTCACTCACCTAATCTTGCCCACATTTTCAAACTATGATTACTTAAATTACTCTAAATTAATCACTTCCTCAACCTATAAATACAACCTTAGCCCTCCCCTCTAAGACATGAAGAATAAGCTTGAATGCCATGTCTAAGTTCTTGCATCCTTTCAGCAAAGAACATCCTTCCACTTCATCCTAATGCCCAAATAACCTCATCTTGAAGCACTGAAATCCATAATCCTCTTATCCATTTGGTGCAGTAAGTGGATCATTATTGCAGGAAGGCCTTGCTCCATCCTGAGAAAAGCACCTAAATATCATGCATCGGGGCTCAATCCATGTTTCTTAGTCCATTATGAGTTTTGCTTTTAACGTAGAGGAGGCATTATTGTTAGTATTTTACTTCATTGTTAGTAGTGAATTTTTCCTATATCACAAGGATGCCGAATGTAAGCTAGGAAAAATGCACTACTCACAAGGAAGTAGAATACTAACAATAATACCTCCTCCTTCGCATTTCGTAGCAAACCTCAGAATGGGCTAGGAAACATGGATTGAGCCCTAATTGCGTGATATGTAGGTGCTTTTCTTAAGACGGAGCAAGGCCTTCCTACAACAATGATCCACTTACTTTTCACCAAATGGGTAAAAGGATTATGGATTTTGGGTGCTTTAAGATGAGGCTATTTGGGCATTAGGATGAGGTGGAAGGATGTTCTTTACTCAAAGGATGTAAGAACTTAGATAGGGCATTCAAGCTTATTCTCCGTGTCTTAGAGGGGTAAGGTTGTATTTATAGCCTTGAGGAAGTGATTAACTTGGAGTAATTTAAGTAATCATGGTTTGAAGATGTGGGTAAGATTAGGTGAGTGGGGACCACGAAGAATGGGCGGGATTTGATTTTGGATAGAGATAGATATAGATATAGATATAGAGATGGAGATGGAGATAGAGATAGAGCTTTACATCCATATAGCTCCATCACAAGGCAAAAGGTTGGTTCATCTCGCATCACACTTTGCATAGGAGGGAAGTTTATTCTATTCAATCCACCATTTTATTACATTTCTATACATAATTATTGCTCGTTACTTTCACAAATTACGACCGACACAAGAACACCTAGGGCATGATTGCACACACATAAAATTGCATCGGTCTGCGAGATGTAGTCATTGCTTGGTTAGTAATTCCACCATTGTGACCATTGAGGATAGTTTGACACCTTCATATGCATATTTCTTTTTTTAGGGGTTTGATGCTTGTCTTGGGGTTTTACAGATCTTATCTTCATTTCTAATTTGCAGCGACATCTAACACAGTTTAAGAACATCAACATGACATGAAGTGAAGGTAGACAACCATTTAGTGACACCTCAGAGGAAGGTTACAGAGAATCTTCATAGACCAAGGCACCTAGATCTCAGACCTCGGCGCCCCGTGCCCCGGTCCTTCTCTGGCGTCCCAGTCCCGACTGCTTTGCTCCCGAGATCTATGTTTTCTAGAGCTTCTGTTTGTTCGTTCCTGCATTCTTTTTATCTGGTCTTCACTGCATGCGACAAAGCTTCAAATAGTCATCGAATCAACTAATCTCTTTCTAACCCTAATTATCTACTAGGTTTTCATATTTTCATAGCCTATATTGTTTGGGTCATTTTTTTAATGCATTTATCTATTATTTATTGGTGTTCTTAATATTAGATTAACTTAGAATAATTCCACATTTTAGTTAATCATTTTGGTGAACCCAAATGCTTTCACGCTTAGGATCCTCATTTTTCCTCTATCATGGCTCCTAAAGTTCCTCAAGTTTATTTTTCTGACTTACTTAAAATGCATCCCAATTTCTAGGATGTTCTTCAAAAAGCCCTAGACACCATATATCATCCTAAAACACACCACCACATGAAATAAGTCCTATATTCGATTGTTTATATGACGACCCTAGTCCTAGTGCTCCTCCATCTAATCAACCCCTATTGGAATCAATTCAAGCTTTACACTCTTTATTTCAAGAAAAGTTTATGGCTATGGAATCCACGATCACATCTCTCAAATCTGAAATCCAACAGCTTAAGGATGCTTCTCAAGCACATGTTTTTTCTCCTTCTACATCTCATTCTCATGTTATGTCTACTACATGTGCTCATATCAGTGAGCCTCCTATCATACCATTACTAGATCCTCTCATTCTTGATCACAACACTAAGCAACATGACCTCCTTACTAAGCTCCTTAGTCACCAATTGATCACTTTACCACCTACTCATTGTTACCCCCTTATCGGCTAGCCAAATATCAAGGTCGTCCATATTGCAATTATCATCAAATCAATGGACATAATGACATCGACTACCACCCTTTCCAACAACGAGTTAAACATCTTGAGCATCGTGGCTTTATCTCATTCGCACGCACAACATTCTCGTGCACACCCATCTACAAATGCTACATCTCAATGGGCTCCTAAATCCACTCTTATGTCCAAAGTGAGCATTCAGCCACCACTTATAATATTCCTTATATGATCGATCAATCATCACTTATTCAACCCATACAAATTAAACAATCACCTCTCAAATTTGGTGCAACACTTTCTCATCTTGAATCACCTATAATATTAAGAAGCCCATCTAAGCAACTCTTGTCTGCAAACTAGATTTAATTACATAAAACAAGACGGTGCTTGCATAATTTTATTAATATGAAATCAAGCATTACAAACAAATGAGAGAGCTACAATATTTATAGATATTGGATAACTTCTATCTCATCCATAATATATGGAATCAAATCACCTAATCTGAGCAAATATGCAGAAATAGCATATTTCCCCTAACTGCCCCTATTGCCCCTCATGGAAATCATTCAGAAAAAAATATGCAAGATAGAACATGATCCCACAAACATAGGGATGAGAACACTATCACTTAGTTAACTAACAACTAAGGACAACTAATACCTATTGACATAAGTTTAAAGTATTTTAATTAAATACTTTAACTTATTACATTTATTCAAATATCAACTAATGATGAATTAAGCTAAGTTTTATTCCTAATAACAACCTCCTCTAAAGCTCAGTTCAATCTGGCCTCCACTCAAGTATTCCTCAACGTCACTAAATAAGCCACCATAATGAAATGTCCCTTCCTAATCACCACTTCAACAACCAATCATTTTTGTCAAAGCAACTACTCCTCCTACTAATGGTCAAGACACATTTCACATTCCACCACCATCGCATGGTCCTACTGTTACTCTTGCCCAACATGCTTCCACCACTACACACAAACTTGGTCTTTAGTAGGTGACTCTTGTCACTTCATTACATGATGACACAATCTTGTGTTTCAGTTCACACTTGATTGAGGGCTACATACTACACATGAACCCCACACACTACATAATAAATACTACACATTGTGGCTCTTCACACATCTCACATCACAAATCTTACATCTCACATCCTACATTATATGTTTATTCTACATCATTACACATCACTCATATTCTACATGCCATTTCATCACATATATGTCACACTCCTAGTGTCTACGATTCTAGTATTACATCCTACTCATCCTACATACTACATTATTAGTCTATCTACACATCTTGCATTACACACTATACATTTTTGTACACATCACATGGTTGTCTCTTATCATCACACTACATATTATTTTACACGTTAAGCTCACTACCCTATGATGCACTCTAGTTCCTCGGTCCATACTCGACTGTTGAGGGTTTAAAAATCAAATGGAACTCAGCATATTCACATATTAATCATTCAACCTTCTATAATGCGATAGTAATAGGTTAGTGACATACACTATAGGCTAAATGGTCACCTATTCATTCATCTTATAGTGGTATACGCTTTAGGCTACATCACCACTCCCTCTATTCATCTTGTAGTGGTATATGCTTTAGGCTACATCACCACTCCCTCTATTCATCTTGTAGTGGTATACACTTTAGGCTACATCACCACTCCCTCTATTCATCTTGTAGTGATATACGCTTTAGGCTACATCATCACTCGTTCATCTTCGGTCACATATCATCAACACGCATATACACTCACCATAGTGCATTAGACATACTACACACACTTCGACCATTTATTAATGACACACTCTCGTTTTGGTTCATTCTTGACCGAGGAGGCATACTAAATGCACCTCACTACATACACTTACATTCACTTGGGGGGCACACAATTCCTATCATCCATCTTGCATTACATTTCATCCATCCAAATCATGTTGCATATCTTGGTTGCTTTTATTCTTTCTTACATTTGCTTGTTCATATTTGTTTATCACGCATGTTGGATAGATCTCTTATATGTCATTATTTTTACCATACACACATGCACGTTCACATCCTTTTCTAGTTGTGATCGTAGATACAAGTCTTGTACATGCAACATGGATGCTCACCTCCTACTACTCCTACGACGGTCGTTGGGGGCATCCACATTCATCTATTACAAGTGTTATTGTTTCATAGCACACTACTTTCTTAGTTATACACGCTTTTGACATACTAGTTATATTTTAACATGCTAATGGGTGCTTCATGTGCAACATTTGTTTGCATGATTATTTTCTTATGTGGCTATTAGTTTGTTTGTCTCTTTTTGCTATTGTATGTGGGCATTGCCCTTTATTTAGTGTGCACACTTGTTTTTGTATGTGGTCATTACGGCCTTGAGTGTCTTACGACATCGTGAATGATGTCCCATGTTTACAACCCGCTTTGGCGATCTATGGTTGTCTTCTTGTGTGTTTACTTGATTTCTAGCTTCTACATTGTTTGTGTAGTGTACACTTGTCTTTTACATGCATGCTTGTTTGTACTAACACTTGTTTCTAGCCACTTGTTTACGTGCGCCTTGGTTTTTACCAAGCGCATTCTCTTCCCCCTGCGCAGAGCACAATTTATGTTGTTGGTCCTCTTGCGAGGCCACATCCTCCTATTAGTGACGTTTCATGCCCCCTAAAGAGGGGGCATCATTTGGGAGTTTTTACACATCACACAACGCTTTCTATAATGATACAATTTATTTGGTTTCCATCCTTGAAATAGTGGGTTATACAATGAGTGGGTTCAGACCAATCTACGAACCCCGTACACAATGGATTTTATAGGACATGGTTTTCCTTAGCATTTTGGGGAGCAGTTATAGGTTGGAGGATACAATGAATTTCCTCCCTACACTACTTCAGCCAACAACGTTAGATCACCAAAAAAACCAGGGCGATAAAGATCTCTTCATGCATCTTCGAGGAAGCGATTCTGGTGGAGAATAATGCAACTTTCTCCCTACACTTCTTTGGCCAGGGTGGCATGAGATCGCCCAAAAAAATCGCAATACATGGGATATCCTCTCTACACCCTTTTCTCTCATCATGGATTAGGTGCACATGTTCCTTTTACATTTTTCATACTTCCATTTACAGTCTTCTTGCTATATACACACACATTTTTACACACACACACATATATACATGTGTATTTGACTACTTGATTTCCTCCTCCTTATAGGTTTGTCTGTATGAGAAACAAGTAGTCAACAAACAACTACAACAAAGGCGTCAACAAACAATAACAACAACCTTCTGCAAAGAACACACATCTCATACTAACATGCAGTACATTACACACATCGGAAATTACACATGCATTTCTACCCTAGGTTCACTCTCACCACTTTTTGCACTTTTTCATCTTTAGTTTCCATGCTCCACTATTTTCTCATTCCACGCTTTGTCTAGTCCATCAAAGACGCTTTCTACATCACTCTACATGGACATCAGGTACACATCTCTATCTACTTTATGTTATCGAGTGTTTTACTCACCAACATAAAGTGGGGGAAAATGTAGACACAAAATCATGCACTTTAGACATTATTTAGTCTCGGTCTCATACTACTATTCATATGGTTTTTGAGTGAAGAAATTACTAATTAACCCATGTCCTTTGGCCATTTTACTTTGCTTGTTGTTGTCACTTTATCGACCTCCCACATGTACTCGCCCAGTCAATTTTGCCATTTGGCATCATTTTATCTTTGATTGGGGCACCCAACCCATTACTAGGGTGCCTCAGGTGCCCTGGTCCCATTTGGGGTGCCTTGATTCTTTTTACACTTTCTCACCACTTTTTGGGCACTTTTTAGCCATTCGAGCTTCCAATAGTTTTAGTGGTAAGCCTTTTCGGGGTTAATCATGAAATTAGATCAAGAGAACCATATAAATATAAAGTTATGAGACCATAATGAGGGACAAAGCACTAAGAACTAATATCATCACCTAAGGTTGCATCCATCAAAGGCTCCATTTGCATCCATCTAGCTCCATCACAAGGCACACGATTGGTTCATTTGCATCACACTACATATGAGGGAAGTTTATTCTATTCCATCCACCATTTTATTACATTTCTACACATAGTTATTACTCACTACTTTCACAAAGTGTGATTGACACAAGAGCACCTAGGGCATGATTGCACACACACATAAAACTACATCGGGTATGATATGTAGTGCAACGCTCAATTAGTAAGTTCACCATTGTGGCCGCTGAGGATAATTTGACCCCTTCATATGCATTTTTTTTAGGGTTTGATGCTTGTCTTGGGGTTTTGCATGTCTCATCTTCATTTCAATTTATAGTGACATCCAACACGGTCCCAACAACACCAACACGACAGAAGCAAAGGCGTAAAACGATTTAATGACACCTTAGAGGAAGATTATAGAGCTTCTTCACATACCAGGTGCCCAAATCTCATACTAGAGCACCCTGGCGCCCCAATCCAACCTCGCTACTCCATATATGTGTTTTTTAGAGCTTTTGTGTGTTCATTCATGCCTTCTTTTTATATGGTCTTCACCGTGACACAACTCCGAACAGTCATCAAATCAACTAAGCTCTTTCTAACCCTCCTTTTCCATTAGGGTTTTGTATTTCTATTTACTTAGTTTTCTTGGGTCATTTTATTTATACATTTATCTATTATTTAATGATATTCTTTATATTAGATTAACTTAGAATAAATCCCACATTTTAGTTAATCACAGTTGCCATTGAAGCTTTTCGGAGGGGATACAACATTAGCAATTGCTTTGTTTCAATGAGCTTAAGAGATGGCTTGAAAGTTGATTTAGCTTGAAAATTATTAAAAGAAGCTGATGAAGCATCATGATATTTTAATTTTCCCATAGAGAGGAGTTTGAACTCGCACATTTTAAGTGTATGGCATAATTGATCAAATGAAGGAGAGGTCTCAAAGATAATACTCTCAAGTGGTGGTAAAATGCTTTGAACAAAAATATCTTACAATTCCAAATCAACAAGCACATTGGTCATCCTAACTAGATTGTTCTTGTAAAACAAAACATAGTCAACGATATGCTCATTAAATATTTGTTTGATTTGAGTGAGTTATGCATAAGAGCTCTTGGTGTCGATATTGATTGAAAAGTGAGAAAGAAAAGCATCGACTAAATGTGTAAAAGAAGTTACCGAATGAACATGTAGATCATAAAACCAACACATGACGTAATCTTGAAGACTTCTAGAAATAACTTAGCTAGCAATGTATGATCATCTGCATAATCAAGACATGCCACATGAAAAGCTTTGAGATGATCTTAAGGGTCACCATGGTCATTGAAGGTGGGCAACTTAGGGGTGATGAAGTTTATAGGAAGTGGATAATTAGAAATGGCGGGTGTAAAAGGAGTGTGAAGAAGTAAGGAGGAATCAAGAGACGGAGAGGAGGGTAAAGTAGCTGTTGAATCGATGCAGATTTGAATTTGTAGATCCTGATATAAAGAAGCGAGGTCATGGGTGTCGAAGAGGATCTAGTTCGTGTATTAAAACATTGGGATGAAGGAGGGAGTGTCAAAATTAGGAATGGAAGTAGGAATGTTAAGGGGTTAGGTGGAGGCCATGAATACGAAGAAGAACCTACAAGAGGTACATAAACAACATCTCGAGAGTGTTTGGAAATAAGTAAAGCATTGAGAACATGCGGAATATGCAAAGGATTGGCGCGTAAAGCTTGACAAAAATTAGTGAGCTTGTCTAATTGTTCTTGATCAACATTGGTGTCTTCATCATAGGATTGTTCACTATCAGAGGTTTCAATGTTTTCCAGAGGAACATTTAGTGAGTTAAAAAAGGGGTTATTAGATTTGACCATTAACTTAGAAGATTTACAAATAGAGGGAGAAGCTCAATATACTCAAAGGAACCAAAACGACCACTACGAGTGACGAGCATAAAAGGAAAACCCTAGAGGGAAGGTTGGATTCGAGTGTGGGGTTCACTAAATGATTTAATTTAATTTGAATTAATCTAATTTTAGAGTCACTATTGAAATAAATGATGTATAAATGCTGAAATATAGAAACGATGCAAACAAGATAAGATTTAAAATATGAAACCCTAAACAAGAGATGAGATAAAAAGACTTAGCCTATATTTGTGAAATCTGGGCTGATATGGGTAGGGAGAAGTGACGAATATGATGCAAACAATGTCGTAATTAATCTTTGTAAAATATGGAATGCAAGAACAAAGCTAAACACGATGATCTTTGTGCTTGGGACAAGGGCACTTGGGTGTCAATGACGCTCTAGGTGTTGGTGACTCGCATAGAGGCTTTGGATCTGTATCTCACAGGTCACAATTATTCCATGTTGATCACCTGTTACTCGTACTTGGATCACTAAGGGTATTTGTAACTGCGAAAAGAGATGTTCACCTTCACAAGCCCACAAACCACATCAAACCTAAAAGGAAAATGTAGAATGGGAGTTGGACCGCCTTACGGCACCCCCGAGAGCAAACTTGCAACCAAGTGCTGCACTACATCTCAGACTCCATGTAGTTCTTATGAGTGTGTGTAGAAATTGTGCCTTAGGATGCCCTTGTGCAAGTTGTACTTGATAACGGGTTGTAGTTAAAATGTAGCAATGTAGTAGAATGTGTGGATGGAATAAAATGAGCTTCCCCTTCCTATGTTGTGTATGCAATTTTGATCACGAACCTTGTCCCTTAAATGGATGCTAGATGGATGCCTTTGAGTGTTTTATGTGCCTTTTGGATGCAAGCTTAGGTGATGATAGTAATTCTTAGTGCTTGATCCTTTATTTTGAACACATAACTATGTATTTATATGATTCCCTTGTTTAAATTTCGTAATTGACAACCTGGATGTTAGTGTATGTTATTATTTATCCTTTTTATTTATTTATTAGGATAATTCTTACACTTGTGTTAGCCCTACACTTGTTGGGTTAGCTTGATTAGGTGTACTAGTTGTGTGTAGTTAGTTTACTAGTTGTGTTGAGTTAGCTTCTCGGTTATGCGGAGTTAGCTTACTTGGTCTTTTAGAGTTAACTTAACTACCTAAGTTATCGATCGATGGGAGTTCTTTACCATTGATTTAGATAGTAGTTGCACTTCCCTCCTCCTATATGTACATATTTCATATTGTAATATATTGAACAATATGGATTATGATGGATTTCCATATATGATATTTTAGCTTTTCTATTTTGTAAATCTAATGTGGTGTGCTATTATTATCTGAGATCACAACTTGGAACAATATTCTTATCATTCCTTTTATGGTATCAGAGCTATGGATGATGTAGACATCCATTTGTAAGTTTTTCTTTGCAAGTAAGGGTTTATTATTTTCATGTATTCGAAATTTGTTAGCACTTTTCTGTAGCATACATTTTTATGCAAAATGGAGTGCGCCATTGGATTTGGAAGGTGCCAAAACCCTAGAATTGATTGTAAACTTGACCATGTTTTGAGATAGTTTTGGATTTTTTGAGAAAATTTATGGGTTTCTCTCTATTTTTTGATACAAGTGCCAAAAAAAAAGATATTTGCAGTCAAAGTTTGTATTAACAATTGTACTTTTTGGGTGCATTATTTTATCCATTGGATATAAGTGTGTACCTTTAGATGCATTCTTTTACCCTCTGGATATTTCTATTTTGGATGCATTATTTTATCCACTAGACGCAAATCTATACCCTTTGGGTGCATTCTTTTATCCATTAGATATAAGCATGTACCTTCCAGATGCATTCTTTTATCCATTGGATATAAGCGCGTACCTTCCGGATGCATTTTTTTACCCTCTGGATATTTATGTTTTAGATGCGATCTTTTATCCACTGGATGCAAATTTGTACCCTCTCGGGTGCATTATTTTATCCATTGGATATTAACTTGTACCCTCTCGAATGCAATGATTTACCCTCTGACATTTAGGTTTTGGGGCGCAGACTTTTATCCTTTGGTCGCAAGCCTTTGTATTGTGTGTATGCACTCTTTTACCCTTTGGAAATTTGGGTATCACAAGTACTTTAAAAAAATATTAACATTAAAATATTATTTTAATAAAAAACTTTCTAGAGCTCATAACTTTTGATCTCGTAGCTTGGATTAAGGTGTTTTTTTTAAATTGTGTATTTTTTCGAGATCTACACATTGGTGACATTTTTATACACATATTTCAAATGTAAAAGGTATTGTTACTCATTGTAATATTTACATGCACTCAATTATAAAGTGCCAAATTTGGGAGGGTGTTGTAATCACTTGTGGACACAATTTTGGTTGAGCCCAATGTCCTAAACTTTTGGTGTTACATTCTTGTATCTATAGGTGTATACATTTATATCTCTCTTGTTTGTTGAGATATTTTAGATCTGTATTTTTGACACTTTTTTGGCATGTTGATGAGTCTCTCTTGTGGGGAGCTATTCACGGTGAAGCCCAATGTTAATTTGTCGGTGTCAGAGTAGTTGATTTTGGCAACTCATACAAATTTGTGGTATCACTCTACTCATTCAACAATATGGGAGGGTGTGGTGTTGATACCGATTCTTTGGGTTTCATGTCATTACCTTGTTACCTTGACTTTTCTTGGATCATGACACTCATATTTATTTGGATCTCGTGTCCTTGCCTTGTTGCCTTGGTTATTGTTCTTGGATTATGACACACCTATTTGTAGCAGTTGATCTTTCTTCTTTGGATTTTGTGTCCTTGCCTTGTTACCTTGGCTTTTCTTGGATCGTGGCACTCCTATTTATTTGGATCTTGTGTCCTTGCCTTGTTGCCTTGGTTGTTCTTGGATCGTGGCACACCTATTTGTGTAGCTTTGATCAAATTATGTTTGGTGTTTTTTTACATTTTCGACATCACTCCATTGACAGTCTCCTTGCATGGAGCTATTCTGGTGAAGCCTAGTGTCAATTGTTTTTGAGTTCTATGATTGAGCAGTGGATTCAGACCACAGTGCACACCACACTTCTTTAACATTGTATGATTTTTTGAGCCGAGCTTATGAGGATATCTTGTAGCGGGATTTTGCTCTCTCTACTTTGTTATTACTGGTTTTGGGTACCTTGCGGTGTCCAATTTTCCTAGTTATTGTACATGGGTACCTCATCAGGCCTTGTTGTCGGGACCCACCTTCTTTTCGCCCACCTAAGCTATGCTTATGGGAGGGTGTTAGTGTAGGTTATTATTTATCCTTTTATTTATTTATTAGGATAATTCTTACACTTGTGTTAGCTTGCTTCGGTGTATTAGTTGTGTGGAGTTAGCTTAGTAGTTGTGTTGAGTTAACTTATTAGTCTTTTAGAGTTAACGTAACTACCAATATCGATTAGTGAGAGTTCTTCACCACTGGTTTAGGTAGTAGTTGCACTTCTCTCCTTCTATGTGTACATCTTTCTTATTGAGTAATTCAAGTCATTGTATTGTAATGTATTGAGCATTATGGATTATGATGGATTTCCATATATGGTATTTTAGCTCTTCTATTTTACAAATCTAATGTGGTGTGCTATTATCATCTGAGATCGCGGCTTGGAACAATCTTCTTATCATTCATTTCACCGGAAGGGCGACCCATAAGTGAAAAAGATGCCCAAAATATAAAAGAGACCCAAAAGGAGCGAGTAAGATAAGAAAGGGTCGTGGCCTAAAAGGGATAAGAGCTTTTGGGTCTACTCCCGGCTAGCCACCGATGCACGAAGCCATAAAAGATAAATTAGTAAAATCCCGACTAGGTTGTAGGGTGTGTAAGACCAAATAGAAAACAAGAAACAAAGAAAAGAGGCCAAAGATAGTTGTCAATCACTAGTTTTCTTACTTAAGAATCATGTAAATGCTAGCATGCTTTTAGGACCTAGAAATGTACCCAAGTGCATGATTTTGTGTCTATAGGAGATTTTCATTGAAGATCTTTGAGAAGTTTACTTTACGAAAGAATGTAATCCACATATGACAGGGCTCTTCATGCACATCAAACAAAAAAATAAGCTCTAGTGAATTGTAAACACTTTTAGTTGAATAACTCTTTACTTAGAGTGGCCTTGCACCCCACCCATTCCATAGATGCTAATGACCTTGGAATGGTCATTTCTTTTACATTCAAGCAACATTGGCTTTCAAAATTTTGTACAAGCTCATGTAGACATTGTCGTTCAAAATATTTTACAAGCTTATGAAGTCCCACTGGATATTTGACAATAGTTAAAGGTTTAGTCCTTACTTACTTCTATTTTCAAGAACACCTACTCAAATCAAAACACAAAGTAACCAAAATTAGTAAGGTAAATGCTTGACTGCTATCTTAACATGCTCAAGTGGCTTAATTTAAACAAGACCAAATCATGGCTTGGTGAATTGCTTGTAAAAATAACAATAAAAATAAGATAAAATGCCAAATCAAGGGCCTACCAATTCCACGGTTTCCTTGAACAATGACTCGCCATATTAAAACTCAAGTCATCAACCTTAAAAATAAATCCTCATTCCAATGAACAAAGTTTAAATTTGAACTTGACACAACTTTATTGATCTTAGGCTTCATATTTCCCACCTTCAAGCACACAAATGCCTATTAAAACATGATGGGAATGCCCCCAACTACATTGTTTCCAAAGCTTATTAATTGAGTTGTGGTGCAGACGAGCACCATAAATTGAGTAACCCTCACCCTCCGCGACAAGGTACTTCTGCTTTCCCGCCACATTCAGATCGAACTCGAATGTCTTCTATCCATCCATTCTACAACTTTAAATTTTTGTAAACAAGGACTTTCAATTTTCAAACTCTCCAAAATTGCCCAAACTACACATCTCGTATTAAATGCAAATGGTACAAATATTAATTACAAGAAGTAAGAAATACTCGATGCAAATGCGGTGCTTTTAAATATCAATGTCATATAGTTTATTATTGTTAAATTATAGTGTTAACACTATTTTTGTGTCTTGATCTTTGCGAATAATAAAAGGACGGGTCAATTAACCAATCAAATATCATAAAAATGTTATTTATAATAGAATATAAAATATATATAATTCAAGAAGTATAATCTAAATATCGAATTATAAAAAAATAAAAATTGATTAGCTAGAAAAAAAGATTAGTTGAAGAGTTAAAGCCAATATACCGAACTACCTTCCGAGAATAAAAATTGAAGCCAATAAATAAAAGCTAAGCCAATACCTATACCTACCTGCCTTCAAAGCGGATAAAAATATATGTGTGCGGACTTAAGGAAGTCTCTTTCCCAAAATATGCGGGTGAATGTGAAAAGCTTTGAAGGGGAAATCTAGTCTTGCACATAATCATCATCATTGTTTAAAACTCATAGCAATTGGGCCTAACATGGAAGCGTTGGCATCATCAGATGAATGGTAGAAGATGCAGTTGCTAAAGCTGATTTGGTGTTGATAAACTCCATTACCAGTGATGAAGACACGCTCACAGTAATACTATCCTGGATCCATTCTCATGGATCCAATGCATCTGCTCCGTCTTCTGTTTCTAAGGCCACGGAAGACAACCTCAATGCTACCTCTATTCCTTCTTTTACAGTCTCTTTTTTGAATTACATTAGGTCTCAAACATGTCCATTTCTCCAATCTGCTGCAAACCAAGCCGACCCAAGTTTGATTTTGCCTCTGCCAGAGGTAAATTTAGAGGAGAAAATGCCCAAAGAGCAAAAGAAGACTTTGCCTCATCTCGGAGGCAAAATGAAGGCCCTGGATGCAAGGACAAATGGAAGAGAGAGGTCTGCTGTTATGTCTACTGCCAAAGCTATTGCTGTACCTCAGCCTGAAGTCAAGTATGAAGACGAGTTTCCTGCTCTTGGTTCTGTACCTGCTAAAGAGGCCAAGAAAAAGGGGAAGGTCAATGCAGCTAGACAGGTAAGTGATCATGGTGTTTTGTATTTACAGTTTGTTTTGTCTGGGTAAATTTTGGGTGAGGTTATGGGCGATCCTTCATACCATGTGAAGTATGCTGGAACCACATTGTTCTTCTTTTGATTTGTAAATATGGGTGGAACTCAAATGCATCCCTTAATCTTTCCACTTCAATCTCGCTACATGTCAACTGGAGGTATGGGGCGCCTTATGGCAACAAGTTTTGAACTTGGATCATGCTTTTGCGAGAATCCTTATTACCATTACACCACAACCCACAACCCATTGGATTATTTCATGCATTTAATAAGAACATCTGTTTTTACTTTTCTCATCTGCTTCTGCACCATGTTTAATTTCTGAGTTGTTTTCGTTGTTCAAGGCTTGATGTATTTCAATACCTGTCTGGGAGAGGAAGATTTGAACTTGGATTATGACGTGACGAGAATTCCCGTTACCATTATACATAATCCCTTGGAGCGTTTCTCAAATTCATTAAGAGCATCTGGTTTTACTTTTGTCATCTGCTTCTGCATTATGTTTAGTTTCTGAGTTGTTTTCAACGTTAAAGGTTCAATGCATTTCAATGTCTGTCTAGGAGAAGAAGATTTGAACTTGGATCATGCTGTTACAAGAATCCCCATTACCATCATACCAGAACCCCTTGGAGTGTTTCTTATACTTAATTAGAACATCTGGTTTTACTTCTGTCATCTGCTTCTGCATTATGTTTAGTTTCTGAGTTAAAGGCTCAATGCATTTCAAGGTATGTCTAGAAGTGGAATTATATACAGCATACTCGGATATAATTTCAAAAACTTGAATTGGCTGTCTCATCTGTAAAAGTTCACCTTGGCCTCCTTCCGGCGGGTTCACATAGCACAGCACATTTAATTAGCATGGTGGGAATGCCCAGTGGAACATCAACATGGCAATTGCTGATGTTGCCATTAGACCTTGTATGTGTTTTTATCTTTCAAAAATATGAGGTGAAGTTATGGGTTATGTTTGACACCCAGGCATGCCCTGAAATTCTGGACGGGCTTAGGGGCTGCCTTGTCACGGTTTGAACCTGGGTCACACTCTTTCCAGTCTTCCTGTACGATAACACTACACCACAACCACTTGGACCAAAATTTATTGTATCTTAACAACACTATATCCAAATTAAGCCACGGGCATGCCAAAGTAGAGGCTGCAAGGCACATGACATAATACTATATCCAATATCTACATCCACCAATTTTCAGTATTTTGAGGCTGGCTTTAGCAAACAAAAAAATCTTGACTACGAGCTTGCAGTGCTACTTGTGTTCTGGTTCATTTCTTTATTCTTGGGTGGTGGATTCTGAGTAATTTGTTTAGTCCCCCATGATTCTGGGACTGTACTTTCCATCACCTTTATCTGTATTTTATCTTCATGTTCTTTGTTCACCTCAAATTGAAGTGGACGATCTCAAGTTGAGAACACTCCTTGAGATCTTGTTGGATCTCCTGAATCTTCTCTTCTATAGATTTGTAGGTAAAGTTTGCCTCTAGGATGGCCTTCATGTTATTAACGTGGAAGGGCTCTAGTTTGTTTGCATGAAATTCAGAAGACGTTAAAATGTTTGCTCTTAGAGGGAAGGGAAAATCTGCAAAAGTAACTATCTAACACCTTTCTTATCTGTGTTGGTTATTTCTGGCATTTTTGGAGAGAACAAAAAAGGCCAGATCCATTAAAACTGAAGGATGGTACTCCCTAGCATTTTATTCTCTAATCATTTTGGAGCCCGGCCCTTGAAAAGTCAATACATTTGATGTTTCATTGAAGAGTTTCGTTGTTTTTTGTGTGTTGATCTTTTAATTTACAAACTCAAAGCTTTTGGCATATTCCTCAACTGGAAACCTAAAATGTTTTGTGCTCCAAGAAAATTTGGTTAATGAATACTGGAAATCTTTAATGTTTTGTCCTCCTAGTAAGATTTGGTTAGCAAATATTGAAAATCTATATTGTTTTGTCCTCCTAGTAAAGTTTGGTTAACTAATCATTAATGTTGTTCATGCCATTGTGCTCACCATGTCTGCTCCGGAATGTTGGATTCTTATTCTTAATTTCAAATTATTTTTATTGGCAGGCACGACGAGTGAATCCCACACCAACAACAATTCCAGAAGTGGACAGTTCTTTTGTGTTAGCTAATATTCAGCAATCCAAAGAAATAGAATATCAACTAAATACAAATTTATCAGTGCATGGCCCACTTAAAGTTGATATGGATGTGCTCATGGACCGTTTTAGTAAAACTAGGAACCACGGGCACAAAGACATAGAGGCCCCAGCTGAGGAGACCAAAGCACAAAAGACCTCATCTTTGACATGTCCAGTGGATTGTTCTCAAGATCATGTCATTATTAATTCAAAATCTAAGGTCAAGGATCATCTGCCTCAGTCTACTGTATCTAAAGGGGAAGCTCAATGGTCTTCAGAAGTTCCTTGCTTAGACTCCATCCTATTTTCAAAGATGTTTTGTGGCAAGCTTAAGAGGCTTGCAACAGTGCATGCAAATCTTATCATGAATAAGATGGTTCCATCTTTAATTGGAGAGCTCTACTTTCTACTGCAGCTTCTGAGTTTGGGGGTGTTCATGTGGAAGGGCATGATACAGTGGACACCATTCAAGAGAAGCAGGATATAGCTGGAAGATTATTCAAAGATGACAAGAGTTGCTCATTTTATGCCTGCAAGACACTTGAGCAAGCGGCAAAACTCCTAGATTGTGGTATGATAATTTAATGAGCTTCATACTTCTTATACATGTTGAGCCTTGGTTGCATAATTACATGTTGCACTTTTGATAAAACATTTTCTTAGCTCCTTGAAGCATACTGGTCTTGTTTAACTGATTACTTCCTGCACTTCTTTACTTTTGATCGTTAGTTGAAAGTTGGTTTTGATTTCTGTAGTTGGAGAGCAACTCCTGGCTGCTCTTATCGAGCAACCTGCAATTTCCTGTTTCTCGCCATCTTTACTTCCTCGTTTGAGGGAGCTTTAGCAGAGCATCAATCTGCAGCACTGCGTTCTTTCAAGGCATATGAATCAGCATATGGAACAAAATGTGCCTTACTGGAATCACCCAACAATTTTATTGATAAATGGCCACAAAAGCATATGCCTTTGGCCATGCCTACATCGTTACCATTTCAAGCTGCAAGAGACTCTCGCAATAACTTCAGGACTCTAGTAAGCTCTTTTTGATGTTTGCAATCCACACTTTACTTGAATTCCTCGAACAATTGGCTGGACAAATCTTAAATTACATTTTCTGGCAGGCATTCCAAAAGTATACAACAACCGTGAACAGTGCAGGGATTATTTTTTTGATATAATACGGGAGGCTGCTTCATCACAGGGTGCCTTTGGATTTGCAGCATTTGGCAAGGACAACAACGCCCACATACGGCTACTTGAAAGTGTGCAAAGTTTTTCAAAAATGTTGATGGTCGAGAACTACCCCTGGTTTTCTGGTAACTTAATAGATACAGTATTTAGCCTTTTACTAATTTAGTCCTTCAGTGGTGGTTCATTCATTATATAGCAGGTTCTAACATCTAATTATTGTTTGACTATTGCAGAATTCTTTATTGAGCAGTATTTGCAGGTAAGAAATAGTAGAAAAGCTACTTGCTTTGAAATTATTTTTGTATTGTTTTCAAGTTCAATTATGATACTTCAAGAATTTTTAGGGGTTTTAATTTTTCCATCACTTCTCATTTTTCTGATTAGATGAAACCTGTTTCACAGGCATCTTCATATGGCGAAACAGACCCAGAAGTTACGGGTTTGGCACGGCATGATGCTGCAAAGTTGCAGAGGCTGCACGACCGTTTAACAGCTGAATCTAATAACCAGCCTCTAGTATTTTTACCTCAAAGAGGGTCTCGAGGGCTAGATATTTCTGATAAATATCAAGTGCTTTCAACTGGTAATACTTGGAGCAAAGCTAAGTGTTCGCAGTCTTCCAAGGTCCTTTTATCACAGGAAGCTAACCAGAGTCAGGAAAATGTTGATTTTAAGGCTTGTTTGGTTGATGGATTCTCAAAAGCATTTCCACAGTCAACAAGGACACACATCTTGTTTCTGGAAGCTGCTGATAGTTATCGACTAAACAGCCAGTTATTGTGCAGCATCAGATCAAAAATGCGTAAACTAACAAAGTACTTTTACCATATACCTTTCTCACGATTTTGATGGTTTCAGACTGCATAGATAAAAGGTTAAGTCTATCAATATTGTGAATTCTATCTGCAATTGCATTCATCCCTGTTTGAAATACAGGCTTCCACTTTACTCTCGGGATGTAGCAGATATTGGGTCAGGTTTCACACAAAGGGTGCTTTCCCTAAAATCGTTAGGTTGCTTGATGGGGTAGGAATTTGCAAAATCTCATGCTGCAAATTTTGGAAATCTTAAAACGCTTTTAGCTCTGCATATTTAATAATTAAAAGTCTCGTAGTTCTGTTTATTTAACCAATTGAATAATGGCTGTATTCAGATTCCTTTTCTTTTATCCAGAAATAGGATTGTTGCCACCCATTCCTCCAGAGTCAGGCTGTGAGCTTTTATATTCAGAAGCTGATATACCTCAATGCTATCCTCCCATGGATTTATTGGAAGAACTAGATAATGCCAGATCACATCAATCTCTGTTGTTGGTTTTACCCTGGATCCTTGATTTTCTAGGAATGTTGAAGGTAAGGAGCACAGTGTTATGTTTCGCTGGATTTCTTCAATAGTAATTTTCTATCACATTTCACTGCTGACAATGTGCTATATAGCAGGTTGTACCAAGTCAGGCAAGACGTTCCTATTTTGGACAAGTATTTTCTTCATTAAAAGCTCTGTATTCTTTATCGATGCTTGATCCATCCAATAGTGATTTTGGGGTAAGATTCTTACTTGTTTCAGTGGCTTGTTTCGAATGTATTTTTGTATTTCTAAAGAGTTTTTTTATTCGAGCTTCAAGAAAAAATCATTACAAATATAGGTCACCTTAATGTCGTATTATGTGCTTTGGTTCTCCAGGTAAGTAGTATTTGCATCCTTGCGGCATTGGACAGTTTCTTTGAAGATATGGGTACACTAAAATTTCATTGCAGTTCTCCAAACACAGCTATATTGGAAACAAATGAGAGTGATAAAATAAGATTGAACAAGGAAAATAGAATAAGCATTCTGGGAGGAGATTATCATAAAAGTATTATCTGTGGTGGCATTGACAGAATGCTTGGTATAATCGACACCAGTTACATTCAACATTGTTGCCCACTTCTGATGGTGAGAAATACTCCTAGACCTTGTGACAAATTTTCACCAACAAGAGCAGTAAATGGGGGCGATTTATCAATATTTTATAATTATGTTAATTCTCATTTGTTAAAAAGAGTCTTTACGCTTGTCAGGGAATGAAATCCGTCCTTTCTGTAGCCAAGGGACGGAAATTGCTGCCAGCATGTGCTCAGACACAACGTAACAATTATATTCGTAAAATTACACCAATCCAAAATTCAAGGCAGGGCCAATCTCATGCATCTAACAACATGCTTGGGGAGTCTACTATTGTGAAAAATCCAGTGGATAATGACAAAGATCAGCTAAAGCTGAAACTCCAGGTTGGTCTTCCATGACCCATCTGCATTTCTGAAATTTGGCAGCCTTTGTTTTTAAAAGCTACATTGCCAATGTTACAATAGAGAGTTCATGATTGATTGTAAGTGTGGAACTTTCATATGTTTGTTGCAGCATGTTTTTCTTGAACAAAGGCCTAATCTACAAAGGCTGGTAGACTTCATAGTAGATACGACTGCAGTTAATGCTGCACATGCAGCCTCCCTTAAGTGTGTTCCACAAGTTATAGAAGATACAATGATTAAATTGCAAGTTGCTATTATGGATAGGCTCCCAAATCTCTCTGAACTAGAGAGTATTGAAGAGTTTGAAAATATGCTCAACACAAGCAACTTTGAGGAAGCTACTGAACATGTAAGACTTTGATTGGTTCCATTGGAAACAACTGAGTGCCTTTCTTGCATAGATTTAGTAGTAGTCTGTAACATACTTTCTCTGTACTAATTAGTACTTTTATATTCAGATAATTAGTCTTGCCATTCAAAAGGTTCTACCTGCAGCTATTGACTATGCAAAACAACATTCTGCTGATAGAACAGTGGAAGCTTTATCTGCATTAGCTACTCCCGATGAATCTTCACATGCCTTAAGTGTTGCTGGTGGTATGTTTTAGTCCCTCGTTTGTTTTTCTTATATTTTGGGTTCCCACTTCTTTATGTGAAGCCTAGTCAGTAGAAGGATGTTTTTATGTATTGGAAGATAATCTCCCATTAAATATACATGATAATTTGGATGTTTGTAACTTTATACATGTATTCTTCCATTTTTGCAGTATCACGCCATAATCTTTTGATTTTCTTCTCTGCTGATGACTTTTCAGGAATTGCTTCTGAGGCAGCCGCTATTGCAGTTAATAAAAAAACTCTTGCCAATATTTCCAGTGAGATTAGAAAGAGAATTACTAGAGCAGTTGATGTTTGGCGAAAAAAAATACAAAAGCAGATCAAGGACAAAATGTCTCTGGAAAGAGTACACCAGGAAGCTGATGTTTTGACTTGAGATGTATGAATATTTTGATTGACTTTAAAGACAAGGAGGCAACGCTTAGTTCCTCTAATGATACACTTTCTGTACAAAATGGCTCTTTAAATATGTCGGGAAAAAGACTACTTGTTTGGAACAAAGAGAGATGCATGGTAGCGACAACTCCACTTTCCAGCTGACGGGGTGGATTTTTGTTGCTTGCTACATACAGAATCAAACATGGATGATATGGCTTTGAAGGCTGGGAAGATTGCTGTTTTATGCCATAAAGTGTCAGCTTGCTGCTCGCATGGTGCACTTTTGGATGAAGCGAAATTCGCTGAGGCTCCATTTGGCATCTGTATGTATTCTTATTGAAAGTGTGCTGTCCAAAATAGACAAGGTGCTTCCCACGGGAGGTTTTGACGCAATTGTTTTTGAACGTGATCAAGCATTCAGTAATTGTGTCTTGCCAGAGGAAGTAAGTTTTGATCCACATAGGATTGAGAATGGCTTGATTCGTCGTTCTGTTGCTCTTGCTGCCTATTGGTGCCTTCTATTTCCATGGACAGCATTTGGTGTCAAACCAAGAAAACTGACAGAATGCTCTTCTATGGCAAAAACATTGATTTAGGGAGGACCTAACTCCATGTCTGGAATTCGACATGTCCCAAACTCGTGATGCAACTTCAGAATGTCTAAATGGGACAATTAAGTCAAACAAGGCAGGTTTTAATCAGCCCCCAGAGCATGGACCTGTTGAATCTGGCTGTGGAGTTGATGGACTGTTTGGCATAGGAACCTACTGTACTTCAAGTCAATTTACATCTGGTCTTCGAAGAGAAAATAATGAGGATTGTCCAATGGAATGCCTGGTTTTCATGTGGAAATCTTTAATTAGAATAGGATTATGCAAACTAGAGACAATAATGTCAGAATTCCTCTCCCCTTGGAGATGGCAGTTGGCTTTCTGTAAAAATCCTTGGGATGGTGCACCTTCATGGTTAGTAGCTGCAGCACACGGGATAGTGAATACCATGGTCGATATTACTGAGATTGCACCAGATAAGAAAAGTGAGTTGAAGCTGTTGTTTGATTCATTGGAGGGTATTTATAGAAATGGTTTTTGCAAGCCTAAGAATTTAAATGAAGAAATATGCCAAGGAAAAGGAGAGTTCACCTCGATAGAAGCAAAAAGCTTCTTCAGTGTATTTCCACAGAAATGGCGGAGAAGTTTCCACAGAAAAATATGTAAAGTAAATCTCTATATGAGGGAGGCTGCAAGCATGACAAGATCCTCTCTGAAGTATTGTATTTTATTTGTTCATCTGTAAAATACATTCTTTCTGTACTATAATCGAAATTTTTGGATATGCTAATTATATAAAATAGGCCTTCTCATGATATGGGTTACTAATTACTCATTATGGTATTCTTGATTCAAAAACGTCTATGTAATGCATTTCCCTGAAAGCGAGAGAGTATGGGTACCAGATAAATGTGGTCGGTACTTTTTGAATCCGAGTCTCACCATCTCAAAATCAATATTCTACAGATTTGACTAAGGTATTTAGGATTTACACTTGCTGATTCTCAAGAAGTCAAATGGGAAAGATTTGGCTGGACACTGCATTGTTATTTGGCCACCAGAAAAATAAATGCTCCAATTCTCAAAATTTACCACATAAGGAGTATCAAAGCGAAACCTCGCTCTCTTGCAAACTGTTAGATTGGTGATGCTATCAGTGTCTACCATTCTCAATCTAAATGGAAGTGAACTTGTTGGGATTTTGACATTGCTCTATGCAAGTGGCCTTGTAACTGAGAAAATGATATCCTGTTTATTCCATAATCAAATATTAACACATGATAAGTTTCTCATGTCTCAATGAAATAAGTCTCTCCTCCAAATAAACCACCACAACGGATGATATTTTAAATTGAATAATGATGTGGTAAATAGTAATAAAAATGCGGGCACTACAAATAACACAATTACATGTTGGATAATGATGGAAGTCCAACTTTAATTATTTTATTGCTACTACATACAATTCTACAATATAAATGGGTATATGAAACATTTATCCTTGATATTATCTGAGAAGGAAGCGCACACAAAATATAAGAACTACCTTATTTTAGTTGATTTAGAAATGTATTTCCACCAGAAACATATAGGTGTAAATACATTGATATGCTTACTAATTATTTTGATACACAATGAAGTGTGCAAACTTAAATGAAATCCGAATAGAAAAATAAGTATATGTGATATGGGTGGTAATTCTTAAATATTCGTGGACGGTTGTGAGAGGACATTGTTAGCTGGACAGAGCAATTGGAAGGGTAGAGGGTGTACTGTTTGGAGTTGGAAATTGGTTGATGCAATCCTTAATCAGGAAAGGAGAAACGGAAGTCAAGTTATGGCTGCTATTTAGGGCGGTTCAGTAGTTCTTTGGTGACTATACCATATTCTGATCTAAGAACGTTAGACAATTAAAATTAGCTAAGTTCTATTAAAGTGCATGTGGATGGTAATTATGCAACCATTCCCTTAAAAAAAAAACAAGGCTTTTGTACTTATTAAGATAGGTTTTCGCTTACTAAGATTTGATAAGATGATCTTTAAAATTAGCAATTCACTCTAAATCTTCTTTTCAAAATATAATTTTTGTAATCTTCTGACGACACTTCATAATATCTGAACTCTTCTCAATTGAAAACTAGAATGCCCAAGAAAAACAATAATGAATAAGTATTAGATTGACAAAATTGGGTGAGAGATTCTTTACACATTTTATTATAGGAGTTGGAAGTAGTGCCAGTGGATTGTAATGGCTATGAGATGCTACAATTAATAGCCGGTGTTAAATTTGACTGTCATATGACAGTTTCAACTTTCAATTTGATGTCCATTTGAAAGTTATTGGGAAGTTTTTTCCTTCTTACTATCAATTTCAAGGCACTTATCTTGGATTCATCATATGTCGTATTGATTGATAACTCTATTACTTTATCTACAAATTTCCCATAGACTTGTGGCAAGGCTTTAATTTAGCTGCACCACTATGTCCGGCTTAAGAACATCTTTCCCAAATAGAAATGGGTTCCAAACTCTACATTAAAATTAAAATTTTATAATTTTTGATGAAATTCTCTAAATAAGATAGTCAATTAAACATTAAATTTAACATTGAAATTGTTTTACAACAATCACATTTAAAATAGACTACTAATTATTAAGATCTCAAAAACACATAAACAAACACCCACAACTGCAACCGAATAAGTTTAACCATGTTTATAACAAAGAAAATATTGGGCCTGTAATTTTTATAAAAAATAATACAAGAAATCGAAGACCATGGAAATAATGGATTTTTATTTGCCACGTAAACAAATACATCCGCACATTTGTTTGCCACATAGACAAAAAGACATCCATGGTAACCAATAAACACTGTTTAAAGTCTCCGACTTCAGCAAACCACGTCAGCAGCAGGAAGCTAGAACATTTTGCGCAGGCCGCAAAAATATTTCCACAAAGAATATTTTTCCACACGCACCCTAAGTATCTATCTAATCTATGGCCCCGATGCCAATCTCCTTACAACAGCCTTCTTCCGTCCTTTCCGCTACGAAACCCCTATTACTCCGTTCAGATGCCCCATTCCCATGTGACCGCATAAATTATGCTTCATGCCCCATGGCGGCAGGTCACATGCTCGCTCGGAGATTCAGCTGGCCACTGCTGAGGAGATCCTACGACAGATTAATCCCCAGGGCGAGAAACGTAGCTCTCGCAGCCTGGAAGCAGGAGGTCCTATGGGCGGAAGCCCCTATAGTCGAAGCGGACAGGGCGGCCGAGTCACTGTACCATGTAGCACTGGACATAAGCGACAATCAGGAGCTTATGGCCGGCCATACGACCCCGGCCAGTTCGTGCAGGTTAGGGTTAGAGATAGCAGGCCTGCTTTTTTGGCCATTGCTTCGCCTCCCGCTCTTTCTAGCGAAGGTCGCCTGGAGTTTTTGATAAAAGATGTGGAGGGATCTACGACGGAGCTTATTTGTGATCTCCGTAAGGGAGATTCCGTGGAGTTGACTCAGGTCTTAGGAAATGGCTTTGATATCTGCCAGATTTCGCCTCCGCAAGAGTATTCTGCGGTTTTTCTCTTGCCACCGGTTCTGGCATCAGGTATGTTTTCAATTTCATTTTTTTCTCTTCATTATTAGGAATAGATTGATCGGCGCGTAACTTGCAGAAAATTGTAAGGGAGGTAAAATATTTTACAACCACTGGTGAATCATTATAGAATGATTGAAAAATCTTTTAGAATGGTTGGTGAATCTTTATAGAATAGTTGGTGAATCATGATTGAATGGTTGACTAATCTTTTCAAACAGCTTCAGCATAGTTCTCCAACTATATTACTACCATGTCAAACTGTGGAAATCTCAGAAAAATTAAAATTATAGATAGATAGATAGAGAATTTGAGAACATCCATGAGACCAAAACAGTTTATATGCCTCCAAGAACAAAAGCATAGTCAAAGGAATGTGAATCTACCAAATAAGAGAAAACTTGTGCAGTTGAACTCTATTTTAAATCTTTACTATTGTTCAGTTTTTGAAGGTTCATTCTCTTACTGTAGATTTTGATCAGAGTTTTCCTATTTGTTCAACATTTTCTTCTTTAAATATAGTAGATATAGACACCCCTTGTAGGTTGTCCAGGCAGCTAGCTCAGATGTCATCATATGTGGAGCATTCCATTATATAGTGCCATTAAGTCTCTACTAGACCTAATATGTAAAAAGATGTATTCTTTCTTCTCACCTTTTTTAGATCTTACACCCATCTATCTCTCATCTAAGGATGGCATGATCTGTTCCTCGGTTAGGTTATGAACATAATTATTTTCCATTTTATTTCTGTTTCTATTTACGTTTTTGGTCATGCTCATAAATGAGGTTAAACTCTGTCATGTAGTATTGCTATAAAATGGTTGGGATAACTTTTTGTAACAAACAATGAATATTTATAGAATGATTGGTGAAATATTCGAATTCAACCCTAAGGTTTATTATTCAACTGTTTTTTCCTTTTGGAGATTTGTAGAGCTTTATTTGCATTTTATATTAAAGCTGTTTGTGAATTGTTTTTATTGAAAGTTTGCTATTTAGCGATTTAAATTGTTGAAATTTTTGTAAAAAAACTAACCAATTGGCAAAAACTTAGCCGAAGGCAATTTTTCCACTTCAAAGCATATGATTTATTATTCAATGCATCAATATTTTGGAGATTCATATATATATATATATATATATAAAAAATTTCCAATAGGAGAATCAAACTTTTGTAAAATTTAGTCAATGGGTAAAAAAGCCTAAGGCAAACTTTTCCGATTGGTACCATAGGATTAATTATTTAATACATACGAATATATATATATTATATATATATATATATATGATGATTAAACGCTTTTGACCGGAGCTATGAACTGGAGGGTGAGGCTCCAACCATACAAAGAGAGAGAAGAGAAGAAGAAGAAGAAAAGGGAGAAGGGTGGGCTGAAAACAACCAACCTGGAAGAAAGGAGGAGGAAGGAGAAAGAAGAAACAATATATATATATATATATATATATATATATTGATGATTAAACGCTTTTGACCGGAGCTATGAACTGGAGGGTGAGGCCCCAACCATACAAAGAGAAGAGAAGAGAAGAAGAAGAAGGGAGAAGGGTGGGCTGAAAACAACCAACTGGAAGAAGGGAGGAGGAAGGAGAAAGAAGAAACAATGTCGGCAAGAACTGACATCGGGAAGAACAAGAGAGAAGGGAAGAGACCAAAGAACGCCGAATGAACAACGCCACCAGAGGCAAAACCAAAAGATCAATGGTACTGAGTACCCGCACGGAGATTTGCTTCCCGAAGAAGAAGATTGAACGCGTCGCCAACACGATCTTTGAGCTCGTTCCGCTTGTTTCTATTGTGTTCTGCCTTTTCGCCTATTTAGGAGCAACTTTGTTGGACCCTAGACACGTGGAGGGCTTGCGCTCGTTTGGGGACCTACCTTTGGATTTTACCTTTGAAGTTGTGTTGATGAGGCACATGGAGGCTTCATTGGCTCTTCCCATGCTTAGACTTTTCAACGGCCGGTGCAACTTTCTTGGGCTTTGACCACGTGGAGAGCCTGCGCTTGTTTGGGAATATTTCTTTTAAGCATCATACCAAAAGTGCGCCGAAGAGACACGTGGAGGCTTCCGCTGGCCCTTTTTATACTTAGCCGATTTGGGTTTCCGCTTGTTTCTATTGTGTTCTTTTTCCGCCTATTTAGGAGCAACTTTGTTGGACCCTAGACATGTGGAGGGCTGCGCTCGTTTGGGGACTGCCTTTGGATTTTACCTTTGAAGTTGCATTGATGAGGCACGTGGAGGCTTCCGGCTCTTCCCATGCTTAGACTTTTCAACGGCCGGTGCAACTTTCTTGGGCTCTGACCATGTGCAATATTTCTTTTAAGCATCATACCAAAAGTGCGCCGAAGAGACATGTGGAGGATTCCGTTGGCCTTTTTATACTTAGCCGATTCGGGCCTTGAGTGAACAAAAACAACTTTGTTGGACCCTAGACACGTGGAGGGCTGTGCTCGTTTGGGACTGCCTTTGGATTTTACCTTTGAAGTTGCGCCGATGAGGCACGTGGAGGATTCCGCTGGCTCTTCCCATGCTTAGACTTTTCAACGGCCGATGCAACTTTCTCGGGCTCTGACCATGTGGAATCTTTCTTTTAAGCATCATACCAAAAGTGCGCCGAAGAGACACGTGGAGGCTTCCTGCTGGCCTTTTTTATACTTAGCCGATTCGGGCCTCGAGTGAACAAATAAGCGCTTCAACTTCGAGGAGGGACGAGTATCGGAAGACTTCGAGAGATGGTGGCGATCAATTTCAGCCGTCGTGGCCTCTTCCGGAAACTCGCAGTGCAGATAAACAAAGGGGAAGCCCAAAAACACCATAGTCGGAGGACGGGAGACCATATTGCCGAGCGAAGCCGAAGCTAACGACTAAAAAAGAAATGCTTGCACGGGGAGTTGTGCGTCATTTCTGCAGGGAAGCAAACCGCTTGAAAGATCCCTAAATGGGTCTCTCTTGTTTTCCAACAACTCTAGGTCAATAAAAAACACCAAATACTGATCTATGATAATTATGGCAATTACCCTAATGCAGATCTGGATTTATTTGAGAAAATGCGACTAGGGTTTAAGATAGATCTTAATGCAAATGACACCCAAAAGTTATATTTTCGATTTCAAATGATTACCCAAATATTTAGAAACTGAATCATGCAAAAACTGAATTTATTGCAGCCAAACAACCCAGAAATCAGATCTGAAGTCTGCTTAATATTCTGCCTGAAAACCCTCAAAATATACTTCAAAAATGATGAAAATACAGCGATTTGGTTTACCATATTATGGAGAATATTTGACAAATATTTTTGAGGGAAATACCTTTGAAATTGCTGCCACAACTGCCCACAATAGATTGATCCAACTGCTGCTCAAAAACCACTGAAAATACCTTCAAAACTCTTCACAAACACTGCTAAAATGAACCTGGAAATCTGATTAACAACACTGGAAATTTCTGAGTGAAATCCCCTCTCAATCCCTTGGGGTTTTCGTCCACAAGAGATGAAATCCACAAGGGTTTTCGTCCTTGGAATCTCTGATAAAAGCAAGAGCTCTTAACAATGCAAAATCTGATAATAAAAATCTGGAATGCCTCCTAAGCAAGTCGACTTGCTCATATAAAGGGAAAACAACCCACAAGCACCTCCAAACCCAGCCAATCACGTTCTTTCTTTCCCCTAGGCTGGTCGCACTTTTCCCCATGGGCCTAATGACACATTTCCCTATTTAGGACCCCCAAAAGCAAGTCGCACTTTTCCCCTTTTAATACAATTAATTTTTAATTGTATTTTGACATTGACTTTTCACTTTATTAATAAGCTTTATTATTTATTATATGTGCACTTATAATATTATTTTAAAAAACAATAGCACAATATAATAAAATAATAAAAGCTTAGTCACCCTAGAAACCTCCTTGGCCGTCGGGTAGACAAAAAGGGCCAAAGGTCTTCGTCCTAGCTCATTTGGAAAGAGGGGACATTACAGTCCTCCCTTCCCGAGTTGCTTGCCCACAAGCAACTGCAGTAATGCAGGTGTTGAAGAATAGACTCACCCTCCCAAGTGGCATCCTCCAAAGGTAAGTCTTTCCAACGAACTAGGTACTCCCGTATCACCTTGTTCCGCAATCTTCTCTCCCTCCAATCCAGAAGCTCCTCAGGAACCAAATCCAATCTTCCCTCATCATCCAAGGGTGGTAACTCTACTGAAGAAGTCGCATGCTGCCCCAATGCCTTCTTTAAGCAAGACACATGAAAAACATTGTGTATCTTACTTTCAGAAGGTAACTCCAACTCATATGCTACCTGTCCAACTCTCCTCACCACCTTGTATGGACCATAGAAACGAGGCTTAAGCTTCTCTGCTCCACTCTTCTTAAGAGTACTCTGTCTGTAAGGCTGGAGTCGTAAAAAGACCATATCTCCTACCTCAAATGATCGCTCAATCCTGTGCCTGTCTGCATACACCTTCTGCTGATTTTGGGCATGCTGCATATTATCCTTAAGGGTTTTAAGGATATCTTGGCTGTCCTGTAAGCACTCTCGAGCCTTAGGAGCTCTACTATCTCCAAACGCCATATCCACAAAGGATCTCGCGTCATAACCATACAAAGCTCGGAAAGGGGTCATACCGATGGACATATGGTACGTAGTATTGTAACAATACTCGCACAAATAAAGTTGCTTAACCCATGCCCTCTGCTGTCCTGAAACATAGTTGCGTAGGTACCCCTCAATCCACTTATTCACAATCTCCGTCTGCCCATCAGTCTGCGGATGATAGCTAGTGCTCGGAGTCAACTCAGTGCCTGCCAATCTAAAGAGTTCCTGCCAAAATGTGCTCATAAACCTGCTGTCCCGATCGCTGACAATATTCTTCGGGAGCCCATGCAACCTGAATATCTCCCTAAAAAATAAATCAGCCACCTGCGGTGCCTTAAAACTCGTGGGAATGGCAAAGAAATGCCCATACTTAGTCAACCTGTCAACTATTGCATAAATGCGATCATAGCCCTGCACAACTGGTAGTCCTGTAATGAAATCCATAGATATACTCTCCCACCTCTGTCTCTGAATAGGTAAGGGCTGTAATAAACTGCAGGGAAAGTATGCTCGGACTTGTTTTGCTTTGACAAGTCACACACTCTCGAATATACTGTAGAACATCCTCCTTGAGACCCTTCCAAGCGAATCTCTCTTTAACCTGCCCGTATGTCTTGAAATAACCTGGATGTCTTGCTAATGGTGCATCATGGAGTGTATGTAGAATCTTTCCCTTAAGCTTAGATTCAGGTACCAAATAAATTCTACCCTTATAATAAATCAAATTAGAAATTACAGTAGCGCTCATCCCGATTTTGCCATCCATGATCTCACATGCCAAGGTGTTCTTCGAATACCCGACCACCAATTAAGACTTCCAATCTACAGAAATCTCACTCACGAGAATATAGGACAGCAATACGAGGCCTCCTCGAAAGTACATTAGCTACAACATTCTTCTTCCCTTTGACATACTCGATGTCAAAATCATAAGCCTGGATCCTGCTGACCCACTTCTGCCTCTCATTGAGTTCTTTCTGCTCCAAGAAGTACCTTAAGCTGTTATGGTCGGTTCTCACTACGAACTTCCCTCCCACCAAATATTTGAACTTCGCCAATGCATGCATGATGGCGAGCATCTCTTTGTCATAGGTGGAATACAACCTCTCATTCTCCCTCAACTTCCTACTCTCGTAGGCAATGGGATGACAGTCCTGCATCAAAACTGCACCAATACCTGAGCCCGAAGCATCACACTCTAAAATGAACGGCTTAGAGAAATCCGGAAGAGCAAGGACTGGACATGTGCTCATCACCACCTTGAGCTTATCAAATATCATCTGTGCCTCATCTGTCCATCTGAATGCCCCCTTCCGTGTGAGATCTGTCAATGGCGCAACAATATCTGAATAACCTCTCACAAATCTCCGGTAATATCCACATAGCCCTAGGAATCCCCACAACTCTGATATGTTCCTAGGTGAAGGCCAATCTGCATAGCTTGTATCTTTTCCTGATGGACCTTGACCCCATTGGCCCCAATGACATGCCCAAGATACAATATCTCAGTAAGTCCAAACTCGCATTTGGACATCTTAGCAAATAGAGATTGAACCTCCATAATGCCAAGTACCTCATCTAAGTGCCTCAAGCGATCCTCCCATGTCCTGCTATAGATCGAGATATCATCAAAGAAAACTAGCACGAACTTTCTCAACTGCTTGTTGAAGAGATGGTTCATGCATGACTGGAAAGTGGCAGGTGCATTAGTGAGACCAAATGGCATCACTAAGAACTCATAATGCCCGTAGTGACATCTGAATGTTGTCTTGAGGATGTCCTCTTGAACACGAATCTGATGGTACCCTGATCGAAGATCAATCTTCGAAAAGTAAATGGCCCCATGCAATTCATCCAAAAGCTCATCAATACGAGGGATGGGATACCTGTTCTTGATTGTCTTCTTGTTGAGGGCCCGGTAGTCAATACACATCCTCATCGTCCCGTCCTTCTTCACCAACACCACCGAAGAAGCAAATGGGCTAGAACTAGGACGGATATGCCCCATATCAAGAAGCTCCCTGATGGTCCTCTCTATCTCATCCTTAAATTTCTTAGGATGACGATAGGGTGTAGTGATCACTGGCTTGGCACCCTCCTCCAACTCTATAACATGCTCAAACCCTCTGTCTGGCGGTCTTCCTGGAGGAATGTCACCAAAAACCTGCCCATGTTTATCCACTATGGTCTGAATATCTGTATGCCACTGCTGCCCATCATCTGAAGAAGATTTGGATGAAATGAAACATTGGGCTGCCCATGCAACCTCTCCATGTCTGATGATAGACTCCATCCGATGTGCTGAAACAACTCTAGGACCACCATCTGAAAGGGCTCGTAGCACAATCTTCTTTCCATCTGCCATAAATTCCAACTCCATCCGTCTGAAATCCTGCACATATCTCCCAAGAGACTGTAGCCACTGAATACCTAAAACTGCATCTATCTCCCCAAGTCCAACTATGTAGAAGTCATCTGTCAATGTGTAGTCTCCTATCTGGATACTAAGCTGTGAAACCCGTCTAGTGCAGCTCAGAGCAAAGCCATCTGCCACTCGTACACTGAACCCCTCAAATTCTTCAACCTGCAGTCCCCGCTTCATCACAAACCCCTCATCAAGGAAATTGTGTGTAGCGCCACTATCAATCAAGCAAACAACTCGTTGGCCCTTAAGTACTCCTTTCAAACGAAAGGGGTGGTACCTAGGGACTCCAGAAAGTGAAGCAATAGTACCTGAGCCTGATGTATCTCCCTCTCCAAGCTCTACCTGGGGCTGCTCCTCATGTGCGCTGTGATCATCATCACTGTCCTCTGTATCTGCATCTGACTGCCTCCACATCTGAAAATGACCTCAATAAGATGCACCTTGCCTTTCCCAAGGCAGTTGTGTCCAGGCTCCCAGTGGTCCTTGCAATGAAAACAAAGTTTCTTCCTCCTCAACTCATTCCGAGTCTCCTGATCCATCCTAGGAGGGGGAACACTCTTCTGCTGATTAGTGGAACGTTGAAACGGTTTGGAGCTCGTGAAGGGCTTCTTACTAGGCTGGTAAGAAGTGGGAGATGTCTCCAAATCTAATGTTGTCTGAATAGCATCGTGTAATGTCCTAGGCCTAAGGGCCTTGACCAATCCTCTTAACCTGTCATGCAGACCCTCAATGAAAAGCATCACCACACGTCTCTCGGGCATCTCTGGCACCATCACTGCAATCCGCTGAAATTCGTTGATGTAAGAATCAACGGGCCCACTCTGTCGTAGTTGTGCCAAATCCCTGTAATAAAGTTCCACATCTTTGCGATCAAATCTGGCAATCAATTTCTCACTAAACTCCCTATATGACCGCAGTAGGTCATGTCTCTGTGTGATAAGCCCATGGTGCCACCAATCGTATGCCACTCCCTCCAGGTGTAGAGTAGCAAACTGAATAGCCTCCTGTTCCTGCATAGGTTTGAGAGTGAGGTATGTATCAAGCTTGTGAATCCATGCCCTAGCACTAATCTTTCCACTGCCATCAAAAGTGGAAAGGGTCACCTTGCTGGTAACCTACTTCAATTCTCTGTTCTGCTTTGGGCCCTAGGTCTCTGCGCTTGTCTAGCTCTCAAGCTTTCTCTCTTTTGAATACAATACTGGTGAAGGGGAAAGGCATTCCGTACCTCCTCTGGTAATGCTCTCCACTCATCATGAGCTACCATCACATTATCCTGAAAGACTGTGTCCTCAAGTGGGTCCTCAACTAATGGTGGCTCCTCCCTCTGTAGGAATCTAGGCTGCATAGGTCTATCCGCAGTCCTCGTGGATCTCCTCTCCTCCGTATGTCTCCTATCACGTGGAGGGGAACCTCTTACGCTACCCACCTCTGTAGGTGCCCTGTTGTGCCTTCCGTGGCTGCTGGCTACGGATGCAGATCTTTCCCTTCTGTCATGCCTATTTCTTGTCCTATCCATAGTCATACTCTCCATCATCTGTCTCATGTTCTGTATCATTTCCTGATGGGAGTCGATCATACCTCTGAAAAGAAGATCTGGGTCAACTCGCTCTTGCCGTGGAGTGTGTGATCCCTCTCTCCTGGCCATGATTTCAGTACTATTCTCTGTATCCAAATCAGCTAGAATGCGAGCCTGCCTCCTTGTATGATACCTGTGTGGCCCAACTTCTCTAGGCTGCATCAAACAACCCTCCAGGTGGGAGGATCGTTGCTCTGATACCACTGAAAGATCCCTAAATGGGTCTCTCTTGTTTTCCAACAACTCTAGGTCAATAAAAACACCAAATACTGATCTATGATAATTATGGCAATTACCCTAATGCAGATCTGGATTTATTTGAGAAAATGCGACTAGGGTTTAAGATAGATCTTAATGCAAATGACACCCAAAAGTTATATTTTCGATTTCAAATGATTACCCAAATATTTAGAAACTGAATCATGCAAAAACTGAATTTATTGCAGCCAAACAACCCAGAAATCAGATCTGAAGTCTGCTTAATATTCTGCCTGAAAACCCTCAAAATATACTTCAGAAAATGATGAAAATACAGCGATTTGGTTTACCATATTATGGAGAATATTTGACAAATATTTTTGAGGGAAATACCTCTGAAATTGCTGCCACAACTGCCCACAATAGATCGATCCAACTGCTGCTCAAAAACCACTGAAAATACCTTCAAAAACTCTTCACAAACACTGCTGAAATGAACCTGGAAATCTGATTAACAACGCTGGAAATTTCTGAGTGAAATCCCCTCTCAATCCCTTGGGGTTTTCGTCCACAAGAGATGAAATCCACAAGGGTTTTCGTCCTTGGAATCTCTGATAAAAGCAAGAGCTCTTAACAATGCAAAAATCTGATAATATAAATCTGGAATGCCTCCTAAGCAAGTCGACTTGCTCTTATAAAGGGAAAACAGCCCATAAACACCTCCACACTCAGCCAATCACGTTCTTTCTTTCCCCTAGGCTGGTCGCACTTTTCCCCATGGGCCTAATGACACATTTCCCTATTTAGGACCCCCAAAAGCAAGTCGCACTTTTCCCCTTTTAATACAATTAATTTTTAATTGTATTTTGACATTGACTTTTCACTTTATTAATAAGCTTTATTATTTATTATATGTGCACTTATAATATTATTTTTAAAAACAATAGCACAATATAATAAAATAATAAAAGTTTAGTCACCCTAGAAACCTCCCTTGGCCGTCGGGTAGACAAAAAGGGCCAAAGGTCTTCGTCCTAGCTCATTCGGAAAGAGGGGACATTACACCGCTCGTGTGAAATGATAGAAGGGAGCCCTCGCCACACCTTTGCGTCACTAGAAATTTTAATGGCTGCAGGATAATCAATCGCTTGGTTGGCAAGAAGATCCGCGACATTATTAGCTTCTCGAAAAACATGTGTGATGTGCCAACTGCTAAGTTTCCCGAGCCAATAGAGGATGTTGGAAATGAATGGGTTGAGTTTCCAAGAGGGGGCCGACCCTTTAGCAATGGCCTGTATGATGATTTGGGAGTCCCCTTCGATGAAAAGTGAGTCACAACCAGAGTGGATGGCTAGTTTAACACCTTCCAGGAGCGCTTGAGCTTCGGCCATATTGCATCGTCTGATCCCAAGAGAGGAAAGAGGCAATGAAATAAGGAAACCTTTATCGCTTTTGAGGATGCAACCAACACCTGATTTACTAGGGTTACCCCTGGAGGCCCCATCGAAATTCAATTTCCAAGAGCCCAAAGGGGGAGGCTGCCATTTAACACTCCTTTTCAGAAATTTCTCCACTTGGGAAAGGCCACGTTTGACGATGGAACCGAGGTGAGGGATTTTAATGAGGGGCCAAGATTTCTTGATGACAACATCACACGAGGAGAAAAGAGGATTATTATGGCTATTTTTACTAACTTTTTTAGAGATGGCCGCTTCTAATTTGACAAGAAAAACCGGCAATTCAGAAGACTGCTCATGGAAAAGATGCAAGTTACGCTCCCACCAAATGTGCCAAATTAGGAAGAAAGGAGCTATGGCCCAAATAGAACTGAGGGAGCTCTCTTGTCCCATCTTGGGCCAAGAAAGGAGAGTATCAATGATATTGTTACACGGAGCCCAAGCTAAATTAAGCTTAGCTAAAAGCCAGTTCTAGCTCTCGGAAGCAAAAGTGCAGAAAAAGAGAAGATGATCAATATCCTCCTCAGCTTCCCCACAAAGAACACATTTAGAAGGACTGGCAAATCCCCAAGATCTTTTGCGCAACTAAGTGAGGATTTTCCTTTTAAGAACAAGCCAACCGAACAATGCTACTTTGGGTAAGATGGAGGGATTCTAACAGCCGTAGGAACAAGGAGTACCTTTACCAGACATGGAAATAAGCTTTGCATAACCTGCTTTCATAGAATAGGAACCCGTAGAAGCACCAAGCCAAATTAAATGATCCTTGCTATCTTTAAAGGAAGTAGTTCTGGACAAAAGAGCCTCCATGAAAGAGGATGTCTCGAGAGGGGAAGCGCTAAGGGTGGCGATATCCTTCCAAAGCCAAGACGACGAGCCATCATGATGTCTGTGACCATAATCAGCAACAGAGTTGCTCCAAGAGGCCCTAGAAACATTCATAATTCTATTGAGATTGGGAATAAGATTCAAAGGCAGATGTCCATTCCAACTATCCTCCCAAAAATCAGTCAACCTACCATTGTTGACCTGCCAGAAACCGAGTCTGCGATCAGAAATCTGCAGTTGCAAATGAAGTTCCAAATGTGGGACCCTTTGGGGAGTTCAGTACTAGAGAGCAAAAGTTCAGGATGGCCAACCTCTAGATATTTATGGGAGAGCACTTGAAAAACCAACCTCTTGGCATCCGATAAAAAGTTCCAAACAAGTTTTGCACCTAGAGCAGAGTTTTGAAGAGCGAGGTCCATTATTCCCAAACCGCCTAAGGATTTGGGAAGTTTGACAGTTTCCCAATTGACCAAGTGAAATTTTCTATCTTCGTTGTTCCCCTGCCACAAAAAGGATCGGACGATCTTTTCAAATTTTTTCGGATCAACAAAACCAAGAGCATGTAGATTGGGAGAGCTAGGAGGACAAAATTGATTAGAAGAGCTCTGCCAGCCAGAGACAACCATTTTCCTTTCCAAGAATGCAATCTCGACGAGAGAGAATTGAGGAGATCATCCCAGAGATTAGCCTTACCTTTACCATAAAAAAGCGGAATACCCAGATATTTTTGAGGAAGGGCACCCGCTGCAAAACTCAGAGTTTCCTTGATTCTGCTGCTGCAAACGAGGAGAGACATTGAAAAAGAAGATAACAAATTTATGAAAGTTGATTACTTGACCAATCATGCGGCGAATAAGAATTCAGAATATAGGACAGTGCGAGCTTCCTGGGATAGAAGCTTGGCCGAAAAGAAAGGTGTCATCCGCATGAAATGGCAGTGCGAAAGGAGGCGGATTGGTGGTGATGGAGATACCTGTAAGGGAGCCATCACTAATCACCGATTTGATACCACGACTCAAAGCTTCAGCGATAAGGAGAAAGAGAAACAAAGAAAGAGGGTCCCCTTGCCTTAAACCCTTGCAGCTACTAAAGAAACCTTCCGCTAAACCATTAACCAGAATGGAGAAGCTCGGAGAAGAAATGTAGTTGAAGACCCAATTGCAGAAATGGATACTGAAACCCATAGCTTGAAGAGATTTAAGAAGGAACCTCCAATTGATGTGATCATAGGCTTTACTAAAGTCCAATTTAATCATCATGCCTGAGCACGAGGAAGAGTGAAGAGTATGAATTAACTCATGCGAGATGATGATACCATCCGCGATGGATCTCCCAGGAATGAACCCACTCTGTTCATGTGCAACAAGTTTATGAAGAAGGGGGCTCATTCTGGAAGCTATGGCTTTTGAAATAATTTTATACGAAGTGTTGCACAAGGATATGGGCCGAAAGTCATCCAATTTCTCAGCCGGAGACTTTTTAGGAAACATGCAAATTAAGGTGTGATTCAAGGCTCCAAGGATCTTACTAGAGCGACGAGATTCCTCCACGGCGAGCCAGACGTTGTCTCTAATGATATCCCAAAAATCTTGGAAAAAGGAAGCAGGAAAGCCATCCGGACTGGGGGCTTTGTCCCTTTGCATAGAGAAAACAATCAATCGAACCTCCTCCTTGGAAAAGGGGAAAGGAGCTTATCATTGTCATCGGCATCAATCAACTTTGGAATCTACGCTAAGAATGGAAGCTGAGCATCCAAAGAGGAGACACTGTCACCATTCAAAAGTTTTGGAAGTGAGACACAAACTCAACTTTAATCTAGGATTGGGAGGAAATCAATGAATTGTCCTCCAACATCAGGGAGGAGATGTAGTTAACATTTCTTCTGGCTTTAACCGAGGCATGGAAGAATTTAGTGTTTTTGTCCCCATCAGCCAACCAGACTTCATGCGACTTTTGTCTCCAAAAGGTTTCTTCTTTTAAAAGGAGGTCACCCAGTTTGCTAAGCAGAGATTTTTCTTTGAGAAAGTCATCCTGATGCATACCGAATCTAAAAACTGATTCATTGAGGGTTTGGATTTCATTCTCAACTCTTAATTTTTCTTGAAAAATGTTTTTGAAGTTGGAGGAGTTCCATTCGGTCAGATGAGCTTTGAGCAAAGAAAGTTTTTAGACAAGATAAACATCCATGTCCCTGACACCATTGAGGAAGCCCACCAAGTTTTAATAAGAGACCGGAGGGAGGGATCTTGCATCCACATGGCCTTGAATTTGAAGGGGAACAGCGAGGCGGAAGGTCGAAAGAGATGTTGAGAGATAAAGGAAAGTGATCAGAACCGGAAAGAGGATTGACAAAACATTTGAGAAGGAAATTATGTTGAAGCCATTCTTCAGAAATAAAAAATCTGTCAAGTCGAACAGCCATAGAGCTAAACCCAAGGCGCTGATTGTTCCAAGTGAACCAGCCCGAGCAGGGTTCCACATCAACTAACTTAGCAGAATCCACGAAGGTGATGAAGTCAGCCTGAGAGCGTGGCTGCCACTGAATACCTCCCGTTTGTCTTTGTCCAAAAGAGTGGCATTGAAATCCCCTGCAACAATGATCTTAGAGTCCGGGCGAGTCAAGCACATCCTGAATTTTAGACCAAGTTTCCCGTTTTTTGATGGGATTATTTGGTCCATACACGTTGCAGAGAAAAAAAGATTCATCCGAATGCTTCAGGCAAACCTTGCACCAAAGAAAGTTAGGATTGTCAGAGAGAAGCTCAACACCGCAGCTACTGGTCTTCCATAGAACACCTAAACCGCCTGAGGCACCAACAGAATCAACAAAGTAACCTTCCCAACCTTTCCATTTGCGAAACCAGCCATTCATACAATCCACTTTTGACATTTTTGTTTCTTGAATCATACAAATAGAAGCGTCCAAATCTGCAACATAGCGTCTGAGAAGATGCTTTGTTTGTTAGGGGTGTTGAGTCCCCTAACGTTCCACGAGAATAAAATCATCTTTTCTTCAGAGAGGACGCACCTCTCCTACTTGAAGATGGGAAAAAAGAGCGAAGTTGCAGTTGTCGGCCGGCAACGACCTCCTTAAGGGATTGAGAGTCTTTGGAGGGATGTCCTGGAGGAGCTTTCGGGCCCAAGTCAATATTGAGAATGGCTGGAGTCGGAAGAATGGGGCTCTGCCTATCGGTTTCAATGGGGAATAACTCAGTTTCCTCTTCCGAACATTGCAAGACTCCCCAGGAACACCTTCTTTGGAGGAAATCATATCCTCCTTCTCATTGACCCACTTTTCCAGAGAAACCGCATCCGCACCAAGCCCCAAAGCGATGCCCTCATGGAATAAGGAAAGAATACGAGTAGAGTCTTGAACCACTGACACTTGTTTCTTTGACCAGAGAGATGGTGCTTGGGTCGAGATCCAAAGGTTTCAAATCAAGTGCTTTACCAGAGGAGGCCTGTTCAGTAGAAGAGACCTTTACGGGGGGCCGGGGGTCGGAGACCTGCGAGAACTGCAGGCTGGACAAGCTTTTTTTTCCAGACAGCCGCACTAGAAGCGGAGGGGTTTTTACACGCTTTCTGGTAATGACCCATTGTTTTGCAGCGGAAGCAATAGTTAGAGACTACCTCGTAGTCCACTTTCTGTACCCATTCCCCACAGGGGGAAGAGATAACAATAAACTCTTGAAGTTTCTTAGAAGAATCGACAGAAATATAGATCCTGGCAAAGGAAGAGAGAGTGCCTTCTAGAGTAACCGGATCTATGTGAATAACACGACCCAGGCTAGAGCAAATTTTAGTAAGGGTATTCGGAGACCAAAACTCGCTAGGGAGAGAGTACAACCGAATCCATACATGGATGCCTTCCATATCAACTTGTTCTGGATCGAAGTGGGCGGACCACTCACGCAAGTGAATCCCAGATTCTGCGAAGAGGAAGTCTTTCCTTGCCAAAGAATCGTCCCTTTGCGCTTCACTCCGAGAAAATCACCAAGAAGAAACCTTTATCCAAGAACCGAATACGAAGACCACTTCCCCATTGGATGTCGCACCAGCTATGAATGCCCTCAATCGTCAGGACGACCCACAAATTTGGCTATTATAGCTCTTTTACCAAGAAGGGAAATCTGAGAAGCATGGTCAACCGAGTCTTCTAGAGAAACAGAAACAAACTCCGACTGAACAGGGTTGGTTTGGACCGAGGTGCTTCCATTTCTTCCTTCGAGATCTCTAGCCGAGTCAACGGTTCTGGGTCCCAGACGTTTCTGAAGAGCTTGCGACAGTCCATGGCCCACAAAAGATTTCTTCACACCCACCGAGTCACAGACAAAAACGGACAAATGGTCGTTGCAACGTTTGAAATTTGAAAAAAACGACCGTTCTGAACCAATACCCTGTTGCCTTCCATCCATCACACCCGACTTTTTCTAATACATATGAATATTATAATAACTTTATTTATATTTTGTATGAAAACCTTTGGTGATTTTTGTTTTGAAATTGTGTGAAAAATAGTCAATTGGCAAAAAAAACCTATAATACTACCCTTGTGAATTATTTTAGGGGAGTGGTGTGTTCTCCATCAATGCAAATTTGTTAAAATTTCATGTGAGACATGCCGGTAAGTAAAATCAAAAGAATCTAATGAAAGTAACTGTCTCACCAATGACCATGGGTTGGTCTTTTGGTGTGATTTTGCACATGCAACTAAAATGATTCGTGTTTTTGTCAATTTTAGTTAACGAATATTTTGGAATGTCTTTTAGCAGCTGAAATTTTTGTGTGTGATGTGATGTTGAATTTCAAACTTATTGTCATTTGTTATAAATTTTATTTACCTATTTTCCTTGGTTAAGCTTCGGTGAACTGTAGTATTATATATGGGGGTCTCTTTAACTTAAGTATAGGGGATGCTCTGAGTGCATTCTTGTGTGAAGTAAGCTATGTTTTTAACATTTAAACTTGGATAGGCCCAAATCTCTCACATGAAATGTTTGGCTGCAACATGTAGGCCAAATTACAACCAAACTTTCAAAGAGCATTTTGTAAGAAAAGGTGGTAAGCATCACGGTTGCATTGCTTTCCCCACAATAGAGAAGTGAAGGAGTGTATGTTTATATTTATGATCTGATACTATTGAATTGATCTAAAATACTGTGATACCATCGAATTTATTCATACTAAAATTTTAAACTGAAACAGAAACAAAAACTTGACAAAAGCTGAACTGCAATCTAAAATTTGTATTTTATTATTTTAAGATTGAAATATGTATCTTTGCAAAGGATCCACACGAGAAATCTATAGCAAAAATGGAACTCTATTGTACTTAAAAACTGCAATATCAGTCAGTACATAGCATAAGTAACTCCTATGAGAAGTTATTGACATCAGCTGAGTCCCGAAATCTATAAGGCAGTATAGATGCTACTCTTGGACAGGGATGATTCATTAGTAGGCTGGTTATGCCAATCTTTCATTTATCAACATAGACGCTACTTTACATGTGACTGGATCCACTTAAGTTTTCTGTTGTAAATTAAGTACCACGCTTAAAAATCAGCCCAACGAATTGAAGTGCTTGCATAAGTACAGCAGGAAAAATGAACAGATTGGGCAAGAAATAAGTGAAATCACAATGTAAGCATGAATAACACGAGATATACCTTGGAGCAACCCACTAGGGGTAAAACTGTAAGCAACTCGGGGCTTTACCTCCATATATCAACCGAATCAGAAAAATTACAAGCCAAAATTCTTTATGGAGCCACCAAAATTGCTGTGGGAGTATGAGCACCTCTGCAGTGCTGCTTCTTGTTTGCTCTGCTCTGCAAGTTGCTTGAACAACCTCAATACATCTCCTATGCTCAGCTGGAATGCTTACTGCAATTCCAAATGCCGTTACATGAGCCCAGTGGGCACATTTATGCATATATTAGACTATCATACTGACACAGAAGATCTGAAATGCCATTTCATTGCAACTGTCAGAATGTGGACTGACATAGCTGCCATTGTAGGTTGTTGGTCTTCCTGTACAATTGTTTTTGGCGAATTCATCATCGTACAAATGGGTTAGATGAACTTGTCAGTGTATGAATGTGTCAGATAAATTTGGCAGTGTACAAATGTGTCATTGATGACTGCTTGTGTTTCCAAAATGCAGGGCAGGGGGTCTGAGGATCTGAACCATCCTCAGAACTTCTATACCATCCTTGTTTCATTATTTTTTTCCCACCATGTTGTGTCTTCTGCGTGTTTATCCTCATCTCTTACTCTTTGAGTGAGTTGAATTTGTTTTGTGTTTAAGTGTCAATTGATTGGTAATAAATTCAAGTGATAAAATCAATACAAGCGATTCAATTGTTACAACTGATTCATTTGGATCCAAGAAAGTTAGTCCGAACAGTCTACCTTGTAAAATAGATTATCCAATTTTTCCAAACCATGCTACTAAATTAACCCAAAAGCTTTCTAACCTGTGGGCATTGCCCTTTGTAATTGTTTCAATGGTGAATAGAGTCTCTTCCAAAGCAGTAGAAGGAAACATAGAAAGATTTCGTTCTTTTTATAAACTTTTCCAAGATATATTTCAGCATCCCTTTGGTCCTGTTTTTATCTATGTTCCACCAAGTTTCCGGGACGGGGACGGGGGGACGCGTTTCCGGGACGGTTTTTTAGGCCTTTTTTTTAGGGGACGGCTATTAAAAAATAAGGGAAAATTTAAAAAATATAGGAAATTTCAAATATTCATATGATAACATTGCTAAAGCATTCATCACACACATTATAGAACCTTAATAAATAAAATTAGAGTTGAATTGAGATTTCACATAAGATTTAACCTTAAAAATATTGGAAATTTGAAATTTCAAATATTCATATGAATAATGATAAGTATAACTGTAACACATTGATAAACTTAATAAAGCATTCATCACACACATCATAAAACTTTAATACATAAAACTGGAGCTGAATTGAGATTGCACATAAGATTCAAGTTTCAATTACAATGAAATGCCCAAGGGCAACAAAATGTCTGAAACATAGAAAATCAAAATGAAAATATATAGCTGCCCCTAATCAAACTCTGCTAAAGTGGCATCAAAATCAGACTCTGAGTCTGAGTCACTGGAACTATGAGGGGCTGCCTCATCCAATGGAACCCCAACCAATCCCACCTGTGCATCCTCCTCATCAATCTGTGAAGCATCTTCGGGATCAACATCCCAACGTGTGGCTGGAGTCTGACGATACTCAGGAGTCTGTCGATCTTGAAGTCTCAAGGCACTATGCACGGCTACTAACTTCTCTGCTCGTCGAGAGGTAAGATGGTTCCTCTTAACTGTGTGGATGAGGCCATATGTGGACCAATTCCTCTCTGCAGCAGAGGAACTAACAACCTGTGAAAGGAGGCGAGTGGCAAGAATCCTCAAGTTTGGTGCATCCTTGCCATGCCATGTCCACCATCCAATAGGGTCTAGTTGAGCTAATGTAGCTCTATCTGTCCTCGCCTCTGGCTTGCTAAATGTTGGTCCATGGAGATTGACAAAGGATAGCCATTGGGTCCGCAATAAAGTGGACTCCTCATCAGTGTACATCTTTCGAAAGGCCTTCATGAGCCCTTCTTTCACCTCTTCATCATTAGATGGAGGCACTCTCCCAGGTCGTCTTGCATACCATTTGGGATTTAGAGCATAGGCTGCCATATGAAGCGGGGTGTTCATTGTGTTCCACCGCCGTGTCACAATGGGCCTAATATGCTCCTCATAAAATCCCAAAGTAGGATCCCTGCTATGAATGGCTTGCTTCATCTGTCCAAGCATGCTATCAAATGTCTCATAAATCTCTCCAAGACTAGGAGAGTCTGTATCAACATATCTTATGACCCCCACTACAGGTGAGATGAAGGAGCAAACATATCTGCAAACAATTTACAAAAAAATTAGAAAACATTAAGATTCAAGAATGAAAAACTAAACTAATTTACAAGTTATAAACATGGATAAAAATATTTAAAAATTAAAAACTAAACTTACATATATAAAATCAGCAATAGCTTACCTTGACTGTGGTCCACCAATCATCGTCGAGGATCTTTTGTTTCACACCTTTTCCTTCAGAAGTGTTTGCCTCTGGCCATCTACCCCACTCCTGATTAACCATCATTAATTGCAAAGCCTCCTGCACCTCAAGCATCCTCTCTAACAAAATGAAATAGCTCGCATATCTAGTGTCCACGGGCTTGAGGAATTCCTTCCTCGAAAAAGACCTGAATAGAGCAAGTGAGGTGTGATGGTTGCAAATGAACATCTGTATGTGTCTAGCCTCTGCCACCACTGCCTTCACCCAATCTATCTTTCCAATGTCTTTCAATGCATTGTTCAACGCATGAACACAACATGGAGTCCAGAAAATGTGCTTGTAAGCACCCTCAACCATCATGCCAGCTAACTTACATACGCGGGCTGAATCAGTCACTACTTGTACAACATGAGAGGGCCCAATCTCCTCTATAACATCCTTCAAAATTTGAAATTGGAAGGTTGCATCCTTCCTCTTCCCTGTACAATCAATAGCTCTAAGAAAATAAGAGCCAACAGGACATGTGACAATGATATTGATGAGTGGCTGATGTTTAATATCGGTCCACCCATCCATGATGATAGAGCAACCCACCCGTATCCAAGTTTGCCTCATCTCCTCCATCACCACACTCACCTTAGAATATTCTTTATCAAGGAGGCTAGTTCGTAGTTTGTGTTCTCCAGGAGGGACATATGAGGAACCAACAACAATTACATCTTTGAACATTTGTTTGAAGAAAGGGGAGCGTGACACATGAAATGGTATAGCATTGGCAAAGAAGAATTTGGCAATAGAAGAGTCAGCTACTTCCCTTGATTGCACATTAAACATACCCGTAACAGTAGAAGTCTTTCTCTTTCCCTTGGCATAATCCCCTCCTCTTTGACTTTCAACATCCACACATTGGATAGGCACTTGTGTAGTCTCCAATGGCATCCCTTTTTTCATTGTCTCACCCTCCATGTGCAACCTAGTCACCTCGGTCTTCTCCGCTAATGATATTCTTTCACAACCTTTTACCCCTTGTCCAGTTATGCCCAAAAGATGTGAATAAACCCGCGTGTAGCTGCCCCTAAATTCTTTGTTGCACATATGGCATAACCACACTCTACTCCCCCCTGAATTTTTTTTTTTCTTTGTCAATGGCTGTTACAAATTGTGAAAGAGGCTTTTTAGCATTGAATGGCCCCTTTGCATAGATTTTGAGGAGTTGTGAAGGGCAATCAAACGGATTATTTGAACCCATTGTTGGTGCAACACTCTCACTCCCTGAAGAAACCCTAGTTTTGGCTCTACCTCTATGTTGCATTGCCATTTGAATCTCTTCACCCTCACTACCCTCACTGCTGCTCATTGTTTTGTATTGGAAATGCAACAACCCTGCAACTGCAAGTGAAAACAAAATACAAAAAAAAAACTTGCTAAGTTTGTGAAGCTTGAAACTATGATAAAAAAAAATGAAACAATGAAGAAATAGTTTGTGCAAATTTGTAAAATGAACAAAGGATCATAAACATACCTCTAATGGAGTAGAATATTGCTCTCTTGCCTTCTTCTCACTGCTGCTCTCTATTCTTCTCTATGCTCTTTTCTTTCTTTGTCTTCTCCTTCACAAAATTAAAAATGAGTCAAATGAGTTTCTTTTTTTTGTTTTGATGTTTGTTTTAGGTTTAGGGCACTTAGAAATGCAAGTGGGGGTCCTTGTGGGCCCCCACATTGCTTTACTTTTATTTAAAAGTCTGTTTTAAAAAAAAAATAAATATTTTTTTAGGCTGAAATGCGCAGGGACGGCAGGGCGTCCCCGGTACGGTCGAGGGACTTCTAGAAGTCCCCTAACCGTGTCGGGGACACCCAGTAGTCGCCCCTTGTTTAAGTTTTGACGTCCCCGGGATGTTTCGCATTTTTCGAAGAGTTTGGGGACGGGAAGGGGACGTTTCTACCCGTCCCCGAGGTTCTGAAATGTCCCGATGCGGGACGAGCTGAAAAACATAGGGGACGCGTCCCCGTGGGACATAGGTTTTTATCCCTTGAAGTTAGTAGATATCCAAGTAAAGTAACTACTTCCTTTTTTGTTGCATCTATTTTTTTAATTGTGCTATCTCCTTGATAGTGCAACTAAGTAGAGATCCCAAAAATTTCAACTACGTCCTTTTTATTGCATCTTATTTTTATGGTCCTCTCCCTTTGATAGTGCAAATCGAGAAGTGTGAGTTGAAATCAACAACTTTCTTCTAAGATTGATCTCTTTGGCTCGAGAGAAAAGATATCTAAGTTCCAAAATTTTACCCCATATCCATTATGGAGAGACCCATGATGGAAACCAAGACCATCCCAATAAAGTCCATATGAAATCCGTTTACATTTAAAGATTTAAAGACAAATTTTGGTTATAATAAGTTCAATTTCATATTACTATAGCCAACATATGACTTAGACACGTGATCGATACAGGTCTTCTAGCCATAAGAAGTATAAGGGTGAAGGATGTGCCTGAAGTGAAATCACTTGGCAGCGGCATATTCTCATTGTTGTGTTAATTTAGGCTACACAAAGGTAGTGCACAAGCCTCCTCATGCATGTGAGATAGCAAACCACAAACACACCTCACTTGCATTTTTCACTCAAGCGTGAGCTTGAGAGTCTTGCGAATAAATGAATAAGACTTCCCCTTTTATAATTGTTTTATATGGTTATGTGGTTGTAACCACTAACTAATTTTGTAAAATCTTTGCATAATAAATACCACCGACACACAACCTATTTGTATAGTGTGTATTCCGGTTTTCTTTTCAATCATTCTTGACACATTTATTCGGTTTATTCTTTCTCTCCGCAAATTCTAATAGTGGTATCAGAGCGAAGGGAGTAGAGGTCATTTGGAAGAGCAAACAAAGAGAAACCTGAAAATCGTGGCCGACCCGACTTCGTAGAATAAAGAAGAAAATCGCGGCCGACCTAATAAAGAAGAAAAATCGTGGCCGACCTAGGAGGGGCAGAAAACGCGAATAAAATCAGCGAACTGTAGAAATTGCGACAAAGGGCATCTAGGGCAGAAAATAAAAACGTGAATAAGGTAGTACAAATATATACATATATATATAAATCGTGGGTAAAATCTCTGTCTCAGTCATAATTATTTTTTTATGGAACTTCCCGTAGAAAAATATTCCGGTTTAAATTTTCATACTTGGAAGGTGAAAATTCAAATGCAACTCATGCATAAAAATTTGTGGGGCATTGTTAACGGGAAAGAGCCAAGCACCCACAGATCCTACGAAGTTCCTGGACTGGAGTACGCGAGATGATAGAGCAAAGGCTATTATTGGTCTCGCACTTTCGGATTCAGAGTTACACCATGTTGACTTGGAAAAATCCTCCAAAGAAATATGGGAAACTTTGAATAAATTGTTTGGTGCGAAAGCAGTAAACGCAAAGTTTTCGCTTAAACTGCAGTTGTTTAGTTTCAAAATGGAAGAAGGCATATCTATGTCAAGTCATATTAACAATCTTCGATCTCTTATTAGACAACTTGCAGATGTCCAGACCACGATCGATGACGAGGATGCGAAGGCTATTCTATTAAATAGTTTGCCTTCGAAATATAATAATATTGTTTTTACCCTCAGTCAAATGTCTAAGCAGTCCTTGGATGATACTATTGCAACACTTCTTGCAGATGAACGCAGAACACTTGCTGAAGATGAGGGTACTTCTCATCAGGAAAGTGCCTTCTATTCCCATAAAAGGTCACATAAAGATAGAAAAGAGCATAAGGACAAAAAGAACATAGAGTGTTATTACTGCAAAAGAATGGGTCATACAACATGGGATTGCCGTGTTCGTGCTAATGATGTTCTCAAAGGAAAGCTCAAGTCTCACGAAGTTCATGTAGCCCACATGGAAGATCCACCTGATGATGAAGGTGGAGAAGATTCTGATCAGGAATATGTCCTTTAGAGAAACCAAGGAAGAAGTTCCGTGTTCAAAGGAGCACATGTTGATAGCACAAAGAAACCTGGTATAAGTACAACTCAGTATGGATGGTTGCCCAGCTTGTTCGGAGACCTTGGATCTTGGGAATTATACCCTTACGAGGGTTATGAGACAACTTGGTGGAGCTTGTGGATGGCTCGTATGGATGGTTGTCCAATGATTCGGGAGATCTGTGATTCGGGAGTTCGGGAGGTGGAATCGGGAACTCGGGAATTTGGCTTGGGAACAACACCTTTACGAAGGTCAAGAGGCAGCTTGATGGAGCTCTTTCCAGGAACAAAACTGCTGTTCAACAGATACGCTTCTAAAATACGAACTTCTGTTTGGTTCTATAATCTCTAGTTGTGACATACATATTTGTATCTTTCCGTTCAGTAGGGTAAGTCTTAAGAGGGGGTGTAGGAATAAATGAATAAGACTTCCCCTTTTATAATTGTTTTGTATGGTTATGCGGTCGTAACCACTAACTAATTTTGTAACTGTCTTTGCATAATAAATATCCGGACACACAACCCATTTGTATGCAGTGTGTATTCCGGTTTTCTCTTCAATCATTCTTTATGCATTTATTCGGTTTATTCTTTCTCCATAAATTCTAACAAGTCTCATCCAAGGTCCAGATGAGAGATATCGGACTCCCGTAACAAGAATCAATCACAAAGATGAGCAATGTGCATGCATCAAATCACACAAATCCCAACTATTATGTAAATTATACTTAATCAAAATAGATAACACAAACCATACAAAAATCACAACAGACATAACACAAACCATGCAAATTGTATGAACATAACACATGAACATTCACGTAAAAGTACACATCTGATTCATCACCGTCGATCACATTGCATATTCAATGTCTATACAAATCTTCAACTCTACGCATAAGTGATGTGCTGCACATTACAATATATACATATTAGGTATGCATAATGCGATACCGCTCATGAAACCCTTGGAATCTACTTCTGTTCACCTTCATAATAGCTTGATCTTGAACCTGCGCGAATGCCTGACTCTCAAGTGTGTCTCAAATGAGAATGCCAAGGGGGTATTCATAGGTCTTGTGGACCCCTTGGCTTTCCAGCTGGCACACTGCTGGATCCAGTTGTCACCATCTAGAACCTTCTAGAGCATATCTGGTTGTCTCCTGGTTGTTACACACTAAAAGGATTTGGAAGCTCCCCATGTACCCTTGTTAACCTGCACGATCCTGGATAATCTGCAGCCACTCTCCTCGTCTCAACATCTGTCAGCTTGCGTGTAGTCTTCCTTGGACATCTCATCGTGAAATATTCTTCATTAGATCCCGCGTGGTTCGGTATCTTTTCCCTTAGGTCTCTGTGTCTCCTGTGCAGCCTATTGTCTCTGTGCCTCATTCACGGAACTAAGTCTTTGAAGTCAATGCACATCTCACCTGCGTGGGGACAATCTGGAGTTCCTTGCAGAAGGTTACTTCTCATATGTCATATCCTGGGTCAACAATCATTGAGATGGAGGGAGTTATGCCCCCAATCACATGACCCTAGAAACTCCAACTTTAGCTGATCCAAATTCAAACCATGAGCAGTGAAGATAAGCTGATACAGGCATTTTGAATAACTCATCGCATCCAAGATCTGGTTATTGACTTCCCCACGAGCTACTTTAATAGATGTGGGATGAAAGTAAGCTTCAGTCTTCACCAAGTTCTCTAAAATATCAAATATTGTCATGGACCCTGGAGTGCATTTATTCTAAATTGTTTTCTAGGCGGTACATTTCCTCTTGCATCACTCATATCTCCTTCAGCGTCTGCGCATAAAAGTGCCACTTTTAACCAGCTTTAGGGGTATGCCCCCTGCCATGGTCTTCACCTGGGCCCCGATAAAAACAGCAATGCTGAAAATGTTCCTCCTGACATAAGTGGTGCTGGGATCTTGTCAGATGCGTTTTATATTTTCCTTTGACGGCCATATAATTGATCTTTCCTCCCCTTGTCTGTCAAACTCTGGACATCAACTTTTTGCATCAAATTTTGCGAATAAGAGGCATTTAAAGCTTCACCTTTTGTTTGTGAAGCTCTGACCCATTCACCCGACTGTAGGATCTCTTAAATTGTATTTAATATTCTGAGCAAATCCAAACAACACCCCTTCCACCTGATTGCTGTTTTATCTGTGTGACATGCCTCCAAAGGGGGAAGCATGGATCGAATTTGAAGGGGATGCCTTTAATATCTTGGCCCACTAGAGTAGAGCTTGCCGCCATTTTAACTATATAATGCATTTAACCAACAGTTAAGTGTTGAGAGAATGTTTAAAATCAAAAGTTGAAAGTTAAAGCTTAAAACAATATTACAATAACAAAAAATTGAAAACAATTACAAAATAGTAAATACAAACTAAAAACTAAAAAAAAACCACAAAATACTTACCTCAAATCACCAAATGCCTTTGTTGCAAGCTCCTTGAACTCCTTGGCACTTGTTGCAAGCTCCTTGAACTATATGGCACTTGTAATCAGCCCTAAGCAATTGAAAATTAGAGAAAATATGAAGGTGAGAGTCTAAATGTGCAATGAGAGGCAAGTATGCAAATATGTTGTTGAAATAGAGTTTGGGAGCATGTTTTAGGGTTTAGAAGACTTTTTAATGTTAAAAGTTTGGTTTTGGCCTTTGACCAAAAAAAAAAAAACTGCTGCTTTTATGTGGGTTTGCCGCAGGTACGGCTAGGGTATGTTAGGCAGTACTTGGGTATGCTCAGGTACGTTCCAAGATGTACTCAGACGTACCAGGGTATTGCTGGTGTACCCTGGGCACACCCTTGATGAACTGTATTTGTATTACATACTGGGTATGGTTCATACCCGTACCTAGGCCTGTACTGGCGTACCTAGTAACGTAGATAGATTCCTAAGAAAAAGAGTTTCATACCAATACAAATATTAGTATACATGATCCATAGAATTTTTGAAGACATCGCTAATATAAATTTACAAATGCTGCCATGTGTTCGATTCAATGAATTACTGCTGAAATTCAACATAGAAAGCCCAAAGTGAGTTTTGTGATACAACTATGAGCCATCCTACACATCCAATTGTGTAGAAGTAGATGTGTCAATGGCAAACATCTTCTACACATGTGCAAGAATTAGATTTGCAGCCGCTACTTCAAGATCATGCTCAAAGTGGTTTTCCATATTCCAGTCCATACATTTCATGATTATTGATCATAAAAGTCAAAATGTGAAAGTAAACGAGTTCAAATGTATACATATACAAGAATGCTCAACACTATTTACCATGGGGGAATCCATTGTGTATACAATGCTAGCATGGAATGTGGTGCCTCATGGGTTTGGTAGTGAGGTTAACCAAGAACAAAGCATATATAGAGATATATACATTCAGATATATAGGAATTACTCGTGCCTCCCCAGCTATGTCTTGTAGCTCTCCCAATTGCAGAATTACTTATAACACACACTTTGGAATGAGAACTCTCATTTTGCAATGCCTATTAATGCTTCAGACTGGTACCTTACGTGCTATGAGTCCGAGATTATAACTCACAGGTCAAAGTATTTTCAGTTTCTCAAGGTGGCTTAAATGATTGAGTGATGAAGTGATGAAACTTGACAAGAAACACAACATCATGCGTACTTTTCCATCATTTAGATTATTAGGTTGTGCAATAGCAATACAATATGTTTTTACTCATCACCAAGAATTTTGTATCATATTGATATTTCTAAATACAATTGATGGAAAAGTACAATTGAATTTTGGATGAAACTACAAAAACAATATAACATTGCCTCGCAAAAATCCTGAAAACAATGTGAACAGTAGCCTTGAAAATGGTTGGGAGGGGTATATGTAATTGTTTTGACCCCGATGCGATGCCTTTTCACCCGCCGTGATGGCCGAGAGGCGTAATTTGCCCGCCGTGATCGTTCTAACTCCTCTATCACCCACCGCGATATTTATTTTTAATAAATGATCGTTTTTCGCCCATTATCGTCCCACCGGGCATATTTTTTGCTCCCTAACACCCAATTCTTCTCTTTGGAGCATTTTTCTTGCTTTTAGGCGATCTTCCATTGTACCTTCTTCTAAATAATCAAAAATAAATAAAAAATTAAAAAATCAATATTTTCAAAAATTGGTAAAAATCCAAAAAATCGTAAAAATTCAAAAATTTGCAACAATTGGTAAAACGCTAGTACACAGCTGAAAACTGTGTCAAACGCATTGTATTCAAATTATATCTTGCTTGTGTTTTTACTTATTTCTGTAACGACTCACGGATCATTTGGATCTACCCCATTAACAAAGCTGGTCTGCTAGCTTTGTCTGTACTTATCTTGGCACAACGAGTTGCTTGGTACTATTTCGTAGCGCACACGAATGCTTTTTCATTGGACCCCGCATCCACCATATTTCCCCTCGCATGTATCCTTGCTTGGGGCACCACTTTTAACCCTTGTCGTTATACACGAACATTTGGGAACTGAAGCTCGATAACAAAACATTTGTGCAACTATCTTGAGACATTGTTGGTTTAAGTATGTGTGTTTGTACTTGTTTCCTTGTTAGGTTGGCTTGTTTACTTTCTTGTATTGCATTGCATTCTGTATGTTGCATGGAGTTGGTGTTTTAGCAATGGGCGGTTGGTCGTTAGTACTATAGTTCGCATACTCGTACTCGTGCAAATGCTCGCAGACCCCAAAAAAACTCGGCAAAATCTCTTCAATATTCGGCCAATACTTGAATACTCGAACTTAAAAATACTCAAATTTCTTTAAAAACATAAATTTTAAGCAACACTTAGCTACAAAATGTATCAAATGAGCGCATAAAATGTTGGAGAAGTGTTTTCTATTAGTTTTGAATACAAATACAATACAAAATCGCTTCATCATGCGAATACAATCGATCGATAAGTAATATGAATTTATGATGATTAACATTGAAAAATATCATCATAAATTTCATATCTATCTGCAAGTTACAATATACATAAATTACATTTTCCTCTTCTCCAATCTAGAGAAATATTGGGGAGAGGGTCTAGTGCCTCTAGTAGTTCCCACACTCACCGTGTCTCCCGCTCCTCCTGAGAAGGCCGCGACTGCCTCGATCCTGGAACTAGATGGTGGTGTTGGTGGCTCCTTTCTTTGCATGTTGGATATCACCTCCAAAGATGTCATCTAATCCAATATCTCCTTGGAGTCTGCTGAGTGTTTCTCCCTCCATGGCCTCCCTCTCAAAAGAAGCAATCTCGTCCTCTGTGAACGCAAGGTTTTCCTCTTCTTGCCCAGCCACTCGTTTGTATGGATCTATCTCATCCAAATCAATGAGCTTCTCTGATGTGGCCTGCACTTTTCTTGTGCGGCGCCGAAGATCAGTATTGCACAAAACCAAGTCGTTGAGCTGTTTTTGACTCAACTTGTTGCTCTTCTTCGTGTGAATGGTCTCAAACAAACTCTAGTTGTGTTCACATCCAGAAGTGCTACAAGGTTGAGATAAAATTATGAGGGTTAGCTTTTGAAGATGCGGGGTATTCCCTCCCCAATCCTCCCACCAAGAACCTACAAACAAGATAATAAAAAATTTATAAGTAATTAATAAAATCAAATCTGTAACTAATAAGTAACTTGGTAAACATTCTAATTTTTATTACTTGGTGACTGTGTGGCTCTCCCTCGAATAGCTAGCACCAAAGAAAAGAGCCTCCCCCTAGCATGTTTGTAACTCTGCAGCTCTAAAATGACGAGGTCCCTCGTCTCAACATTTGGTATCATCCTCTCAATACATGTTGAAAGGCCCTCCATAACCTCTCCGTTCACATCTATGAAGTTGTCGGAGTAGAAATACTTGGGGTTGAGGTAGTACCCCGTTGCATGAATAGGTTGGTGGAGTTGATTGTTCCACCTCCGATCAATAATGTCCCAAAAGGGACCATATCTGACAATATCCCCCCTTGTAATAGTTTTGGATAGACTCTTTGGCCCTATCCATGGCCTCATATATAAACCCCATGGGGTTTTGCTCCCCATCAACCAAACGCAAAACCCTCACCAACGGCTCTGACACCTACACACAAATTAAAATGTAAGATTGCAAACTTACAATACATATTACAAATAAAGTAAAAAAGTGAAAAGTAAAACAATATATTTATAATTTAACAAATTAAAATGAAGGAATGAAATATAAATCAAAGTTTGAAATTTCCTTGATGATCTCTATAGCTCTCTTTGCAAAGATATCTTCAAAAACTATCTTTGCAACCCTCTCTCTGTCAGCTTTCTTTGAATATTGGGAGTCTAGCCATGCTTGACTCACAAACATTTGTTTCAAAGGTGTCAACAAACTAGAAATACTCTACAACGTCAAGAAGTTAGTCAGCGAACCTCATGACAACGGCTCGAACAAGTTCTTTCCCCTTTGTGTGTTCTCTCATCAAGCTCAGAACCCAAGGGTGATTGTATATGTATTTCGTTATAGATCTTGCATCTTCTACAACCGGCCTCACCCAATCAATTTTGCCTATGTCCTCCAAAAGAAGGTCAAGGTAATGAGCTGCACAAGGAGTCCAAAAGAGTGATGGATGTCTCTCTTGCAGTAGTCTCCTAGCCGCCACATATCTTTGCTTTGCGTTGTGCGTGACAACTTGCACAACATTCTGTACACCAACCTCTAATACAACCTGTCTCTAACATAACACTCAAATTCTCTGCATTTTTTATTATGTTAGAGGCATCAATAGACTTCAAAAACACCATCTCACCGTTTGAAGCCGCTAAAAAATTAACGAGGGTGCGGTTCCTTCCATCCGTCCACCCATCTGAAAGAATGGTGCATCCAAATTTTTGCCATTGTTTCTTTTGCTCTTCTAGAATGGTAGTGGCATTTACAATTGCACCCTCAAGCAATTTCCCACTCAAATCTTTTGGAGAGGGTGCCTTGTACCCTTTCCCTGCAACTGTCAACGTTGTCACCAAGTACTCCCAGTATGGGCTCTTTGCCACATTGAATGGCAGAGTTGTAGTACCAGAAATTTGCACAAGCTTTATCCGCTTTCTCGTGCATATATTTGTTCTAGGCGTGCCTTCCAATGAAGGTTGTGCTCGTGTGTTCCTTGCCACAAAAAAAGCTCTATATGCCTTTGCTCGAACTTGATGAAGATGTGCCTCTTCCGGCTCTTCCGCTTCGTATGCATGGACCACGAGTAGAGCCCACAATTGTTGTCGCATCATCCTCTAAATCCTCTGTCATTGCAGCCCCAAGTCTAATAGCTTGTGCTATGGCTGCTGCACCCTTGCCTTCTCTAGTTTCTTCTCCTCTAGCTTTGCCAACTCTGCTCTCATCTCTCGCTTTGCCTCTTCCGACACGTTGGGGCAAACCGTAACATCTCGGCAAACAATACATGAAAGGTGATATTTCAAACGATTGATGCCTCCAGACATTTTTCTGCCACAGAAATTGCAAATAACTTCATTTTCGGTAGCTCCACGTACACCATACTTCCATGCTTTGGAACGGGCATTCGAGAGAACAGTCCTTGCTAGTGATGCTTGACCCAGATGCCGAACTCTGATGCCGAGTTTGATGCCATTGTTAAGCTCTAATCTGCAACACAATGCACATTTAAAAAATTAGAAAAACGTAAGCTTAATTTAATTTAAAAAACGTGCCTGAATAACAAATTTGCATAAAAAAAAAATACATACCTCTAGCTGCAAATGAGTATAAAAAAATTACAAGCATTCGATTTTACATTACATGTATTTAGAATTACAAAACGAATCAATTACAATACACATACATAAAATTTAACTAGTTTACAATGAATTTGCATAAAAAAAAATACATACCTTTGGCTGCAAATGAGTATAAAAAAATTACAAGCATTCAATTTTACATTACATGTATTTAGAATCACAATATGAATCTATAAAACATAAATAATATACACAAAATTTGAAAAAACTTCAAAGAATTAAAAAAACCTACCTCCAAATGCAATTCTCCAAATTCTCTCTTTGAATTCGCTCCAAAATCCACTCAACACAAGCAATGCAAGCTCAAATGGTTGTGTGAGTGAAAATGAGGGAGTGGAGGGCCTTAAAAAGAGCCAAAACCGTGTATTTGCAGTTTTTTTGGCATAAAAGCTGTGTAAACGCGTTTTAGCAACGTGGGCGAGTTTTTGGCACGAACTTGGCGAGTTGTGGCGAGTACTCGCCGAGTTAACGTAGCAAGTACTCGCCACAACTCGGCGAGTTTATTTTGGCGAGTTTTTTGGCGATTTATTTGTTTCTTTAAATTTTTATAGTACTCGCCAACTTGGCGAAGTTTTTCAACTATGGGTCATAATATGGCTTTTCATGTCATTATACAATTCTGTCATGTGCTTACATTTTTAATAAGGACCGATGATGAAGATCATTAGCAATATGATGAAAATAAAGTTGTTTGAAAGGCATTGGATGGATGTTAGCTCAATCCCCTTCCTCATACTTATTCTCTTCTATATCCCTTTTCTCTCTCCATCATACTCAGCTTTGCCATTCTTACTCCACATTCACGCACATTGTTCTCAATATAAATCTAAAATATTTGGTGTCTCGCCGTTCAAGCGGGCAGCTCCCATGTCAACTCGGTTATTCAGTATGACGTGGAAGATGAGCAACGCCAATGAAAACTAGTGAATTAGATTTCATGGGTAATTGGTACTAAGTATCAACAAGACTAATATGGCTTCCTTTCTTCTCTTCACACTATTATGCTCTTCTACTAGAAGCATCTTCCCCCTTCGTCTTCTATCTATTTCCTTCATTTTTTCGATCGTCGATCGACCTCTTTCATCACCCCATCAACACTCGAGGGGGCATCCTTCACTCTATTAATTTTTCTTCTACCCCTTTCAAATTTTTTTACTTGTCTGTATTTGTCTACTATCTTTGAAGTGGCGTAGCTTACACCACCCCAAAGAGGGGCAAATGTAGACACCTATAGTTTGATCAAAACAATTTTATTACTAACATTGTACTAACTATTATATTCCCATAAATTGACGACACTTTGTCAATTAGGCTCATTTTCCCCTCAAACTCCTCTTAATTAACTACTATATGTTGATTAGGCCTCCTATCTTGCAGTTAACCAATAAACCTTCTTATTGGCTAACTCCCGCTTCCAGAACATTCAAAATCTATCAAAACCTCCTCCAGATGCTCCCAAAAAGCTTCCTAAAGCTTACTTGGGATTCCTAATTAATCCTAAAAGGTTAATTAGCTTCTAATCCTAGTCAAAAAGTGCTTTGACTTGCTAAAAGTGCTTTTTGGACTTACCTTTTGTCCCACATGCACCAAAATCATACCATTCTTGGAATGAGAAACCTATAAATAGAACCCTCCTCCTCATCATTTCTTAGAACACTTTTCCTCCTCTAGCATAAACTATAGGCATTTAGGATCTTGAGCATTTCTCCATTTATTGAGCTAATATCTTCATAGTGCATCCATTAACTCAAGCTTGAGTAATATGGAGAGAACCAATATGGCCTTGTAGCCATTATTGGTGAGACTCCATTCTCAAACCTTGAGATCATACTAACAATCAAATTTGATTGCTAAGGATCTTCTTAGGTTCATTTCAAAGTTAGCATTCAAAGAGTAGAGATTGATTTAGACATGTTAGTTTGATTGTTTTCAAAGTTATATGCATGTTAAAGAAATTAGCCTCCCTAAGCTCTTATCTTGATGGTTCTTGTTAGGTTAGTTTAAAGCTTTGAAACTCTTAGGTGTTTAGTTTCAAGTCTTATAGCTTTTCTAATTTACACATGAACACACATTGCTTACATATATTTTACCTTGTCTTTTAAGTAGGGTTGTAGTATATGACACCCACACTTTGCTAGGCCACGTGTATCTTCATGCCGGATACATACAAGGGTACGACATGATTCGAATATGGTCTGGATACTATATCTGGCTGTATCCAGATACAAACCCTTGACTAGGCCGTTATACGTACACATGGATATTGTATGTGGGCCAACTGTAGCTGTATCCGATTTAGAATTAAAAAAACTCACTTGAAAAAATCTTTCAAAAGGCAAAAAGATATTTACAAAACTGCAGACCAACCTTTTAAAATGCAATTTAGTAGCAACAATCGAGGATGTGAAAGTTGGCCGGTGGAAGTATCCAAGTCTGGAATCTTTGGGTTTATATGCCAACACTTTGTTGCCCCTTGCTTGTACTCATCCTTCTTGTGTGATAGAAGGTGCAGTTTAGAATGCATGAAGATTTGATTTGCTCTTTTCCTTTAAAATTCGCATTGGTTGGGCTCAACCTACTATTATTTGATTTGATTTGTTTCCTTTGGCCTACTCTTCTTTGTTTCTTGCATTTGCTCTATTTTCCTTTGGGCTGCACAACCTGCAAATTCTTTTATCCATGCGAACATTCAACTTCTTACCTTTCGTGTGGGCTGTGAGTGTAATTTGCCTATAATTTTAATCTAATGTATTAATTTCAAATGTGCCTATAATTATTATAATTTTTGTTTTTGAATTTATAATCTAGATTAGGATTATATGTCTTATCCAGCTGTATCCCTACAAGGATCTTAAACATTAGCAGTATCCATATCCAATACCATATACGTATTCATATCTGTATCTATGCAACTTTATCTTTAAGGTTCCAAGGTAAGTACATGATTGCAATTTAGTACATCAGAATTTTTAGTGATCCTAATTCCCCATGTGAAGAGGTTTTTGGTTTCAAAAAAAGGTCTGTATAAATAGAATATTTATCGCGGAGAGGTGTTTGGTCCTCGGCTCTTTCTTTAAATGATTTCTCAGCTTTCCTACTTGAGAAATTGAGTGGCTTATTGGTCCAATTTTCTGCTCTTTCAAAATCAGATTGGTTGTGGTCCTGTCAAGTCCTTAAATTCCATACCTTGCATGCCAACATGGTAATGCTTGCATTCATGACATCTTGATGACTCCTTTAAGCGGCATTTTCGTTAATATGATTCTGAAGTACGTCTCTTAAATGAGCAAGTGGTGTACTGCTTTTCCTTTGGTGACCTATCCTCTTCCTCAGTGAGCCAAAACTGAGCTGTCACAACTACAGCATATATAATTGATCCCTATATGAGTTTGTATACGATCCTCTTGTGATGTCAACAACATGCTATAATGGTTGTCATATGCAAATCAAATTCATATCCCCTACTACAACTCATTGTTCCAGTGCAGCGTAATTTAGATTGTTTGGACATGGCAATCTAAGGAATATACATGCTACAAGTCTTTGTCATGAAGAATATACAATGCTACAAGAATAGAAAAATACAAACCAACCTGCTATCCCATATTTTGATGCTTGCATCTCAATGCTATGCTTTTCATTGCTAGAAATGCGTGCACTACTTCTTGTTCGGATTGCATACTATCTTCTGCCTTCTTTGTTATTCACATGCTTCAAGAAGTGGCCAGATCATCATAAATCACGAACATGAAAACAAGAATGAAATTAGGCTGAAACTGTTGCAGCCTTTCCTTTTGCCTACGGACGCACATACTTGTTCACATAAAGAACATTGTTTGGACACGGCGATGCAAAGAGTATAGATCCCAAAATTTGTTGTAATGAAGAATATGCATGCTATGATAATGGAACATGCAAGCCAACTTGCTGCCACTATTGTGATGCTTGCATTTGAGTGCTTCTCATTGCTAGAAAAGCTTCCCAAACTTCTTGCTTTCAGGAAGTGCCTTTCTTCTGCCTTTTTGTTGCACACATGCTACAAAAGGTGGTGAGATCATCGTAAATCATGAACATAAAAATAAGAATGAAGTTAAGCTGATTCGTGTACTTTCATAGGCTCTTCTTCCCCTCTTGCTCGCGGTTGCCCGTGGCTACCTTTATTATTCTTTAGGTGAAGATGTGGACGAAGTTTCCAACACTTTGCATCCCAATGCCCACTAACCTTGCAATAACTAGAAAAATGATTAGATTTGCACATACTCATATCAGGTGGCATTTTACCTCCTTGGAGAGCGACTCAACCTTCCTCTTCTTGTTTGCTTAAAGAATGGATTCTCCCTTCTTTTCCAAAGAGCTTGGGCTCTTTTGTGGTGGATTGTGTCCTCTTACATACAGCCATCCAATGGCTACTCTCCCACAAAAAGTACAAGGTTCGAGGTACTGACATTCTTTTGCTACATGACCTTCCTTTCTACTTTGGAAACAAATGATGGAAGTCATATCTTGTGCATACCTTCCTAGTCTTTCTTGATGCTCAATTCCTTCTCATCTTGGACTTCCAACTGACAAAGTTGGAGGAGTCTAGTCTCCCATTTCTTTCCCTTCATGGCTTGAAGACTGCCCCTGCTTTGGAATTCCTTGGCCTCTTGAGGTGGCAACTTGCCTCCCTCTTCTTCTTTTGATTATTTTGCTCACTTTGGTGATTCCCTACAACCATTTTTAGGGTTTACAAAAACCATGGTAGGATTGCAATTCCCTTCTTTGGACCAAATTTGATGTAGGGGTCATTTGGGATCCTTCCCCATGGAAGTCACTCTTTTTTTGGCTGCACTAGGACACTCTTCAACCTCCATTTTGCTACCATCAAATCCTATTCGTGCAGGTTGTAGTTTTTTTGTTAGGATTACCCTATTTGGGTTAATTTTTATTATTCTCATATGAAATTTTAATTCATGTAAACCAAAGAATATGAGGTGGCTTGTAGTCTTCACCTCTTTTGTCTCATTAAAAATATCCCTCATTATAAGGAATTATGGAGTTACATTTCAAATATAATTCCTTTGCCACTTTGCACTCACTTCCCCTCACTTCTTGGGAAATAGGGATATTAGGAACACACTTGGAAGGTTGGGAAGGAAATGATTAGAGTTACTTTGTAACTCCACATTCTCTTTTCACTCTTATGTAAAGAGTATATGGGTCTTTTTCTACACTACTTCTTTCTCTTCTTTTTGGTCCATTCTTGGTTTATTCTAGTCTTTCTACGGATTTTATTATCTTCTTTCTAATTCTCTCTTGGAAGTTGTATCCATATTGTGCTATCTTGTGAATGCTTTGGATCATCTTTCAATAACATGTGAATTTTTCTTCTAGAGTACCAATTTTCCCATTTGACAAATCTCATGCTTAACTCTTTATAACATGTTTTACGTGTCCATTAATTTCATTGCATATACTTATGATTCATTGTTTTAGTAAGTGATCTTGAAATTATTTCTTACATCTTATTTCAACCAATATATGATTGAGAATACCTTGGCCAACCTTGCCTCCCTAGTTCAAAAATTCATATTCCGCAACCCAATTTTTGACTTGGTACTCGGACTCGACAACTTTATCGCTACTTAGAAAAATATAAATTCATAAAATAAATTTAAATAACTTATAAAACATTCTAAAAAGACATGAGAAATGAATGTAGAGAATGCATAAGTATATTTTGTATTTGTTTTCGACAAGAAAATAATACAATGCTCAACGTTAGACCACAAAATATTATAGTGCTCATCGACTATAGTTATCAATGCCCCATATTGCATAATATACTAATATTATCTTCGATGTGACTCACCAACCTCTTTTGATGTCTTTTCTACCTGTGTTGCTATTGCTTCTCTCTCCAAAGATATGACCTTCTTGGTAAAATGGGTTGCTCATCCACACCCTCGAGTTCGGAATCCAATTTGCATATGTATAGATATCATCCAAGTCAATTGCCTTGTGACTCACTTGCCTCTCCACTTGTCTTATGCAATGGCAAAGATTCTATTGCACAAAACAAGGTCATTGATGTAGTGTGTTGTCAACTTGTTCGTTTATTTGTGTGAACATCTTCAAACACGCTCCAATTACATTCACACCCAAAAGAGCGACATGTTCGACACAAAGTGCGGATGGCTAGCTTTCAAAGATTCGATGTTTTTGCACCATAATCTTTCCACCACAAATATACAAATAAGACATTTATAACTTTTTAAGTCAACTAGGCTTTGCATCTGTTTAAGAAGTCTAGTATTTATGCTTAACAAGACTAAAATCAAATGACTTCAATTTGTTTTTTTGGTTCGATTGATCTCCTCTGAATGTATACAACCAAATAAAAGAGTCTTTTAACTACACTCTTGTGAATTTGTAGCTCATAAAAAAATGTTTCGCTAGTTTCTTCGTTGGGGATCATCCCCTCTATGCACACATTGACACACCTTCCATGACCTCCTCTTTTGCCTTAAAAAATTGGAGAAGAAAGACTTGGGGTCCAAGTAGTAGGCCACTACATGTATATATATCGGTGAGCCGCATGTTCTATCTGTGATCAATTATGCACCAAATGGGTCTATATCTTCTTTTATTTTTTCATGTAATAATTTGTTATGGCCTACTTGGTTGTGTCCATGACCTCCTATAGATACACATTGCGATTTTTTCCTTGTCCACCAACCATAAAACTATAACTATAGGCTCCGACACCTTAAATAGAATAATGACAATTTTCAAATTAAAATTAAGAGAAAGTTGAACTAATTATTTTACAAAAAACAAATGATAAATAAAAAATAGCTAAGTTAAAGCTACCTCAAGGATTTCATCTGTGTTCTTCGCAAACACACCATAAAAAATAGTTTGCATGACTTTTCCCCTTTGGCCTTCCTAGAATAGGGAGACTTCGACTACCATGTGCTCACAAACCTTTGCTCAAGTGATGTTAGCGAGGTTGCAGTAATGCTCTCTGAATGTGATGAAGGTTATTGCAAATCATGTGACTTACGTTTGCACAAGCTCCTTTCTGTTGGTGTGCTCTCTAATCAAGCTTAGCACCCAAGGATGATTTTATATGAACATTGTGATATTTCTTGCTTCTTCAACCACATTTTCAACCATGTCATTTTTTCCATTTCCTCAAGTAGTAGATCAATACATTGGGTTGCATAAGGGATCTAGAAATGTGTAGGGTGCCTTCCCTCAAGAAGTCTTCCTATTGCTACATAAGTTGTTGCATTGTCTATCACAAGTTGGACAAAATTCTCTATGCCCATTCCCCGACCATCTCATCCATCATATCACACAAAGTGTTTGTATTTTTCATTTGGTGGGAGGAATCAGTTGACTTCAAGAACACCAACTACCCACTTGAAGCCACTAGAAAGTTAATCTAAGTGCAGTTCCTTCCCTCCATCCACTCATCAGACAAAATGTTTCAACTCTTTTTTATGCCATATTCTTTTTTGTTCATGTATTATAGCTTACATATTTTTGACATTGTTTTCCAACAATGGGCCACTCAAATGATGAGTAGGATCCTTGAACCCCTTCCTGGCCACAATCAACGCAATTACGAAATCCTCCCAATATGGGCTTTTGCCACATTGAATGGTATGATATATTAATTCCAAAAAAATTCGTGCAACAACCTTTGCTTCATTCTTTAATTACGGTGTTAAGCGGTGCTTTCGAGTGAAGGTTGTGCCATAGGAGTACTTTGAGGAACAAAGAAACCTTGTCCAACTCCATGTGGACTTCAACTATCTCCAATAGGTAAACCCCGTCCTCAAACCCTTGGAGTTGGAACAATAGAAGAGGCTCTTGAGTCATACTCATCATAATCAACCATCATTGCTGTTATTCACTATGGCTGCAAGTGCTTCAACTTTCCTCTTCTTCTCCTCTTTTTTTTTTTTTATATAACTCATAAGGTAAGCAACCAATTCTCTTTGAACCTTAGGTTTCACTTTTTTGCACTATTGCACATCTTTATCTAAGATTTGTACGAGGTGGTATATGAGGTGATTGATGATTCTGTAATATCCCTAAAAATACTTTAGATAAATCTTGATATTTTTGTCAAAACCCTAGGCAACAATATAAAAAATTGACTTTTATGATAGCAACGATAGTTTGATTTTTAATTAAAAAACAATAAACCCCAACGTGCCAAAAAATAGACTTTTATTTATTGATTTCAAATCAGCTACAATAAAAAATACGATTAATGTCTGAATACAATTATGTTGTCACAATTGATGATCTAAATGGAAAGATGAAAGATAAGAGCATGCAACTTGATTTGACTGATATTTGCTCCCAAATACTAAAGCCCTAGCTGTAGTTGCTGTTTTGGGTGTAGAATCAAGCCTGAAAAGTGTGCCCTAGCTGAACTGGATGATCACCTGTACCTTGAATGGTCACTGCAACCCTTGAATGGAATTACCTAAGATTTGTACGAGGTGGTATATGAGGTGATTGATGATTCCTGTAATATCCCTGAAAATACTTTAGATAAATCTTGATATTTTTGTCAAAACCCTAGGCAACAATATAAAAAATTGACTTTTATGATAGCAACGACATTTTGATTTTTAATTAAAAACAACAAACCCCAACGTGCCAAAAAATAGACTTTTATTTATTGATTTCAAATCAGCTACAATAAAAATACGTTGTCTGAATACAATTATTTTGTCACAATTGATGATCTAAATGGAAAGATGAAAGATAAGAGCATGCAAATTGATTTGACTAATATTTGCTCCCGGATACTAAAGCCCTAGCTGTAGTTGCTGTTTTGGGTGTAGAATCAAGCTCGAAAAGTGTGCCCTAGCTGAATTGGATGATCACCCGTACCTTGAATGGTCACTACTGACCCTTGAATGGAATTGTCAAGCTTAGATATCAGGGTTTTCGTCCTCAAACTTGTATGCAAATGAGGGATTTCGTCCTCTATTGCTGATATAGAAGCAGAAGCTACTTGTAGACAAAGTAGTAATTGATAAATTTCCAAGATGTATGGAACATAAAACCCCAAATCTGCCTTTATAACTTCCAAGGCCTCTCCAAAGTTGCCCCCTTTAGAATTACATGCATGCTCAACAACAATAAAAATTACTTTATTCTTCCTCCCATATGGGCGCCCCATCCTAAAAATAGGAATAAATAATATAAAACTGTTTTATCCTCTCTCCATCCTAAAAATAGGATCTTGATGCTCATGCAGCCCACTCTATCTTTGGCGCCCCATTCTTTATTTAATTATTAATCTAACTTTGGCGCCCAATAATAGAAGTTCATTCTTCTATTTTTTTGTTGAGGTTACCTAGGGAGAGGGCCCTAGCCCTTTATGGCATCACCAACCCACACCAGCCATGGAACCATCTAAGGATGGAAGTTTAAGCTCTCGACTAGCCCACAGATTAAACCACATTATCGTGGTACCCTATCACCAGGGTATCCAAACGGTTTATAGTAAGCTGCCTTAATGCGGAGCCAAGATTTGAACCTTGGACCTCCCAATTACTAGGAGACCCAAGAACCGTTACACCACTACCCGTTGGATAGAAGTTCATCCTTCTATTATTATTTTATTCTATTTTTGTTTTATTGGATTAAAATATAATTCAAGTGTCCTTTTTCCAAATAAAATATAAAAATACCCTTGGACCACTTAAATTAATTTATTTTCCTCTTTTAATTTCCCCTTAGCCTACGGAAAATAATAAAAATAGGCTTTGGGTATCCCAAATTAATTAACTCTGAAAAGGGGACATTACAATTCCATTCATGTTAAATCTAATCTACAATAATTGCATATGACAAATTTGGGTTGTAATTCTTGACTTGGTTCGTAGGGCTTCCAAGAAGGGTCATCAAACTATTTGAACCGGATGCCATTCTTATATCACTACGAAGTGAATGCAAATTAGGAGAAGAGACCCTATATAACAAATGAAAAAAGTTTTAGCTTACAGGCTTAAAACCTTAGCTATTAGTGCCTATCAAAGGAAGAAGTAGAAGAACATGGGAAAACAATCAAAAAAATAAAAAAATAAAATCCTAGGTAGATCTAAATTGGAAAATATGTCAAAATAAAATGAAAAAAATCTAAAATGAAGAGTGAATCTTACGTTGTGAAAATCCTTTGAAGCTGCCTGAAATTAGTTGAATCAAGTAGTTTACAAGTCTACAAATGCAGCCTGCTTTGTTCTAAAACCCAGAATATTTGCAAATATGTGGTTAAAGATAGATGAGTGAACTGCGATATCACATTGATAGTTTTGGTTGTGTTTGACAATCATGCAACAACAACCAAAAGTTGCCTTATTTGAGTAAAACAAGGCAAAAAATTGTGACCGTATGAAGAAAATGATGTTTTTTTCCTTATAGGCTATGACAAAAAGGCACCTGAGTAATGGCAAATAACAAACTCGGACTCAAGTAATGGCGAGTAATTACTTGCAATTAATTGTGAGCCCGAGCATGTTACTCGGCTTGTGAGTAACAAGACAATTACTTGGGTGAAAAAACATGAGCGATTTATTACATGTTTTAAAACAGATCTTGCCACTATATCCCAACTTCAAAGCAATTTAGAGTCAATTCCTTTAGAGTAGTTTTCAAAATTACCAAGGGACTTAAATTGAAAATTCTGATTCCTTGTGAGAATCAACATTTGGTGAGGTGCTTACTTTGCTTTCCTCTTTCATGGATGGAGTCTATTGTTTGGAGGTGGGATGTTTGAAAATAACAACTCTTTCCTCTTTTATGGATGGAGTTTTTTTGTCTCGAGGTGATGTTCCGGAGATAAAAATTCTCTTTCCTTTTCATCTTCTCACATTTTTGTTGGAGCTTGGACAAAACATCCTCTTTGGCAGCCAATTCTTGTTGCAATTTCCTTACCTCTATGTTGCCTATCTCATCTAAATAGACTCTACATATGCAATCAATTGAGTTCTACACTTTCCCGTTCCTCACTAGTGCCAACATGAGGCAATGTATGAGGGGCCAATTTATCTTGGAGTTCTTCCTTCTCCTTTTCCAAGAGTTGGACCGTCCTCCTTAGCTCTTTGTTCTCCTCTTGTGCTTCTATATTGCAAACTTGGAGCTCCTCAAGCCTCTTTTCCCCTTAGAGACTTGGTCATGGCTGGGCTACGTAACCACAAAGCTTGACTAAATTTCTGCTAAACAATTGGCATACAACCTTTGCTATTACACACAAACCCCAATGTGTTAGCAAAACCTTCTACAAGCCACACCACGAATTTTCTCCTCGATACTAGATATGCTCCATAGAATTTATGAAGAAATTGCTACTATAATTAAACAATTGTTGCTGTGTTGATTGCTACTGAAATTCAACATGCAATGCCCAAAGTGAGATGTGAGATACATCAACTAGCTGCCCCATACATTCAATTATGTCAAAATGAAATGTGTGAATGTGCATACATCTCGCACATCTTGTACACACCCATAAGATTTAGATTTACAACCACTACTTCAAGAACTAATGCTTTCAATGTTGTTCCATATCCTGCTACATATATTCCACGATAATTTGTCATAACAACATGAAAGGAAACAAGTTTAAATGCTACACAAAAATGCCTATTTAGCTGATTTGTATTGGGTATGGGTACGAAGAATCAATTACATTGGTACAACCATAGTTCAAAAAATCGTAAATCGGGATTAATCGGCAGGCCAAATTTTGAATCGGAAATCGGAAATCGGCAAAAAATCGGCATTAATCGGCAACTTTATCGCTACTTTTAAAAACATTTAAATTCATAAAATATACTTAAATTAAATGTAAAAACAATGTTAAATGATGCGAGAAGTGACTCTATAGAATGCCATAGGCCCATATGCATATTTTCGATTAAGTTTTGACCAAAAAAGAGAGTACAAAGTTTGCAAACAAAAAAATAAAAAATATTGTTTTATGAAAATAAGAAAAATATTGCCATCAATGCATAGAGCTCGAGAAAATATGCACTTTTAGAGAAAACGACACCTGAAATGGAGCCACAGAATGAAAGTTATAGCACATGCAAGTTTTTGCTGCTACATCTTCCCGGACCCTTTCCAAAAATGGCAAATTTTTTTCTGTCCTTGTGATTTCTTCACCAAAAATCCAAAAAAGGAAAGAAGGAGAAAGGAGGAAACCCGAGCCGCGCAAGTGAAAAAACGAGTCAGATTTGGGGCCACGATTTCACCCGCGATTTTCCGCGATTTTATCCACGATTTACCATGATTTTCGAGTGTACCCGAGCCGCGCAAGTGAAAAAACGAGTCAGATTTGGGGCCACGATTTCACCCGCGATTTTCCACGATTTACCACGATTTTCGAGTGTATTTTATCGCCAAAAATCGCGATTTATCGCCATATCAAAAATCGCGATTTTTCAGAAGATATATCGTTTTCATGGTTGCAAACGATTTATCGCCGATAAATCGCGATTTTTGAAACAGAGGGTACAACAATGTTTTTTGGCCACGGACATGTTTTTGATATGACCGCACAAAAATATATATAATGTATTAAAAATATAGCCAAATAAGCAAAATTAACCACATATTATGCATAAAGTAAACAAAATATTTGAAAATAAGTTAAATAACCACAAAGTATACTTATAATTTATACCCAAATGTCATAATATGTCATAATATTTAGTGGTTGAACTTAGAGTAGTCTTGGAACAAGTACATAGTGCAATTGGTACAATGTATACACAAAAATCAATACAAATCAGCAAATTCATTATATTCATATTCCACTTCAATGTCTTCATTAACATCAACACATGGTTCGTTAAAACCACAGGTTATAGCAGTGCCACTCCCACTAGCTCCACTATGCTGGTCATGTGAAGAACTCGCTAGATTTGTGTCGAGCAATGTAAGGTGGGCAAATGGAAGCATCCAAGATAGGATTCTCGAGGTCGATGTCGTGACACATTGTTGCCCCTTGCTTGTACTCATCCTTCGCCTTTTTTTAGAAAGCTTCCAATGCTTGTTGTGCTAAACCTTTTTCGTGTGGATAAAGTTGTATGTGTCCCAGTTCTGCTCAACCGAAGAGGAGCTTCATGACCTATTTTGGCAATTTGCAAGGTCAATTCAAATTTATAAAAGTAAAAAGTTAAAAACAAGATGTCGAAAGGAAGGCAGAGAGTTAAAAAACTTAAAATGTTACTTGTGATAGAATTTTTATTGCAAGTGGTTGGTGGTTGGAGGTGGGCCATGGAGGCATTACCACATATGAGTGCCCTTCTTGTACTTGTCACGAGGGCCGGTCATGAAAAAAAGCCCAAACACTCCCAAAACTATGTTTTCGATTCTAGTTCGGAAAAGAGTCTAATAAATGATGCTTTATACTCTTCACGAGCTTCAAAATCCATGTATGGTATAACCCTCCTAGGCAAAGAAAGAATCTTTGTGCTCTAGAATTTGAGATTCAAGGCAAAAGCAAGATGATGCAATGAGGTGGTCATTTTTTCCACCTATCAATGATTAGCGAGTGCACTTCCTTGAAGAACCTCTCTGTAGGATCTTGCTTTTGGCATTTATGATGGATTTAATCTTCTCAATCATTGAGTCGATTCCATCATATACCTTGCCCATTTATGGATTATCCATATCAACAAATCTTTGCATACTCAATTTGGGCTCAGTAAAACTGAGCAAATACTCCACATGATTTCACCACCCATCATCCAATACAAGATCAACCTTTTGGCCCTCTCTAATGTTTGACTTCGTCCATACACTAATATTGGTTGATAACCATGTTGCTCAATTCCTCACGTACCTTGACAAGTCATCTGAAGACAAGTGTGTGAGGCAAGCCAAGTCTTAGCAACTTACAATTTTTTGAAAAAAGTTCAAAACTCAAAATCCTACAAATTACAAACTTACAAAAGTGAATTAAGTCTTAAAACTATACATGAGTCATGAATGATTTAAAAAAAAAAGATAGTTACCTTTAACAACTACAACTTTGAGAAAGACCAAAATGCCTTGGGACATGCAATGGTTGTTTATGAACATTTGGATCTCACTCGCCTCCTCATAGACTTATTTAATCCAATCAATTTTGGTGCCCAATTTTTGCAACATAAGGTTGAGGGAATGAATGACACAAGGTGTCCAAAATATGTGCTTATACCTTGCCTCAACCAACATGCCCGCACGTTTGTAACTTTTCTTGTTGTATGCGTTATGACATGAACAACATTTTGAGGCCCCATCATCTTAATGGACCCTATTAGGATGTCCACAATGATTGTGCATCCTTCACTTGCCCCTCACAATTAATGACCCTAGAAACATTGGCCCTTTAGGCCATATTGTGATCACATTAATCAATAGACTATTGGTTGTATCTTTCCATCCATTGGAAATGATGGTCGCCCTTGTTTCAACCCGTGAATCCCTGATGGGCTGTAATGAATCTTCAACCTGCTTTCTTTCTTTTGCCAACAATGTGGTCCGCACCTTTTCACACCTTCGGTTGTCGAACCCTTTAGAGGCTTCATTGCATAGATTTGCCATCTCCCACCAATATGATGATCTAACAACATTAAATGGCAGCTCACATGGGTAAACACAATGCGCAATATCCTACTATGCTATGTCCTTGGCCTCATTTTGGAATGCCCTTTCCAATGGGCCTGCACCTTTTGTTCTCTTGTGACTTTCAGGTGAATCCTCTTCTTCTACGATTGCAAGGGGTGTAGCAAAAATGGGTGTGATGGGGTCATGACATGAGATGAAGTAATGGGTGGCCTGGTAGATCTAGGTCCTTTCTTTGCCAAAGGATGCTTCAATTTTCTCTTTGATGTAAGCCATGATCTTTCTATGTGGCAAGCCCTTACTTGGCTTTCCATCTATGTGTGGCCCAGGGCAATATGTGATTCCAACATTAGGAGTCACTCACAAGTGGGCTCTCCTGCATTATGAGCTGTTATATCTGACCTCACACTGAACAAAGCCAAATGTAACACCCTCCACTTGGCACATGTTCTTAAATTGTTACATACTTCCAAAGAGGCGAGGAAGCATTGGTTTTGAAGGCTGCCCCTTGGCCCACATAACTACCACTTGCAGAGGCAGACATTCTACAAATACCTATAGCCCTAGTTAAAAATTAATATTACTGCTATTAAAATTTAAAGCATTTGGGCATTTGTTGAAAGAATGTTTAAAAATATAACAAAAAGAAGTATAAACTAGACAAAAAAACTTACAAAAGTGTTGATGTTTTTAACCAAAAAAATCTTATAAAAAACCACAAAAACTTACCTTAAATCAACATTCTTCTTCATTGCAAACTCCTTAAACTCCTTGACAACAAATGCCTAGTGTATTGGTGTAGGATTAACAAAATGAAGAAGTGCCAACTCTAAGCAATTAAAGAAATGAAGGTGAGAGAGCAAATGTGCAATGAGAAGTAGATGTTTTGTTGTTTGCTTTTGATAAAATGAGTGTGAAAGCTACTTTTAGGGTTTCCCCTACATTCTATGTAATTTCTATTGTTTTTGAAGTCCACAGTTGACTTTTTATAAAGCAAAAAAAAACATTTTTGTAACCGGATTTGTCCAGGGTATTGCAGTAGGCTTGCGGATATACTCGGAACCTTGTATCCTTACCTGTGCTGATTGCGGTGACATAGTAAAATACTCAACACAGTATTTACCTTGGGAAACCTATTGTGGGAAAACCCCTAGCATTGAATGTGGTGCCTCAAGAATTCAATCCAAGTACAAATCAAATATAGATATATACAAGGGCGACTCCACCATGGAATTACTAATGCCTCAACTATGTCCTATAGCACTTCCAATTGCAGAATTACTAAAATCACTCACTTTGGAATTCCTACTGATGCTTCCGATTGGTAGCCCATTTAATAGTATGTGCAACAATTGTGAAGTTGTAACTCAAAGGTCACAAAGTCTCTTCCTCTTCCCAATGTGGCCGGGATAGCTGAGTGATGAACCGATGAAACTTTGCTGAGGAAACACACTATCATGTATACTTTTTGATCCTTTAGATTAGTGGGTTGGTGGTGACAACTCAGTATGTTGTTACTCATCATGGGTTGTTTTTAATTTTTTTATATTGTGCTATGGATCTAGTTATTTCTAAGCTAAGTATAACTGATTAAGTTGCTTACTAGCGATTAAAATTTTGCAGACTGCAACTTCTTACTATAGCTATCATTAAAGCCTTTTGAAATGTTTTAGATGTAGCATGGAGCATGCATGAAATTCTCCATTACCCTAAGAAAATATATGAGTAGTTTGGCAGGCGCTTTTTGCTTGATGCCCAGTTCAATGAGTTGAAGTACTTAGTCTGAAGCTCTAGTTCTGTGCAAAATCACTTGGTACAACATGAAATTAAACTCTGTTTATTGTAGAGGTTGATTGACCCAAAATGAAAAAAATAATGCCTGATTAGAATAATGCATATTTTGTTGTTTGCTTTGATGAATTTTGAGATCAATTGAATTAGTTATTGTTTTGCACTATTTCTTGTTTCTAGAAGTCTTCAAATATTTGTTGTTCATTAAAATTTAGAAGTCACTGAAGTTAGGGCTATTTTCCACTGGTTCTTATTAGATAACTAGTATCAGGTGTTTATCTAGTGATATGAATGGTATTTAAGTGCTCTGTATAATTGCTTAAAGTAGATAAAGGCATATTTAATAGTTGGAAAAAGTTCAGTTCAATTTGGTTAACTTATTTCGAATTAACCTTAATGAGGTCTTAATAGACAAAAATCTAAAAGCCAAATTTCTTGATTCTTTGTTGGCTTTAGTGTAGCCTAGTTAACTAGTTTATCCTGGCAATTTGTACTTCATATAATCAATTTGTACTTCATATAATTGATGGCAAATCAATGGCATTGACCAACTCATATTCCAGAGTATTTTAAGGACATTCTAAGTAAAATGGTTAAAGCCTTTTCTCTTCATTTTGGATTCTTACTCCTCTCTAATTTCTCTGTAGTCCAATTCGCTCACTTCTGGAATCTGGATTTGATGTGAAGAAGAGATCTGATGTCAGGCTCTACTATGGTGTTCGGAATCTTCAAAGAATGGCATACCAGGTACAATTCTTTAAATTGGAGATGGGAACTTTTGAGGTGCTTTTCTTGTTTGTGGCTTTCACGAGTTATAATTGCACTAAATGTCCTGGGGTGTAGCTTATTATCTAGCTTCTGTTTTTGCAGGAAAGGTTCAAGGAATGGGAATCTTCTGGGGTGAAAATAATTCCTGTATTATCAAAGCCCGGTGATGGTTGGTCAGGAGAACGGGGCTATGTACAGGTATTTCTGTTTAGAGCATGGTTTTTTTTTTTGCTGGCAGTATTTTCTCTGAAGTGATTCCAAAGTGAAGCACCCTTAAGAAAAATATTGGTGTGTAAACAGATGCATATTTTAATTGAATCCATAATGTTTTAGTTGTCAACATAGTGTGGGTGGTTTTGACATTTGCAGGAGGCATTTTCCATGGCCAAACAAATAAAAATCCTTTGGCAACTGCTGCAGTCTTATGTGGGCACAAGCAAATGGCAGAGGTAATTATATGTTAAAGCCATTATTGTGTGTCTCAGTATGTGTGAAGTGATTTAATTTTTCAATAGCCACAGTTCAAGATTATGTGGATTCTGTTAAAATATAGCACATTATATAGCATGTAAAACAGTTATGTAGTTGCTCGGTTGGTAACTGTATAACCACCTCTCTCTTCAATAAATACACTGCCTGTTCGTCATTTAGACAGTGCAGTTTGCCTTCTGTCTTTTTTCTTCTCTTTGCATATTCTAACATTGGTATCAGAGCGTCGAAGGTTCGCAGTTTGAGGAAGAAAAAAGTCATTTAGTCTGAGGAAGCTCTTGGTGGAAGAGTACAGACAAAGGAGAAGTTTGTGAAGGTCGCACAGACCTGAAGCATCTCGTTCGTGGAGGTTTTCGTGCACAGCAGTCGCTAGGGCAAACGTGAGTGCCAAAAGTCGTGGTTCGAGGGCAGAATCGTGAAAAAACTGTGGGTTTTTCACCAAATCGCGACGCTGGGAAAAAGCGTGGAGACGCGCGGGACGAGGGCGTGGAGACGCGGAGGGCAGCGCGGGACGGTTTTTGCGAAAAACGTGCAGTCGTTTTTTGTAAAATCGTGAAGAATAGGGCAGAGGTAACAGCAAAACAACGTGGACGGGAAAGATCAGCACAATCGAAGGTTCGAGGGCACAGTCGACGGCAATAAAGTCGCGAAAGAAGGAAAATCGTGTTTTTTTTCACCTGTTGTGGGCAGAATCGCAAATCCGTGAGCAGCGAAGACAACTCCAAAGTCGTGAGGGAAAGTTAATATTATTTGGGCAGAATAATATTATTTCCAGCAACAAAGGTATTCATTCTATTTGCTGAAGAAATTAATTCATTTAATATTATTTGCTGGAAAAGGATATTTTTTTAAGTGTGAGGCAAATTATTATTTTATTATTTTCCGTTCTTTTGGAATAATAAAATGGCAAATATATCACACTTGACGTTGCCGGAGACACAAAAAGTTAACGGGCACAAATTTCAATGTTTGGAGTCATAAAATTTTAACGGTTGCGGAATTTCGAGATTGTGATAAAATAATCAAGGGTGATGAAAGTCGACCAACGACGAACTTCGAGGATTATGACAAACGTCATAAGGAAGCGTTATTGCTTCTCAAGTTATCGGTGTCGAGATGATTTGATACCGGAAGTGCGGAATGCCACTGTGGCAAGCACGTTGTGGACTAGTCTGAAGGATAAATATCAGACGTCAGAGAAGAGTCGGGTTTTATACCTGAAAAATATGCTCTTTTCCGTAAAGTTACAAGAAGGTGGATCGCTGTCTGAGCACCTACTTCGGATGAAAGACCTCCGAGACCAGTTATCTTCCATCAACAAAAAGGTGGACGATGATGATATGGTGGCTCTGGTTTTGAACAGCTTACCTTCTTCGTATGAGTCATTTGTGGAGGCACTCCATTTAATGGCTGAAAGTCAAACACTCACGTTTGACAAGGTGAGTTCCTACCTGTTGCAAAAGGAACGGAGACAACTTCAGGCAGAATCTAATTGTGACCATGCAGAGAGTGCTTTTGTCACTCAGTCAAAGGGAAAGTGGAAACGTCACTCTGGTGAATCCTCCACTCGGTATCAGGTCACATGTTATTACTGTCACAAGGTTGGGCACCTCAAGAGGGATTGTCAAAAGCGGATGTATGATCTTTCGAAGCAGAACAAAAAGCCATGTAAAGAGGAACATGTGGCAGCAGTTGCAGAAGAACGGGATTCGGATGACGAGTATGCTCTTTACTGTCTTACGACATCATGCTCAAATGATAGTGGTACCAGTTGCTGGATTATTGACTCTGGTGCGTCTGCACACTTTTCATGTCGTAGGGATTGGTATGTTTCATTTACTGCAAATATTTGTTTTGAATCAGTAGTACTTGCTGATGGAGAATCGCTTGCAGTAGAAGGGATAGGAGATATATGCATTGTATTGAATAATGCTCATAAATTGTTGGTACGGAATGTTAGATATGTACCTTCTTTACAAAAGAATCTTCTATCTATTCATCAATTGACTGAAAATCCCAATATTTCTGTGGATTTCTGTGGAAAGAAGTGTGTTGTCTCTGATGTGAAACAGAGACGGATAATTGCCCTTGGTATTGGGGTGGGTGGTCAGTATCGGCTTGTTGATCCGGCTGCGATCAACATGAATGCACGTGTGGAGGACAGCTCCACCATTCAGGATGTGCGGGAGGCGGACATGCCTTGGGAGGATGGATTTCCTCATTCAGAAGAACAATTTGTTGTGGACGGAGAGACTCCACTATTCCGATGCATGCATTGACGGTGCATGGTGAGATGGCATGCCCAGCGATTCACTCAGAGGTTCTTGCTCGAAGGACAATAGAGCATGAACAGTTTGCTCATTGTGTTGTGAAGGATCTTTCCCAACAGAGGGGGATAGATGAGCAAATAGATAAGACGGAGATGGTTATTTCTCCTGTTGAGACGGAGACCACTGCTGAGACGGAGATGGTTATTTCTCCTACTATTGAGGAGTTGGTTCTAACTCCTGCACAGATGGTCACATTCCTCTTCTTGAAAAAGTTGGATGAGCACTACATGGTGGTGCAAGGACGTGATCGAGGTGACGTTGATCACAAGATAATTGAGTCTTTGTACAGACTCCAGCAGGCTACACAAGCCTGGAATAGATTTTTCAATCCACATCTTCGAGGTTCTGATTTCAGCACTCTGGAGATGGGGCTGACACTCTCAGCCATTGGTGATTCATCACTGGTCAATGAATCACAAAACAGAGAACCAGTGGACCACTTGCCATATCTTTTGTTCATGGGACCAGATTTTTGTGTTGTGGTTCGTCTTCATTCGACAACTGCATCACAGTTAAGGACTGCTGATTTTAAAGTACAACTTATGGCACAGTCTGTAGATGTAATGACTAAACATATGGGCTTTAGGATATTTGTAAAATTTCGGGACAAACTTTGTCTTGTTTCCGGTTTAGTCATTAAGAGGGGGTGTTCAAATATAGCACATTATATAGCATGTAAAACAGTTATGTAGTTGCTCGGTTGGTAACTGTATAACCACCTCTCTTATCAATAAATACACTCTGCCTGTTCGTCATTTAGACAGTGCAGTTTGCCTTCTGTCTTTTTTCTTCACTTTGCATATTCTAACAGATTCTAATTTACAAGTCTGATTTTTTTGTAGTTTTGTCCATTTGTTTAGATAGGTTAAAGTAGGAAGATGTCTGCTGGGTTATATGGGTATGTACTCTCCTTCTAGTAACACATAATTGTCTCAATCCCACTTGCATACTAGTATTACATCCTCTTGGAGACTCGGATACCCGGAAACACCAACCAGGGCAGCGTACCCGCATACTGACATACTGGGTACTGATACTGCTCCTGTTTTTCGCCTGAAACATTTTCAAGAAAACGCTTCTGTTTTATAAATGCCAAAAATAAAAATAAAAACACTAGATACTTCTGTTTCAGCAGTACTCGAGGAAAATCTAGATGATATATTCTAGAATCTAGATTATAATCATGTACATATGAAAATTTAAGCATGTTGAATGTTTTGAACTTGCTTTAATACAAAGTATTTTTAGCTTGTTATCTTTTATGGACAAAATATGAGTATTCTGCATTTTGATTTTTTTAATATATATTTATATTTTTCTAATAATATAGTGTACAAACGTTTCCACCCAAGGGTTTTTTCGTAAATTGGCATTTCCGTGTTTTGTACTTGTACCGTTCCCGTTTCCTGCAACCTAGCTTGGAGACATTGCATGTGTAAATGTATTACGAATCAAATCTTTTGTTTCCACATATGATGCAATTTATTTCTAGGCTCCGACGATAGCGTTTTCCTATTTGTGTATTTTGAATAATGAAGTATATGGCAATGTTTTAAAAATCGGAACCGGACTCGGAACCGGCCGAATCGACCGGAGGCCGAATCGAATCGACCAGGAACCGGACCGGTTTAAAACTTATGAACCGGTTTACTAAAAATACATAAAATATTACAATTTTAATGAAAACAAGAAATTTTAAAGATTCCAAACCATGATTACAAACAATTAGAGACAAAATATGCAAAGTTTGCTCATACATATACCATGTAAGGGTAAATAAAGCAAAACGGCACCGAGTGCACTACATATCCGAAACAAAATACATGAACAATGAGGCTCTAAATGGCTTTTATAGTCCAAAAAACAATATGCTACAAGCTACTACATTTTTGATATCAATCATCAAACTCAACACCACTGCTAAGAATGGGATCCTCATCCTCATCAATGTCATCATGTTCCTTTGGCTTAGACACATCGGACTCCTCAGGGACATCTGCAGTAGTTGTAGTAGCACGGCTACCCTTTTCCATGTCTAATGCTACCAGTGGTTCATCATTCAAAGCCATTCACCCCAGGGCATCGGGATCAAACTCTGTCAGGTGACTCTTCTCTACCCATTTTGAGGTTGGATAAATATCATCCAAGACAATGGGATATGTATTAGGTATCCTATTTAGTAATTGGTTGTGCCTTAGCTGGAGGTTGTATTGCACGAAGATGAGATCATTTAACCATTGTTCCAAACGAGGTCTATATAACATCATTTTAGGGTTAGGGTTGAAAAAAGTAACTTAAAAGCTAAAATTGGAAAAAAAAATGTTTTAAGGCAAAACCTGCCCCTCAACTAGTTCGAGACAGTCCATTACGGAATCGATTGATTTGACCGGTTACATGACGGAACCGAATGGATCAGTTTGAACCGGTATTGAATCGGTCGGTTCGTGACGGAACCGTTCATTGGTTTGGTTTTTCTAACAGTTTGCAAAAAAATTAATGAACCGGTCAAACCGGTCGAACCGAACCGGAATATGAATGGTTTTTAAAACACCTATGGATAAGGATTGAATCATTGACAATGGATGTTTGGCTTGTGTATTGCTTAAACGGATTGATAATGAGATGCAAATTCTATAAGATTATACAATTAAGAGCCCGCATGTCCTGATTTGCAAACGATGCCATCATACCGCATGTTATGGAGTCTAATTTTTGACTCAAACGTGCTCAATTGTTGAATTCTATGACAACTATCTTTCACTTAATGCCATTTGTTGTTATGTTTATGGATGAATGATAACCGTTATTGGCAGGTGATTTGCTTAGATAGTTGTTTCTTTTGGTGCCAAATGTGGTGTGCGCTATCAAATAGTCTTACGAGAATCTGGCATGGAGAATGCTATTATGTCATTTGTAAAATTGAAACTTTGTGTTGTTTATGTGGTATAATTTAATTACTATTAGTTACAGATATGGAAAATTGAAATTGTACCCTGTTAAATGACGTTAGATACTGATGTCCGCTGTTTCTTGGGAGTGTTGCCCATGTGAACAAATTCTTCAGGGAGATTCAGTAGGAGTTTGAATTTTATGTTGAGCACCCAATTCTCCAATTGATATTATGATTATCATTTGGTGGCCTTGGGTATTGTATCTTGAAATTTCCTATACCATGCTTTCTCTAACTGTTTTGGATGTCCTTTTGCATAGGTTTGCAGAAGAGTTTTGTTGAATTGTCCTAGAATTCCCCAACTCACAACTTTGGGTTTTATCCCTTTGGTGCTCTGCAACTTAGCCTTGTTTTGCTCCAAATTAATTCATCAAACAATTAAGTCTCTATAAAATGAACAAGTTTCCCATGTTTGAATTAAAAATCTGAGTTTGGAAAGTGAGAATATTTGTAGGAAAATATCAATTCCCAAAAACTATGAAAGGAATCACCATGAAATTTCATCATACATCTCATCAACATATTTTTGAAGTCTTTTAGTTACAAATAAAACTAGGATTAAACTCCACATAAAGGTGAACCATGAATGAAGGTAACTGCCAAGTTTCTACCCTCCTGTCTCCATTAAGTTACCTGCAATATCAGTTGGTAATTATCAAGGGAGTTTTTTGAGGTGCTCAATTTCTGATAATAGACAAAATCTGTCAAAGCTTTTACCTTGAACCTGTCCCAAGTGCGCTGTTTTTTTGTGCAGGGGGTACATTTTTCCTTTTGTCACAAGTTACTGACACAAGATGTCAGATGCTAAATGTTTGCATTAAAAAATATTAACCTCCAGATTGAGTATTTTTCCTTATATTTTACTTTCTAAATCATCATTCATTGTCAAGAAGTTTGATATCACTGTTGGGGTGGTGATTGTAGTCATGCAAGTCACAATGATGATTTTATTCTCCTTGATAACAAACTGGCGCCTGCACCTTTTGGGGGTGCCAGGGATTCACTGATAGGGCGGTGGTGGGAAGGGCAGGGCATCCGCAAATGTAATTCCACATAACTAACACTGTAAAACAGTTCGTGTGCCTTGCTGTATACTTTCGTTTTAAATTGAAAAATTGTTTTCAGTTTTCGGGCAGTTAACGTTTGTTTCCTGTGAGCCAGAGTGGTTTGTCGGGCATTTCTTGGGAATGGATTCCCACATATAAAGCCCATCGGCTAACTAGTAGAGTTTATAGATATATGGATCTTCAAGATGACATTGAAAAAAATGTTTTAGTTGTCACAATATGCAATTTATAGTATGAAATCCGATCAGGCAAAAGAAAAATGAGAAGGGTAATAGGAACACCATTTTATGTTTGGGGATTATGCACCCTGAGAATTGTTTGCAGACAAGCGAAGACTATTATGAAAGTCATCAATCAAACCTATATTGCTTTGGTTCCCAAGAAAGAAGAGGGCTCTACTCTTGCAAAATATCGACCCATTGCTTTATGTAACATGCTCTATAAAATAATTACCAAAGTCATAGCTGAAAGGCTGAAGACTATCATTTATAAAGTAATATCTCTGAACAAGGGGGATTCGTACCTCATAGACAAATCTACGATGATATTGTTTTGGCCCAGGAAGCCCTCCATTCCATGGAAATTCAAAAAAAACCAGCTATGTTTTTGAGATTGGATTTGTCTAAAGCATATGATAGGGTGAACTGGTCTCTCCTCACTCAAATCCTCTTGAGGTTTGGCTTTTCCCCCCTTTGGGTTTAGTGGATACAAGCTTGTATTTCTTCGGTTTTTATTCAATTTTGGTTAATGGAGTTCCTACGCTTAGATTTTCGCTTCTTGAGGTATAAGCGGGGAGATCCATTATCTCCATTTCTTTTCATAATAGTTGTTGAATCTTTTGACAAACTGTTTTCCAAGACGAGAACCCGAGAGGAAGTTGAGGGGCATTAAATTGGTTAGATAGGTGGATCCTCTATCCCATTTGCAGTTCGCAAATGATTCTTCTATTATGGGAGAAGCATCGTTAAAAGAAGCTACTCAAGTCCACAACAACTTGGAACTTTTTTCAAAGGCCACTGGCAAGTAGAATATAAACAGAAAAGTCAAAAATCATTTTCTTCCATTGCTCACCCAGGTTGGAGCAGGATATTTTGGCAAAATTAGGATTTCGAAGGGCACATTACCTCTAAAATACTTGGGTATCCCGTTGGATTCAAAAAGATTAACGGTCTGGAGTTGGCTTCCTGCAAAGATTCTTCAGAGTTTAGTAATGGACTCATATATGGTCAACTTCGAGGGACGTATGACTGATTAAAGCCGTGTTACAAGCTATCCCTATTTATTTTTCTTTTCTTTTGAATATTCCTGTAGAAAGTTTTACATCGGCTTGATTTCATTAGCCGAAATTCTTATGGACAGGGAACTCAACAGTTCGGAATGACATCTTGTAAAATGGAAAACATTATGTCTCAAGTAAAGAAAGAGGGGGGATTGGGTTTTAGATCCAATGCACAAAATAATAAAGCTTTAGCTGCAAAGTTATATTGGAGAGTTGCAAAATCCGTATCAACTATGGGCCATCAATATTAGAGCAAAATATGCGGAAGGAATGATGCCACAAGAATTAATTCGACATTCTTTACCTTCTCGGGATCTCCGATTCTATCGGTCCTCAAAATTGGTGAAGGAATTATTAAAAACATTTTTTTGGAAAATTGGGAAAGGTGATCAGGCTAACTTCTGGACTGATTCCTGGGATGGACACCCACCTTTGATTGAACAATATCCAAATTTTAGAAATATTATGAATACTCTTCACAATAAAGGAAAAGGTGAGCCATTATATACAATCATCGTCTCAGGGAATTGAATGGATCTCTCCATCTTTGTGGCAGACCAACTTGTCTACGGGCCAAATACACTTTTTTCAAACTCTCTTGCAGAATAGGATCCTTCCTATTTCTTCTGAGTCTGATACCCTTGCTTGGGGAAAATCTTCGGAAGGAAATTACTCTGTAGCTGAAGGATATAATACTTTGATAGGTACTTAGCCGCACCTTGGAAGGACATTTTCGTTGATCTTTGGCAACCTACTTTGTGGCCTAAAGTTAGATTCTTTATCTGGCTTTTATTATACCGAGAATTCTTACTTGAGATAATTTGATGAAAATAGGGATGGTCGGATCTTTTTGGTGACCTTTATATAAAGAAGCAAATGAAACTTTAATCCACCTTTTTCTTCAATGCCCTTTTGTTACGTTTCTATGGAATATCTTGGCTGATTGGCTTTCATGTTTGGAACTCCTCTACGAATAGAGTGGATGCAGTTAGAGTTTGGAAACTTGACCAGTCTCGGATACTCAAGACTTTCGCAAAGGAATTTGGATTGTTATTTCTCTTATGTTGTGGAATGTATGGAATCTATAAATGTATCTTCAAATCTGAAAGTAGAGACATTTGGTATGTCAAGGAACTAACTCAAGTAATATTGTCGAAACTATTGTGCATAATTTGAAAATTCCCTCACCAATTCCTGGAAAATGGAAATTTTTACTATAAAAACTTAACTTGGGGGAAAGCAAATTACAGACAAAGACATGTTCAAAACTATTGGGGCCCATTGTTGTGAGAAAATGGATTCCGCCTCTGTTTGACTTTGTTAAACTAAATACTGATGGAGCAACAAGAGGCAATCCGGGTCCAACTAGTATGGGAGGGATAGCTCATGATTCTTTGGGAACTCCCCTTTTCTTTTTGCTCATCAATTGGGGCACTGTACTAATAATGTGGTTGAAATCTTGGCAATTCAGCAATGCTCTTAGGAGGCAACTAAACTGGGATGTCTTAGAATTATAGTTGAATCAGATTCTAAGGTTATTGTTAACCTTCTGTCAGCTCAAGAGCAACATAGATCCAATAATTGGCTAATTGCAGATTCAGGATAATATTAAGGTTATAGCTCGACAATTTCAGACCATCATATATCAACATGTGCCTAGAGATCAGAACAAGGTGGCAGATGCTTTAGCTAATTGGGCTTTGGATCATAATAATCTGATCAACTTTGGCCCTTTACCTTTGACATGGCCTCCAGAGAAGCGGAAACAAATTGAGAAGATCCTTCACTTGCAATCACCGGATGGATAAATTGCAGATATGCTCTCTCTCTCTCTCTCTCTCTTTCTTCTTTAATTTGTTGTTGGAATTCCAAGGATATATCTTGGAGTATGAGTATCATGGCTTGGCATTGTAATTTGAATAATTTATTTCTAATAATATAATTCTGGTTTTCTTTTTTAAAAAATAAATTATTTGCACACAACAAATGTAACTGAAAAGAATATTATCAAATATAAAGAATACGGCACTTGTTCTTGGGGTTTTACCATTTCCAACTGATGGAGATGATGACATACTTAAAGAATGTGCTGTGACAACTTCAATTCTTAGGATAATTTGTTAATATAAGGAACTTCGTTGCTGAATAACTAGATGACCAAGACAGGAATGTAATAAAGAGTTTTATTTTCCATATTTCATTTTGGTAGTAATGAACTTGTAGATCATCATATACACAATGTTAACCCTATTTTGGTAGTAAAATCGAGATCAGTTATCATTATGGTGTCTGAAGAACTTTTTCTGGGAGTTCAGGGCAGCTTCTTTAATCCCAAACCCTGAATTTTGACCTCTGTTCAGGAGCCTGCAACAAAAGGAAACCTGTTAACCCTTTGGAATAATATTTCTATTTGTTTGCGAAATTACCAGCAGGGTATGGAGTCAGTCATGGAACAAAGACAAGAAAACTTTCTAATTGCAGATGCAACAATAATAATCTGCAGACTTGAATGCATTTGGTTAACATTTATTCATAGTTACCAGGAGACAGGTACCTGTACCAGTACTGGTACGAGGAGACAGGGACAGGCATGCCATTTTCAAAAAAATAGGAATGTTTACTCAAGACGGCAAAACAATATATATGTAAATTTTAGGGAAAACAATAATAAAACAATATTACCTTTTCAAAATTAAATATTAGATGTTGACAAAGGATAAAAGTAATTATATTGATATTTATCTTTGATATCCTGTCATATCTAAGGTCAAGTGTACAATTTAACAAAACCAAACACTGAAATGTAAGTCTCCGAGACAAGTAACAAGTACCAGTCTCCAAGACACATTTATTGCAACAAGTTTCCTAGACTCTTTTATCCTAAGCATATACTGTATTTAATTTAGTATTTAAACTAATATAATAGGAATATTGACCAACATGGAGTACTGAGGTTTTGGTTAAGGTTTAGTGCAGTGAGTTTTCAAAAGTTATTTATCAAGTTTTCAATGCCAAATAACAGGTATATAGGATAATAGGATAACGTGTTTTGACAAATTAAGAGAGACGGTTGAGCAGATTATAGATATGGTCGTCGCCCATAGTTAGGGCTTGACAAAGAGCTCGAACCGTACTTACTTTATACACTTATTTTATAGAGATATATGGAAGTTTTAGCCTCTTATTCGAAGGAGCCCCACATCTGGTGCTATAGTTGGGTTGAAGTTATAGATATCGAGCCACACCTGGTGCCAATGGAGTTGTTCCATCTGTGCCATATGGAAGAATAGCCCATCCAATGATGGAGCCCAGATTGACTGGGTCAATTGGATGGCTGATGTGGATAGAGAGACAACAGATTCAAAATCTCTGTCATCGGTGGCAGTTAAACATGGCAGCCTTTTCATTTGGACTGGCCCCAACTAAACCTTCTTCTACGTTGTACTGTGTGTAGTGGGTTGGGGTGGTTATGGTCTCCATGGGGAAGTGCCTTGCTAACAGTAGAGTCAATCGTTCATTGAGGTATAGTTTTGTCACTGCAACCTACTTCATGACAATTACTTATCACCTTCAGATGAGACACTTATTCAATGGCTTGTCAGATTCTTGAGATGAGTGTGTTCTTCTCTTACGAGACTCTTCACCTTTATGCATCTATATATATACATCACCTACGTCAAAGTAGGGGTGGGGGTGGGGTTTCTCCATAGTAAAAAGTTTGTAAGTGCCTTGCCAAGCACCCTGGTTTGGTGTTTTGATGTGGACTTACATTTACAAGTTAATTGACCCGAGATCAAATCCCACTGGGAAAATGGCATGTCTATGCCAAGCAAGTCTAAACATCCACTTGAGAGAGGTTATCATAAGTAAAAAATTTGTAAGTGCCTTGCCAAGCATCCTAATTTGGTGTTTTGGTGTGCAATTACATGTACAAGTTAATTGACCTGAGATCAAATCCCACTGGGAAAATGGCTTGTTTATGCTAAACAAGTCTAAACCTCCGCTTGAGGGAGGTTATCAAAAGTCAAAAATTTGTAAGTGCCTTGCCAAGCACCTTGGTTTGGTGTTTTGGTGTGGATTTACATTTACAAGTTAATTGACCCGCGATACATTAAAGGTATTCCATAGTCATATCCGTCAAGCAAAGTTATCAACATACAACTTGGCATCAGAGCCTTCACTCGTGCAATGCAATTCATCTTTGCTTATAGCAAGGCCACTCACATCCTCGAGGCACATCTCCACCTCGGAGTACAAGGGGTCCATGCATGTACTTGGGTGTGTAAAAACTTTTACATTAATATACCATGCCAATGTTGATTCAAACCAGCATACAACAAACTCTCTGCACAAGCTATAATACTACGTACTTCTATGCATGCACATAGTTTACATTAATACATACAAATTACATACTCTTGTCAAAAATTTGCTCTGTTCATTCATTGTTAAGTTTTTCAATTCTGCTTAGCTGCATGATGCTGCAGTCGTGTTTACGATTTGCTTATGCTTATAACACTTCTAAGTTCCAGCAATTTAGATTGTTCTCCCTATAAATTTCTTGCATTCCAGATCAGTGGTATTAGAGCAGTATCAAACATCACACAACCATTCTGTAGTCAACATGAGGAGAAGCTCCAAGAGCAGCAAATCCAAGATGCAATTCCAGTAGCAGCACACGAAGATGAGCTCTGGTTGCTCCTTGAAGAGAAGTGCACTAATGATTGAGAACCTACAGTTGTAAAATGAGGCCTGCTTAAATAAACCCTCGATCTCATTATGGAGTAAATGGTAGAATTAAAACTGAAGTATGTTCAGCTTGGTGATTCCATCCTGGAAGGATTATATCAAGCAGAAGAAAGACCTTACTGAGCTATGAAGAAGCTTTGACAAGAATTAGCTGACAAATACGCACCCTGTGAAGAAATTCAAAAAGGCTCAACCAACTACAAGACAAATACAAAAAGATGCAGACAAAAGAAGAAAACATGGTAAGGCTTCCTGGTTTCCAGAAATCTAAACATTCATCAGCCATTTGCCAATTTTGAACAACACATCAAATGAATTTGTTTGAAGTTCATGAAGAAAATGGGCTGCAGTGGTCAAGGATTGTGAAACAAGGTTCAAGGCTAAAGAAGTCCCCTTGAACTATAAATGAGACCCAAGAATACAGGTCTTAAGGGCTTTGGAGAATGTTCGCACAAAACTGTAACCTATTCTACAATAGTCACAGTAGGACAACGTACTCAAAATCAGTTTGAGCATCCTGCTCAATCACATGAAGGATATACATCTCACTCTACTATTTGCAGCTATTGTGGTAGAAGAGGTCATCAACATAGACAATGTTGGAATCTTCATTCTTATCAAGTATGCACAAATTCAATTACAAGAATTCTACATGTTGATTTGGCTGTATTCATTTTCTCAAATCTTTCAAGTTGATACAAAGGAGTTGTGGCTGGAATACACCAGCCAGAAACAAACAAATAATATTCTCACTAAGAAGTGTATGTACATTTTGCAGAGATCGAATTTTACAGTTGGGTCAAAACCTTGTTGCAATTGGGACTATCGCTTTGTAAGCACTCATCTACATGGTGGTTCAACATGGGAGCCATTTCCAAACAAAATTGCCTCAACTAAACCCTCTTATATTTTGCGTCAAGTGTAGTGGGGTCGAGTAGCCAATCATACATTGAATCAGTTTTTATTCTTGGGTCAAAACATTGTTGCAATCGGGACTATTGCTTTGTAAGCATTTATCTAAATGGTGGTTCAACACAAAACCTTTTCCACACACACTTGCCTTGACTAAAACCTCTTGTACATTGTGTCAGGTGTGGTGGGGTCGAGGAGCCAATCATACATTGGAAAATGTGCAGCCAACAGTTTTGTCACTACCCATCACACCGTGACACTTATCACATTTGGGGAACACAGCTATCACCCTTGACTAGACACTTTTAGATGGCTCTCTAGGTTTCTAAGACGAGTCTGTTCTCTTACAAGTTTGTTTTGCGCTTACGAGACTCTTCACTTACACATAATACATCTATACATACATCGCTTATGAGTTATGACAGAGTAGAGGATAACAAAGAGAGGTTTCTCTATATTTATTTCTTGAAACTTCACATCATACAATCAAGGTATTCCATAATCATTCATGCAACCAAGAATATCAACATGCAACTTGGCATCATAGCCTTGACACACGAGGTCCACACTTATGTAGATGCAGTCCACATATCCCTTGAGGCATACCTCAGTGTCGGAGTACAAGGAGTCCATGCACATCCCTTGGCATGCCCGCATAGTTTTGCATAACATACTGTCTAGACTTTTATCCGACATCGAATACTGCACATAAATCTTATTACAAGTACATTTATATTATGTAATCTACTCGTGTACAAAGTTTTCTTTAATCCACAAGTACATTTATATCATCTATTCTGGGTTCTTGTGTACTTTATTGCAATATTTTTCTTTGTTTGTTCATTGTTTAGTTTTCCTCTTTGTTCATTCATTGTTCAATTTTTCTCTGTTCACTCATTACAATTATTATTATGATTTGATTCTGCCTATAACACATCTAAGTTCCGGGTAAATTTTGTACGTCCCTTGAATTTCCTAGTTTCCAAATCAATTGTGGTATTTAGCATTCCACAGGGGATTAGTTTGGGAGGTGGATAAAATGTCCCCCGAACATTCGTCCCTCTTCCACCTATCTCGCAAGTTCATTCGTGGGGCACCTCCCCTTGCATTTGGGGACATCCATGTGCATTGGGATGCACTCAAATTTGACTTCTTTACAATTATTTATGTATTTTTTTGAAAATTTCTTATACATATTATGGTCATCCCTTTCTTATTCTTAAAATCTAGGAAATGTTTTGCCATCTTGGAAACCCATTGCCATGTTCGAAACTCGGTGAAACATTGGCGATATCACAAACAATTGACACGGGGAAAGGGAATTTCATGTCTTCTTCTCATAACAAGTAGTCGGTTGGAGGGTAACAAGGTGACTAATAGTTTGCTAACTTCCAACAAATCATCATCGTCGCTATCAACATTGTCTTCAGATTATCAAATACATTTATAAATGAAATAATAAAATTATTTACAGCAATGCAGTTTATTAGATTGTTGATTTTCGTTGTCGTTGTTTTTACCCTAAATTAATTAAATAAGTTTATTTAATTAGAATCCATAGGACTAATGAATGTTACAGAATTGAGCAATTTAGATAAGATATATTTGATTTATAGAATTAGAACTAGGGTTTTGTAAGTATAATCATCCTATAAACAAGTAAAGGTGTAATTCGGGTTAGAATGATCACTTAGCTGACTTAGGAGATGATCTGGGTGTGTCGCAAATAGATATGGGTAGGGAATGTCATGTAGGTGCTTCACTCCCGAATCTAGAATTGAAAGATGATTTGGGTCAAGACTGTATAGAAGGATAGGTCCGTAGTTTGTTATGGACCTGAGTTGTTTCGTTTTGACATGGAGGATATTGGTGCCTTGCAAATTGTGGTGGTTGTCAGTGGTTTGGAAATATGTTTTGTTGTTCGTCGTTAGGGCTCTTATAGCTTTGGCACCACCTGTAATGAACCACAACAAATAGACATCCTAAATACTTGCATCAAACATCATGAAAGCATTAGTTAACAAAAACAGAAATCAATGTGTGGGTGAGGCTAGACTACCCTTGGTGGTCAACCCCTGCTGAACCAATCCAAGTGCCGCACTACATCCCTTTGAGCGGGAGTAAGCCTCATGTAGTTCTCCTAGTGTTGGTGCAAGTAGTGTATGCAATCTAAGCCAACCCCCTTTGATGCCCTCATGTCTCTTGACACAAAGATAGTAAACTAACTATAAAGTAGAAAATGTACCCAATGCCACAATAGTGTGATGTGGTGTATTTCAGATGATAGACTGATCCCCTTTGTCCCTTGAAGACCTTTGACAATTCTTGGAATGACTTGCTCTTGTTAAGACATGGTTTTAGGACCTTTGCATGCTTGATAATGGAAGAAGGTAGGCTCTTGAACCTGGGTTGAGTGGTTCAAACTTGTGTGGTGGCTGCTCTAAATGATGTGCAATTGCTTTAGGAAGATTTAGGAGAGCCTTGAGTGCTTTAGTGTTGATATTTGCAATAGGAGTTTATGAGAATGCCATGTAAGTTATAAAGTGCAATTGACTTACTTATATAGGCTTCGTAGATTAAACATTCGTATTATGGCCAACCTAGGGAAGAAGAATTGACGCACATAAGGGTTTCAAATTGGAAAACGAGTTGTTAGATGAGAGTGTATAGGATCGTAAAGGTCGGCCATGACCTTAGTATGGCTTAGACACTGTGCTATATGGTCTTGGACAAGCAATTAGTGAGGAAAGAGCCGAGGTCGGGAATAATGCCTATGGATGGATTAATGTTTTGATTAATTAATATTTTCTAGATAAACGAAAAGCAATGTGTAGAGATGAGCAAGTCTTGAGAGAGGTAGAAAGATATATCAATCGAGCTTAGAACACGAGCATTTGTCTTAGCATGAGAACAAAGCCAAACTTGTCATTGACAAAGGATATGTTACCAAATTTAAGATCACTTAGCTGACTTAGGAGATGATTTGGGTGTGTTGCGATAGATATGGGTAGGGAATGTCGTGTAGGTGCTTCACTCCCGAATCTAGAATTGAAAGATGATTTGGGTCAAGACTATATAGAAGGATAGGTCCGTAGTTTGTTATGGACATGAGTTGTTTCGTTTTGACATGGAGGATATTGGTGCCTTCCAAATTGTGGTGGTCGCTCGGGTTTGGAAATATGCTTTGTTGTTCGTCGTTGGGGCTCTTATAGCTTTGGCACCACCTGTAATGAACCACAACAAAAAGAAATCCTAAATACTTGCAACAAACTTCATGAAAGCATTAGATAACAAAAGGAGAAATCAATGTGTGGGTGAGGCTAGACTACCCTTGGTGGTCAACCCTGCTGAACCAATCCAAGTGCTGCACTACATCCCCTCGAGTGGGAGCAAGCCTCATGTAGTTCTCCTAGTGTTGGTGCAAGTAGTGTATGCAATCTAAGCCAATCCCCTATGTATGCCCTCATGTCTCTTGACACAAAGATAGTAAGCTAACTATAAAGTAGAAAATGTACCCAATGCGGCAATAGTGTGATGTGGTGTGTTTCAGATGATAGACTGATCCCCTTTGTCCCTTGAAGACCTTTGACAATGCTTGGAGTGACTTGCTCTTGTTAAGACATGGCTTTAGGACCTTTGCATGCTTGGTAATGGAGGAAGCTAGACTCTTGAACCTGGTTTGAGTGCTTCAGACCTGTGTGGTGGCTGCTCTAAATGATGTGCAACTGCTTTAGGAAGATTTAGGAGAGCCTTGAGTGCTTTAGTGTTGATATTTGCAATAGGAGTTTATGAGAATGCCATGTGAGTTATAAAGTGCAATTGACTTACTTATATAGGCTTCGTAGATTAAACATTTGTATTATGGCCAACCTAGGGAAGAATAATTGACTCACATAAGGTTTTCAAATTGGAAAACGAGTTGTTAGATGAGAGTGTATAGGACCGTAAAGGTCGGCCATGACCTTAGTATGGCTCAGACCTGTGCTATATGGTCGTGGACAAGCAATTAGTGAGGAAAGAGCCAGAGTTCGGGAATGATGCCTATAGATGGATTAATGTTTTGATTAATTAATATTTTCTAGATAAACGAAAAGCAGTGTGTAGAGATGAGCAAGTCTTGAGAGAGGTAGAAAGATATACCAATCGAGCTTAGAACACGAGCATTTGTCTTAGCATGAGAACAAAGCCAAACTTGTCATTGACAAAGGATAAGTTACCAAATTTAAGTGTGTATAGCCGCCAAGAGTAGATCCATGCAATAAAAATTTCTTGGAAGAAACATTGCTTACTAATGACTTTCAAAGCAGTTAATATCTTTAATAATTGGGTCTGTTATTCAACACTAATGTCTCACAAAAGATGTAAATATCTTTAATACTTGGTCCTGTTATCGAACACCAATGTCTCTGAAAGTAGTAAATATTTATATTGATCGGCACTTTCGCAGTTGTTATGGCTGTTAGAATATTTAGTATGATGCCCATAAATGTAAGTCAAGTACTTGCATCTTAAAGTAAGTTGACTTAGGAAATGAATGCACAATAAGAAAAAATAATATCATGCTTTATAACATTTAGTAATAAGGGAGGGTAGAATAGTTAACCTTGTAACCAAAGGGCAGTTGACATTCGGTTTGTCATACCTCTCACTTAATGTATTTAGTATTTATCCATTTCATTTCTGATTTGAATGAAAAATAGCACAGCAAAACACTTTCTCTATTCCTGAGTTCTCCTATCTTTGTTTGTCTCTCTTAATGGCCCAACTTGAAGATGTCATTAATGATTTGATATTATGATAGTCCAATGCATCAATTATAATGAAACATGAATCGACTATACTGATAACTAAATGACTAAAAATTGATGCATCTATTGTGTGGACAGGATAGAGTTGTTCTTCTCTCAAGTGTTTATGACAGTTATTGTTTCTCTCTGCAGGATGTTACATCCCTTCTTGTAGCAGAGGGTGTCCCAAAGGAAAAGATCCTCTTGAACTTTTAGCGATTCAATTGATAGAGTGTCATTGGTACCAATCATTCTCATACTTTTTCTTATATTTTCTCTCTATTTTTGTAGGCAGGTTATATCTTTCAAAGTAAATAAATGGGTTTATTTGGTTGATGCCAGCTGAATAATTCTTTTTGTGTATTGAGTCATACCGATTAATGATTTAAATTGGAGTTCATTTGTATGGTAAAAGCTTTTCAAATAGTTCTTTTAGTCTCTTGTCAATGCAAGTTTTGTCATTAAAATGAGTTAATTTAATAATTCCATGGTAATTGAGAAAGATCAAGATATTTGATGGAAATGTGAGAAATTTTTCAAAGGCCAATTTCTTGATGGAATACAGGCTGAAATTTTGTAAGACAACTGCAATTTTTAATGTACCAATGCCATTAACCTCTAATTGTCTTTGATGACAACATCAACATTAATGAACTAGCACGCTGAGTGGTAATACAAGTCTATATGTTTCAGGGTATAAGGTTGCATTTCCATTAAACATTTGCAGATATGTTTGGTTTACTGTCTTGACCCACTAGTGAACAGTCAGTGCCCCCTTTCTTTAGTGTGTGGTGAGAAATTCAATGCTAGTTGGAACAATTCACTCCTGCATGCATACGTTACTTGCTGTTGCTATGTGAACCATGCCTGTTGGTCATTTTTGGTGAATTGGAACTGCTTTTGTGATATCTATTTTAGTTAAAGTTCAATTGTGATGGTGTGTGCTAGATATTTGATTTTCATTAGATCCCAAATCTTCACATATTGCCTTTTCAAGTTATTTTTGTTGTCAGAATAAATTGGTAAATAGATATTTTATTTGAATATGTTGAAAAGGCATTTGACCAAGTCTTTCTTCCAATTTACGTTCACATTGTCATTTTTGCAGGAATTGGATAATGCATTAAATTTTGGAATTGTACACATTCTTTGAATAATTCTTGGATCCATCCACAGGCAAGGAATTATTGCTTTCGCAATTTTGCTTGTCCATGTTGTAGTCTATTCTATTATTAATTCAGTTCTAGAAGATTTTGATGGCTGATAGCAGATGCCCTAAGTCCCATTTTTCAGGATGATTTGCTGAATTCTAGCATTTGATTTTCTACTGACAGCAGCAAAATTTGCCTTGCCATCATTAGGCACCAGACTTATTTGGTCATCTTTGCTAGATCACCTTAACCAATTCTAGAGTTCTATTAATTAGTTTTCTTCTTTGAAGGTAACATCCATGTATCACATAACAATAAGCAGCCTTTATCCTTAATAAGAAGCCTGTATTCTTTGCAACTGTTTATGCTTTATTATAATGATTTTTCTTTATGCCCATCCAATGTGTTCCTGGATGAGTGGTAACCGTGTATCTGACGAGATACACATTTCTGGATGAGCGGGTATTGAAGGGTTCTGTTGATCAAGATGTAGTTGAGGCAATGTGTGTTAAAAATTATCTTGTCATTAGTCGTGATATCCATATTCAGCAATAATAAAGTGTTAACTGTTCCTTGTGACTTCAATTTTTTATGCCATTACTAGCAAAATGGAAAAGTTAATAAGTTCATGGCTTCCTGGTCTGGTTGATAGACTTATTCATTGTTATTGGCACTTTAATGGTAATATGGCAATGGTGGCCGAAAATGAACTTGTGAGCTAAGTTTAGACCAGCTGTACCTGGGAAGTGTCTATGCACATGTTTAGTAAGTTGTCACGATACTAGTCCCCTGTATCATTCGTGTAATAGCATTTTGCAAGAAGTTGGCATTCAAATCTTGTATAGACATAACTATCGAAGGTTAAGCAGAGCTGTGTTGACTAATTTGTATAACTATTACTTTTAATGATTCAACATTTTAATCTTGAACCACATTTCTCTATCATTTAGGGCCGAGTTAATTTTAACTGGAATATCCACAGGGTTGACTCTGGAAACGAGTTATGAATGTGTGAACTGCTGAAGTATTTTCACTTGATCAAAATTATTACAGTATGAAGATACTTGTAAGCTACTAAAACTACTGCTGGGAATACAGCTAGCAGGACAATAACTGTAGCATTATCTTTAAGGGGAAGACTGTAATGCTATGGCTGACCAGGCTTGGATGCAAATTGAAACAGTTAGTATTTATGTAGAAAATTAATTGTTATAAATATAGTTTGAATATCAACTTGCAATAGATAAGTATTTATGTAGAAAATTAATTGTTATAAATATATTTTGAATATCAACGTGCAATAGAAATGCAGGGTAGACTTGAGAGTGAAACCTGATAGTATTCTGTTTGTTGTCGGGTGTTACGTTATCCTTAAGTTGGAACAATCAAATTATTGCCTTGTTTTGATTGATGGACGGATAATTTGTTCTAACGCATTACCATTAAACAATTGAAATGAAACTTATGATTCAACATTGCAGCAATCAGATATGAATTTTTCTGGCTACAAGAGATGGATTGAGGCAATGGGTTTTTTGGATATGTGTGTTTTTTCCACTTTTTTCAAGTTTCCTTGTTCCTTATCTCGAAAGAACAGTCAACAAATATATTTTGGCATTCACCCGAGAAATATCACAAGGCAACTCAATTTTTAACTCAATAGGCCTAGTGCATTACAGGTTATCACTAAATATGCAAGGGCAATTGAGTTTTTTCTGTCAAATTTCAATCTATTTTACAGTCTTGCAGGAGAAATGTTTGAAAGCTTTGTAAGTAATCACGCTTATTTGATCCTTTAGAATTACTCATTGGGTACATGCCCCAAATATTCTGAAACAAATGCCTTAGATTCAGTTTATAATATGTCCAACAAATTGAACACAAATGTTAAAAACAATTTATGTATTTTAAAATCTCTTATCTGAGCTGATGAGGGAAAAGGGTAATAGACGACAGAACTGTGGGTGCTAACATCCGGTATTATTTAACTCAAAACACTGTATATTTAGTGAGGGGCAGGTAGTAAAGAGTATTTGTTTGCTCATACCAAATTGCTCTGCATTTGGAGGCTCTTTCATTCCAAACAATTCTTAATTGGTAAGACGAGGATAGATCGTTAAAGATATATAGTAAACTAAAGTGAGTATTGTTAAATTATTTAAAAACGGACATGCAAGACACAATTCAACATATCAGAATAGTTGACTTTGCATCAAACCATTTGCATTACACTAGCTGCTATTTTTCTTTAAAATATAACCTTCAAACAGTAAAAATGTAACTATATTGCTTTTAATAAAATAGTGGGCGGTGCAATATTACACTATTAGCATCAGCAACACTTAAAGTGTAATGTCTCTACTGGTCAGTTAGCTCAAATTTACCAAATTGTAACAATCAACACAAACCCAAGTTCTCTCTGATCACCAAGATTATAATGTGGGCTAGGTGATAACATATGAAAACTGGGACATAAAAACAAATCAGTGCAACTTACTAGTGGCAAGCCGCACAATTTACAATCAATGCCAAAATGGCAGGTAATGGAATGCAACTCTTGGCAGCGTTGCCATCCAATCGTTATTACAATGTGATTGCAAAAACATAAATATATTTCTGGTTGTGAACCGCATGAAAAGTTACAAGCATCACAAATTATTACTGCAAACCAATAACATTAATGATTATAGATATGAAACAAAATGTTGATAGTTTCAAGTAGCTGAATCAAACCCTCATATACTGATATAAACCCTCAAATGCATCAAATAGTAAATTTAACATGTGAATGATTAATTCCAACCAATGTTCTTGGTGATTTGTGCATGGACAACAATATCAAATCCTAGAGCGATAATAGAGCTCAAGTATGCTTGTTAATTTGTGAATGAACAATAGTAAACCTTAAACAACAATAGAGCATGGATGTACTTGTCAATTTAAATGAGAATGACATCAAACTCGTATTAGATTTGAAAACTCATAAAATCTTCCAACAAAAGTGGCACGACAACAAATATGGCCAATGACAATGATGTACGATGGTGGCGACACTAGGAGGAACGATGGTGGTGTATGGTGGTGATGTATGCCAAGAACAAATTTTGAATTAAGTTTGATTTTACAATAAAAAGAAACAATGATTATTTTCAATTTGACACTTCAAACAATGAATATTGATGATGAACAACATATGATGACGAATTCTAGAAATTGCAATAACAATGAATTGCTTGAAGTAAAATTCAATCTAATTTTCTACAAATTGAAATATTTCATAATTTATCAGTAGCGACATTGTTGCAAGTTGAAAATGATTTCAATTCTTTGAGCACAAATATGATCCTTGGGTGAAATCATTCTTATGGACGAGTTTTGTTCTCAAATCAACCTTGGAAACCAAGAACGTTTTCGTCCTCCAAGATCTTCGAGATAGTCAAGGGCTTTCGTCCTCATATGCCAAATGCTGAAGCGAAGTTCAAACTCATAATGTAAACATAGATGTCTGAAAAGTGATTCCCAAATGAGCCCAATCGCCCCACTTTTATAATTTCACTTTCACATTTTTCAAGGAAAATACCGATAAAGCAGTGTCCCCTCATTTTGTTTTAATTTTGAGTTGCTTTAGTTATAATCACTTTATTAATAGTATAACATAAGTTCCCTTTTCATGAATATAACTTAAAGTTACTTTTAGGACAATTTACGTTAAACGATTAAATTATTTGCCTTGCACCACCACTTTAGCCTACGAGAAACACTTTAGCCTATGAGAAATGGACAACAAAGGCTAAGAGTCTTCTTATTGGATTGGATTTGAGAAGGGGACATGACAAATCTGTCCTTCCCAAAATTGTTTGTCCTCAAGCAATTGCAAGTTCAACTGCTTTGACTTTCTTCAAATGACCATCTCTGTAATATTTGGATCCCAATTCATCCTTGGGAACTTGCAATTCCATTTTTGAATTCCTCGTGTGATGCAGTATGTTCCTTTGATTGCATAACTTTGGCTGTCCTTGAAGCCTTCTCCATACATCCATCTAGAAGACCAACAACGTTATTGGCCAAGGATGAAGCAACAATACAAACATTTGCTTTGAATGTATTGATAAGTGCATTTGCTTCCTTTACTAAATCCATGACATCTTTATCAAATAAGTGCTCTTGCAATCCATTGATAAATGTAAACTACCACTGAATTTTGAATGCGATTCAACAAAATCTGCAATAAATCCAATAAGCAGCCCAAACAAGTATCCATCCCCTAAGCGTGACATGATTACCACTCAAAAATGGTATGCAATGAGTACATCAATATAAGGCCAACAATATTTTTCAGCGAACATAAATTACCTCATGCATGAATTGTTGGAGTATGTGAAAAAAACAAAGGACTCTATTCTTCATAAGTCATGGACACCAGCAAAAAGCTCAATAAGAATTCTTCCTTGATGAAATTATTTAGTTATCAATCTCTAGGCATTAAAATGAATGACAAGGGTATATTCTACATGTAATTATTCAAACTGCGCTTTTGTGCCATAACATGTGAATGTTTTTAAGTAAAATTTCATCAAAACTACGTGTTCAATTCAAGATCCATTTTTGCAATAGCCACAAATTCCTACAAACAAAAAATGAGTAACTGGACCTAGAATTTGCATGTAGTTATTCAACTTGCACTTTTTTCTCATAACATGTCAATGTTTAAATAAATATTCATCCAAGCTATGCATTCATTGTAACATCCCCATTTTAAGATACTAGAACAAGGAAATTTTTTTTTTTTTTTTTATATATAACATTCTCTGTTATGAATTATATAATTCAAACACACGTTCAAGTTTTAATAATTGTTCTCTGCCCAAACAATGCAGTTTGGAACACACAATTTCCTTTTAAAACTAATGTTCCCTGTTCACATATTTGCAATATGGAACACACATTCAGTGCCATTCAATCATATAACAGATTCCATATGCTGTTGTAAATGACTCGAAGAACTACCGATCTCCCATTTTCATGGCTCGGAGTTTCAACGATCTCTCATTTCATGACTCGGCAACTACCGATCCTTCATGTTCATTCATGCATAGTATAATATATATACAAGGTTCTCTTACCGTTTCAGTTATCGAAGTGATCCATTTAAGAAGCCTATCTGAATATCATTCACATCGATATTCATCGACATCCCCGCATCTTAAATTAGGTGATTAGGACAACGCAACTAGCACTTGCGATACTTTGGCCAAAGATTTTCACATGCTTTGCATGATCATATTCCTGGATGTGATACACACCAATGGAATACGTCCTTCACCTCACTTCACCTGTTATCTAGAATGGTCTTTCTGGTTCCTACCACTCCTTCCAATTTAGGGTCAAACTCTAACTCCAACTAGCAATATGAACGAGTATAGGAAGTAACTCATGGTAACTAAAGATACGCACACATACGGTGTCGTCCCTGGACTTCGTGTGTGTCTAGTTATCTTTAGTCCTCCGAAGTCACTCCGTATACGTGATCATACTTCTATCCCACCAAGAACTTAATATTCAAACTTATGTAATCTTGATGATTTAATTCGGGAGGGCATTGTAATATGTCGGCTATAACATTGTGTCGTCATGAAAACCCCGCCTTCATGAAGACACCGTCTTTGCATAGGCCGGCGTATGTCAATGTCCTACGGAATCCTCCCATCGAGTACACATCCATTTCAAGTGATTTGGATATGATCTTAATATTTAAGATCATCTTTCAAAGACCATCTTTGATCCTTTATCCTCGTTCTTGTTCGAGTTGTATATAGCTAAGAAAGACTAAATCATCTTTCTAGCTTACTATGCATCTTCTCCTTCGTCCGAAGGGTTGCATTTTCTCTACTTGGTTCTTTTCTTAATCATTGGATTAAGCAACCCATTACCAAATTTTAATAAATTTAACCTATTAAACTTAACCAAGTTTTTCACAAGCTCGTAACCAAATTCAATTCCAACTTATTAGGCGTTATTTAAACGAGGTCTAATTCTCAATAAATATATTCATTTATTCTCCTTAACCTTACATAGTTAAGGTCTATTAGCCCTACTGGATATATTTGTCCCATATCCTAACTTTCGAATTTAACATTCGAGGCTATTAATGAGTCCGAATACGAAGTTCTTGTTGCTCTAAGTTATTTGATATTCCTTAGCTTTCAAGCTAATCCTGAATACCTTTTAGTTATGAGATCATGTTCTTCCTAATCCTTTTTAATGTCAATTAAAAATTCATCTTAACCCAAGTATGAACTAATTGCACATTTTAACGTAAAAGTTGCATTTAGGTAAGAATAGATATCGAGTTCCTTTTAAATCCATCCAAGGACAATTGAATAATTCCAAATCAAGATACAACATTATAATTCTAATTTAATCAACAATATCAAACTGATATAGTCATTAAAATATCACACTTGTATTTGTATTCATCAATCCATTTCATAATCCATACATTTGCCAGTCCAAATGATTGGACTTTGTTTATATTAAACAACGTTACAACTCATAGATAGAAGAATGTACTTTCTTCTTTTCACAATTCCTCGTAGAGGAATAATAACTAACAAATACAATTCATCTTCAGACAATCAAAAGAAGTATCAGAAAATAGCCATGTCTTCGTTTTAATCAAGTTCCATCTACAAAATTACTTGCACGGGTCAGTTCATTAAACTGAGCATATTAAGCACTTGTCATTAAAATGAGGTGCTTCTAATTAAGCTGTCTCGATAAAAGAACCTGCTTTTATGAAGCGTTAATATGAACGTCAATCAAAAATTAAGTATCAAAAATAATGAAACGACATGACAAGCCGAACCATCTAAATACCATCCCAATCAATCAAAGAACTACTATCCTTTTTCCCAAATGATCATTACAAAAAGTAATTTCCTTCAATCAGTTCAGACACAACATCGTAAAAACTAGGAATACAAGTATGTATCTTCTTTGTTATAACATAATCGCTATCAATTCCATTTCCTTTCATTAGTAATAAACTCAAGGATAAAATCTAACTGAAATGTAAACCAATTACTTTCCTTTCGGTTCATGCATCTCATTTGATTTCAAGCAATCAAGTACAGATTTGAGAAGTAAACAACAATAAATATAGTTGCTTAAACCCAAGCAATACAAAATTCGTTCCTAAACGATTCTGATTCCCAACCGTATGAGAGAAGAAATGATCATTATTCCAAGTTATCCATTCACACTCCTATTCCTTTCCTCATGACTGTACTAAAAATTGAATCCAAACGAGACATCAATCAAAGATAACGGTTCAGAGTGAAACTTACAAAATCCATTCGAATTCACTTTCCACAGTGATTGAGGATAATTCCATTCATATTCAAATTTTAAATAAAGACAAGGAAGAATTTATTATCCATATCAATACTTCCTTTCAAGAGCACATACGAATACCAAAAATGCAGTTAGTAAGACATCGTATTCATCATAGAACAAGCAGTATAAAGATGCATACTATGTACTTACTGTACTAGAAGGATTCATACTTCCTTCACTGTATTTTAACCAAATAAATAGTTATACAGTCACTTAATCAATTATTCACATGACTTTCTATATCCATGAACGCACACAGTTCATAAATAACCATTTGCACATTCTTTGTTATCCACAAAGAAGCCCAATCCGGGTGTACAAAGTGATGCTCTATTATTGCTATAGCGAACTCAAACAACAAGAAGAGAAATATTCATTCCTTTAACTATTTCAATAATAAACATCCATTTTTTTTTTTAAACACAACAAGAATCACTCAAGTCGAGTCCAATTTTTTTGAATGACAGTGCAATCAGAGATCACACGAAACATTTCAACCTTCCGTTTGTACAGAAAGAAAACAACACTCAGAAAAATAATCTAAATACCTTGTCACTTCCATCAAGCTGAACCTATAATGCTCAATAAAACCCAATTACCGTTTCTTTCAAAATCTAAAACAACAGAAAAAGGAAGAACTCGTTTCCTTCTACTTTCAGTAAAGAAACAATCATCTTCTTCAAAATGTCATAAAAACACCCAAATCGTGTTTCTTTTATCATGACATTTCAACCCATATTAATGATAGAACAATTGTTCAACAATGAAAAACAAACTTACATAGCCTATAAGGTTTCCATTCAATATTGTTAGAATATGCGGAGAGAGGAAAAAGAAAGAATAGAATGTACAAAGATGGAATGAAGAGAAACCGGAATGCACACTGTACAAATGAGTTGTGTGTCCGGGTATTTATTATGCAAAGACGGTTACAAAACTAGTTAGCGGTTACAACCGCATAACCATACAAAACACTTATAAAAAGGGGAAGTCTTATTCATTTATTCCTACACCCCCTCTTAAGACTTACCCTACATAACTCAAAAACAAACAATCTAACAAAACAGAACTACGCTATCTTCAAACACTTTCACTTTGAAAGCAATGCTATGATAAGGTAGGGCTCCATCAAGTCACTGCTTCGTAACCTTCGTAAAGGTGTAGTTCCCGAGAGCTGAATTCCCGAGTTCCCGATTCCACCTCCCCAAACTCCCGAATCATAGATCTCCGAATTATTGGACAACCATCCATCTTGAGCCATCCACAAGCTCCATCAAGTTGTCTCATGACCCTCGTGAGGGTATAATTCCCAATATCCACATCTCCCAAACTATCGAGCAACCATCCATACAGAGCTTCATCTACCCTGTATCCTTTCTTGCCTTCAAAGTTTAGAGCATCTTTATAGCACGTATTCATCACTTGTCCTCACTACCTTCTCGCATCTGGTGGGTCTTGACCATGGCTATATTAGGTATTTTGCTATGACTTTACCCTTGAGCACATCATTGGCTCGAACACGACAATCCCATCTTTGTGTGACCTCTTTTCCTACAATAATGACATTCGGTCTCAACTTATCGATCTTATGATATTTTACGGTTCTAGAATAGAATGCACTTTCTTCTTTGGGAATGACCTTCTCGCATCCTCTCGTAGTTTGTTTTCCTCGGCTAAAGAGCCGCTATCATATCATCCAGAGATTGAGATTGAATTTGACTGAGAGTAAAAACTACATTGCTATATTTTGAAGACAGACTATTTAATAGGATAGCTTTGGCATCTTCGTCCTCAATTGCAGCTTTCACTTCTGCTAGTTGTCTGATTAAGGACCTTAGATTATTGATGTGGCTTGACATAGAGACTCCGTCATCCATTTTGAACCTATATAACTGAAGTTTTAGGAAAATTTGGCATTGACTGCTTTCGCTCCAAATAATTTATTTAGAGTATCCCAAATGTCCTTCGATGATTTGTCTAGGTCTACATGATGAAGTTCAGAGTCAGAGAGAGCAAGGCCAATAATAGCTTTCGCTCTATCATCTCTGCTTTGCCATTCTAACAATTTCGATGCATCGGTAGGTGTTGTCTCTTTCCCGTTTACAATGCCCCACAAATTTTTATTCATAAGTTGCATTTGTATTTTCACTCTCCATGTATGAAAATTTAGACCAGAATATTTTTCTATGGGCATTTCCATTTTAATAGAATAAATACAACTGCGTATTTTGGCAATGAATAAATAAAATAAAATAAAATAAATCGTGTTTATTTTATCATGACGGCTTCAACCCATATTGATAGAACAATTGTTCAACAATGATGAAAAAAACTTACATAGCACATCGGTTTCCATTGATATACCATATGAAATGAATACCCAATTCGAGTTCCTTGCCAACAAACATTTCTACCCGAAATCCATTTTTCTATTTCATAATGATATGCAGAACTCCAGAATACAATAATCATTTATCAATACCTATATCAAGGCAAACCCGCATAGGGTATTAAATGCGCAAGCATGGTATACAGACGAAACAGTCTCAAACAACAAGCCAGTTCCCATATATTTCATTCATTGCACAGAAATACAAAGCCGAGTTTGTATTCACGACTACAGTCCGAACTGGAAGATCAAACCTCATCAATAAAACACAACAAATCAACTTTCCACCACAGCAAGAGAAAACATAGCTCATCAATAATTTCAGAAGAAAACAGTTACTTTCTCCAACTCCCACGAATACCCAAATCGTATTAGTTAAATTTTACAAAAAGAAAAGCACACCAATAAGAATATTACTATCACTTCCTTGAGCCGAGCTCATAATGCTCAATAAAACTCATTTACCATTTCCTCAAAATCTAAAACAGTAGAAGGAGGAACTCATTTCCTTTAAAAATTTCATGAAAGAAACAATGTCGAACAACTTTCGCACAACAAAACATATCATAACATAAAGAACGAATTCCCCAATGCTTTCGAACAAATCAACACAACATGATTTGTATTTTCATTGATCTTGAAGCAAAGCATTCAAATCGCATGACAAGCAAGACAAAAGCGACTCTACCGAGAATCATTTCAACATGACGGCAAAAATTCGACTAAACCCAAATCATCTCAGTCATGACAACAATCAAATAAACCCAAAACCCCCTTCATCAGAAGAGCAGGGTTGTTTTAATGAGACGTTTAAGCAAAGCAAGTAGTTTTAAAGAGAAGGGCTTAACATGCCTGCAATTTTTCCTCGAAGCTCGAAGAAAACCGCGTCTACAGGAGGTATTTCCTTCCACGGCGACAACAACAAGCTTCCCAACAATCACCTTCTGCTACAGGCTCGGAAATAGCCTTCGATTTCCAAAGAAACAGAGATAGCAACCAAACACAACTGGTTCGACTGAACCAAGAAAAACCAAATGCAGAGCAACTTCCCAAAAATCCGAACAAACACAATAAACAACCAAAAATTCCTCCATACTCTTTCCAAGGCGGGCTGGTCGCGAAGACCAAGAAAATTGAATGCATTAAAGGCTCTGCCTTTTTCCTATTTCCTCACGCCACCGCCGACTCGGGTTGGCGAATTACCAATTTCAAATTTTGCATGCAAACAGAGTTTAGTCTCATGACTAACTGAATACCTCTACCTTTTTCTGCTCTCTTGCCAAACTTGGCGCTGTCCCATGTGAGGACCTACATTCAATGCCATTAAATTTCCTTCCATCCTTATCCTTTCCATCCCCCCATGGGTCTGTGCGTCCCCTTCCTTAGGTTAGGATTAGTTTAGGATTTATAATAGTGTCCAAACCTAGGTCATCGCCTAGTTCTTAGGTTAATAGGATTTAGATCCATTTTCACCATTTTAGAATTTAAAAATCCACTTAGGATAGTAGTTAGGATATAAGGTAGGACTTAGGGTTAGATTAGGGTCTAATCCCTTTAACACCTAATTAATCAATTTCCAATCAAGTCTTCCGACTGACATCCAATTTCAACACTGTGCAGGACATTTCGTCCCACGTTATACATACCTGAGCCACCCGCATCCAGGCATTTATCGCCTTACGAGGTCTCACGTTCTGACGATGCATGGTTCGAGAATCGAACCTTTTTCGATTAGCATCTACGTGCCGGTATTCATACCTCAAAAAATTCCTGCTCTTAAGAAAGTGAATTTTCAAAATTTTGAGTTTAAGTGTCTTCTCTGTTGTCTTGAAAATGTTAAAAGTCGTGAAATTGAAAAATCTACGTTTTTGGGTCATTTTGTGTGTTTTTCAGGCCTGTCGGACATTTTTGTCCCGCGTGTCCCAAATTCAAAAGTGCGCTCTGTTCCCGATCGGCCGATTTCCCGAAGTTTGTCTTTTTGGGCCCGTCAGACTTTTTGTCCCAAATGTCCCAAGTCAAATTGTGCAAGTTGTTCCTTTTTTCCCAGGGAAACACCGAACCGAACCGCGTACTTCACGCTTTCACATCCCAAATGTCCCAAACTCTTAGGACCCATTGTCACCTTTTAATCCGATCCGGCCGAAGTCGCGTGTTTCGCGTCCTTTCGTCCCGTATGTCCCAAAAGGCATTTGTGCATCTTTTCCCCGCTTCGCCCGAATCGGCCGAGCCACGTGTTTCGCGCTTTCGCGTCTCACATGTCCCAAATGAACCAAGCGCCATTCGTGCTTATTTTTCCCGCTCTACCCGAATATCATGCTTATTCAAATTGGTAGGTATGTATTAAATGCGCATTCATTGTCTTTCTCTCTCCTAATCGGCTATATAATGAGCGACCCTCCTACGTGTTTTTCACATTGCTTTCATGCTATCCTTTGCTCGAACCCTTGCAATCTAAAAACTGCGCGTGTATCCCCTCCCTCTCTGTATTTCCTTCCCGAGTCTAGTTTGTGACTCTGTCCTCAGGGTTACTATCAATATGAAGATCAAATTTCAGGGACATGAACAAATCTCGCCACTTAATCTGCCGTTCCCGATGTTGGGGACGCTCGTCATCTTGATTTCGAGTGATTTTGGGCAAGGATGGCGGATCTGAGCCCTACACCAATGGCGCGAGATGATTCACGGCGATAGTGGTTTGGCTTTCGTTGGAGGTTTCCCCATCTCGATGCAGTGTCTTTGTCTGGTGCTTTCATGCGGAGCTCACTTCCGACCACGATTCGAGTGAATTAACCAATGTACACGGGAACTCATCGCCAAGAGTGATCTTTGCCGCCATTAGCTTGCTCTCTGAGGATCCCGAGAGATGGATAATGCCATAGTTGTTTCCCGGGATCAAGCACGAGGCCTGTTTAATCAAGACAACGACAAATACAAGGCGCGGTGTGCGAAGTCATGGCTTAAAAACCCTAAGAAGGAGCGTCTCGTCTATCAAGACTCTCTTAGAGCGATTTTCAATGAAGAGTTGTCAAATTTCATAATCCTACTTGGCTCGGGTTATGGGCTTACCTTCTACTAACGAGTTCCATTTTGGATGTGCCCGCTCATCGGCATGGTGTGCGAGGAACTCAAAATATCAAGCTGGGCGAAATCATCGGCATGAATTTGGCGGAGCAGTTGTCGATGTACGTGCAAACGAAGAAGTTCTACATGACTTCGTACCTGATGTATACTCTGGCGGCATCAAGACAATGGTTTGGTTTTTCTTACATTGATGCCCACAAGGATGATCCTGTATATGCCTCTTGCCCATGATTCACCCTAGAGACCAGCAATCGCAATTTCGAAAGGTAAATGATGCTTTCACCATGTACGTGGTCAGGCTGCTTGAAGGTGATACTGCTAGAAGGTTTTCTGATGAAGCCATGAATCTGATATCGCACTACGGTGCTTATTTTATCCAATTTAGAAAATTCTCTTATATCAGGCTTGCTGGCTATGAGAGCACCCCTTTGAGGCTTCCCATGTTCTGCAGTGATAAGATGGCCTTGATAGAAGTATGCAGGCAGTTAGACAAATTACACAGAACCTGCAGAGACAAGAAGATTTCTGGTTTGCATTTTCCCATCTCTTTGGGAAACTACACTTGTAAAACAGCCACAGGCCTTACGAGAACATAGAAAGAGCCACTGGTTCCTATCCTTTGTTCATTTCTTGAAGCCAAGAACTTGCTTGACTTGAAGAAGTTCATTGAAACAGAACATCAAGATAATCTATCATCATAGGGCGATCTGAGAGACTATTGGGCTGCTTTTGTGCGAGATGATTTTGAAGCTAGAAGGAGGCACTATGGTAGGTTCTCTCTGCAATTGATCCAAGAACTCGGCTTGTACCAAGTTCTGAAGGACTCGAGGATGACAATTTTGATCTATACTCATATGAGTATGACAATGTGGTTAAGCACACTCCTTGGAGGACTTGGATTGGAACAGGGGAAGAGAAAGATGATCTAGCGAGATCCTTGCTCCGATCTTAGTCGGGACTAAGGTGCGGTTTGACAGAAAGTTCGAGAGCTCGAAGGCACTCGGGAGAATCCTCTTCTAAGGATGTTTCACACCAGGAGGAAGCATCGACTCCCATATCGGACACACACTGTGTGAAACCCCTCCTACCTCATCAGCGAGGACTGCGGCTTCCACTCCTTCTTCATCCACTCAAGTGTACGGGAAGAAACTCAAAGAGGTTAAGAAGGAGCACATGGAAAAGATCCTCAAAGTAAATAGGTAGAAGTGCCTTTGGGACCGAGAGAACATCATTGTTCTCGGTGAAAGTGAAGAGAGTGAAATGCCGGCCCTATGAAATGCTCCGAAGATCCAACGAATAAAGATAAGGAAGTCCAGAGCACTGAACTTCCAAGTGCTATTGATTCCTCTGCAGCAATTGTCTCCAGCGCCCCACTCACATCTCAACTTGAGACCACAGCCGTGCAAACCTTGAGCGTCATGAGCTCTATGTCTCTTGGTCCTCTTGCCCCTCCTGCTTCCTCTTCCTCTTTTGCATGGGTGCAACCTTTTGTTGACAGTAGGAAGAGGAAATCTTCCTCTCGGAGCTCAGGGTCAAATTTTGATGCTGTTGCAGCCTTGTTAGGCACTACTCCTTCTCGTGCCAAGAAAGCCAAAATCACCTCCAGAGATAGTGTCTGATGCTCAAGGTCAGCAATTCCTGGAGATTGCTAAGCCTACGGTGGACAAATCAGAGCAGGACTTGCAGGCATCTGACTTAGAACTCTCAAGAATTCCAATGGGAGAGTCTACTCCTGAAGGTGAGATCCACAACCTCCAGGAAATGTCACAAGAGTCATTGGGAGGGTAGAGAAAGGGCAGCAAACTATTGAACAGTTGGAGGAACAAGCCCAGATTCTCACTAGCTTTATCAAATCTCTTTTGTCTAAGGACAAAGTTTTGGACCCTACCCCATTGACTACTCTTCCACCACCTGTAATTTTGAGCCAAGATGAAGTACAGAGTATCGAAGATATGCACAAGTATTACTCATCTATGGCGAGCTATGGAGGCCATGGTGGAAGATATGCTTGTTGCGAAGATTGAACTTCATCGATGAAGCTTTCAAACTCCACGGAAAGGTGAATAATTTACAACGAAGTTCTCCTCCACTATCGGGGTCATAGATAAAGAGCTCAAACTCTGGAGCGATTGCATAGTAGACCTCCGTCTCATGGGACAGACAGAGATGAGAACATTTTATTGGCAAATAAGGTTTTTGATGATGCGAGGATAATCTGTCAAAGTCACGGGTTTACGGCGTGGAGTGGAAGATCAAAGTCTTGGAGGAGGCTTTGGGAGAGCTGAAGAATAGGCTGGCGAAGGGTGAGGCTTTCAAGACCTTTGGTTGTATCTCTGCTTTCAAGATATACATTGTCATCTTTAGGATGAAACTTCTGGTGTGCCTCTTTCCTGCAAGAAATCAAAGCTCAATTGAGCTTTTGTCAAAGATAATCTATTCAGAAAGCTCCATTTCGAAAGAAAAATGAAGGAGATTTGCTCTCTTGATCTGCCATTGAAGAAGCAAATAAAGACTATCATACTCATGTCGAGTTTGATAAGGAAATGGAGAAGTGCCTCGGATTTTGGTCTCGATCTACGACCAACACGTCGGTCCCTCGTGGCGAGACATAGCCGAGGCATTGAAGAGATTCGAGGCGGCGAATTTTGAAGTCGGTGGGTCCCTCCCGTCGTAACCACTGTCTTCTTCTCCGTTTTCTTCTCTTCTTTTCTAATTCTTTTCTCGAATTCATTGTAATTAGTTGAGGTATTGCGATTGGCAATCCTTAACTAATCTTTAGTTAAAAGAAGTAGTTCTGAAAGAGTAAATGATTTGTAAGCTATATAATGGCCTCTCCACGCCATTTTTAAGGGAGGAAGAACTTGGTTTATTTTACGAAAGTGTAAATAGATCATAAAGAAATCAATACAGAAGGGCTTTCCATTCTTTGTCTATCTGATCTCTGTTATCCCTAAGCTTTCATTTAATTTTTGTGAAGATCATTTGTCTCTAGTTTGTTAGTCTTGCCGATTGCATACTCTCGACTTTGCAAGCATGGTGATCTTGTATAACCAAGAAGGAACTTTGTGTCCTTGATTAATGAATCTGTGTTATGTTAAGAAACTTTGTGTTAAATGTTATTCCAACTTTGTGTCTTTAAATTCCATCTTATTTATACGATACAAATGATCTTGTTTCAATTCACTGTAACCATACATAAAGAATTACTCTGTTATCTATAATTCTACATGTTGCCTTTCTGCTCATTCTCATATTCTCATTCCTCAGTCCTTTTGTAATTGATGATCTTTATAGAAAACACTTTCGTAATATCCAAGTTCAACTAGAAAATCATGTTTTGTATATTTGTAAATAGGTTCATTTCTGAATAAGGGAACCTCTCCCATTAAAGAGGAGGGACTTCTTGTCCCCTGACTGTTGCTCTTCGTAAAGTCCTATTTGACGACCAACAGTTTTTGGCGACTCCGCTGGGGAAAATCATATTCCAGTTCTGTAATTTTTGATCATCCTTTGATCTTGTGACTCCGTGTTTTACTCGAGGGAGAAGGGCCCTTGGTATTGAAGATTCTCATTTTCAGCTTTTTGAAGCAGGGTTTTCCTTTCCCTTGACAAGAAATAGAAGGACTCGTTCGACAAGCACTCCACCTGTTCAAGATAGAAGTCCTACGGGTGGTATTCCTTGAGCCGGCTAGTCCTAATCTTGAGCTTTGATTCTTCTTGGTGTTGCGGTTCCTCTCAAGCCGTTTTTCCAGAATGGCGGTACCATTGCCTTGGGGTCATCGTGTCGGGCCCCTTGCTCTTCCTCGGCCTTTGCATGAGTTACCCGAGAGTAAACCGGAAGAACTTCCCTAAATTCAAAGCGATGGCAAAGTGCATCTGATGAACACATCGCAGCCTTCATAGTTGCATGTGGAGTTACGGGAGTTGAACACGAAGGCGTCTCAGTGAGGCTGTTCGTTGAGACTTTACAAGATAATCTTGCTGATTGGTTCTATCACCTTAAGTTTAATTTGGTACTATCACTAGGCTGGGGACACCATGAGAACTAGGTTTGAAAACCGTTTCAAACCAGCAGAAGATGTGCATGCCTTGCTAGCCCAAATCTCTCAGATAAAGAAAGATTCACCAGAGCCCATGAGAGAATTTGTGGCCCGATTCAACAGGTTAATTAATAAAATTCAGTAAATACTCGACCTGTTGATCAAATCCAAAAATGTTTCTTCCTAAATGCCCAATCGCCTGAAGTTAGTTATGCGCTGAGAAGGGCTAATCTCGCAACATTGGTTGAGGATCAAACTCTTGCTGTTAGTGTCGAGGATGATTTGATCATGTCAGGGAAGTTGAGGAGAGACCCTTCCAAATCTAAGTCTGTTGCTTCCTCCTCTTCCACCCCTGGACCTAATACTGATCCATTAGTTCAAAAACTTGCGAATGATCTCATTGCTATAAAGAAACAATTGGCTCAGCATGCTCCTTATGCAGACGTTCCAAGGAGAAATTTTCAGCCCAGAAATCGTTTGCCTGCTTCTCAAACAAGATTAGCGCTTGAAGGACCTCCTGTTAAAGTTCCTGTCAATCTAACTGTGAAGTTGAGGAACCAGATGATGATGAGGATAATGAAGCTTGCGAGGAATTTGTGGAAGAAGTTGATGATGAAGCAGATGAACTTGAGGGATCTCGAGTTAATTTCTTCACCACTGAGGGCATTGATGATGGAGATGATTATGATGAAGTGGTAGCAGACATGAATAGCGAATCATTTGCTTTGTCATGACTCGAGAGCAGACAAATCAGAGGGAGAAAGTGACGCAGCCCCCCAAGAAATCTAAGGAGCAGCCGACAACTATCCCTGTAATTGCAAAAAGAGGATCTCCTATCCCCACTTCATCTACACCAAAGGTGAGTCCTGTCAATCCTACTATTAAAGTTACTTCTTTTTCCCCTAAAGTTGATAAACCTAGGATCTCAAGTGATGATGGCCCATCTACTTCTGGGTCTTTTGATATTATTGATCATCTAAAAAAGACTAAGGTTCAAATCTCAGAGGCTTTTTATTATCAAACCCATCCCAAAGCTTTTGCCAAAATGATTCAATTTGTTAATTCCCATTCTAAAACCACATCTAAAGGCCTTTTACCTACTCCTTCTTCTACACCACAACCTAGTCTGGTAGCTGTTGTCACCTCACCTAATGACAAAATTAAACCATTTTATGTAACACTTCTTATAGCTGGTCATAGGCTCAATGGTAATTGTGTCATTGACTCAGGAGCCTCAGATAATGTGATGCCTGCTAAAGTAGCTCATGCTTTAGGCTTGACCCTCACACACACTTATGGATCTTGTTACTCCATGGAGAGTAAGGAAGTGCCCTTGGTCGGAAGAATTAAAGATGCACAAGTGGCTTTTGCTGCTTTGCCTGAAAAGAGAGTTTTGGCTACCATCTTAGTAGCAGATATTCCTCCTTCATACGGGATGTTGCTAAGTAGGAACTTCTATAAGGATGTGGGTGGAGAAATTCAAATGGATTGGTCACATGCACTCGTACCTGTTAATGGACAAATGAAGAAGTTGATGCCTGAGAAGCAATCTGAGTATATTGTGCAAAAAATGGATGATCCTAAAGCACAAATACTCTATGAGGATATGGGTCATGGTAACTACATGATTATGTCCCCTGATGAAATCCAACTCCCCAAAGTGTCACCTAAAGATCCTAATGGTGTTTGGATTTTAGAGTTTGATGGAAGTTGTTCCTCAGCTGGTTTTGGAGCTGGTGTCCTACTGGTGTCACCTGAAGGAAGCCTACATCCTTTTTCATTCAAGTTGCAGTTCAAAATACTAATAATACAACAGAGTATGAGGCTCTCATTCTTGGACTGCAAGTGGCCAAAGAACAAGGTGTAAAGAATCTTCTGGCTCGTGGTGATGCAGAATTGATTGTAAAGCAAGTCAGAAGCCTTTTCCAGGTAAAAAATGGAAGGTTGAAACATTACCGGAATCAGGTTTGGGATTCCATTGAATTTCTTGATGCATTCTCCATTGAAGCAATACCTAGGGAGAAAAACAGCAGGGCTGATTCACTAGCAGTCTCAGGGTCACTACTGATTCCTCATCCTGACTTCTCTCAGGATAAGTTCACCATTGAGATGGTCCATCGGCCTAGTGTACCTGATAATACCAATAACTGGCAAGTTTTCAATGATGATCAACACTTGCTTTCTTTCCTTGAACTCAAGGGTAATTTCGAACAGCTGTATTTTGAAGGAAGTGACAACCTGCCTCATGAAAGTGTGCCCTTTGACAAAGCAGTCACCCAAGGAGAAGAAACGGATCAGGATGGATGCATCAATCTCAAAGGAAACAAGATTCCTAAAGGATTGGTGAGTTTGGAGGAACTATTTGATAAACATGACAGGTATGTGAAGTCTAGAGCTTCCACTGGACCTCAACAATCAGCTGAGTATGACAAGATTGATATTGGGAATTCTACTGATCCTAAGCTTGTGAACATTGGAAAATGTTGCACAACAGATGAAAGGAAGAAAGCAATTGATCTTTTAAAGAGGTATAAGGATGTTCTTGCTTACTCTTATGAAGATTTAAAAGCTTTCAAACCAAAAGATATGCAGCATTTTATTCCCTCAAGCACGGAATTAAGCCTTTTAAGCGAAAGCGAGAGGCAATACTGACCCCAAAATAGTGACACCATCTTTCGGGAAATTCAGAAGTTGTTGAAGGCTAAAATCATTTTCCCATTCACCATTCAACATGGATTGCAAATATTGTGCCTGTTAGGAAGAAAAATGGTGAGATCCGCATCTGTGTTGATTTTAGGAATCTAAATCAGGCTTCCTTGAAAGATAATTATCCTTTGCCCATGATGGATCAGGTCTTGCAAGCAATAACAGGATCTGAAATGTTATCTATGCTTGATGGATTCTCGGGATATAATCAGGTAGAGGTTGATACTGCAGATCAACACAAAACAACTTTCACTACTCCTTGGGGTACCTTTGCTTACAAGAGAATGCCTTTTGGGCTCATTAATGCTGGTGCCACTTTTCAGAGAGCTATGGATCTGGCTTTTGGAAGTTTGAAAGGGAAGTGTATTGTCATATACCTTGTGACGACTTGTGAGTGTTTTCTAAAACAAGGGCGGATCATTTTGACCACACAGAGCAGATTACTGCTTAAGATGCGAGAGAGCATGGGATTTCTTTGAATCCTAAAAAATATGTCTTTTGTGTCACGAGAGGGAAAATTATTAGGGCACATCATTCTCGAAGATGGTATTAAGATTGATCTGAGCAGTACAAGCTATCCAAACAAATTCCTCTCCCAACCAGACAAAAGGGCGTGCACTCTTTCTTTGGTAAGATCAATTTTTAAGAAGGTTCATCCCTGATTTTGCGAGTTAACTTTGAATATTTCTCGGATGATGAAAGGGAAACAAACGTTTGGTTGGTCTTACGAAGGAAAGGAATCCTTTGAAGGTATCGAGAGAGCTATCGCTAAAACTCTGTTTTAGCTTTGTCTGATTTCACAAAGATTTTATTATCTATTGCTATGCCACGAGATAATACCTTAGCTCTTTTTTTTGACTCAAGAAGACTCTAATGAGCATGAGCTCCCAATTGCGTTCATGAGCTATATTACGAAAGATCATGAGTTAAAATACACCATGATGGAGAAACATGCTTTGCGGTGGTCAAAGCTATTAAGCGATTTCGTTTTTACATCCTCAATTCTCATTCCATGGTGTTGGTTCCAGATCTGCTGTTAAGTCAATTCTCACACAACAAATTTGGATCGAGAGAGGCTGGGTTGCTTTAAGGTCGAATAATATGACATTGACATCAAACCACCAAGGCTGGTTCGTGGAAAAGGTCTTTGTGAGCTCATTGCTGAAGGAGCTAAGCATGAATTACTGGAGAACAAAGTTGGCCTTCCTACCATTCTATTCCTTAGCTCAGTTGATGAATGGTATGCTGACATCGCCCATTTTCTCACCTATGGGAATGCCCCTCTCATTTAACGCCAAAGAAAAGAGGACATTAGATTAGGTTGAGGTCGATCAATATGTGTTGTGGGAAAACGCCTTGTTGAAACGTGGGTTAGATGGGAGATTTTTGAAATGTGTGGACAAGGAACAACGAGAAAAGTTGCTCTCGGCTTTTCATGATCAGGCATGTGGAGGGCACTATTCATCAATGGTCACTGCTCATAAGATACTTTGCGGAGGATATACTTGCCCTTCCTTGTTAAGGGATGCATCCAGTGGGTTGATAAATGTGAGGCTTGTCGAACCTTCGTGGGAAGACCCAAATTGGCCTCTTTGCCTCTTAAGCCAGTTGTAATTGAAGAACCTTTTCAACAGTGGGGTTTGGACTTCATTGGAACACTTAATCCCACTTCTAGTGCTGGTCATACTCATGTACTTAACTGCCACGGACTATTTCACCAAATGGGTGGAAGCTATTCTAGTTAAGAGTACTACTTCTGAAGTGGTGTGCAGCTTCATCAAAGAGAACATCTTAGTAAGGTATGGTGTACCTAACAAGATTGTAACAGATAATGCTTCGAATTTCTCTTCAACTGAGATAATGGATTTTTGCTATGGGTATGGCATTTCTTTGGCTCACTCCTCAGATTACTATCCTCAAGGAAATGGGCAAGCAGAATCCACTAATAAAAATTTGGTGACTATTATAAGGAAATTAGTCAATGAGTCTCATGGCCCGGCACAAGAAGCTCTATGATGCTCTTTGGGCAGACAGGATTACACCAAAGAGAGCTATTGGAATGTCTCCTTTTCAAGTGGTATATGGAGTAGAAGCTCAATTGCCAGTAATAGTGGAGCTGCCAGCCTTGCATCTAATGAAGGCCATTGAAGATACTAGTTTCAGTGATGCTTTGGATAAGAGAATTATGTACCTTCACAAACTGAATGAGGACAGATTGGAGGTTGCTTTGATAGGATATTTGTTCACCAGTAGAAGGTAAAGGTCCTGTTTGATAAGAAAGCCAGGTTCAGAGATTTCCAAGTTGGAGACACTGTGTTGTTATGGGATAAAAGGCATGAACCTCGTGGCAGCCATGGCAAGTTCGATTCCCTTTGGCTCGGACCTTTCAAGATCAGACACTTTGCTGGTAAGAATTCCTTTTATCTTGATTACATGGATGGTTCTCCTCTCCCACTTCCTTATAGTGGGCAGTACCTTAAGTTGTTCAAGTCTTAGGTGATTAGGGAGTCCTTTGTATATTCTGTACAGCGTTTTTGTTTTTCTTTCCTTTTTGTTTTGGTGTGTTGTCCTCTGTATTGGTTTACTTTTTGACTCCGTGGCCCAATGGATAAGGTACTGGTCTACTTCCCCGAGTTTGTCTAAGTTCTTACCTTGTCTCATTCCTTGAATTTATGCCAAGTCATCCCCAGAAGGAGCCAGCTGTTGTCCACTCAAAATTCCCTGCTCTTAAGAAAGTGAATTTTCAAAATTTTGAGTTTAAGTGTCTTCTCTGTTGTACTGAAAATGTTAAAAGTCGTGAAATTGAGAAAATCTACATTTTTGGGTCATTTTGTGTGTTTTTCGGGCCTGTCGGACATTTTTGTCCCGCGTGTCCCAAGTTCAAAAGTGCGCTCTGTTCCCCGATCGGCCGATTTCCCCGAAGTTTGTCTTTTTCGGGCCCGTCGGAACTTTTTGTCCCAAATGTCCCAAGTCAAATTGTGCAAGTTGTTCCATTTTCGGCGAAACACCCAAAAGCTGTCCCAAAGTGTCCCAAATGCAAGTTGTTCTTTTAGGCCGACACGCTTTCACGTCCCAAATGTCCCAAACTCTTCCGGACCCATTGTCCTTTTCGTCCGATCCGGTAGTCGCGTGTTTCGCGTCCTTTCATCCCATGTCCCAAAAGGCATTTGTGCATCTTTTCCCGCTTCGCCCGAATCGTAGAGCCGTGTGTTTCGCGCTTTCGCGTCTCACATGTCCCAAATGAACCGCGCGCCATTCGTGCTTATTTTCCCGCTCTACCCGAATATCATGCTTATTCAAATTGGTAGGTATGTATTAAATGCGCATTCATTGTCTTTCTCTCTCTAATCGGCTATATAATGAGTGACCCTCCTACGTTTTCACATTGCTTTCATGCTATCCTTTGCTTGAACCCTTGCGATCTAAAAACTGCGCGTGTATCCCCTCCCTCTGTAATTCCTTCCCGAGTCTAGTTTGTGGCTCTGTCCTCAGAGTTCTATCAATATGAAGATCAAATTTCGGGGACGGGAACAAATCTCGCCACTTGAGTATGTCGTTTCAATGTTGGGGACAGTGAAGCTCGTCATCTTGATTTCGGTGATTTTTGGGCAAGGATGGCGGATGAAACCCTACACCAATGGTGCAGATGATTCACGACAGCGGTTTGGCTTTCGTTGGAGGTTTCCCGATCTCGGTGCAGATGTCTTTGTCTGATGCTTTCATGCGGAGCTCACTTCGACCCTGATTCGAGCGAATTAACCAATGTACACGGGGAACTCATCGCCAAGCTGGATCTTGCCGCCATTAGCACTGCTTTGAGGATCCCAGAGATGGATAATGCCATAGTTGTTTCCGGGATCAAGCACGAGGCCTGTTTAATCAAGGCAGACAAATACAAGGCGCGTGTGGCGAAGTCATGGCTTAAAAACCTAAGAAGGAGCGTCTCGTCTATCAAGACTCTCTTAGAGCGATTTCAATGAAGAGTTGTCAAATTTCATAATCCCTCTACTTGGCTCGGGTTATGGGCTTACCTTCTACTAACGAGTTCCATTTTGGATGTGCCCGCTCATCGGCATGGTGTGCGAGGAACTCAAAATATCAAGCTGGCGGAAATCATCGGCATGAATTTGGCGGAGCAGTTTGTCGATGTACAACAATCGAAGAAGTTCTACATGACTTCGTGCACGATGTATACTCTGGCGGCATCAAGACAATGGTTTGGTTTTCTTACATTGATGCCTGAGGGATGATCTGTATATGCCTACTTCATGATTCACCTAGAGACCAGCAATCACAATTTCGAAGGGTAAATGATGCTTTCACCATGTACGTGGTCGAGGCTTGCTTGAAGGTGATACTCTAGAAGGTTTTACGATGAAGCCATGAATATGATATCGCACTACGGTGCTTATTTTATCAATTTAGAAAATTCTCTTATATCGGGCTTCTTTGGCTATGAGAGCACCCCTTTGAGGCTTCCCATGTTACTGCGGTGATAAGATGGCCTTGATAGAGTATGCGGTAGTTAGACAAATTACACGAACACATGCGAGACAAGAAGATTTCTGGTTTGCATTTCCCATCTCTTTGGGAAACTACACTTGTAAAACAGCCACTGGATGCCTGAGAACATAGAAAGAGCCTGGTTCCTATCACTTTGTTCATTTCTTCAAGCCAAGAACTTGCTTCGACTTGAAGAAGTTCATTGAATAGAACATCAAGATAATCTATCATCATAGGGCGGAATCTGAGAAGACTATTGGGGTGGTATGTGCGATGATTTTGAAGCTAGAAGGAGGCACTATGGTAGGTTCTCTCTGCAGATTGATCCAGAACTCGGCTTGTACCAAGTTCTGAAGGACTCGAGGATGACAATTTTGATCTATACTCATATGAGTATGACAATGTGGTTAAGCACACTCCCTTGGAGGACTTGGATTGGAACAGGAAGAGAAAGATGATCTAGCCGAGATCCTTGCTCCGGTCTTAGTCGGGACTAAGGTGCAGTTTGTGAGGAAAAGTTCGAGAGCTCGAAGGCACTCGGGAGAATCCTCTTCTAAGGATGTTTCACACCAAGGAGGAAGCATCGACTCCCATATCGACACACTGTGTAAACCCTCCTGCCTCATCAGCCGCAGGACTGCGGCTTCCACTCCTTCTTCATCCACTCAAGTGTACGGAAGAAACTCAAAGAGGTTAAGAAGGAGCCTGTGGAAAAAGATCCTCAAAGTAAATAGGTAGAAGTGCCTTTGGGACCAGAGAACATCATTGTTCTCAGTGAAAGTGAAGAGAGTGAAATGCCAGCCCCTGCAAATGCTCCTGAAGATCCAACAAATAAAGATAAGGAAGTCCAGAGCACTGAACTTCCAAGTGCTATTGATTCCTCTGCAATGATTGTCTCCAGCGCCCCACTCACATCTCAACTTGAGACCACAGTTGTGCAAACCTTGAGCGTCATGAGCTCTATGTCTCTTGGTCCTCTTGCCCCTCCTGCTGCTTCCTCTTCCTCTTTTGCGTGGGTGCAACCTTTTGTTGACAGTAGGAAGAGGAAATCTTCCTCTCGGAGCTCAGGGTCAAATTTTGATCTTTTGTGCGCACCTTGTTAGGCACTACTCCTTCGTCGTGCGAAAGCCAAATCACCTCCCGAATAGTGTCGATGCTCAAGGTCAGCAATTCCTGAGATTGCTAAGCCTACGGTGGACAAATCGGAGCGGGACTTGCGGGCATCGACTTAGAACTCTCAAGAATTCCAATGGGAGAGTCTACTCCTGAAGGTGAGATCCACAACCTCCAAGAAATGGTCACAAGAGTCATTGGGAGGGTAGAGAAAGGGCAGCAAACTATTGAATAGTTGGAGGAACAAGCCCAGATTCTCACTAGCTTTATCAAATCTCTTTTGTCTAAGGACAAAGTTTTGGACCCTACCCCATTGACTACTCTTCCACCACCTGTAATTTTGAGCCAAGATGAAGTACAAAGTATCAAAGATATGCACAAGTATTCTGTCTATGGCAGAGCTATGGAGGCCATGGTGGAAGATATGCTTGTTGCAGGATTGAACTTCATCGATGAAGCTTTCAAACTCCACGGAAAGGTGAATAATTTGCAACAGAAGTTCTCCTCCACTATCGGGGTCATAGATAAAGAGCTCAAACTCTGGAGCAGTTGCATAGTAGACCTCCGTCTCATGGGACAGACAGATGAGAACATTTTATTGGCAAATAAGGTTTTTGATGATGCAAAGGATAATCTGTCAAAGTCCTGGGTTTACAGCGTGGAGTGGAAGATCAAAGTCTTGGAGGAGGCTTTGGGAGAGCCCAGAATAATAGGCGGCGAAGGGTGAGGCTTTCAAGACCTTTGGTTGTATCTGCTTTCAAGATATACATTGTCATCTTTAGGATGAAACTTACGGTGTGCCTCTTTCCTGCAAAAATCAAAGCTCAATTGAGCTTTTATCAAAGATAATCTATTCAAGGAAAGCTCCATTTCCAAAGAGAAAATGAAGGAGATTTGCTCTCTTCAATCTGCCATTGAAGAAGCAAATAAAGACTATCATACTCATGTCGAGTTTGATAAGGAAATGGAGAAGTGCCTCGGATTTTGGTCTCAGTCTACAGCCAACACGTCAGTCCCTCGTGGCAGAGACATAGCCGAGGCATTGAAGAGATTCAGGCAGCGAATTTTGAAGTCAGTGGGTCCCTCCCAGTCGTAACCACCTGTCTTCTTCTCCGTTTTCTTCTCTTCTTTTCTAATTCTTTTTCTCGAATTCATTGTAATTAGTTGAGGTATTGCGATTGGCAATCCTTAACTAATCTTTAGTTAAAAGAAGTAGTTACAAAGAGTAACTGATTTGTAAGCTATATAATGGCCTCTCCACGCCATTTTTAAGGGAGGAAGAACTTGGTTTATTTTCTAAAAGTGTAAATAGATCATAAAGAAATCAATACAGAAGGGCTTTCCATTCTTTGTCTATCTGATCTCTGTTATCCCTAAGCTTTCATTTAATTTTTGTGAAGATCATTTGTCTCTAGTTTGTTAGTCTTGCCGATTGCATACTCTCCAACTTTGCAAGCATGGTGATCTTGTATAACCAAGAAGGAACTTTGTGTCCTTGATTAATGAATCATGTTATGTTAAGAAACTTTGTGTTACGCGGATGTTATTTACGAACTTTGTGTCTTTAAATTCCATCTTATTTATACGATACAAGTGATCTTGTTTCAATTCCTGTAACCGCATACATAAAGAATTACTCTGTTATCTATAATTCTGCATGTTGCCTTTACGCTCATTCTCATATTCTCATTCCTCGAGTCCTTTTTAATTGATGATCTTTATAGAAAACAATTTCGTAATATCCAAGTTCAACCAAAAAATCATGTTTTGTATATTTGTAAATAGGTTCGTTTGAATAAGGGAACCTCTCCCATTAAAGAGGAGGGACTTCTTGTCCCCCATTTGTTGCTCTTCGTAAAGTCCTAGTTATTGTCCTTCCATTTATAAGTTCATACCAAAAGCAGATTCACTCTTAAAAATAGTGTTTTAAGACAACTGTAAAATAGACTAATAATTGTCTAAATTTGGTAGAATTATCAGTTTTTCGAATTTCAATTTTGATCAAACAAGTATGGAAAAGCAGATCTCATTTCTTCAAGATTTTCCCAAGTTGCACTTTCTTCACTTGGTCCCACTTTCGGACCTTACATTGATTCACTTTGCGATTTCTTAAGTACAACCAAGAGTTCCCGAAAGACTCGAATGGGCTTAACCATGATTATTCCCGGTCTTGGACTGTAAGGAATTCCAATCCAGCACATGTGATAAATCAGTCACGTATTTCTTAAGCAAAGAAATATGAAAAACATCATGCATTTGAGACAAAGCAGGAGGTAATGCTAGACGATAAGCTACAGGGTTGATTATTTCAACAATTTCAAAAGGTCCCACGTATCGTGGCGACAACTTGGCACCTTGCTTAAAAAGTTATCGAGCTCTTTTTCGGCTTCACCTGAAGAAAGACCTTCTCTCCCAGTTTATAATTCCTATCAACCCGCTTTAAGTCTGCATAACTCTTTTGCCTATTGGCAGCCTCCTTTAGATGTTCCCGAATCATTTTGATTTGTTGTTCCATTTCCGTAAGGATTTCTGGCCCAATTACCTCTCTGTCCTCTATGTTGTCCTAGTTGACAGGGGTTATGCATTTTCTTCCATACAATGCTTCAAAGGGCACCATTTTTAAAGAGGCATGGTATGTATTATTGTAGGCAAATTCAACCAGCGGAAGGTATTCCTCCCATTTATACTGCTGGTCCATGCAATACATCCTTAACATGTCCTCTAAAACTTGATTAACTCTCTCGGTCTGTCCATCCGTCTCCGGATGATATGCAGAGCTGAAGTTTAATTTAGTTCCCAAGGCCACATTAAGCGTTTGCCAAAACCTTGATGTCATCCTCGGATCTCTGTCCGATATGATTAATTCAGGTATTCCATGCAATCTGAAGATTTCATGCACAAATCTTCTTCTTACACCTGGTGCATTGTCCTTCAAATTACCAATGAATGAAGTGTGCCACTTTGGTCAATTTTTCAACTACAACTAGGATGATATCATGCTTATTTCTTGACATAGGCAATCCTTGAACGAAATCCATCGTTATCACTTGCCATTTGTACTGCGGAATGCTATGGGGATACAATAATCCAGCGGGATGCATATGTTCCGCCTTAACATGCTGACATTCCAAGCAGTGTGTTACAAATTCCACCACATCCTTTTTCATTCCCTTCCAGAAGTATTGCTTTGCTTAAGATCAGCAAGCATTTTCGTAATGCCAGGGTGTCCAGAAAAAGGTGAATTATGAAATTCAGTTAACAATTTCCTTCTTAAGTCATTTGCCAAAGGTATATATACCCTGTTTTCGAACCTCAGAATTCCTTCATTGTCAAAACGAAATCCTTTATACCTGACATCCTTTGGATCTGCAGCAAGTGTTGTTTTGACTTGCTGGAAATAAGGATCTGATTCCAAGGCATCTTTCACCTCATCCTTAAACTGAGTTCTTAACGTTATAAGAGCAGAGATATGCTTCCTTCGACTCAGAGCATCTGCCACTCTATTTTCCTTGCCTTTGATGTAGCTTATATCAAAATCATACTGAGACAGAAATTCTAACCATCTTCGCTGCCTTGCATTCAGATTTGGTTGAGTAAAAATATACTTCAGCCCCAGATGGTCTGTTTTTAACTCAAAAGGCTTGCCTAAAAGGTAATGCCTCCACATTTGAAGTGCATGAACAATGGCAGTGAGTTCTAGGTCATGTGGAGCATAATTCTGTTCATGTAACTTAAGCTTTCTGCTTTCATAAGCTATAACATGGTTATTATGTAACAGAATACCTCCAAGGCCCTCTCTTGAAGCATCTTACAACCATAAAATTTCCATTTGGATCAGGTACAGTCAAAATAGGTGCTGTAGTTAACTGTTCCTTTAAATTTTTAAAGGCAGATTCACATTTGTCCATCCAGACAAATTTCTTATCCTTCTTTTGCAGTGAAGTGATTGGGGCAACAATTTTTGAAAAGTCCTTAACGAACTTTCGATAATATCCTGCCAAGCCCATGAAGCTCCTCACTTCGTGCACGTTCTTAGGCGCAGGCCACTCGGTTATAGCTGTGATCTTTGAAGGGTCAACAACTATTCCATTCTTGCTTATAACGTGTCCTAAATAATGCACCTCTGCATCATAAAAGGAACATTTAGACAGTTTACCATACAACTTCCTCTTTCTTAAAATTTCTAGCACTATCCTTAGATGTTCTTGGTGCTCTTCGACATTTTTAGAGTATATAAGAATGTCGTCTAAGAATACAAGCACAAACTTGTCTAAGTATTCTTGAAAAATATTGTTCATCAGATTCATGAAGGTGGTAGGTGCATTGGTCAACCCAAAAGGTAACACCGTGAACTCATAATGCCCGTACCTTGTTCTAAAGGTTGTTTTATGAATATCTTCTTCCTTTATTCTCAGCTGATGATACCCAGATCAAAGATCTATTTTTGAATAGATTGATGCTCCTCGCATCTGATCAAACAGATCATCAATCCTAGGAAGTGGGTATCGATTTTTAATAGTTGCCTTGTTCAGCATTCTGTAATCAATGCACAGCCTCAAAGTGCCATCCTTTTTCTTTACAAAAATTACCGGCGCTCCCCAAGGTGAGACGCTCGGTCTTATCAGCCCCTTAGTCAAAAGTTCTTGTAACTGAGCCTTTAGCTCTACCAACTCGATGGTGGTCATTCTATAAGGTGCCTTAGATATGGGTTCAGTTCCCGGTTTGATTTCTATTGCAAAGTCAAACTCTCGTTTGGGTGGAAGACCTGGCAATTCCTCCGGAAACACATCACTGAAACCCCTTAACAATGGATATCTTTCCATGAAATCATTATCTTCCTCAACATTTTCTGTCATTTTTACTGCATACAAGGTGCAACCTCTATTTTTAGCCCTTTTTAGTTGCATAGCTGTCAGTTTCCTAACTGCAACTTCACGTTTTACACCTTGAATGACTGTTGCTTTCTGCAGGTCATCAAAACAACAAATTTGTTTTTCATAACAGTCGACCTTTGCCTTATGTTCTGCCAACCAGTTAACTCCAATAATGATATCATATGATCCTAGAGGAGTGACATACAAGTCAACTTCGGTGGAGAAACTAGGCAAGTCAAGAATTGCCCCAAAAAGGCACATTTCGACTGTATGGACAACATTATTCCCATAATGCACTGTCCATGTTTTATCCATTCGTTCAGCCTTTCTTTTTAATTTCATTGCAAGTTTAACAGAAATAAAGCATTCATAGCTCCAGATATCAAAAGTATGACTACGAGTGTACCGAATAACTTACAGAAAACTTCTATAGGCGTAACTTGCTTTTCGGCTTGTCATTGCCAGCTGCGGCGTGTATCCTATGTCTGCGACCGCGATCATCCTTCTTCGAGAGGATAATGATTCGCGTAGTGGTCCTTTCCACACGGTTGAAGCATCCTCCAACCGTGGCCCTTTTTAAGGCTCAAATCTTTACCGACTTTGAAGTTATCATTTTGCTCCCATAGGACTTCGTCCATTGCCACTAACTTTTGTGAAGCTGTTCCGCACACTATTTACAGGTTTGTTCATCACAGATTTCTTGTTGTTATCCACAACAATTTTGTTTTTCACACCAAACCTTTTCCAAGGTCCCCTTTTAGGTGCGAGAGATGAAGAAGAATTGGGAATCTTCTTCCTTATCTCTTCCCTGTGAGCAGAAATTGCTCTCAATTTCTGTTCCTGTCTAATTTCCTTTTCGACAACTCCTTCCATGGTGGTTGGGCCGTGGACATCCACTTCACCACCAATGATGGGATTCAGTCCCATTATGAATTTCCGTATTCTGAACTTCTCGTCAGCTTGGTACTGCGGCACATACTTAAGGAGTTTAGTAAACCCTTCCCGAAAAGATTCTCATCACTTCATCGGCCTTCCTTGCGACCAGTTCAAAATTCAGTCATTTTCCTATCAAAATAGAGTTGAGGCAGCCATCGTTGCCTAAAATAACCCTTAAATTGATCCCAAGTTATGTCTGATTCGACAATATTCAACTCAACCTTACGGTTGTCCCACCATGATGATGCTTCATGAGAAAGCTGATATGCTCCCCATATCGCTTTGGTCTCTTCGGAGAAGTTTCTTATTGCAAAGTATTTCTCCATTTCACTGAGCCAATTCTCAGCTCCGTCCCCAAGGGTTGTTCCATCAAACTTTGGAGGACTTATTCTCTTTATGTCATTTGTAAGTTCAGCTTCTAATCTTGCCCTTCTATTTTTAGGATGATTAGGAGCAATTACATTATTATTATCAACATCCGGATTCCCTCCATTGATGTTGTCCACAGGAGGCGGCTGATCATTTATATCAGCGTCTTCTTCCTCCTCTTCATTGCCCATTGACTGCTGTTCTAGATTAGTCAAATGATCTCTTGTATCTAGTAGGGCAACAAGGATTTCATCCATCTTTTGAGCGATGTTTTGCTTCTCCACCCAGTAACGGGTTGTTCGCAGCATTCCCTCTTGTTTTGACCATTTTCTGTTCAATAAGAAAATGTAAACCTTATTAATATTGTGGACTCATTAGGTCCAAGAGCTGCAACCTTCAGCTCTGATACCAAGATGTAACATCCCTATTTTAAGATACTAGAACAAGGGAATTTTTTTTTATATATAACGTTCTCTGTTATGAATTATATAATTCAAACACACGTTCAAGTTTTAATAATTGTTCTCTGCCCAAACAATGCAGTTTGGAACACACAATTTCCTTTTAAAACTAATGTTCCCTGTTCACATATTTGTAATATGGAACACACATTCAGTGCCATTCAATCATATAACAGATTCCATATGCTTTCTTGTAAATGACTCGAAGAACTATCAATCTCCCATTTTCATGGCTCGGAGTTTCAACGATCTCTCATTTCATGACTCGGCAACTACCGATCCTTCATGTTCATTCATGCATAGTATAATATATATACAAGGTTCTCTTACCATTTCCGGTTATCGAAGTGATCCATTTAAGAAGCCTATCTAAATATTTGTTACTGATATTCATCTGACATCTTGCATCTTAAATTAGGTGATTAGGACAACGCACCCAAGGACTTGCGATACTTTGGCCAAATATTTTCACATGCTTTGCATGATCATATTCCTGGATGTGATACACACCAATGGAATACGTCCTTCACCTCACTTCACTGTTATCTAGAATGGTCTTTCCTGGTTCCTACCAGTCCTTCCAATTTAGGGTCAAACTCTAACTCCAACTAGCAATATGAACGAGTATAGGAAGTCACTCATGGTAACTAAAGATACGCAGACATACGGTGTCGTCCCTAGACGACTCCGTGTGTCTAGTTATCTTTAGTCCTCCGGAGTCACTCCGTATACGTGATCATACTCCTATCCCCAGCCAAGAACTTAATATTCAGCTTATGTAATCTTGATGATTTAATTCGGGAGGGCATTGTAATATGTCAGCTATAACATTGTGTCGTCATGAAGACCCCGCCTTCATGAAGACACCGTCTTTGTAGGCCGGCATATGTCAATGTCTCTGGAATCCTCCCATCGAGTACACATCCAAATTTCAAGTGATTTGGATATGATCTTAATATTTAAGATCATCTTTCAGCAGCCATGCTGATCCTTTATCCTCGTTCTTGTTACAGTTGTATATAGCTAAGAAAGACTAAATCCATCTTCTAGCTTACTATGCATCTTCTCCTTCGTACCGAAGGGTTGCATTTTCTCTACTTGGTTCTTTTCTTAATCATTGGATTAAGCAGCCCATTACCGACAGACTTAATAAGTTTAACCTATTAAACTTAACCAAGTTTTCCACAACTGTAACCAAATTCAGAATTCCAGCTTATTAGACGTTATTTAAACGAGGTCTAATTCTCAATAAATATATTCATTTATTCTCCTTAACCTTACATAGTTAAGGTCTATTAGCCCTGGATATATTTTTCCCATATCCTAACTTTCTGAATTTAACATTCGAGGCTATTAACAGAGTCCGAATACGAAGTTCGGTTGCTCCTAAGTTATTTGATATTCCTTAGCTTTCAAGCTAATCCCGAATACCTTTCAGTTATGAGATCATGTTCTTCCTAATCCTTTTTAATGTCAATTAAAAATTCATCTTAACCCAAGTATGAACTAATTGCACATTTTAACGTAAAAGTTGCATTTAGGTAAGAATAGATATCAATTCCTTTTAAATCCATCCAAGGACAATTGAATAATTCCAAATCAAGAGATAACATTATAATTCTAATTTAATCAACAATATCAAACTGATATAGTCATTAAAATATCACACTTGTATTTGTATTCATCAATCCATTTCATAATCCATACATTTGCCAGTCCAAATGACTGGACTTTGTTTATATTAAACAACGTTACAACTCATAGATAGAAGAATGTACTTTCTTCTTTTCACAATTCCTCGTAGAGGAATAATAACTAACAAATACAATTCATCTTCAGACAATCAAAAGAAGTATAAGAAAACAGCCATGTCTTCGTTTTAATCAAGTTCCATCTGCAAAATTACTTGCATGGGTCAGTTCATTGAACTGAGCATATTAAGCACTTGTCATTAAAATGAGGTGCTTCTAATTAACTGTCTCAATAAAAGAACCCTGCTTTTATGAAACGTTAATATGAACATCAATCAAGAATTAAGTATCAAAAATAATGAACAACATGACAACTGAACCATCTAAATACCATCCCAATCAATCAAAGAACTACTATCCTTTTTCCCAAATGATCATTACAAAAAGTAATTTCCTTCATCAGTTCCAGATTACAACATCTGTAAAAACTAGGAATACAAGTATGTATACTGCTGTTATAACATAACTGCTATCAATTCCATTTCCTTTCATTAGTAATAAACTCAAGGATAAAATCTAACTGAAATGTAAACCAATTACTTTCCTTTCAGTTCATGCATCTCATTTGATTTCAAGCAATCAAGTACAGACGAGAAGTAAACAACAATAAATATAGTTGCTTAAACCCAAGCAATACAAAATTCGTTCCTAAACGATTACAGATTCCCAACTGTATGAGAGAAGAAATGATCATTATTCCAAGTTATCCATTCACACTCCTATTCCTTTCCTCATGACTGTACTGAAAATTGAATCCAAACGAGACATCAATCAAAGATAACAGTTCAGAGTGAAACTTACAAAATCCATTCAGAATTCACTTTCCAGCAGCAAGGATAATTCCATTCATATTCAGCTTTAAATAAAGACAAGGAAGAATTTATTATCCATATCAATACTTCCTTTCAAGCAGGCACATACGAATACCAAAAACAGATTAGTAAGACATCGTATTCATCATAGAACAAGCAGTATAAAGATGCATACTATGTACTTACTGTACTAGAAGGATTCATACTTCCTTCACTGTATTTTAACCAAATAAACAGTTATACAGTCACTTAATCAATTATTCACATGACTTTCTATATCCATGAACGCACACAGTTCATAAATAACCATTTGCACATTGTTGTTATCTACAGCAAGCCCAATCCGGGTGTACAGTGATGCTCTATTATTGCTATTGCCAGAACTCAAACAACAAGAAGAGAAATATTCATTCCTTTAACTATTTCAATAATAAACATCCATTTTTTCAAACACAACAAGAATCACTCAAGTCGAGTCCATTTTTTTGAATGACAGTGCAATCAGAGATCACACGAAACATTTCAACCTTCCATTTGTACAGAAAGAAAACAACACTCAGAAAAATAATCTAAATACATTGTCACTTCCATCAAGCTGAACCTATAATGCTCAATAAAACCCAATTACCGTTTCTTTCAAAATCTAAAACAACAGAAAAAGGAAGAACTCGTTTCCTTCTACTTTCAGTAAAGAAACAATCATCTTCTTCAAAATGTAATAAAAACACCCAAATCGTGTTTATTTTATCATGACAGCTCAACCCATATTGACAATAGAACAATTGTTCAACAATGAAAAACAAACTTACATAGCCTGTACAGTTTCCATTCAATATACCATATGAAATGAATACCCAATTCGAGTTCCTTGCCAACAAACATTTCTACCCGAAATCCATTTTTCTATTTCATAATGATATGCAGAACTCAGAATACAATAATCATTTATCAATACCTATATCAAGGCAAACCCGCATAGGGTATTAAATGCGCAAGCATGGTACAAACGAAACAGTCTCAAACAGCAAGCCAGTTCCCATATATTTCATTCATTGCACAGAAATACAAAGCCGAGTTTGTATTCATGACTACAGTCCGAACTGGAAGATCAAACCTCATCAATAAAACACAACAAATCAACTTTCCACCACAGCAAGAGAAAACATAGCTCATCAATAATTCCAGAAGAAAATAGTTACTTTCTCCAACTCCCACGAATACCCAAGTCGTATTCGTTAAATTTTACAAAAGAAAAGCACAACAATAAGAATATTACTATCACTTCCTTCAAACCGAGCTCATAATGCTCAATAAAACCCATTTACCATTTCCTCAAAATCTAAAACAGCAGAAGGAGGAGGAACTCATTTCCTTTAAAAATTTCAGTAAAGAAACAATGTCGAACAACTCACACAGCAGGCACCATATCATAACATAAAGAACGAATTCCCCAATGCTTTCGAACAAATCAACACAACATGACTGTATTTTCAATTCAGTACTGAAGCAAAGACAGTTCAAATCGCAACAGCAAGACAAAACGACTCTACCCAGAATCATTTCCAACATGACAGCAAAAATCGACTAAACCCAAATCATCTCAGTCATGACAGAATCAAATAAACCCAAAACCCCCTTCATCAGAAGAGCAGGGTTGTTTTAATGAGACGTTTAAGCAAAGCAAGTAGTTTTAAAGAGAAGGGCTTAACATACCTGCAATTTTCCTCGAAGCTTGAAGAAAACCGCGTCTACAGGAGGTATTTCCTTCCACGGCGACAACAACAAGCTTCCCAACAATCACCTTCTGCTACAGGCTCGAAAATAGCCTTCGATTTCCAAAGAAACAGAGATAGCAACCAAACACAACTGGTTCGACTGAACCAAGAAAAACCAAATGCAGAGCAACTTCCCAAAAATCCGAACAAACACAATAAACAACCAAAAATTCCTCCATACTCTTTCCAAGGCGGGCTGGTCGCAAAGACCAAGAAAATTGAATGCATTAAAGGCTCTGCCTTTTTCCTATTTCCTCACGCCACCGCCGACTCGGGTTGGCGAATTACCAATTTCAAATTTTGCATGCAAACAGAGTTTAGTCTCATGACTAACTGAATACCTCTACCTTTTTCCTGTTCCCGCCAAACTTGGCGCTGTCCACGCAAGGACCTACATTCAATGCCATTAAATTTCCTTCCATCCTTATCCTTTCCATCCCCCATGGGTCTGTGCGTCCCCTTCCTTAGGTTAGGATTAGTTTAGGATTTATAATAGTGTCCAAACCTAGGTCATCGCCTAGTTCTTAGGTTAATAGGATTTAGATCCATTTTCACCATTTTAGAATTTAAAAATCCACTTAGGATAGTAGTTAGGATATAAGGTAGAACTTAGGGTTAGATTAGGGTCTAATCCCTTTAGCACCTAATTAATCAATTTCCAGTCAAGTCTTCCCGACTGACATCCAATTTCAACACTGTGCAGGACATTTTGTCCCACGTTATACATACCTAAGCCACCGCATCCGAATTTATCGTCTTACGAGGTCTCACGTTATCGCATGCATGGTTCGAGAATCGAACCTTTTTCGTTGGCATCTACGTGCCAGCTATTCATACACAAATCGGTCTTTGCACATTTATATCAACCTTCAGTCTGGTTTAAGAGTAAATCGGCAAAGCGATTACAAGAAGGCCACAACATATCTTGGATCAATGGAATTGATTCAAGGTGTGCTGTCAATCGGCGAATAGAGTTCAGCAAGCATACGACAAATTTGTCGTCACATCAGCAAACATACAAGCAATATTAACTGCTGTCCCATGTAAACAAATTACAGTATGCAAGAATCCAGATTAGCAACACATTCCTTTAAGATCAAAAATATATCTTAACATGTTTGCCTTCATTTCAGCAGTTACAACATTATGAAAAATAATCACCATGATAACTTACAAAAATCAGGGCATTACATTCATTTCACGAAAGATTTTCGCTCGATATGTTTAAATAATGCAACATACTATGTAGTGGGTTATGATATGAAACTTTGATTTGTTTTATCGAGTGGTTTGGAATGTTAAGTAATTTTTCCAATAAATACCTCATAATAAAGCAGAAACCATTAAAATGCCATTGGATTAGCAAAAATTGCCACTCAAACAAGTGAACCAAAATCATGCGCAATGCATGAGCATAGTTTCAAAGACACATCCAATTCAAATTCCCACACACCTAATACATTTATGAATAAAAAAATGATACTAAAATTTGTAAATAACACAAAAAATTAGGGAGAGCAATGGATTTTTTCTGTCAAAACCATAAATCATATTCTAAAAAGAGTCAACCACGAGATGTCCATATTAACAAGATAAACGTGAGTGGGTGTAGTGCCAATCCAATCGAGAATGTAGCAATTTTAAAAATAACACAAATTTAGGGCGAGTATTGATTTTTTTTTTTGGGGTAGACATGCATGCAAAATGTGGAAACATTGATGAGGAAAGTGAGCTATTTGACAAAATGCCTCGAAGAGATGTGTTCACGTGGACAACATTCATTGAAGGCTATGCACAAAATGGATTTGAAGAAAAGGCTTTAGAAAGTTTCAAGCAAATGTAATTGGAAGATTTAAAGCCTACTTCCACAAATTTTTCAACCATCATTGATCTATCTAAAATAATCAAGTTTTTATCTACCTGATCTCGGACCCTTGTAGGCTTTAAATATTTGCCGACAATTTGCTCCTTTTAAGTAATCAATTTAAAAATTAATGCAAGACAATAAAGACAATTACACAATAATTGATTATGGAGTTCGGCAATTGCCTATGTCTCTGGGTTCTTTCGAACCGTTCCACTAGTCAAAACTTGTAAGTTACAATAGTACTTTCATAAGAAAACCTAATGGAATTTCACTTGCCTTTGATACTCCGAGTTCTTGAAGAACTTCGATGATCGATTGAAAACATCACTCACCTTCCTGGTGTAAACTTTCCTTGACTTCGATCAACCTTCCCAACGCTATCATATGCACCCTCCAACACTCCGTCGATAATCCAAGCTTGCAGTGATTAGTGTGGCTCAATGGGCCTATTGGGTAGTTTTTAATACTCCCAATAATAATATTTTAATATATTATTGCCTAAGAATAATAGGTCAATAATAATAAAATATTATCCTATAGTAATTTTAAGATTTTAATATAGTGCACAAAACTATATTAAAATCCCCAATACAATAAAATCCTGACAATAAGCTCGTGGTATGTTTGAAGAAATGGTGAGGGGTCCCTTTTATAGGTCAAAAGGATCCCATATCTCCTATTTATAGAGCTTATCGTTTTATCTCTCCACATAGCCAATTTGTGGGATGACTCGGTCGAGCTCCTTTTGCGCCAACTGTCTAGAGATCCCTTCACTATCCCTTTCCCGCCGACCCCGCTACTCCATTCACCAAGTGCTCATCGCCCCACTTGACCGTGTCGTTTGGTGGGTAATTTCCCACATTCTCTACGCCATGGTAGGGGGTCGGGTTTTTATTGGGTTCACCGACCCAAGGTGGATGTGGCTGCGGTCACACCTTATCCCACTTTGTTTGGCCACATACACGGCGAGCTCCGTATGTGCTTTATACGTTAGCGGTTTGGAGAGTGTTGGTACATCGGTTGGGTTTGCACAGATGAGATGTGTGTCGAGTCATGTGGTTGGACCGTTGAACCACTCAATGCATGGGCCGAGTCATTGTGGGAGATAATGTATATCCCGAAAGTTGTAAATATGTGGTATTAACCACGTGGAAATGATCAACTTGGTTAGTTAAAATATGTGGTATTAACCACGTGGAAATGATCAACTTGGTTAGCAAATAAAGTAGCTCGCCGAGCTAAAATAAAATGCAACTTGACCACATAGTGTACTTATCGATTCTCAATAGCAAAATAAAACTAATTTGATTCATGGTGGCAAGCCACGTGGTGGCTTGTGGACCCACCACATCGGCGATAATATCATAGTCCACACGGCGGCTGGGCTCCCCTCCGTAACAAAAGTTGAGCCTTTTGTTCCAATGAGCAATGTTTTTATGAGTGTTGAAGTCTGGAAATCAAAAACCAACAAATGACTCCCTTTTCCTTTTTGCCACGTGTCATAGTGCTATTGGTCCAATATTGACCAGCTCACCAGAGTTGACTTTCCCATTGACTAAACTTTGACCGGACATAACTAGAGCTCCCGATGTCCGTTTTTCGTGTTCTCATAGACGATGGAAAGCTCTCGAAACGATCTTCTTCCTGTGACCGACACAATTTAGGGATGTTTAGGAAAATTTTGAAATAAAAATGATCCCCTGATCACACCTCCCCAATGAGAAAAGCTTTTTGTCCCAAAAAATTGCTTATATTAGAACATTTTCCATCCCATTCTAAATCTGGAAACTCTGCTACCACCTCAGAAGTGTTGCTGTAGTAGACCCTTTGGTCTCTTTCTCTGCAACCTCCTCACTTTGAAAAATTGGTTCCGATCTTGGGACCTGTGGGTTTTGGGCCCACGATGCTTCCCTTAAACACTTTGATATCTCGAAGAAGACCTCCACACCTCCGCCGATGTGGTATTAAGTTTCTGAATGAATCCTCAACACTCCTACTGTGCGATGCTAAGCTTCTAGATATCTGACAACAAGGATCTTCTTTTACCCTATAACACAACTCCTATCTCTGAGTTGATTCCGCAGAATCCAAACTGGTTTGAAGGAACTCCATGTTACTTAGAGCTATGATTGATCCAATGTCGATAATGGACAATGACTTGTCCCTTTTCAGACCTCAACGCCTCCACTGTGTAGTGCTAAGTCGATGATCAGCTACCATTTGAATGTGTGGTCGATGCCTTGACACCAAATGATGTTCCGAGCTAATCCTTTGAGAGCTCCTTTTATTGACAAACAATATAAGGTACCATTCTACTAGATGCCCATGATGGCTTCTCCACATAATGAAGTTCTGACCTAATGTCAATGTAAACGGTGATTCAGCTACCATTTTGCTGCATGGTCACGATGCCTCTACACAGAATGAAGTTCCGAGATGACTCCTGCGAACTCTACTGTCTACACAAATGGCAAATCAATCTCCAAGCTTTATATGAGTTAAATTGTAACACTCGATTTTGCAAACTATCTTGATGAATGTTTTACATGCTTTGTTATAACTTCTGAAATGAAGGCAAACATGTTAAGATATGTTCGATCTTAAGAGAATGTGTTCTTAACTTAGATTCTTGCATCTTTGTGATTTATGGTTAGGACAGCATTTATTGTATTTGTGTGTTTGCTTTGATGTGACGACAAATTGTCGTATACTTGCTATACTCTAGTGGGCTGATTGACACAGACACCTTGAATCAATTTCATTGATCCAAGTGTCTTTGAGGGCTTCGTGATTTCGGTATTGATTTACTCTTGAGCCACACGGAACTGTCGAACTTGGAACCTCGTGAGGCAAGAAATGCCTGGACACGGGTGGCCTTGATACGTGATCCAAAGGACTGAACGTCCTGCATAGCATAGATACGGGGTTAGCTGAGAGGTTGGGTTAGGAGTTGATTAGTGTTAGTGGTTAGTATGAATTAAACCCTAAACTAATCCTAAGTCCTAACATGCATCCTACACTACTATCCTAAGTGGATTTTTAAATTATAAAAAAAAAAAAAGGGGGAAAATAACCTAAGCCCTAATAACCTAAGGCTAAACTAAGACCTAGGTTGAATACTATATGCAACCTAAACTAATCCTAATCTAAAAGGGCGCGCAGACCCTTGGAAGGAAAGGGATAAGGATGGGAAGAAGGCATTCATTGGCATTTAATACACAGTCCATACGTGGACAGCGCCAGTTTTGGCGGGGCAGGTAAGAAATAGAGGCATCTATTTGGAGATAGAGCCAAATTCGGTTTTGCATGGGAATTTTGAAAATTAAGTTCGCCAACCCAAGTGGCGGTGGCATGGAAAGTAAGGAAAAAGGCAGAGCCTTAATTGCATTAATTGTTTTCGGTCCCCGCGACCAGTTCGCCTTGGAAAGTGTATGAGGGAATTTGATTTTTCATTGTTTCGGTTTGGTTTTGGCAAAGTTGCTCTGCATTTGGTTTTTCTGTGCAGTTCGGTCAGACCAGCTCTTGGCATTTGACATTTTCTTGGAGATTTGGAGGCTGTTGTTAAGCCTGAAGAAGAAAGGAGTGCTGGGAAGTTTGTGTTGTCGTGGTGGAAGGAAAAACGCGGCAAACGAATCCTTCTTCGAGTTCAGGAAAAGAGATTTCAGGCATGTTAAGCCCTTCTCTTTAAAAATCTTTGCTTTGATTAAGTGTTTCATTAAAACAACCCTGCTCTTGGGTTTTGATTTTGTATTTGTTGTCGAGTCGATTCGAATTGGGTTTCATCGATTCTTGCTTCTTTTTTTTGGAAAATGATATGATGAATTGTTTCTGGTTACTTGGTCTTGATTTGTTTTTGTACGAATCAAGTTGGAAATAGAGATACTCTTCTCTGTACATGTTGTATGAAGTGGAACAGGATGTTTAATCATTCCTTATAGTGTAATCGTTTTCCTTGCTGATGTGCTTGGAACTGCCTTGGCATGTAAAGAGGAAATGGAATTTCAGTCGTGTTATATTGCTGTCATTTTGGAAATAATATGAATCATTGTTTTTGGTCGCTGAGTTCGACTGTCCTTGTATTTCTCGAATGAAATACCTCCATATCGTGCTGGTTGTTTGACAGTAATGGGAAATCCGTCTTGTGTATCATGAGTCTGTGCATGTTGTTGAATTCCTTTTACTACTGAAACTATCGCCTTTTACTGACGATCTGGAATGAAAGAGGCGATAGTTGGTTGAAGTTGTTTCTTATTGAAATTTTTTTTTAGGAAACAGATCCTCTTCCTTCAACTGTTATGGATTTTAATGGAAATGGCATTTGGGGTTTCTTTGGGTAATCGAACTCGATTCTAATAAAGTAATAGCAATATTTTCATTTCTGTGCCTTTCCTTGAACTGGAAATAGACGAATACGTATTGGGTATTCGTGAAGTAGGAAAAGTTAATTGTTTTTCCTTCTGAACTTATTAATGAATTGTGTCTCTCTTTACGGTGTGGATAAGATGGTTTTATTGTGTTTTCTTGATACTGTTCGGTCTTCTTATTCGGACTGTAGACACAATTATAAATTGGTTTTGTATTCTGTGCAAGGAACGATTATATATTTTCTTCTTGCTGTGATGGAAAGATGATTCCATTGCGCCATGTAGTTGTGGTTGATCTTCTGTTTTGAACTGTTCGTGAATGCGAACTTGACTTTGAATTGCTGTGCGAAGTAGTGACGCATGGAAACTCTGTCTTGTTGTTTGGGTGTTTTCTTTTCTTCTGAACAATTCTTGAAGAGTTCGAAGAAGATGATTGTTTTCTTAGTGAGGGTCAAGGACAGGAAATGTTCTCTGTTGCTTTTGAATTCTGGAGATAGCATTAGGGGCTTACTGTGCTTTATAATTGAATTTGCTGTAGGTAACAACGCAATGAATAAAATGTTATTTTGAATGGGTTATGCTCATAAGATTAGGAAATCATGTGATTAATTGACTGCATGATTGAAATACTGTTTGTCTGTTTAGCATACGGTGAAAGAAATATGGTTTCTTTTAGTATGGTAAATATATGGTATGCAACCTTATATTGTTTGATCTTGGATGAACATAATGTTGTACTAACCTGTTTCGGATCTTTATATGAGTCTGATTCAAATGAAGTATGGATATGGATGATGAATTCTTCCCTGTTTTCATTTAAAGCTGATTATAAATGAAATCGTTCTTCTTGCTGCCGGAAAGTGAATTCCGAATGGATTTTGTAAGTTTCACTCTGAACTGTTATCTTGATTTGTCTTTCGTTTGGATTCCACTGTTAGGACAGTCATGTGGAAAGAAATAGAGATATGAATGAATGACTTGGAAAAATGATCTTTTCTTCTTTCATTCAGTTGGAAATCTGGAATTCGTGAATAATGAATTTTATAGTGCTTAGATGGGAGCAACTATATGCATTGCTGTTCGCTTTCTTGTCTGTACTTGATTGCTTTGAATTTAATACACGAATTGAAAGGAAAGTAATGAGTTTACATTTCAGTTAGTTTCATCCTTTGCATTTATTAATGAAAGGCGTGGAAAGGATAACAGTATGTTTAATATTATGTGGAAACGGGACAGCAGTTCCTTGGCTGATTGTGATGATAGTTTGATATGTTCAGTTGTTATGCTGATCTTTCTTTCGTGCCTATTTCGTGATTGTTGTTTTACTGTCGTTTCATAAAAGCAGGGTTCTTTTATTGAGACAGTTAGTTGAAGCACCTTATTTTAAGGATAAGTGCTTAATATGCTCAGTTCATTGAACTGACCCGTGCAAATCATTTTGCAGATGGAATTTGATTAGAATGAAGACATGGTTGTTTTCTGATGCTTCTTGATTAGCTGAAAGATGAATTGTAATTGTTGCTTTTATTCCTCTTCGAGGAATTGTGAAAAGAAGAAAATATATTCTTCTATCTATGAGTTGTATTGATGTTTTATGTAAACCATGCCCATCTGGTTGGATCGGCAAATGTACAGATTATGACATGAATTGTCGAATACAATTACAAGTGTGATATTTTAATAATTATATCAGTTTGGTATTGTTGACTAAATTGGAAATATAATGTTATTTCTTAATTTGGATTTGTTTCATTGTCCTTGGATGGATGTTCAATGGAAACTGATTTCTATTCTTACCTAAATGCAACCTTTAAGTTGAAAAATGCAATTAGTTCATACTTGGGTAAAGATGAATTTTTAATTGACATTAAAAAGGATTAGGAAGAATATGATTCCATAATCGAAAGGTATTCAGGATTAGCTTAGGAGCTAAGGAATATCAATTAACTTTGGAATAATCGAACTTCGCTTTCGAACTCCATTAATGATCTCGTATGCTGAATTCAGAATAAAGGATATAGGATAAGTATATCCACAACTAATGGACCTTAACTATATAACGTTAAGGAGAACAAATGAATACATTTCTCGGAATTTAGACCTCGTACGAATGACGTCTAATAAGCTAGTATTCTGAATTTAGTTACAGTTGGGAAAATCTTGGCTAAGTTTAATAGGTTAAACTTATCACGTCCGTCGGTACGGACTGCTTAATCCAATGATTAAGAAGAGAACCAAGTAGGAAAATGCAGCCCTTCGACATGAAGGAGAAGATGCATTGCAAGATAATGGATGGATTTAGTCCCTCTTGGCTATATACAACTGTAACGGAAACGAGGATCAAGGGATCAGCGTGGATGCTGAAAGTTGATTTTAATTATTAAATCGTATCCAAATCACTTGAGCAGGATGTGTATTCTCGATGGGAGAATTCTGCAGGACATTGGTATACGCCAGCTACAGCAAGGTGTCTCCATGAAGACGGGGTCTTCATGACGACACACTGTTGCAGCTGACATATTGCAATGCCCTCCCGAATTAAAACATCAAGAATACATAGGCTGAATGTGTAACTATGGACAGGGGATAGGAGTATGATCTGGTATACGGAGTGACTCCGGAATACTAAAGATAACTAGACACATGGAGTCGTGGGGAAACAACACTGTATGTCTGCGTATCTTTAGTTACCAGGAGTGCCTTCCTATACTCGTTCATATTACTAACTGTAATTGGAAGTTTAAACTAACCTTAAACAAAGAGGACTGGTAGGAACCAGGAAAGACCATTCTAGATAACAGGTGAAGTGAAGTGAAGGACGTATTCCGCTGATGTGTATCACATCCAGGAATATGATCATGCAAAGCATGTGAAAATCTTTGGCCAAAGTATCGCAATTGCTGGTTGCATTGTCCTTATCACTTAATTTAAGATGCAGGATGTCAGATGAATATCAGTAACAGATATTCAGATAGGCTTCTTAAATGGATCACTTGATAACCGGAAATGGGTTATGAGAATAGGTATATATAATATACCATGCATAAACAAACATGAAGGATCGGTTGTTCTTTTGTTAGAGTCATGAAATGAAGGATCGTTGAAACTCGAGCCATGAAAATGGAAGATCGGTAGTTCCTCGAGTCATTTACGGTAGCATATAGAATCATTATAAGATTGAATGGCATTGAATGTGTGTTCCATATTGTAAATATGCGAACAGGGAACATTCGTTTTAAAAAGAAATTGTGTGATCCAAACTGTGTTGTTTGGGCAGAGAACAATTATTAAAACTTGAACGTGTGTTTGAATTTTATAATTCATAACAAAGTGAACGTTATCCAAAAAAAAAAAAAAATATCCCTTGTTCTAGTTTTTGAAATGAGTATGTTACATAAATCCTGTATCAAAGCTGTAAGAGGTACTCATAAGCTGATTAGGAGATAGGTGCGCCTAATAGAGGTGCATGTATACAACTTTCAAATACAAGTGTAAGGAAATTATATCCTAATACATCATGCAAAACTAGTTGTAAAAATGCTCCATTTTTGGAGTCTTGTACAATAAGCTTAAATACCAATTTTATAGGAAAATAATTTTGCATGGTAAACCTGTCACAAAATCTCTCCTACTTGGTGGCCTTTGTACTTGGTCTTCTCCACTGCATCACAATCGTGGTTTGACCTTGTTTGTCTCTTCCTTGCTGGACAAATAACTCAACAAGGACCAATACATACTACATCTCCTGGTATTAACAATTTTACCAAAATAATTGCCCTCCAAGGGGTCTTACCTATGCAAGTATTTAAGAGTGAAAACATTTCCGAGTATTGGGACTTTGACTAATGTGTCCTGTTCGGTTAGATGTATACAAAAATTACCCATACAGGTGTTTTATTCATACATTCTACCTAACACAAAAGTTTATGGTCTTATTAAATAAGAGCAATAAATAATGCTCAAAAAAACCAAATACAATAAATTTGAACTAGTCAACTTTATTTACACCTTAGATTTCTTACCAAATGTAAAATTCTCGGTGTCTATCTCGGATATCTCAATAGGTGTCCCGTGTGGACCCCAGGCTCTTGCTCCTCTACATATGGATCCTCATGGTCTGCTGGAATGTACGCGACCTCAGTGTTAGGATCTAGATGATCAGCAGGGACATATGAGCTCGACTTTGCACTAGGATCTGCATGATCCCCGGGTACATATGAGTCCGAAGGCTCACTGTTTTCACCTTGTGTAAGATGATCAACATGACCTGTCGTGAACTCGATCCTCCAGCTGTGCCCAATGCGAAACTCCACTCCATTGATGTCATCAGTCGATAACCCCGACGAGCAACGGTAGAAGTTTCCTAATACCACTTCGTCCATCTCCAAAGGGATGATGTCGAGAGTGATATTGTCGGAAACTCGTCTCCCAACAATGAAGCTCAAGATGCGATAATCGGTAGATACTCCATATAGAGTACCATCTTCTCGTACCAACCGCCTTCTTGACGTGGAAGTGGTGTCGTGGAAGTTCTAGTTGGCGCACCACATTGATGGTTATGTACCCTACTCCGATAGTCCGATTGGGAATAAGGGTCACTAATTGTCCTCATGCAACCACCGGAATCCATTGTCTCGATGCACTTGCATGTCGCGAGACTATATCTAGGCGTTCCCATTGGTGCTCTTCATGCCAATGGTGCCACCGATCGGTCGAGTCTTTGGTCTGTAATAACCTTGCCCTTCTTCTGCATCCACTTAGGCCTTTTCTCTGGGTACAAAACCCAACATCGCTCGGTATCATTCCCTTTACCACAATGATGACACATGACCGAAGTCCGTGAAGGTTGCCTCTCAAGCGCGCTTCCGAAGATGATCAAGCTTCACCCCTTTCCCAAGTGGAGCATCCAAGCTTCTTTGTAACTTTGTAATGCGTTTGTTGTTGTTGGCAGACGCTCTCGAATAGTAGCCAAGTGGGTTTGTAACTCCACGATCTGGCGATCATGTTCTTGATGTCGAGTGATCATCACTCGCACAATGGTGCCTAATAAGGCAAGCATAACTGACAACTGGAAGAACATTTATAGACCCATTTCGTAAAACCAGCTTTGATACCAAACTTGATCCGAAAATAATCAAGTTTTTATCTACTTGATCTCGGACCCTTGTAGGCTTTAAATATTTGCCAACAATTTGCTCCTTTTAAGTAATCAATTTAAAAATTAATGCAAGACAATAAAGACAATTGCACAATAATTGATTACGGAGTTCGACAATTGCCTACGTCTCTGGGTTCTTTCGAACTGTTCCACTAGTCAAAACTTGTAAGTTACAATAGTACTTTCACAAGAAAACCTAATGGAATTTCACTTGCCTTCAAGATACTCCGAGTTCTTCAAGAACTTCCGATGATCGATCAAAACGTCCCGCCTTCTGGTGTACACTTTCCTTCGGCTTCGATCGGCCTTCTGGCGCTATCAATGCGCCCTCCAGCACTCCGGTCGATAATCCAGGTTTGCAAGTGATTAGTGTGGCTCAAATGTGGGCCTATTGTGTAGTTTGTAATACTCCCAATAATAATATTTTAATATATTATTGCCTAAAAAATAATAGGTCAATAATAATAAAATATTATTCTATAGTAATTTTAAGATTTTAATATAGTGCACAAAACTATATTAAAATCCCCAATACAATAAAATCCTACGATAAGCTCGGGGTGTGTTTGAAGAAATGGTGAGGGGTCCCTTTTATAGGTCAAAAGGATCCCGTATCTCCTGTGTATAGAGCTTATCCCTCTATCTCTCCACATAGCCAATTTGTGGGATGACTCGGCCGAGCTCCTTTTGCACCAACCGTTTAGAGATCCCTTCACTATCCCTTTCCCGCCGACCTCGCTACTCCATTCACCAAGTCCTCCTTGCCCCACTTGACCATGTCATTCGGTGGGTAGTTTCCCACATTCTTTGCGCCATGGTAGGGGGTCGGGTTTTTATTAGGTTCGCCGACCCAATGTGGATGTGGCTGCCATCACACCTTATCCCACTTTGTTTGGCCACATACGTGGCGAGCTCGGTATGTCTTATGTGTTGGCGGTTTGGAGAGTGTTGGCGGTCGGTTGGGTCTGCCACCGAGCTGTGTGTCAAGTCATATGGTTGGACCGTTGAACCACTCAATGCATGGGCTGAGTCATTGTGGGAGATAATGTATATCCCGAAAGTTGTAAATATGTGGTATTAACCACGTGGAAATGATCAACTCGGTTAGCAAATAAAGTAGCTCGCCGAGCTAAAATAAAATGCAACTCGACCACATAGTGCACTTGTCGATTCTCAATAGAAAAATCGAACTAATTCGATTCATGGTGGCTTGTGGACCCACCACATCGGTGATAATACCATAGTCCACATGGCGGCGGGCTCCCCTCCGTAACAAAAGTTGAGCCTCTTGTTCCAATGAGCAATCTTTTTACGACCGTCGAAGACCGAGATCAAAACCAACAAACGACTCCCTTTGCCTTTTTGCCACGTGTCACAGTGCCATTGGTCCAATATTGACTAGTTGACCAGAGTTGACTTTCCGTTGACTGAACTTTGACTAGACATAACTAGAGCTCCCGATGTTTGTTTTTGCGTTCTCATAGTCAATGAAAAGCTCTCGAAACGATCTTCCTCAGTATTGACAGAATTGAGGGATGTTTAGGGAAATTTTGAAATAAAAATGATCCCTTGATCAATCCTACCCGCTGTGCCAAAATTACAATCAATGGGATTTCTCTGAGAGAGAAACAACTAAAATTGTACATGGATTAACAAAGAATGTTCATCATATTTCCCATTTTATTCAAGAAAATGCTTTGTTATACTTTTTTGTTATACATGCTTCTGGAGACTACACTGCATATGAAAAAATACCTCATAATTTTATTTTATTGTTAAGCAATTAGAGTGACTCACGAAGCACACAAGCACCTCCCACCAATGTTAGTACCAGAGAGGAGGATTTTATGGCATCAATATGGGGATTTTCACCACAAAAGTGTTCCCTATTTTCTCTATTAAGGCCCCTAACTAATAGACTTAAAACTGCTCCTAATTTCTGAATAAACCAACAAAAGTGGGGAGATACACGTCTCCAAATTTTCTAGAACCACTAACTATATTTAAGATGATTTGGGTTTGACGTGCCCCGAGAATAGTAAAAAGTCTACACAAATCATCCCGCCCATTTACACTCCCGTGCATCATTCAAAGGTTAAATATCATTGCGTCACTGGTTTGTTTGCACATCAAAATTAGGTCATAATCTGGAAATCAATGAGCCTTATTCACTTGCATCTCACCATGAAGAAACATTGCAACATTAAGCATCTTACAAAGAGCCTTTGGGATTTTGAATCTTCAGTCTTCCAAATCAGTGGTACCATTTCCTTATATACTTTCTTTGGTCAATTTCCTTTTGGAATCTCATTCAATGAATTTTTCATGCTCTATAATCAAGCACAACCTTAGTTCTCCAATGAAGGAAACAAGTTATGCCAAATTGTTAGTGATAGGTGACATGTTTGTAATGGCTCCATTTATAGTAACCTATAAGACATAACAAAAATAAATATACGTAATATTGTGCATACAATGGAAAATTGATAGAGAAAACCAATTCAATTCGCATACAAATGGAAAAAATGATATTTGGGAGAAAGGCAAACAAAGAAGTTATTCAGGACAACTAGGAAGACATTGCTATTTATTGTGTTTTTAAAATGATGTATAATAAGTTTATGATATCTGAAATTAGTTTCTCAACAAGAATAATTGATAATTAGGATAGCCTATCAACACAATCGTGAAGCTTTTTATTCCTTTTTGTGAAGGCATAGCAACCACAACAACAATCTTGGTTCATGACTCCAAGAATTGTTGAGTTCGGAAGCATAAAACGAAAAAAATGTTAGCAAAGAAAATTTGGAGCGTGGTTGACATGAATATGGAGATGAAGATGTAAAGTTGTTATTCTAGAAAAAATAAGCTTTTAGTGATTTCTCATGGTACATTATAGTGTCTTTTAGTATCAACTGGGTAGCTGGTGATGTAAATTATGTAGCACATGCTTTTGATAGGAATGTCTATGTTAGATACATTTCTACAATGCATAGCAATAGAAAAAGGAATAATATGCTTTTAAAACATGCCCGGCTCATAAAACATCCGTTCAGACATTCTGCTCACTAGTTTAAACCCGACAATCATTCAATTGAGCATGTGTTGGGAACTCACCATCCAAGGACCTTTTGCTTGCAATACCTGCAATTGGAATGTATTTTGCTTTTCATTTCACTTATATTGCATGGACCTACTCTATTTTGCTCTTATTTGTGAGTTAATGTTTTTAATATGTACATGCCATATGTTGAATTGTAATCTATTTCTGTGAATCTACTCCTGCGATATTGTAAGTTCATCACTAAATGCAACTTGAATGCAACCAATTGAAGTTGCTTAGTCATATATTCAGTATTCTTCTCTTCATTTCACTTATATTGTGTGGATCTTCCTATTCCACTCTTATTTACGAGTTATTATTGTTAACCTATTGTAAAACATTGGACACAATTGATCAAGATTCATAAGGAATCCAACCTGAATAAAATTTGGTCAGATAGAAATATAGAGAGAGTGTGTAATCCTGATCTTGAATTATGCGCATGCAAAATCTAATCGCATGGTTTGGATTAGAGATATAAAAAAATGTAAATATGCTTCCATGAAATGCCTGAGAAAGGGTGGCAATCATCAAACACCAACCACTTTATCAACAACGTGAAGGTGTACATTCTAGGGAAAGGGTGCTGGAGCATGTATTAACAAATTTCAAAGATGAAATCTAGGAGGTCCAATTTCACAAGGAGGTTATGAAGTTGATTAATGAGCATGAAATTATCATTTGCTTCCTAGCTCTTCAAAAACCTAGTAATATCAAATTAACGATTGTCTAGCCATTATATAGGTTTGTTTTATACAATAGTCTTTGGGACATTTGTGATTAGACAAGGTACTCCATGATTTATAATTAGTTAAGTGCCTGCAAATGTTTTCAATTGCTCGGCTCTAACAACATACACCACCAAGTGCTAATGCATGGGATCAAATGAAACACAAATGCTAACATAAAAATCAATAGAGACACTACAAGTAGAATGCTTTATTTCTATATACCTGCTTTATCTCGATAGTTAGCTTGTGATATTGGTAAAGCAAGGGGCTGCTGCTGATACATTGCTATCACAACTGTTAAATTGAGATACATACTGGTCAAAAGTGTCAAAACAGAGCAATCCCTAAAGTGATGGTGTTGATGGCTATGGTAACCCAAACATAGCAATGAAGGAAGATTACGGTAAACACCTGACATGACCTCTGTGATGTACAAAGTGGAGTGGTTTCAACCATTACCTCAATGTGCACCTATGACTATTCAAAGAAAGAAGGCAAATAGGTATGAAGAACTCAAAAGCACATCATATGGTTAAGCCGACAGACCTAAGCATAGAAGCCAAGAAGTTCAAGCAAGAAGTCAGGACTTGTGGATATTGAGTGAGGTGACATCGAAACATAGCTCGTGCAAACAAGGTAAATGAAGAAAAAGCTTGACATATGGAGGAGGCCTGTGAAAGTAGGTACACAGAGCCGAGGTGTATAAGTCCTATTTCCAAATAAAGCAAAGAGGATTTACAAAATATCAATCAGATGTGTTTTACCATGAGATGATATTGCTAGTGGTAAAGGTATTTTCATGAGGATCCGACAACCCAGAGAAATGAGAAACTGGACACACAAGCTGACTCTTATATCGAGACCATGCAAAACAGACAATGAAAATATGAAGCCTGCATGAAACATCAAAGAACCGGCGGTGATGCTTGTGCAATAAGTGATAAAGATGAGCCATTCTGAATGGATATTGACACATATATGGAAGGGTATCCAGATTTCCATGACTATTTGAACCCATCCGTGAGTGAACAAAAGACAACCTTGCAGGTAACGAGACTTGAACCTCAAACTCGTAGAGATAAATGAAGTGATAAAAATGTAGCTACAATGTTGGCAAGATCAATGTAAATAACTTAATCAAAAGATAATTCAATCAAAATCATGTATATTGGTGCTAAACTGAATGGACTTGACAAGTGATTATATGTGCAGCAAGTTAGTTCAGGGCGAGTGAACCAAATAGCTCTCATATGATTTACTCTCTTGCATTAAAAAAATATAAAAACTCCCAAAATTACAGACCATAACCAAATTTAAGAGAGAGAAGGTGTAGTTTACCGTGCAACAACATCTATTTTGTGCATAGCCTGCAATCATTTCTGTCCTCGGGAACACATTTTATTGAGGCATTCTGTCAAATAGTTCAAGTGCTTTGTGTATGCTTCCACATTTTGCATACATGTCTACCAGAGCAGTTGCAACTTCAATATTTGATGAAATTCCATGCCCTGACAGTTTGATAGGCGCTGCTGGGTGGGAGGATTTTTAAAAAATTAATTAAATGATCGAGCTGAGAGGGATCAGTGCAGGCGTGGGAGGGTTAACGGAGAAACCCCGTTAGATGGGCGTTAAGAGTCAACTGCTGAACTGTACCCGCAAGATACATTCAGCGTCACTTGCTCGTCCTTCTCAATTTTCATTGCCTCGTATATGTAATGTACAGTACCTATTATTTAATGAGATTACCACCACTTATTTCACCATAGTTTGGTCTCTTGCTTGGTCGGACAAGCTTGATTTTATTGCCGTTTTTTACGTTTGATCATCCAGCTGGCCATTCAACCCTATTTCCATTACGCAATCCACTGCCCTTTCTTTGACCAGCGGTGACGCTTGGCTCATTTTCCCCCATGCATGTGGGTGCTTTTTCCCATGTCGCCATGCCAACGCATAGTCCTATGCTTGCAGGAAAGATGAGTGAGGTGACGTACGATGGGACACTTTGACGTGGAGAGTATGTAGGTAGCTGTTTTGGTGTTTTAGTTGAGCTGGCAATTTTGAATTATAGAATTAAGTGCCTTCCCCTCCCCTATGCCATTGTCGCTTCGCCAAGCCAAGAGCCATACCTTTGAATCATTCATCACAATTAGCCAAACAATCACCGATTAACAAGGCAATCATCATCGCACGCTTTTGGAAGTCACGAGTTCCTCCCGGGTTTTGATTTAGGGTAAAAACGCAAGTTTCTTTGTACATTTTACAAGTTCATTTTCTCTCACCGGTATTCTTTTGTCTTCGTTTGAGCCAGAGGAATGGGGGTCGTAGAGGAGGACGCCACAAAGGGTCACCATTACTATAAGTGCCATATATCCCAAGTATATGGCGCACCTTGGAGTTTGTTTGTTTAGTTTTACCGATACCCACGATTAATGGTTGTTCTTTCCTATTTGAGGGTCTAACAGTCCATTTGAAAAGGGAACAAGCAAAGAAAGAGACATCAAGAGGTAGAGATTCCACGCAGACATGGAATTCAAGCCGTCCAAAGATTGCATCTTGAGCTCCACATCGTAGACCAAGGTTCCACACACTCATCGATCTCACTCACATATGGATTTGTTTTGGTGTGGCATGCAAGCGCTATCGTTCAAGTTCTCTTGTTTCTTTGTTGTAGACTTAACAACCTCCCATTAGGTGATTCAACCCACCACAGATTCCCAATAAAACTTATCCCGTCTCCCTTAGCTCCTCTATTGTTCATGGACATTCACGGTCATATTGCGCAACGCACCGGTATCACGTGCCCTTTCAATTCTTTCATCTGCAAGACCTCAATAATAACATTACATAAATATTTTCGAACATCTAAACCTTAGAAACATAGTGACATGAAAAACAATTTCTAAATAAATTTCCATAATATTTTTTTAAAAATGTCTCTTGAAAATCAAATTTCATGAAAACTATAAAAGAACAATCACAAAGTTCAATATTAACGAATAAGATGTTCATAAATAAATAATATTAAGTTTGTGATATTTATGGTATTTTATTTTGATTGAAAAGCATAACCATATATTAAAGATGACATAAGAAGTACAATGCTAATCATACAAAATTGGGTGGAAAAGATCACACCCCATAAGCAGGATCAAAGTAGCCATAAAGAGGCTACGAGTAGCAAAGTGTCATATCGACAGTAGCATTATCAATCAAAAAAGTTTAAAACAAAAGTGCAGAGAACCAGAGAAAACTCCAAACATGGAGCTAGGCAACAACAACAAACATGGAAGATGGTGGCGGTGGTGGTGGGCTCTTTGGACGGTCACCACCCCAACCACCAAAAGTAGTGTCGGGGTGTCATCAAGCGGCTCCCACCATCTGCCTGCTGCTGCTCCTCCTCGTTTCCCCACCGAGGGGGAGATAGCCAAAGAGAGCCGCGAAAACTTTTGGTTGGCACTGCCACTCGGAACCACCACTACCAGAGCCCAGCCGACCAAACACCCCAGAGCGGGGAGTCCAAGACGGAGGTAGAGAAGGGACCCACTGGTGAGGAGAGGCGCTATGCCGCCCATGAGCCGGACCTCGGTCAAAATTGCGCCCCATGGGAAAGCGAGCGGTGACCTTGTGAGCGGGAGTGACGGCGAGGGGAATCTGGTGGAACACGACTAACAGCACAAGGGGCACTCCCCCAATGGTCCAGAAGAGTTTGCAAGTGCTCAACTTCAATGTGGACTTTCTCCGCCTAGCACTGGATCTGAAGCGAAACATTGGAGATGACAACAAGCTTGTTAGAAATAGCAAAAATTCTATCCACTGTCTCCTTATTAAAAATAACAACATTTCTAGATTTCCAAATGTGATATAAAATAGCCGCTCTAAAAGAATGCCAAATGTTGTAAAATTTTGCAGGAATAAAGGCCGATCCCCCAGAAGAACCATTTTCCACATAAAGAAGGTGGGCAAAAAGGTTGAAAAAGGGTATGAATCCAGTGCCAGGCAGACTGAGCATGAGGGCAAACCAAAAGAGATGAAGAAGAGTCTCAATGTGGTTGCAGAAAGGGCAGCAGCAATGGGGGAGCTCCTAGAAGAACAAGGCACTTGCCCACTGGAAGCCCTTGATGAAGAATGCTCCAAAGAAAGTGCGCAACTTTGGGCTCTATAGGAATGGCCCAAACAACAGTGAAGCGCTGCTTCCACCCAAAACGAGTGGAATGCAGCTCCAGTGAGCATTTAACTTATTGAGAGGAAGTTGCTTCTGGGTGAGAAGCTTGTAGCCCACCCGAGGTTTATAATTTCTGAAGGGGGTGGCAGAGGGCCAATGCCAATCAAACCACCACAGCGCTGCGTAGTGACACCAATTTTATGCAAACAATCGCTAGGTATGAGATCTTGAATGATAGAAATGGCTTGTTTGTCATTGTCATTTAGAGCAAAATTAGCTTTTAGGCTATCCCATGGAAGCCAATCCCTGGTGATAGAACAAAAAGGTCCTGAATATACTGAATCCCTTTTTTGAAAAATGCAAACCCTTGAGCTGCAAGGAAAGAGCAAGGGGTTTGTCATGAAATTGAAACACCGGATTCCACCACAAACTAAGAGAGTTAAGAGAGAGCCCATTCCAGAAACCATCACCCTGCTAGAGTAGATGGGGTTTGAGAAGTTCCCAAGCTTTCCATATGCTTTTGGCCACAAAAGAGCCACCTATTTTAACAGTAGCAGGGCATAGAAGTAAGGAGTAGTAGTTCAAACCCTGCCATGCCTTTTGATTAAGCGAGACCCTTGAGATATACAATTTTTGAGAAGAATTTTCCAAGATTCCTCACCTTCAAGGTTGTGAATAATCCATTTGGCAGTAAGAGCAAACCCTTGCATATGAATGTTGATTAGGCCAAGACCACCAATGTCCTTGGGCGTACAACATATGTCCCAAGAAACTCTGTGAAAACCATGGTTCCCTTCGAGTTGGCCCATAGGAAATCACGTAGAATTTTCTCCAGTCTGTGGTAAGCGGCTTTAGAAGGTGCCCAACATGATGAGTAATAGACATGAGTGGCAGCTAAAACCTTGGAACAGACTTGGAATTTTCCAGCAAGAGACAGATGCTTGGTAATCCAAAAAGAGATTTTTTTCTCAACTCGTTGAATCACATAGTTCCAAAGGTCAACAGGGGATGCCATAAAGGCAAAAGGAATGCCTAAAAATTTGAATTGAACACCAGGTTCAATCCAAAGCCATTGAAATCCCTCTAGCCAAGGAGGTTTGGGACCCATCGCATGTCTGTAACATTGGGTTTTCTTCCATTGATAGCATAAACTGAAAGCAAGACAAAAAATATCAAGACATTTCATGGCATTAGTGACAGAGGCCTCTGTTTCAGCCAGAGTGAGAAAAGAGTCATCTGCAAAGTGACCATTAATCAACTGCTTAGGAGAGGAAGGCAGTTGAATACCTTTAACCAAACCAGCATTAGCAGCATTAGCGAGCAAGTAGCTTAGACCTTCAACAGAACAATGACATAAAGAGAAGGAGCAAGAGGGCAACCTTGCCGGATGGAACGATGAAGAGAGAATCTCTCAGACTGCTGACCATTGATAGTAATACAGGCACCCACATTTTGAAAGAGCATATTAATAGAGCGGATGAATCTGGGTCCAAAACCGATAGCCTGCAACATGGCCAAAATGAAAGGCCACTCAACTCTATCATAGGACTTTTTCAAAATCAATTTTAACAAACAGAGTCGGTTGAGAAGTCTGATGGGGCATATTCCATGCCCTCCCAAACTGCAATAATGTTGTCCAAAATATATCTATTTTTGATAAAGCCGGTTTTCTCGCTCTTGATGATCAGAGGCAGTAAATTAGTGAGCCTGATAGCAAGAGCTTTGGCAATAATTTTGTACGAGACATTGAGTAGAGTTATTGGCCACCAATTGGTGATAAGCTCGGGATCTCTAGATTTGGGAATGAATTTGATGTTGCCTTGGTTAATTAGATCGCCTAGGGTGTTGGAGGACATAGCTTCCAGATAGACCTGATAAAGATCCGGACCAACAGTCATCCAAAGAGACTGGTAAAACTCACAGGGAAAACCATCAACACCGGGGCTTTATCAGAGGCCATCTGCAGAACAACTTCCTTCAAATCATCAAGAGTGAGAGGTCTATCACAAGCAATGCGCTGAATTTCAGAGAGCTTGCAGGGAACAACTTCAATGCATTGGAGGAGAGCAACATCATGAGCCGGAGTAGCAGGTTGAGCAAAAAAAACAACATGATAGTGATGCACAAAAGCTTGCAGAATGTCAGGTAAGAGAGTAAGCCTTTGATTGCCTTCCTTGATTGCTTTGATTTTGGTGAGAGTTTGATTAGATTTAAGGGAAGCAAAAAAATCCTTAGTAACTCTGTCACCAATGCGAAGCCAGCAGTGATGGGCTCGAACTTGGGCTCCTCTAGCCTTATAGTGCTCCTCAATTTGAAGCTTATGTTTCCAACGCGAGCAGCTTGCACTGCAGTGGGTGTTGAAAGGAGACAAATTAAGCTCTTGAATAACCCTCAATATTCAATATGAGAGGCTTCATGAGCATTCTTGCGAAAAAGAGCAGCTTGTTTCCCATAGAGCCGAAGGAAAGAAGTGGTACGAGTGATGGCATGAGACCACCAATCAATCCAACCAATCCCATCAACAGGTCTCGGTCAAGATTCCAAATACGTCTTATATAATCCAAAGTTTTGGGATGAGAAAGGTGGGATGTATTTAAATAGAACTGGGTGGACTTGGGCTTGGGACACTGAAAGTTCCATTGAATCCCAAAGAAGATAGGCTTATGGTCAGAAACCAAAGCAGTGTCCACCACCGAGACCGGAGGTTATATGAAGAGTCAAAGGAAAACCATTGCTTTCTATGAAAGTAGAGCTCTGTCAAGATGCTTATAAACTCTGTCATCGCCAGATCTAAAATTAGACCAAGTGAACCAAGGAGTGGCAACATTAGAGTGCTTGCGGTGGTTGGGATCAAATAGACAAAGTTTATTGTGCAAGTAAAACCAGGCTTCACGTTCACCAGCACACCAACACATTGGAAGCCGACCCAACTTGTCTTCGGGGGATTCAACCATGTTGAAATCACCACAAAAATCTAGGTAGCAGAGGGACAAATGATCAGCCAACCACCACCAAAAAGAAGAACGCTCAGAGGCATCGTTGGAAGCATAGATATTGGCCAACCCAAGAATGTGGCCATCAAAATCAAAAAGGGTCCACACCACCTGATGAGTGGGGTCAGAACCCCATGATATGATATTGAGGTGAGGTCGGGCTTAAAAGAGTGACAACACCACCTCGACCATTATCATGAGCTAACATTTGGCAGAGAGAACCAGGCCAGATGGTACGCATAGCAACAGAAAGATGGAAGCCAGAGATTTTGACTTCCTACAAACACAACACCTGAAACTTTGTAAAATGCTTACAACTGTCTCTGACAAGATATCTCATGAGTCAGATCAGTAAGCCCCTTGACATTCCATGAGTAAACTAACATGGAGAACTATCAAGGTGCATGTTTTCCTCCTCGAGGCGGCTAATGCTCCAAAGCGGTTAGAGAAAGCGACTTGCCGTGCATTCCCATGAATAAAATCACCGAGCTCGAACTGCCGGTGGGGTCTCTACGAGAAATCCTCCTTGGAAGGAGGGGAAGGACTTTGGGAATGGTGTAAGGCAGCCTTTCTATCTGTCTGAGCAGCCGAACCACCGACAGTGTTATCCAGAAAGCTTGAAGTCTCGGGAAATGAGGGGTGTGAAAGAGCAGGAGCTGAGGGGTGAGAGCTGATGACAATTGCAGCTTGCGGAGTCCGAGAGATGGTGGGCGCGGGCTTGGGAAGGGTCACAACAGATGGCTTCAAATGAGCAGAAGTAGAAGTAACCACCGGTTTGTAAGTAGCTGTTGGGGCTTATTTCGGGCCGAGGCCGAAGGTTTTCTGCCAGTGACAGTAGTCCATCCATCAAAGGAGGGAGTGCTGGATTTAGGGTCCATCGGGGTTTTCTCCGAAACTAGCGGTGGGCTTGGAGTCATGAGAGGATAGTCCTTGATCATATGGTCAGCAGATTGGCACCGAAAACAAGTGTTGGGCAGATTGATGTACATAACTTTCTGCGCAAAGCGTGTGTCTCCAACCTGGATATCGAGGGTATCTTTGAGGTCTTTTGAAAGATCAATTTCAACACAGACCCGTTTCTGGGGTCGAGCTGAGTAGAACTTATGTTGCTCATGGCAGATGAGGTGACCCAAGGGTTTGATAAGTTGATCAATGAATCCCCACAGAGGCAAAGGAAGGCCTAGAAATTCGACCCAAACAAGAATTTTGAGTTTGGCTTGCTCAGAGACTTGAAAATCTCGAGTCCAGTGGGAGAAAACCACAAGAGTATTGTGAATAAACCAAGGACCGTGGTTAACAACGGCTTTGCAATGTTCAACATTGGTAAAGCGAAACAGAAAGAAACCCTTGGTCATGTTTTGGACTCCCTCTACCTTGACTCCATGAGGTTGCCAATGATTATGAATCCATTGCGGAGGATACCTTCAGGGGGAACTCGGCCCACAAAATAAGCAACAAGAGAATATGATTCAAACCAGTTGTAAGCTTTGTCAAAAGCTGGTAAATCAAGAACAATATCCGGGGAAGGAGTATCAGTATCCTTACCTCGTCGAATACCTTCAAGACAAACTTCCTCACTCGTTTCAACGCCATTGTCTAGAGCTCCTGCGATAAGACCAGCATCAATAGATGCATGGCCCAAGGAGGTGGTCATTTTATAAGCCACCGCCCAAGGGGTGGACTGGCGATCGATACAAAATTAATGCAAATAATCCCGCCTGGATTTGCAGATCGGCGGTGTGACGCGATGGTGGTGTATGGCAAGGCCGAGCATTCACCGCTTAAATAACTAGCTATGGTATTTTATTTGATTATTAACAAAAAAGTGTTATTATTTATAATTTTATTATTCATCCGTGCCCCCTACTCAACACCAATTCTCCAATGAGATGCTCAAGTTCGATTATGTAAGACTTACATGCAATTTTTGTCAATCGACTTAGAATTTCAAATTCTACGTGTCTCACAAATCAAAAGTTATCGAGGGCCTAGTTATGTTAGGGGACTCTAAATTCTAAAAAGAATATACATATTTTTATGTTTACTTTATACAAATATAAATAATTTGTATATCTACATATTATATATATATATTTGTAGAGGACTATTTAAAAAATTATACTGTTTTCTAAATTTTAAGCCTATCATTTTGTACAACTACCTAATTTTTTAATGATAAAATATGGTTAAAATCACAAAAAATGGCCTATAGCTTGTCAATTTCCAAGTCTTTTATAGATCTACCTAAAATTGTAGTCATTTTATTTCTATCTTTCCGACATAACCAAAAATGGAAAAGTACAAATGTGTTATAGACTCTATATTGATTAATGGAAATATAATGGGTGCCCATTGGCCAATCAATAGGTTGGGTTAATTGGAGGTCAAAGGTGGACCCCAATCAAGATGTAGTTATATCATTTCTCAAATGGTGTCTTGGTATTTTAAGACAATGAGTTTGTATTTATTCAAAGTAATCAATCAACTCCACTGAGACACTAGTCCATGTACACCATTACAGTATCACTTCATATCCCTACTCTACTATTCCATACCATATCACTACTTTTTGTAATAACTATGGACAACATAAGTGACTCTCCCTCTTCCAATGGCTTTGCTCTTATTTATTATTTATTATTGTTTGGGTGTTATTTTTCCATTCACTAGTCAATATTTACAATTGTGAATGTATGGGAAATTTATATAGTTACAAACTACAAGGGCCTTCGCCTTTGACCTTTAAGTCAAGTGCTATGTATAGTTCTCCCCTTCATCGAGAGGGTCCTTCAAATCTTTGACTTGTTCAAAGTGCATAAATGAGTTGAATGTTGAGAACATCTATCAAGTCATTCCGTTTGACTTTTAACCTATCATTAGAAATATTATCAATTAACAGTTCCTCATCGACCTTCACAAGATTAAATTTCTATATTAATGTAAATATAAATACTTTGGAATGATTGATTTAGATACTCAATCAATGGCCTCACGAGGGTTTCCTCCAACAAAGAGGGTACATACTCAATTCATAAATTGAATGGGGGTTTTAGGCCCCGATTTATTGATAAAGGAGGAAGAGGCATTTATAATTTCAATTGACTTATTGATAGAGGAGAAAGTGAGACCTTGATAGAGGAGGAAGGGAGGCATTTATAATTTTAATCGATTCATCGATAGAGGAGGAAACAAGGGATTTATACTCTCAATTGACTCATTGATAGAGGAGGAAGCGAGGCATTTATAAAGGAGGAAGTGAGACATTTATACTTTTCATTGGGATCCATTGATAGAGTCCAGAAGGGGTTGAAGTCGATGGCCACTTGTCTATAGATGTGTGCTGGCCTCAAACTCTATATATCTATTTCAGCCATTGATCAAGATGTAGATCACAAATCCTCATACAAAAATATAGATTTCTTCACACTTTAACAAAAATAATGATAACATTCCTCTAAATAAACTCCAAACAACCACAAATAGGATATATACATTTAATGTTGCTTGGAATAGCTTTTAATGTTGATTTTTTCTTGAGATGCCATGGGACTAATTTCATCTTCTCTGCAAGATCTTATTGTTTTCATGGAGTAGCTAATTATATAATGAAAGGAAACAAAGATAATTATATAATGAAAGGTAATAAAGAACAACAACATTAAAATTATATAAGCTTTTTGTAAGTTGTTTCATTATTATTTGTATTATGGCATAATAAATGGATTTGAAATGTAAATATTCATTTTTGATGTTATCTAAATGCATTGGTATTTATTCTTAAAAATTACATATGAGAGTAAATGCATTGCTATTTATTTTTTGATGTTATCTATTTATTGTGATTATTCCAATTTTATTATTCATGTACTATTTTGGTTTGATTTAGTAATTTATCTTTGAATAGACATAGTTGTGACTAGTTTTAATTTTTTTCGTAATATAATTAATTTTAAACGTTTGGTAATTTCTTAATATGATTGAGAGATCTTAGTTGTGTTAAATGGAATAACATTAGAGTAAGTTTGATTTTTCCGTACTCATTATATTTGTAGATAATGGTAATGTGCATATACCATTTGTATATAGAAAATTGTTTATTAGTTATATTTTTAATGATGAAAGTTAAAGCTATAAAAATGACGTGATATCATACTCTCACTCTGAATTCGGCATATGGGGGAAAGTGCCTTTGTAAAGACATGAATCAGTGTGTGCTGATGGGGCTTGCCCCTTATGATGACACATTGATATGCCCAACTATCGTTGCATGTTGAAGGGGCTGGCCCCTTATGATTCCGCATTGATAGTTAGGTGGTATATTGTGCTGAGCAAAGGTTTTTAAAGTCACCGCCGATCCTTCACTCAAAATACACCCTCCCATAATATCACAACCGCCCCTTTTTCAATGGACGGTTATGATATTATGGAAGGGTGCATTTTGAGTGAAGGATAGTCATTGACATTTATTCATACTTGAATTTGTCATGGATATTAGCTTTCTGATATTGTGATTATTTTATCATATTGGATGATGTATATTAGATTTGTCATGTATCGTACTAACATTAATTGTATATTTATGTTTGCATGTGTGTTGTTGTATTTAGTTTCTCTTTTGCATGGTGAAAATGAATACACGAAGCTCTATTCCTTCGAATCCCATTGGGATAACGTTGACTACTCCCAAATTTCAAAGGGAGGAATCCTTCAAGAGGTCCACATTTGTGGTCTACATAGACCACCATCAACATAATAAGCCACCAAAACCAAAAATTGCATCCATGGTTAAGGCCCGACTCAATTTACCTAAACTTCTATTATTTATTTGTCTAAGTTCCACACTATAGGTTCCCATTCACGAGGATATGGTCTAGCTTATGACACGATGGAGGAAGCCCAGAAGTACGAGCCTCCCCATAAGCTGAGGAAGATGGGAGTTCTGGTCATAAAACCGGCAATAGATCCAAAAAATTGTGCAAAAAAGATTGCACATGGAAGCAACTCCAAGTTTGCTGCTAAAAACAAAAAAATAGTTACTACTTTTATATGTTTTGTACTAAAAAACTTATGACATGTTTGAAAAAAACCTATATAAATATTTAATTTTTGACGAATGTTGATTCACACAAGCTTAAATATATTTCATTTTGTTGTTCGAATATATTCTTGATTCACACGAGCTTAAATATTAAATATGTTTTCCATAGTATTAAAATGTGTTTCTATGGATTATATTTTTAAAATTACTAATGTTTATATATTTTATAGCAAGTTTAGATTATTAAAATTCATTTATGTTAAAATTATATTTAGGTACCAAATGCATAATGGTAACGATTTTCTAAAATCTTCACAACCCCTCAAATGAAATGTCTTCAGGGTTATTTGAATCCAATCAGTGAAGTCTAGTTAAAAAGGAAAAATTAACAAGGTCTAAAAATATTTAAATATTCATGTCAAATTCACTAAGTATGGGTTATGATCATTTGTCCAATTTAGGATTGTATTGGTGCAATTATCATTTCCAATCATTTATGGTATTCATATGGCCCCCTTTTATTATTTATTTAATTATCTTGTGTTGTTCTAAGAATTTTTCTAGGTTAGTGCACTTGACAAGGAACGTAAATCCAAAAGGTTTTGGTAAACTACATGGTTATGAGAAAAGAGTCCCCGTTCTCTTCCAAATTTATCCATGTGACCCTTGGTCTACCTTATTCACATTTTTGATAGTTATATATCAGTTTGTTTATTTGTGTGTCAATAGTGTTCTAATATGAGTTCAACTCATCTATAGATGCACATGTACCCTACTTAATCTACATAATATAGAAATTCATTATTGTTTGAAAAGGAGTTAATTCTAGAGAATTCAAGTACTCATTGAAGTATGTAATTTTCATACTACATATACATTACAATGGTTTTTAGCGAATAAAATATAACAATTATTGGAATGTCAATCACAATGGACTTGTTAAATATCAAGAAAGATTAGTCTATTTGATAAAATGAAAACGCCAAAAAATTTATTATTTACTTATGGTTTAAACTTCAACATCCCATTTAGGGAAAGCTAAAGAAGTACATTTTACCATTGATTGTAATGAAGTTTTAGAAACTTGAGAGAGTTTTGGACCCCTCGTGTTGACAAATCTACTCGTAAAAAAATATTTTGAATTAAAGTGCACAATTTTACTTGGAATGTCAAGTGTATGGTTTAGGTATGCTTGAAATGTCAAGTGTATGGTTTAGGTATGCTTGAAATGTCAAGTGTACATTATACACTTTTTGGTTCTCATAAATGTAAGTTTTCTAGTTTTCCTGTGTCTCATAAAAATCAATTTTACTATAAGATTTGGATGATCATCTTCTTGACACTTCCCAAGAACATGATAAATCTAAACTCTATCTTGGATGATCATCTTCTTGTCACTCCTATGAACATGATAAATCTAAACCCTATGTACTAGATATTTCTTTATTGATTTGGTTTTGAAAACTAATCAAATGTTATTTACTGTTTTACATCCATTTTATCCCTAATCAAATGTTTATAGATATTTATATTGCAATTAGATTGAAATCTATCTATTCATAATACACTAATCAATTTATTAAGTGATTTATTCAAATTTAATATTTACCCATAACATTTATAAACTCATAATTATAGGAAAACATATTTTAAAAAATTATTTGAAAATATGCTTGTATTAATTATATGTTAGAAATATAATGTTATCTATATAGAAAACGAGTGGAATAGAATCAAACTGTGAATGCGATTCCAATATATTCCAAAATATATTCCCCCTTTAGTCTAACATACAATACAAAGTTTTAGTATTGTAAGGAATACAATGTTTCCCAAAAATAAGTCACTCACAAACACATGACGTTAACTCATTTAGTGTGTATGTCCCTAGACAGTACTAACTCCACTGAATCTCCAATATGAAATCATTAGTAATGAACGAACTCAATAGCAAATGTTTTAGTGCCTTGTCATATGTTAAATTATAGATGGTTGTATTGAAAAAGTCTAATTTGAAGTGTTCATTATGATTTTTGTTGTTTTTGCTTATGATATATGTTTTTCCATTGTAAAGGTAAACATGGTTGCCATTTGGAGATTGGAAATTCATGGAGTGTCGAATACCTCCAAAAATATTGCATGTTCATCATTCATATTATATGACCATGATGGAAGCAAAATAGTAGAGAGAGGTACAATTGTGGGAAATGCCACTATGACCTTCCACCAGGCTGAGTATAGGGCCTTGATATTGGGTCTTGAGGAAGCGATATGCCACGATGTTCGAGAACATTTGTGTGTTTTCTCATGATATTCTTGTTGTGAAACAAATGACTGGTGAATACCAATGTAAATCTTTCAATTCTTCGAGTTCAAGTGCTAGAGAGTGTATCTCGCTTTGTGAAATGTTCATATGTGCATGTAAAAGTTAATAGAGGTAGGTTAGATGTATGTCAAGTGTCTAGGGACACTATAAACCAAGAAGTGGCAGCTTTGCTAGCACTTGCCATGGATGACATTTCAATATGATATATGTACACACTGTATTTAATTTTTGGGTAATGGTAGACATACCTTTTTTATTAGATTATGAATAACTAATATTATGTGAATTGTCTCCAGCGTACATATATTATATATATTGTGGATAATATGATGATACATCATATAGTGTAGATTGATAAACCGAGCATTGTGGATAAAGGGGAAGGATTGTAGAGATATGGGAAGGATGTGGAAGCTAGGAAGTATTAATAATAGTACATTCCAGAACCTATGAACATGTCTTGGGAATGAAAAAGGATTTAGACAATGATAAGTTCATACATATTCAATGGCTTCTCATATTACTGTGTCAATCCATTTCATTTCTCCTCATAATACCATGTCCATCTGTGTCATTGATCTTCATAATACCATGTTTCATTCTAGTTCCTCATAATAATATGGATATTTTGATACATATTATGCAGATGGATGATTGGAAAAGCTGAGTATGGACACTCTTAAGAAGAATCCCAATGATGGAAGCTGATGAGGTTCATAATGCCTACGTAACATTGTTAAATTATGCAACGTGTCCACCCCCTTTTGATATTGGACCAAATAGGGCTAAACAATTGACTTTTTGTACCCTGAATGGAGAATGGTGCTAGAAAAATATGGATATAGAAGACATGGTTATCATGTTGAGGATGGTTGTTCATTTTCTGTTTGACCCTCAGCTCATAAGGACAGATATAGTCACTGGAAGATGGATCGATGAAAAACTCCCTGTAGTAGATTGACGACAATACCTTGGGTGGTACCACGACATCACACTAGTCGTACATCCACCTCTAGATGAAAACTATCCTAGCTTATCAAAAAATGTTCTTGATTGGTGGGATGACATTGATCATCAGCTAGAAGAGCTTGATGAGTGGAGGTTTGAAAAATGGAGAGTAACACATCGTGACTCGGATGAGTGTGACAATGATTACAGTGGGGATGCCTGCACTGGCCTTTGTCACATGCACTGAGTGATTATGTATTCTGTAAAAGTGTAATGCACTTATTTTGAAAATGTTACTTCTTCCATTGTTTGGGTTGACGTTTCGTTTGTATTACAAACACAACTTATGAACAACCAAACACATAATATAATTGCATGGGATGATACTTGGATGTTCAAATTTATTTTCAAAATGTAATGTTATTATTTTGATGCTTTAATCCAATATTGTCTTGTAACACACTTGTAATTCACATTTCATGTTTACTTCGGAAACATCTAGAGTTGAGTATCCAGTTTTGAAAAATAATGTGTGCAACTAACTTCATCACAAATGGTTTATTGTGCACGATTTTCTCAATATGAATGGAAAATACAAATAAATAAGTATGCGGGATAACAAAATCCAATGGTTTAATCCTATGTTGGATGATTCCATCTAGATCAAAGACCTATGCATGGTTTTTATTCGTACATGTCAGTATGTCCCTACAACATATTTTATTGTATTCTAAAGTTTGTAATCTTTATGTGTCTCTTAGTTGCATTTCTATTCTTTGTGATAACTACATTGAATTCCCCCTTTTTTGAGGTGAGTGAGATATACTATAGATATCTCATCTCAAAATAATTGAGGTGTATTCATGTAATATATAACATATAATAATTTTAGAACACATTCACTCAAAATACACACCTAATAGCAATACTAGAGCACATCCACAACCTTATACAAAAGGAACAATCAAGATACGTTGGAAACTTCATGAGTATGTACCTATACACATGAACAACTTATCTACAAGTGCATATAACCATGTACAAGTAATAATATAGAGAACCATAACTTTCTATCGCATTCATATCCAAGGTAGAAGTATATGTAATATAACATGTTAGGGTATTAAGAAGTAATTGAACCTCTTAATAGATCTTAAGAAAAGGGAAAAGGATGAACATTCTTAGATGAGTCCTTTATATACCTCTAAGGTGAGTGCATACTCCACTATAGGGGATTCCATTTCTCGATCCATTTATGAAATGTTTAGAAATAGAAAATCCCAATCTGATTCTTATGCCATACTATAGTTCAAGGAAAATTCTATTTTATGAAGTATTGTAATTCTAATTGCATGTATCTAAAACTAGATCCCAATGCTCACGATATATGTTATATCATACACTAGGGTTTGCACATGAATTTATGTTCTCTATCTATGGATTTCATTAGAGATTTCAAATCCATTTGCACTTTTAGAATTTACTAATAAATTTCAACAACCATGCAATAACCTCCTCATATTTGGATTTTAAAAATATATCCAGACGTTTGTTTTCATGGGCTCCAAATTCATGTAAGTACAAATTATTTATGATAACGAAAAGTAGTGGTTAAAACTTCTACAACCATGTAACAACCAGGTAATTAATGTTTGGTGATTAACATGAGGAAATCACGTGTTCTTCATCTTGATGAAAAACACAATGTGTTTTTCAACATGTTGAAAAACGTAATGTGTTTTTCAGCACGTTGAAAAACACAACGGTTTTCCACACGTTTTCATTTACAAAATTGAATTTTTGAAGTCACACTAGTATGAACTTAATATTTGAATTCATATTTGTTAACAAGAACCTTAATAATAAATGTCTTGAAATCCAAACTCAAACATTATTATAGTTATAACTCAAACATTAATACAATTATAGTTAAACAAATTGAACACATTTAATGTTATAAGTGTTTGAGATGATTCTTAATATTATCTATAAGTATAAATAAGTTCTATATTTTCATGTCGATCTATTACTATCGTAAGAAAATATAAAAATTTCATTTAAATATGCATGTGATCTTCGAGCTCTTAGTTGTAATTTCATTGCTCTTAGTTGTGTTAAATGGAATACATTAGGAAAAGTTTGATTTTTGGATTCATTATAGTTGTAAATATTGCTAATGTGTAGATCATTTGTATGTATAATTTTTTTATTAGTTGTTAAATATTGGTAATTGCAAGGTTGTGAATGTTTGATGTAAGTTGAAGCTATAAAAATTATGTGTTGTCATACTCTCACTCTCAATTCGGCATATGGGGGCAAGTTCCTCTGTAAAGACAAGAATCGGTGTGTGTTAAAGGGGCTTTCCCCTTAGGATGCACATCGATACATAAAACTATCGTTGCTTGCTGAAGGGGCTTTCCCCTTAGGATTCCACATCAATAGTTGGGTGGTAGAATGTGTTGCGCAGAGGTTTTTATAGCCACTCACCAAATCTACCCTTCACTCAAAAATGCACCCTCCCATAATATCACAACCATCCCTTTTTCAATGGATGATTGTGATATTATGGGAGGGTGCATTTTGAGTGAAGGATAGCCGATTGGCATTTATTCATACTTGAATTTTTCATGGATATTAGCTTTCTGAAATTGTGATTATTTTATCATATTGGATGATGTATATTAGATTTGTCATGTATTGTACTAACATTAATTATATGCTTCTTTTGTGTACTAGTTACTCTTTTATGTAGTGAATATGAATACCAAGAGCCTAATTTCTCCCGATCTTTTGGTAAAACGAAGACATACATAAATATGAGCCTCCATGTAAATTGAAGATGAAGGGAGTTCACATAGAAAGTTTGAAAACTGCAAGAGTTCCTAAAAATAGTCCTCAATTTATTAACAATTTATAAATTATATGTATATTATAGACACTTTAGTATGCCATTGAATACTAGTTGTTCAAAATGTATAGTAAATAATTTTTATTACGATTCAAAAGTTTAGCTCCATTTCTAAATTTCAAATAAAAGTGTGAAAATTCTACACATTATAATATTGAGTTTGTATTATCCACAAAATTTGAAATACATGCATTGTGGGAAATTTAATATGCTAGTGATTTCTATTGTTTTAATAATATACACTAACAAAATATAAGTAAAACTATAGATGTAGATAGTCTACGCTATTATAATTTACTCATGGATGATAAATCCTTAAACAAGGTAAAATTTTTCAATCATGAATAATATTCATAATTTCATACATGATTTTTTTTTTTGAATATCCATCCATATTTTATAAATTTCATTGTGGAGAAATCACATTTTTCAATTTAATTTTTTTGAAATATCTATATTCTTCAATTTTAGTTTGTAAGTTCACCTTTTTCAAAAAGTAGGGTACATGGGTGTTGCAAAGATTATTATTTTATTGTTGTTTAATTATTGTGTTTTGGCATGCATAAATGTATATATATATTTTAAAGACATTATTAATATTTCGATATTTCAATTTTCTTAATTGTAACTTCATTTTAAATAAACATGTTTTTGTTTTGTTAGTTTTTATGTTTTTAGCTAAATGTAATAATTTCTATTTTATATACATCATTTTTGAAAAATATTATTTAATAAATAAAATAAGCACCATAAAATATATTATTATACAATGTGAATTATATTTATAAGGTTAATTATAATATTTTCTATGGAAGTTTCTCTCAACATTGAATAAGTGTATTTGAAATAATATTAATTTTGTAACAATCTTTGTCACATTATATTTATTATGTCGCATTCTTTGTCACATTATAGATGACCATATTGTGATATGCTTATGCACTGGAAGTAGTAGGCAATCCTATAAATTGTTGTTTTCCTTGCATTTCAATACTGTCTTTTATACATGTGGCTTTTGAATTAGACAAAAATTCAAATGCTTCCAATATTTTAAGATGGTATTCATGTTGATGATGATCAATCACAATTGAAAATCATTAAATAATTGTTTCGAGAAATATGAAATAATTTTTTCATTAATGATGCAAAACTGCATGTAATAATTTTTAGGATGGGAAGGAGGCCCAAATGGCAGAGCATGATCGATCTTCCTATCCAAGAGATAACAGAGGAAAAGAGTTAGTTTTCGTATGATGACCTAGAATGGACACCAATTAGGGATGAGCCAAACGTTGACATTTGTGCCACCATACCACTCACAAGACTACAAGCATTTCTAAAGGGGGAAGGTTCTAACGAAAGTTTTGAGACTACATTCACCCACACAAATCACAAGTAGAAAATCCTAAACCACATACAACCAAGTCATATACTAGGTTTGGAACTTTTATAACAATTATTTTTGTACGTTCTTTTTGTAAACATTTGTATAGCATTTGATGTTACCATTTTTAATTACAACTACTGGTGTTCATATGGTCCAGATGACAATAGAAATAAGCCAAAACAGGTGAAAAAGTGAGTAGGTGTATAATTAAAAGGGGTTGCCAATGTCATTTCAATGTGAAGGTTTTTTATAGAAGATCGATAGTGGCCATAATATTATACAACAATTTGTTTCATTGTGATGTAAACAATGAGTGTTGTCATGGGAGGAACGAAAATACCATTAACAATCCTCATGTCAATGTTTCCTCGTTCTTATCAAATGAATGCAAAAATTATATCGAGAGTCTTTTGTTGATGGGTGTCACCGTGGAAATGGTGTACGATAAATATATAGAGGATCCATCCAACGTGGGTATATCAAGCAAGAGGGACCAATACTTGACAAGAAAGGATGTGGTGAATGCATGGAAAAGAGTTCACTCCAGAAGGTCTCAAAAGCACGCTGATGATGCCATGAGCATGAACTTATGGCATGTGGAGGAAAGAGAATTTTTTTCTACTATCAACGCCCAAATGGAACCACCGTTCCATTCATTATGGGGTTGCAAACACTATGGATGTGTGAGAGAATGGTTCAACATTCACACAATTCCATAATCTCCATGGATTCGACATTTTCTATGAAAAAATATGACATAAGTAATTGGAATGAATTTTGAAATGATGTGTGATTTATGTATCATTAATAATGTTCCCTTTCTATTATATTAAACCCCATGTTACCCTTTGATGTCATATTCCTTGCAGTACCAATTATACACATTGCTTGTTTTTTATCGAGAAAGAGGTTGGGGTACCCGTAACATGGGCCATTTCTTCGAGGAATAAGATTGAAGACATTTACGAGTGGTTGGCAGAAGTCCATAAATGAGGAAAACGTCTTCGTGCCGATTGAAAAATTAATGTGTTCATTACGGATGATACGTCACTAAAATTCAAGTCATTAGGTGTGTTTTTCATTGTCGTATATTGCTTATGCCTATGGCATGTGCGCAAGGCATGGTTGAAAAATGTCCACATGTATTATAGAAAGGAGTCCATATGGAAGATTTTTGAGAGACTAGGTACCATCATGTATGGTTTTGGAATGCATCACAAGCACACATTTCAAATCATTCAAGACTTCTTCAATGAATTCAAAGAGGAAACTAAGTTCCTCGAGTACTTTAAGAATACATGGTGCGAGAGCGAAGAACGTATTGGTGAGTACAATCCTTTGTGTGTTTCCTTATTAATTACCATCAAGAATAATTATTGGTTTATAGTGTCACTGATTTTCAATCCATGTCACTTGATAGCTATGTGGGCAACAAATTTTAGAAACTTCTCCCATGCAAATCAGGAAACAAACACATCCATCGAGTCCTACCATTATTTTAAAGACTAGATACTTGTGTGATAGACAAAAAAATGTACTTCACTGGATGGAATTTTTTTCTACACACTTGTGTACAAGGTGGAGCCATTTTACAAACACAAGAGGAAGTTGCAACAATCCGGATTCTTGACCAATTTCAAAAAAGAAAGACAACTATTGATAATGGTTGAGAGAGCAAAGAGTATTCCTGATACAAATTGCCTTGCAATTATGCTTGATTGCAATCAATTGTGGGTGAGGAGCCAAACAACTAGAAGCACATGGTATTTGGTAAGGCAATGCAGAGCCTTGGACATATGCGAATGTGCTTGGGATATCAGAGGAAACATATGTAAGCATGTGTTGAAGGTGTTGGAACTTCAAGTGATATGTGTCGATGTCATCATATCAAGCACCAAAAGTGGTAGGTAATTCAATGTCATCATATGTTACCGATGTAGATTGCTAAGCATAAGTCGTAACGAAATAAGCATCGTGTTGAAATTGTTTTCCATTCACATGCAGGAGCCAATACTTATGTAGAGACAAGCACGGTAAATGAAGACATGTTCCGAGATGGCCCCTCCTCACCATATCCAACACCAAAGTGAAGGTAATTCAATGTCATCGTATGTGGCAAGTAGTGATATATATTACTAAGCATAAGTCGTAACTGAAATAAGCATCATGTTGAAATTATTTTCCTTTCATGTGCAGGAGCCAATACCTATGTGGAGACAAGCATGATAAATGAAGACATGTTTTGAGATGGTCTATCCTCGTCATATCCAACACCAGTCGGAAGGTAATTCAATGTAATCATATGTGGCAAGTAGTGATATAGATTGCTAAGCATAAGTCATAACGAAATAAACATCATGTTGAAATTGTTTTCCTTTCACGTGTAGGAGCCAATACCTATGCAGAGACAAACACGGTAAATGATGACATGTTATGGGATGGCCCCTCCTCACCACCTCAATAGTCATTATAACTGATGGTTAGTTGTTAATGCCTTTAATCAATTAATTGATGCCAATGATAATGTTCATCACACATATTTATGATTAGGTGACAATGTGTATTCATGTGTAGGTGACAATGTGTATTCTCAATCAAATGTTACGAATGGGTGTTGTAGCCAAAATATTCCCTGTCCACCGAACGACAAGTGACATGCATGGATGGTATGAGGCTGTTTTTCTATTGTACAATGATATTGAAAAACCTAGTGTATAAATAAATAAATTTCTATAATGTCTTATACGTCACAGGCACTCTTGAAATAGTTGGGGCTGGTGGGTTGATGATAGAAAACGATTCAAATTTTATGGAACACACATCCAAAGAATTCTTGAAGTCATTCTTGGATACACGACTGAGTACAAATGAATAGAAAAAAACATTCTTTGAATGTGTTCAGAGGTTTAGGAGAGACCTAGAAGCATAAAATATGTTAGATGTTGCTTTCAAAGGAGATGTCAATGAGACAACCACCACCTGCATGTATCCATGGTTTAGTGTGAGTAAAAAACACCACAATGTGACTAAGAGGCCAATCATTGTAGAAGATTTGAACAATCATGCTAAAGACTATGAATGCTTCTAATTTCTTGACGAAAATCATGCAAAGAGGAGAGAAACCACACAAGTGGAACCTACAGGTTAAAACATTGAATTATTGGTGTGATTGTGAATTTGCAAGAAATTTTAATTGTGGAGGTGAAGACTAACATATTGATCATTTATTTTGTAGGTGGTTCAAATGCAGATGAAACATATCCCCATCACCGCTTATCTTTCAACAATTTAGCGTTTGCATAAGGTGTGTATTGAATGTCCTTAATTTCAATACATTCATTTATTGTATGTAAGGTACAAAGCCTTTGATATCTTGTCTAATATTTAATGCATTGTGTTGCAGATGCAATGGATATGCAGAGAGATGTATCTTATGGAATGAGTAGGTTGAGCTTTGGAAAGTAAATGTATGACATGTAGAGTGGGCCTATTTTAGAATTGTAAACATCTAAAATTCATGTATATGAGATTGTAGATTGCATATATTTAAAATACATAAATATGGAATGTACAACTGACCTACTTTTTGATGATTTTGAGAGTATTTAAAAAATGTGCTTGTTGGTGTTAGCCAACGTAGGACCACTCATGTAATATATGGATAGTAGAAAATATTTTAACATATAGAAAGCTGATGTAATTATGATGAAATGATGTAATCAACAGTAACTAATTATCATGTGGAATTTTTATTGCTATTGTCAAAGTGCTGAAAAACAAACTTTATTTTTAAAGCACGTTGAAAAACACAGTGTGTTTTTCAACACTATAAAAAATGAACCGAATTTTTTTCATAAGGTGCAAACCATGATGTTGTTCAACTTTATGTAATGATGTAATCCATAGTAATGATATTTTTCCGTCTTATTGCAATTATGTAATCCACATTAAATAATTATCAAGTGGAGAAGCATTGCATTTTTTAAGTGCTAAAAATAAGGTTTTTTCAGCAGCAAAGACTTTGACAAACCATGATGCATTTCCTCCTTGTTGTAATGATGCAATCCACATCAAGTAAGTATCAAGTGGAAAAGAGATATTTTTTCAAAGCGATGAAAAATAAAGTGTGTTTTTCGACACGTTGAAAAACACACCGTATTTTTCAGCACTTTGAAAAACAATAATTCAGTTTAAAACAAGGTGCAAACCATGACACAGTTCCTCCTTATTGTAATGATGTAATCCACATCAAGTAATTATCAGGTGGAAAAGATTTGATTTTTTTAAAGCGATGAAAATAAAGTGTGTTTTTCGACACGTTGAAAAACACATTGTGTTTTTCAACACTTTGAAAAACGCAATTCGGTTTAAAACAAGGTGCAAACCACGATAAATTTTCTCATTTTTGTAATGATATAAAATAAATAAAGTAATTATCAGTGGAAAAGAGTTAGTTTTTTTCAAAGTGATGACAAATAAAGGTATTTTTCGACACGTTGAAAAACACACATGTGGTTTTCAAGACTTTGAAAAATGCAATTCGGTTTTAACAAGGTGCAAAACATGATACTTTTCTTCCTTATTGTAATGATGCAATCCACATAAAGTAATTATAAGGTGGAAAAGAGTGGGTTTTTTCAAAGTGATGAAAAATAAAGTGTGTTTTTCAAATTTGAAAAATACATTGTATTTTTCAACACTTTGAAAAATGTAATTCGGTTTATAACAAGGTGTAAACCATGATGAATTTCCTCCTTGTTGTAATGATGTAATGCACATAAAGTAATTATCATGTGGAAAAGAGTTGGGTTTTTTCAAAGTGATGAGAAATAAAGTATATTTTTAGACACATTGAAAAATGTAATTTGATTTAAAACAAGGTGAAAATTACGATGCATTTCCTCCTTGTTGTTACGATGAAATTCAAATAAAATAATTATTAGGTGGAAAAGAATTAGTTTTTTTCAAAGAAACAAAAATAAAGTGTGTTTTTCAACATGTTGAAAAACACATTGTATTTTTAAGCACTTTGAAAAATGTAATTCGGTTTAAAACAAGGTGCAAACCATGATGCATTTCCTCCTTGTTGTAATGATGCAATCCACATCAAGTAATTATCAGGTGGAGAAGGGTTATTTTTTTGAAAATTTAAAAACTCAATTCGGTTTTTTGACAAGGTGTAAACCATGATGATTTTCCTCCTTTTTGTAATGATGCAATCCACATCAAGTAATTATCAGGTGGAAAAGAGTTGGTTTTTTCAAAGTGATGAGAAATAAAGTGTGTTTTTTTGACACGTTGAAAAACACACTGTGTTTTTTAGCACTTTGAAAAATGTAATTAATTTAAAACAAAGTGCAAACCACGATGCTTTTCTTCCTTGTTGTAATGATGTAATCCACATCAAGTAATTATTAGGTGGAAAAAGGTTGATTTTTTTCAAGTGATGAAAAATAAAGTTACTTTTTTTTACATGTTAACAAACTATATTTTTTTCAACACTTGAAAAACGTAATTCGGTTTATAAATGGGTGCAAAAGACAATGCATTTCCTCCTTGTTGTAAAGATGTAATGCATTTATAAAATAATTATCATGCGGAAAAGAATTGGTTTTTTTCAAAGTGACGGGAAATAAAGTGTGTTTTTTTCGACACGTTGAAAAACACATGGTGTTTTTCAACACTTTGATAAACGTAATTCGGTTTAAAATAAGGTGTAAACCACGATGCATTTTCTCCTTCTTGTAATGATGCAATCCACATCAAGTAATTATCAGGTGGAAAAGAGTTGGATTTTTCAAAGCGATGAAAAATAAAGTGTGTTTTTCGACATGTTAAAAAACACACTATGTTTTTTAGCAATTTGAAAAACGTAATTTGGTTTAAAACAAGGTGCAAACCATGATGCATTTCTTCCTTGTTGTAACGATGAAATCCACATCAAGTAATTATTAGGTGGATAAGAGTTAGTTTTTTCAAAGTGATGAAAAATAAAGTGTGTTTTTCGACACATTGAAAAACAAACTATGTTTTTCAACACTTTGAAAAATGCAATTTAGTTTAAAACAAGGTGCAAATCTCGATGCATTTCCTCATTGTTGTAATAATGTAATTCATATCAAGTAATTATCGTGGTGGAAAAGAGCTGATTTTTTCCAAAGCGATGAAAAATAAATTGTGTTTTTAGTATTTTGAAAAACACAATTCAATTTTAAAAAGGTGCAAAACACGATGTATTTTTCCTCCTTGTTGTAATGATGAAATCAACATAAAATAATTATTATGTGTAAAAGAGTTGGTTTTTTTCAAAGTGATGAGAAATAAAGTGTGTTTTTTGACATGTTGAAAAATACACTTTGTTCTTCAAAGACTTTGAAACACACAATTCAATTTAAAAAAGGTGCACACTATGATCCATTTCCTCCTTTTTGTAACGATGCAATCCACATCAACTAATTATCAGGTGGAAAAGAGTTGGTTTTTCAAAGTGATGAAAAATAAAGTGTGTTTTTCGACACATGTTGAAAAACACAGTGTTTTTCAAAGCACAATGAAAAATGCAATTTAGTTTAAAATAAGGTGCAAACAACAATACATTTCCTCCTTATTGTAATGATGTAATGCAAATCAAGTAATTATCATGTGGAAAATAATTGTTTTTTCAAAGTGATGAGAAATAAAGTGTGTTTTTAGCACTTTTAAAAATGTAATTCGGTTTAAAACAAGGTGCAAACCACGATGTTTTTCCTCCTTTTGTAATGATGCAATCCACATCAAGTAATTATTAGGTGGAAAAGAGTTGATTTTTTTCAAAATGATGAAAAATAAACTGTGTTTTTCGACACATTGAAAAACAGACACCGTGTTTTTGAACACAATGAAAAAATGTAATTAAGTTTAAAAAAGGTGCAATCCACGATACATTTCCTCCTTGTTGAAATGATGTAATGCAAATAAAGTAATTATCATGTGGGAAATAATTTTTTTTTCAAAGTGATGAGAAATTAAGTGTGTTTTTGACACTTTGAAAAATAACATGTGTTTTTTAGCACTTTGAAAAATGTAATTTGGTTTAAACAAGGTGCAAACCATGATGTTTTTCTTCCTTTTGTAATGATGTAATCCAAATCAAGTAATTATCAGGTGGAAAAGAGTTGGTTTTTTTCAAAGTGATGAAAAATAAAGTGTGTTTTTTGACACGTTGAAAAACACATTGTATTTTCAACACTTTGAAAAATGTAATTCAATTTATAACAAGGTGCAAACAACGATACATTTCCTCCTTGTTGTAATGATGTAATGCAAATAAAGTAATTATCATGTGGAAAAGAGTTGGTTTTTTTCAAAGTGATGAGAAATAAAATGTGTTTTTCAACACTTTGAAAAAAGCAATTCGGTTTAAGACAAGGTGAAAACCATGATGCATTTCCTCCTTGTTGTAATGATGTAATTCACATAAAGTAATTATTAGGTGGAAAAGAGTTGGTTTTTTTCAAAGCGGAAATTTTTTTGTGTTTTTCGACACGTTGAAAAACACACTATGTTTTTAAGCACTTTGAAAAACACAATTCGGTTTAAAACAAGGTGTAAACCACGATGCATTTCCTCCTTGTTGTAATGATGAAATCCACATCAAGTAATTATCATGTGGAGAGGGGTTAGATTTTTTCAAAGTGATGAGAAATAAAATGTATTTTTCGACAAGTTTAAAAATACACTGTGTTTTTCAGAACTTTGAAAAATGCAATTCGGTTTAAAACAAGGTGCAAACCAAGATGAATATCCTCCTCGTTGTAACGATCCAATCCACATAAAGTAATTATGAGGTGGAAAAGAGTTGGTTTTTTCAAAGTGATGATAAATAAAGTGTGTTTTTCGACACATTGAAAAACACACTATGTTTTTCAACACTTTGAAAAATACAATTCAAATAAAAACAAGGTGCAAACCACAATGCTTTTCTTCCTTGTTGTAACGATGCAATCCACATCAAGTAATTATCAGGTGGAAAAGGGTTAATTTTTTCAAAGTGTTGAAAAATAAAGTTACTTTTTTTAGACATTAAAAAACACACTTTGTTTTTCAACACTTCGAAAAATGCAATTCAGTTTATAAATGGGTGTAAACCACAATGAATTTCCTCCTTTTTATAATAATGTAATGCAAATAAAGTAATTATCATGTGGAAAAGAGTTGTTTTTTTCAAAGTGACGAGAAATAGAGTTTGAATGTGTTTTTCAACACTTTGAAAAACGTAACTTTTTAAAGATTTAAAACAAGGTGCAAACCACGATGCATTTTATCCTTCTTGTAACAATGAAATCTACATCAAGTAATTACTAGGTGGAAAAGATTTGAATTTTTCAAAGCGATGAAAAATAAAGTGTGTTTTTCGACATGTTAAAAACACACCGTGTTTTTTCAAAATTTGAAAAATGTAATTCGATTTAAAATAAGGTGCAAATCACGATGTATTTCTTCCTTGTTGTAATGATGCAATCCACATCAAGTAATTATTAGGTGGAGAATGGTTTTTTTTTTTTTTCAAAGTGATGAAAAATAAAGTGTGTTTTTCGACACGTTGAAAAACACACTATTTTTCAAAGACTAAAAAAAAAAATTCGATTTAAAAAAGGTGCAAACCACGATGCATTTCTTCCTTGTTTTAATGATGTAATAGAAATCTAGTAATTATCAGGTGGAAAAGAGTTGGTTTTTTCCAAAGCAATGAAAAATAAATTGTGTTTTTTTGACACATTGAAAAACACACTATTTTTTTCGTATTTTAAAAAAACACAATTTAGTTTAAAACAAGGTACAAAAACCATGATGCATTTCCTCCTTGTTATAACAATGCAATAAAAATCAATTAATTATCATGTGGAAAAGAGTTGATTTTTTTTTACAAAGTGACGAAAATAAAGTGTATTTTTTGACACGTTGAAAAACACACTTTGTTTTTCAGCACTTTGAAAAATGTAATTTGGTTTAAAACAAGGTGCAAACCATGATGCTTTTCCTCCTTGTTGTAATGATGTAATCCACATCAAGTAATTATCAGGTTGAAAAGATTTGGTTTTTTTCAAAGTGATAAGAAATAAAGTGTGTTTTTCGACACGTTAAAAAACACACTCGTGTTTTTCACACAATGAAAAATGCAATTCAAAGCTTTAAAATAAGGTGCAAACCACGATAAATTTCCTCCTTGTTGTAATGATGTAATGAAAATAAAGTAATTATCATGTGGAAAAGAATTGGTTTTTTCAAAGTGATGAGAAATAAAGTGTGTTTTTCGACACGTTGAAAAACAACATGTGTTTTTAGCACTTTGAAAAATGTAATTCGGTTTAAAACAAGGTGTAAACCACGATGCTTTTCTTCCTTGTTGTAATGATGCAATCCACATCAAGTAATTATCAGGTGGAAAAGAGTTGGTTTTTTTCAAAGTGATGAAAAATAAAGTGTGTTTTTCGACACGTTGAAAAACACACTGTGTTTTTCAGCACTTTGAAAAACATAATTCGGTTTAAAATAAGGTGCAAACCATGATGCATTCCTCTCATTGTTGTAATGATACAATCCACATCAAGTAATTATCAGGTGGAGAACGGTTGATTTTTTCAAATTGATGAGAAATAAAGTGTGTTTTTCGACACGTTGAAAAACACACTGTGTTTTTCAATACTTTGAAAAACATAATTCGGTTTTAAAAAGGTGCAAACCATGATGCATTTCCTTCTTATTGTAACGATACAATCCACATCAAGAAATTTTCATGTGGAAAAGAGTTGTTTTTTTTCAAAGCGATGAAAAATCAAGTGTGCTTTTTGACACGTTGAAAAATATATTGTGTTTTTTAGCACTTTGGAAAACATAATTCGGTTTAAAAAAGGTGCAAACCATGATGCATTTTCTCCTTGTTGTAATGATGTAATGCAATTAAAGTAATTATATGGTGGAAAATAGTTGATTTTTTCAAAGTGATGAGAAATACATTGTGTTTTTTGACACGTTGAAAAACACATTGTATTTTTCAGCACTTTGAAAAATGTAATTCGGTTTAAAACAAGTTGCAAACAACAATATTTTTCCTCCTTGTTGTAAGGATGAAATCCTAATAAGTAATTATTAGGTGGAAAAGAGTTGTTTTTTTGAAAAGTGATGATAAATAAAGTGTGTTTTTCGACATGTTGGAAAACACAATGTGTTTTTAAGCATTTTGAAAAACACAATCCAATTTAAAATAAGGTGCAAACCACGATGATTTTCTTCCTTGTAACGATGCAATCCATAAAAAGTAATTATTAGGTGGAAAAGAGTTGGTTTTTCTCAAAGCGATGAAAAACATTGTGTGCTTGTCAAAACACAATTCAGTTTAAAATAAGGTGCAAACCACGATGATTTTCCTCCTTTTAATGATGCAATCCATAACAAGTAATTATCAGGTAGAAAAGAGTTAGTTTTTTTCAAAGTGCTGAAAAATAAAGTGTTTTTTTCGACACGTTGAAAAGCACACTATGTTTTTCAAAGCACTTTTAAAACCTCAATTCAGTTTAAAATAAGGTGCAAACCATGATGCATTTCCTCCTTGTTATAACGATGCAATTACCAAGTGGAGAAGGGTTGATTTTTTTCAAAGTGATGAGAAATAAAGTGTGTTTTTCGAAATGTTGAAAAACACGCTGTGTTTTTCGACACGTTGAAAACCACACTGTGTTTTTGAGCACTTAAAAAAATGCAATTGAGTTTAAAACAAGATGCAAACCACGATGCATTACCTCCTTGTTGTAACGATGCAATCCACATCAAGTAATTCCGAGGTGGAAAAGAGTTTGTTTTTTCAAAGTGATGAGAAATAAAGTGTGTTTTTCGACAAGTTTAAAAACACAAAGGTGTTTTTTGACATGTTTAAAAATACAATGTGTTTTTTCAAGACTTTAAAAATGTAATTCGGTTTAAAACAAAGTGCAAACCATGATGCTTTTCTTCCTTGTTGTAACAATGAAATCCACATCAAGTAATTATCAGGTGGAAAAGATTTGGTTTTTTCAAAGTGATGAAAAATAATTTGTGTTTTTGACACTTTGAAAAATACACTATGTTTTTCAAAGCATTTTGAAAAACGTAATTCGCTTTTATAATAAGGTGCAAACCATGATGCATTTCCTCTTCGTTGTAATGATGTAATGTAAATAAAGTAATTATCATTTGGAAAAGAGTTGGGTTTTTTCAAAGTGATGAGAAATAAAGTGTGTTTTTTCGACACGTTGAAAAACATATCGTGTTTTTTAGCACTTTGAAAAATGCAATTGAGTTTAGAAGAAGTTGCAAAACGCAATGATTTTTCCTCATTTTTGTAACAATGCACTCAAAATAAAATAATTATCAGGTGGAAAAGAATTGGTTTTTGTTAAAGCGATAAAAAATAAAGTGTTTTTTCGACACATTGAAAACCACTCTATGTTTTTAGCACTTTGAAAACCGCAATTCAGATTTTAAAACAAGGTGCAAACCATGATTCATTTCCTCCTTGTTGTAATGATGTAATGAAAATAAAGTAATTATCACATGTAAAAGAATTGGTTTTTTTCAAAGTGATGAGAAATAAAGTGTGTTTTTGATACGGTTGAAAAACACCATGTCTTTTTCACCACTTTGAAAAACGTAATTCGGTTTAAAACAAGATGCAAACCACGATATTTTTCTTCCTTGTTGTAATAATGCAATCCTTATTAACTAATTATTAGGTGGAAAAGAGTTGGGTTTTTTCAAAGTGATTAAAAATAAAGTGTGTTTTAAGACACGTTGAAAAGCACACTTTGTTTTCAACACTTTGAAACACGTAATTCGGTTTAAAATAAGGTGCAATCCACAATAAATTTCCTCATTTTAAAAATGCAATCCACATCAAGTAATTATCATGTGGAGAAGGGTTGATTTTTTCAAAGTGCTGAAAAATAAAGTGTGTTTTTGACACATTGAAAAATGCACGGTGTTTTTCAACACTTTGAAAAACACAATTCAGTTTATAACAAGGTGCAAACCATGATGCATTTCCTCCTTGTTGTAATGATACAATCCACATCAAGTAATTATTAGGTGAAAAAAAGTTGGTTTTTTTCAAAGCGATGAAAAATAAAGTGTGTTTTCGACATGTTGAAAAACACACTATGTTTTTCAGCACTTTGAAAAACGTAATTTGGTTGAAAACAAGGTGCAAACCATGATGCATTTTATCCTTGTTGTAATGATGTAATGAAAATAAAGTAATTATATGGTGGAAAATAATTGGTTTTTTCCAAAGTGATTAGAAATATATTGTATTTTTCAACACATTGAAACACAATGCACTTTGAAAAATGTAATTTGGTTTAAAACAAGGTGCACATCACGATGTTTTACTCTTTGTTGTAAGGGTGCAATTCACATCAAGTAATTATCAAGTGGAAAAGAGTTGGTTATTTTCAAATTGATGAGAAATAAATTGTGTTTTTCGACACGTTGAAAAACACAATGTGTTTTTCAGTACTTTTAAAAACGCAATTCAGTTTAAAACAAAGTGCAAACCATGATGTTTTTCCTCATTATTATAATGATGCAATCCAAAAATGTAATTATCAAGTGGAAAAGATGTGGTTTTTCAAAGCGATGAAAAATAAAGTTTGTTTTTCGATACGTTGAAAAATACACTGTGTTTTTCAGGACTTTGAAAAATACAATTCGGTTTATAACAAGGTGCAAACCATGATGTATTTACTCCTTATTGTAACTATGCAATCCACATCAAGTAACTATCGGGGTAGAAGGTTTGGTTTTTTTCAAAGTGATGAGAAATAAATTGTGGTTTTCGACACGTTGAAAAACACACTATGTTTTTTAGCACTTTGAAAAATGCAATTCGGTTTAAAACAAGGTGCAAATGATGATGCATTTCCTCCTTATTGTTACTGATGAAATCCACATCAAGTAATTATCGGTGGATTTTTTTTTTTTTTAAAGTGATGAGAAAAAGCGTGTTTTTAACACGTTGAAAAAGACACTATGTTTTTCAGCACTTTAAAAATGCAATTCGGTTTAAAACAAGGTGAAAACCATGATGTTTTTCTTATTTGTTGTAGTGATGCAATCAAAATCAAGTAATTATCAGGTGGAAAAGAGGTGGGTTTTTTCAAAGTGATGAAAAATAAAGTGTGTTTTTCAACAAGTTGAAAAACACACTTTGTTTTTCAGCATTTAAAAAAAAACGTAATTTAGTTTATAACAAGGTGCAAACAAAGATGCATTTCCTCTTTGTTGTAATGATCTAATACAAATAAAGTAATTATCATGTGGAAAAGAGTTGGGTTTTTTCAGAGTGATGAGAAATAAAGTGTGTTTTTTTGACATGTTGAAAAACACACTTTATTTTTCAACACTTTGAAAAACGTAATTTGGTTTAAAACAAGGTACAAACCATGATGATTTTATTCCTTATTGTACCGGTGCACTCTACATAGAGTAATTATCGGTGGAAAAGAGTTGGTTTTTGTCAAAGCGATGAAAATTAAAGTGTGTTTTTTTACATGTTGAAAATCATATTGTGTTTTTCAGCACTTTGAAAAACGTAATTTGGTTTAAAACAAGGTGCAAACCACAATGCATTTCCTCCTTATTGTAATGATGCAATCAACATTAATAAATTATCATGTGGATAAGGGTTGGTTTTTTCAAAGTGATGAGAAATAAAGTGTGTTTTCGACACATTGAAAAACACACTATGTTTTTTGTCACTTTTAAAAACGTAATTCATTTAAATCAAGGTGCAAACCATGATCCCTTTATTCCTTTTTGTAAGGATACAATCCACAAGAAGTAATTATCAAAGGCGGAAAAGAGTTAGTTTTTTTCAAAGTGATGAAAAATAAAGTGTGTTTTTGACATGTTGAAAAACACACAGTGTTTTTCATCACTTTGAAAAACCTAATTCGGTTTATAACAAGGTGCAAACCACGATGCATTTTCTCATTTTTGTAATGATTTAGTGTAAATAAAACAATTATCATGTGGAAAAAATTTGATTTTTTTCAAAGTGATGAGAAATAAAGTGTGTTTTTGACATGTTGAAAAATACACTATTTTTATCAAGACTTAGAAAAACGTAATTCGGTTTAAAACAAGGTGTAAACCAAAATGCATTTCCTTCTTGTTGTAACAATGTAATCCACATAAAGTAATTATCAGGAGGAAAAGAGTTAGTTGTTTCAAAGCGATTAAAAATAAAGTGTGTTTTTCGATACATTGAAAAACACACTGTGTTTTTCAGCACTTTGAAAAATGTAATTCGGTTTAAAACAAGGTGCAAATGACAATGCATTTCCTCCTTGTTGTAATAAAGAAATCCAAATAAAGTAATTATCAAGTGGAGAAGGTTTAGTTTTTTTCAAAGTGATGAGAAATAATGTGTGTTTTTTGACATGTTGAAAAACACATTGTGTTTTTCAACACTTTGAAAAACGTAATTCGGTTTAAAACAAGGTGCAAACCACGATGCATTTCCTCCTTGTTGTAACAATGCAATCCACATCAACTAATTATTAGGTGGAATTTTTTATTTTTTTCAAAGCGATGAAAAATAAAATGTGTTTTTCGACACGTTGAAAAACACACTATATTTTTAGCATTTTGAAACATGCAATTCAATTTAAAACAAGGTGCGAAACCATTATGCATTTCCTCTTTGGTGTAATGATGCAATCCACATCAATTATGTAGAGTTGGTTTTTTTCAAAGTGATGAGAAAAAAAGTGTGTTTTCGACACGTTGAAAAACACATTATGTTTTTCAACACTTTGAAACACGCAATTCAATTTAAAATAAGGTGCAAAACACGGTGCATGTCCTTCTTGTTGTAATGATGCAATCCACATCAATTAATTATAATGTGGAAAATTTTTGGTTTTTTTCAAAGTGATGAAAAATAAAGTGTGTTTTTCAACACATTGAAAAAAACATTGTGTTTTTCAACACTTTGATAAATGCAATTCGGTTTAAAAAACGAGGAAACAACGATGAATTTCCTCCTTGTTATAATGATGTAATGAAAATAAAGTAATTATTATGTGGAAAAGTGTTGGTTTTTTCAAAGTGATGAGAAATAATGTGTGTTTTTGTCACGTTGAAAAATATACTATGTTTTTAAGCACTTTGAAAATCGTAATTCGGTTTAAAACAATGTGCAAACCATGATGATTTTATTCCTTGTTGTAATGATGCAATCCACGTCAAGTATTATCGAGGTCAAAAAGTTGGTTATTTTCAAAGCGATTAAAAATAAAGTGTGTTTTTGACATGTTGAAAAATACATTGTGTTTTTCAGCGCTTTGATAAACGTAATTAAGTTTAAAACAATGTGCAAACCACAATGCATTCCCTCCTTGTTGTAATGAAGCAATCCACATCAAGTAATTATCGTGAGAAAGGTTTGTTTTTTTTTCAAAATAATGAGAAATAAAGTGTGATTTTAACACATTGTGCTTTTTAACACTTTGAAAAATGCAATTGGGTTTAAAATAAGGTGCAAATCACGATGCATTTCCTCCTTGTTGTAATGATGCAATCCACATAAAGTAATTATCAGGTGGAAAAGAGTTGGTTTTTTTCAAAGTGATGAAAAATAAAGTGTGTTTTTCGACACGCGTTTGAAAAACGTAATTCGGTTTAAAACAAGGTGCAAACCATGATGCATTTCCTCATTATTGTAACGAAGCAATCTACATCAAGTAATTATCAGGTATAGAAGGTTTGGTTTTTTTCAAAATGATGAGAAATAAAGTGTGTTTTTTGACACGTTGAAAAACACACTATTTTTTACAACACTTTGATAAACACAATTCGGTTTAAAAAATGCAAACCACGATGCTTTTCCTCCTTATTATAATGATGAAATCCACATCAAGTAATTATTAGGTGGAAAAGATTTGGTTTTTTCAAAGTGATGAAAAATAAAGTGTGTTTTTGACACGTTGAAAAATATATCAGTTTTTTGACATGTTGAAAAACACACTATGTTTTTCAACACTTTGAAAAATGCAATTCGGTTTATAACAAGGTGCAAACCATGATGCATTTCCTCCTTGTTATAATGATGTAATGAAAATAAATTAATTATCATGTGGAAAAGAGTTGGATTTTTTCAAAGTGATAAGAAATATAACGTGTTTTTTTGACACATTGAAAAACACGCTATATTTTTCAGCACTTTGAAAAACGTAATTCGGTTTTAAAAAGGTGCAAAATACGATGATTTTCTTCCTTGTTGTTACGATGAAGTTCACATCAAGTGATTATCGGTGATTTTTTTGGTTTTTTTCAAAGCGATGAAAAATAAAGTGTGTTTTTTGACACTTCGAGAAACACACTTGTATTTTTCAGCAATTTGAAAAATGTAGTTCGCTTTAAAACAAGGTGTAAACCACGATACATTTCCTCCTTATTGTAATGATACAATTCACATAAAGTAATTAGTGGGTGGAAAAGAGTTGGTTTTTTTGAATTGATGAGAAATAAAGTGTGTTTTTTGACATGTTGAAAACCACACTGTGTTTTTTAGTACTATGAAAACGCAATTCGGTTTATAATAAGGTGCAAACCATGATGCTTTTCTTCCTTGTTGTAATGATGTAATCCACATCAAGTAATTATCAGGTGGAAAAGAGTTGATTTTTTTCAAAGTGATGAAAAATAAAGTGTGTTTTTCGACACGTTGAAAAACACACTGTGTTTTTTAGCACTTTGAAAAATGTAATTCAGTTTATAACAAGGTGCATTCCACATGCATTTCCTCCTTATTATAATGAAGTAATGCAAATAAAGTAATTATCATGTGGAAAAGAGTTGGTTTTTTTCAAAGAGATGAGAAATAACGTGTGCATTTTGACACGTTGAAAAACACACCTTGTGTTTTTTTAACACTTTGAGAAATGCAATGTTACCAAAATATTGTGTAACATTATTAAATAAATTGTAATATTATTAATAATGAGTTTATAGAACTCATATTAATAATATAGTTGTAATAGTTTAATTAATTGAGTGAGTTGTGAGAACAATTCACGTAGCTATTTTGTAGTGTGAGTGATCCTAGGGATGTTTGAGAGATATTAGGAGATAAGTTTGAGAGATTCATGGAGAGAGATATGAGGGATTGAAGATGAGTGTTGACTCCACCATTGTAGGAGATCAAACACTATATATGTAACCTCTATCAATATCAATAATATCCCGGATGATTTCTAAATTCAATATAATTATATTCGGTGTGTTCTCATATTATATTGTAGCTTCTAACAATGGTATCGTAGTAGTCGATCAGATCGGTGAAAAAATATGTATATTTGAATATAGTGAAGGGGGAGAACCATCACTGTTTTTGGTTGTCCCGTTGCATGAAAGAATCACATGCAAGAGTCTAAAGTTGTATATTGATTAGTGGTTTAATAGGTCATGTATTTAGTACAACGTCATTTTTTTTCGATCGCATGCAAGTATAGGTAGATTGGATGTGCATTTGTATACAAATCCAAGCTGGAGTCATGAATCCCTTATTGCACTTCACCATCCAATCTGTTGTAGAGACGTTTTACAATCTCTATCAAATCTTTCATTTTAACCAAGTCCTTGAAAGTATCACATATTTCTTTAAATTTTGTGTGCTCCTAAATAGGTGTGTTGATATCACATTAGAGTAAAGGCCGACACATATAATAGAAACGTCCAATCTTGAAACATATTTCTTTTTATTCCATCTCAGATTCACCATTGCTGCTCACATTGACATCAATTGCAGTGAAAGCGTATTCACCACGGAAGAGGAGGACGTCCATACATCACCCGTAACGAGCTTCCTGAAATCTTGTGTCGGATCAAGTCGAACAGTTTTGCATGCATGTAATGATCCCTCTACATTAGAATGGTATTCTTTGCTTTGATTGGTCAAGATATCCCACCCACGTATTTCTAAAAGAACAGTGAAATGTGCTCATACGTGTCCTCTTTTGATATTTAAGGTGTTTTAAGTTTTGTACTTTTGTCATTTTAAAGCTATGGTCAATAGTTTATTAAAAAGGTTTATTGGAGTCATTGTTATAGTATGTTGTTTAGAGTGTATTTGGTCAATTAGGATTAGAGAGTTAGTCATAATCAATTACAACAAATACATCAATTTATACCTTGCTAAAATGAGTGGTATATCTTTGCTAATGCATTTTTAAATGTGAGAGCCTTCCGTAGTAGTAGTTTTAATTTCTAATATATAACATAGCTTTTCATATTGTTAAGTGTCATATGATAATAATGTTGTTTGTAGTATCAAGAATCCTTGTTGAAGTTGTAGTTTTCAGTCAAGGTCAGTAAGTTTTATGAGTCATTGTAAAAAGAGTTATAAAATATTTTTTTTTTTTCCTCACGACGCATTTTCGGTGTTACTCGACGTCTAATTTTTGGGAGAATAAGATGAATAATATTGCAGTTCTAATGATATTTTGATGACTTCAAAGAAGAAAAATGTGCTTGGCCGGGGGCTCCGGGGTGCTGCCCAAGACCCTACTTGGCTTCGGGGGCTCCAGGGCTGCCAACCCTAGACCCCCACTTTGGAATTTCAGAACCAAAGCAAATATTTGTGGGGAAGATGCATCAATAAAAGGTGGTGCAAATTTGAGCTCCATGGTCCAATCTATTGAGTAAGTAGCGACATCATTGGAGGACGGAGGCAATGGAGGATGGAGGTCAATCAATGACCTCTCGTTAGTCACCAACGATGGGGCCACATGAAGCTATGGTGGTAGTGTGTGTGTATGTGTGTTTTATTTCAGATTTACAGTTTATTTCAGTTGTGTGGAGTATGGTTTTAGTGTTCCTATTTGAATAAGTGAAATGTTCACATTGAGGGGGGGAACTAGAACATGGTCTCAATGTTCAATTTTCCCTCTATTCAGTTTGTATTCAGTAAGTAGTGGTTCCTACATATTCCCTGAAGGAAAGACATAGTGGATAGATGAAAGCACAAAGGAAAAGCAACAACATGATATTTGGGTTGTTGGTTGTCCTATAAAACCATCCTTTGTTTTAGGTTATTGGTTGTCCTGTAAAACCATCCTTTGTTTTAGGTTTTTGGTTGTCCTGTAAAACCATCCTTTGTTTCAAGTTGTTGGTTGTCTTGTAAAACCATCCTTGTTGAGGTTGTTGGCTGTCCTACAAAACCATCCAGATCATGAGCATGCATGGGGGGAAGGCTGCAAAAGGAAGTGTGATTATTTTTTCTACCTTGTCAACATTAGGGGAGTGTATATTGGGAATTAATAATGTTAACAATAGGGGAGTGAATGTTACCAAAATATTGTGTAACATTATTAAATAAATTGTAATATTATTAATAATGAGTTTATAGAACTCATATTAATAATATAGTTGTAATAGTTTAATTAATTTAGTGAGTTGTGAGAACAATTCACGTAGCTATTTTGTAGTGTGAGTGATCATAGGGATATTTGAGATATATTAGAAGATAAATTTGAGAGATTCATGGAGAGAGATATGAGGGATTGGATATGAGTGTTAAATCCACCATTGTAGGAGATCAAACACTATGTATGTAATCTCTATCAATATCAATAATATCCTAGATGATTTCTAAATTTAATATAATTATATTCAGTTGTTCTCAAATTATATTGCAGCTTCTAACACGCAATTAGGTTTAAAAAAAGGTTCAAAACATGATGAATTTCCTCCTTGTTGTAATGATGTAATGAAAATATAGTAATTATCAGGTGGAAAAGAGTTGTTTTATTTCAAAGTGATGAGAAAATACAGTGTGTTTTTCAACACGTTGAAAAACATAATGTTTTTTTAACACATAAAAAAATCAACGCCATTTTCCACGAGGTGCAAACCACGATGCTTTTCCTCCTTGTTGTGATGATGCAATGCATATCAAGTAACTACCACGAGGAGAAGGGTTGAATTTTTTTTCAAAGTCTTGAAAAATAGAGTGTGTTTTTCAACACATTGAAAAATACACTATGTTTTTCAACACTTAGAAAAACGCCATGTCGATTTCGACAAGGTGCAAACCATGATGCTTTTCTTCCTTGATGTAATGATGTAATGCATAACAAGTAATTACCAGGTGGAGAAGAGTTTATTTACAAACAACAGAATAAATTTTAAATTTTCTTGATTTAATTAAGAAAAGTTAAATATGAAAAATGGATGATGGGTCCTAGGATGTGGATGGACGATTTTGATGTTGCGCTCCATGGAAGAATGGATCAAGCTCCTCTCCTATGAATGAATCTGCAATCACATACACTACACAAGACATTCCAAGTAAAATTGTGCACTTTAATTCAAAATATGTTATTATGAGTAGATTTGTCAACACGAGGGGTCCAAAACTCTCTCAAGTTTCTAAAACTTCATTACAATCAATGGGAAAATGTACTTCTTTTGCTTTCCCTAAATGGGATGCTGAAGTTTAAACCATAAGGAAATAATAAAATGTTTTGGGGTTTTCATTTTATCAAATAGACTAATATTTCTTGATATTTAACAAGTCCATCAATAACATATAGTATTGTGAATGACATTCCAATAATTGTTATAGTTTATTCACTAAAAACCATTGTAATGTATATGTAGTATGAAAATTACATGCTTCAATGAGTACTTGAATTCTCTAGAATTAACTCCTTTTCAAACAATAATGAATTTCTATATTATGTAGATTAACTAGGGTACATGTGCATCTATAGATGAGTTGAACTCATATTAAAATCCTATTAGCACACAAACAAACAAACAAATTGATATATAACTATCAAAAAATGTGAAGAAGGTAGACCAAGGGTCATATGGATAAATTTGGAAGGGAACACAGACTTTTTATCATAACCATGTAGTTCACCAAAACCTTTTGGACTTATGTTTCTTATCAAATGCACTAACCTAGCAAAAGTCTTAGAACAACACAAAATAATTACAAAAAATTATTAAATAATTAAAGGGGGGCCTTATGAATACCATAAATGATTGAAAATGATAATTGTATCAATACAAATCTAAATTTGACAAATGAACATAACCCATACTTAGTGAATTTGACATGAATATTTAAATATTTAAAAATGCCATATTTCAAACCACGCTGTTTTTTCCACCTTATTGCAATTTAAATCTTTCTACCAGATTCACAATACTCACACATTCTAAATCTTATTGCAATTTAAATCTTGCTATCTGATTTTCACACCTTCTAATATTTTATTATGTTTTTATTGTTTAATTATTATTTACTCTTATAAAAACTAAAATATACGTTTAACCAACATCTTTTGATGTCAAAGGTCACATGGAAAATGTCATTTTATTACAAAGTCATATTTTCATTTATTAGTTGTGTCTTCGGTGGGAGTGACTGGTATTTTTCCTCAGTTGACACCTTGGCCTAGATGTACATCTTCTTCCATACTTCTTTGTGACCTTCGTGTATTTTAAGAACAAAATTAAAGCTTGCTACGTGATTTTCGAACACTTTTTTGTTCAATTCACCCATTGTCTCCTAATTCTTAATTTCTAATTCCAACTCTTGAACCTCAAGCTCCAACTCCATCTTCCTCGAGGAAGCATCTCCTAATTGGTCCAATAATTCCTTATTTTTTTGACAAGTTTAAATATTGCAATGTAAGTCTTTCACGCTCGGTTTTATAAAACTTTTCCTTATTCATTACAAGTTTCATTTCTAATTCCATACAAAATGATGGGAAGACTCATCTTCTTGTCTAGCTCCGACATCTTCGTTTGTAGGGCTCTTTGCATTCTTTCCGAACACATAAGTGACACTATCGAATGTTTCATAATCTTTCAGTTCCTACACTGGTGAAGCCTTGATATTTTGAGCCTTATCTTGTCTTTCCATCTAATTAACCCGTATTTAAACAAGCTCGATTAATATTTGTTAACATCATCATTTATATAATAAATGGAATGTCACATAAAAAGAATAAAAAGCATCTATCAGCACCCTAAACAAAACCACAAACCATATTCAATTTATCAAGAATGCAATACTAAATCGTAAATGTCAAACACATTAAAGTAACAACATCATCACACTTATATACACTTGTCTTCTAATCACACTTGTATTACTCTTCCTTATACATCACACATCACATACCAGATGTAGCAATCCATATACATGATCTAAATACTAATTAATGTGCACATCATAACATCAACCAAAAAACAACCATATTAGAGTAAAATCACATACATCTAATAATCATAATATAACCACATACATCTATCCATCTCATCTATTATGCTACAAAGGCTATAATCATTAAATAAAACAAAATTTTTGCATACCACAAAATCAATATCTATACATATATGTCAAATATGTAAGTGAAATATATAAGTAATTTAATATGTGTTTAACAAGTATGTTTTCATCTCAAAGGCTGCATGACTAGTATATTCATTTGTTAGCTTTGTCTTCGGTGGGAGTGCACAGGTACTTTTTCCTCAATTGCTTTGCTTTGGCTGCGCATATACATTTTATTCCATACTTCCTTCCGATCTTCATGTATTTTAAGAATGGAATTAAAGTTGCTACTTGATTTTTTAATTTTTAGTTCTAACTCTTGAACCTCAAGCGCTTGACTCCATCTTCCTCCAGAAAATTCTCCTATTTCATCCAATAATTCCTTTTTTTTTCAAAAATATAAATTTTCCAATGCAAGGCTTTCACACTCGTTTTTATACATCTTTGCCTTCTTCGTTACAAGTTTCATTTCTAATTCCATACAAAATGATGGGGAAGACTCATCTTCTTGTCCAACACTAACATCTTTATTTGTAGGGCTCTTTGCATTATTTCCAAATGCATAAGTGGCACTATCAAATGTTTCATAATCTTTCGGTTCCTGCACTGGTGAAGCCTTGCGCTTTCCAACCTTCTTTTGTCTTGCCATCTAATTAAACCTGTATTTAAACAACTGATTAATATCTATTACCATTCAAACATAATTACAAAGAAAATAATGCACTTAACTTATACTTAACAAAATATTATCATGGATGAAATATATATGAAATTTTAGTAAGCACATCAAACCCAAGTAGGCATACATGGAAGAAGAATACAACTATGTAACCATAAACCACAAACCGTAATCCATAATACACAAGATTTGAAAACAAAATTGTGATTTATCTACAATAAATTAGTGAACACGTCAAACCCAAGTAGGCATACACGGAAGAACAATGCAACTATGTAACCATATATTGTAATCCACAATCCATAGTCACAATACATTAACCAGATACACACAAGTGATAACATCATCGGTTATACAATAAATGAGATGTCACATAACAAGAATTAAAACCATCTAATGCACTATAAACAAAATGTAAATGGATATGTCTATCTAGGCCACAACCACAAGCCATATTCAATATATCAATAAAGCAATACTAAATCATAAACCTCAAACACATTAAAGTAAAATCATCATCATATACACATATATAGTAATCTGACTTCTCATAAGCAATGTTATATAATAAATGTTTTTGTCTCCCGCACCGCCTTTGTTAGTGACAGACAATATTCCATCATAATATCTAATACATTTCTTCTCATCTCTATGAAAAAATTAGGTGTGATGCTAAGAATGGGTGGGGCATTAGATGTCTTTATCTGAGTATGGTGCACTGTCTCAACCTGTACCTCATCATCTTGAAATCCAACCATATAGTAAATAAGTCAATGTAGATGAATCTCTCAGTTAAACACATAATTAAATTAAATCACCCATTACATCTACTTGCCTCTTGAATGTTCAGTCTGATATATCGAGATCCCATATAACAAACCCTTTGACACACTCTACCAAAGTGCTTGGAAATGAATTAGGGTAGGGAAATGGAGTAGTGGGAACAATGGCCTCAAAAATAATGACTTTCATCAGTAAATTGGGGAGTGTGATGCCATGACACTTCGCATGCGGGCTACTATCACAAACCACTCCTCTCACAACAACTATATCATTTGACATTAACCTGACTTCGACCCCATCAGGAAAATCCTAGAATAATGAAAATCTCAATTACATTAATAACTTTATCTTAATTTCACCAAAAAGAATACATAAAATCAAATGAGAACATTCAATAACTTACCAGTCCAGCTTCACCCTCTCTCATATTATCAACAATGTTGTTTGTGCCCCTCTCCTCATGCCTCCCCTCGTCACCCTCTCTCTCCTCGACTGGAAAAGAAGTTGCAACTCTAAAAATTCATCTCACCTCTCTGAGCTCTCATGAAGCTATCTTGTCAATAATATTGAGACCACGACCGATTGTGAAGGGGGCGTTTTATCGCAAACCTCCATCGAAAACAATCAAGTCATCAAGATAATTTAAATATCAACAACATAAAGAAAAATTCAATTTTCAAGTGCATGTTAAGTGGTTTTTACGTTTCTTTGTTTCACACTATGAAGTGAGTCTCTCTGCCAATGTAGGAGCTGACACAAGGGAATGTCATAATCCTACACGTACCTATAATTAGTATATACAAAAATAAACAAAAACTATATTCTATATAGCAAATGAAAGACCAATAATTACTTACGTTATCATTTATAGGGGGTCAACATTCCCACTAGTTGTTCCACCCTCTTCTCTATCTTCCTGTTCATGACATAATATTAAGTTTTTGATTTCCAACCAAACATAATATATAATATATTATACTAATCTTAAATTTACCTCTGTCCCGATATTTGAGTTAATTTTTCCTCTCACTCTCAACCACTTCTCCTCTCTCACTTTTCACATCTCCTTTGAATCATAGGCACACATTTCAGCATCCACCTCCCTCTTTCCTTCCTAGCTCAACTCCTCGAATCAAGTTTTGCATTCTTTTTGCAAACTCGATCGATAACCCTCCTGCGCTGCAGGTAGAATTACTTCCTCATGACATAGTTCACATCCCCCTCTCTCTTCTGCACGTATGCCATGCTCTTTTCTTGAGGGATAGGTGACCGTTTTCCCATATGCTTACGACCACGCTTACACGGTTCCATGAAGGGAAGATTGTGTGCTACCTAGCGATGTCGATTAAGTCTATGTAACTCCCAAAACCTAACATTCCCACTAACAGCACATGATCCATCTTTGGCAGAAACACTAAATACAACCATTAACTTGGTCGGTTTTGTAGTCTACGGGTGGCTGATTGAAAGACAATGTTAGAAAATTATAATAATTCTTACACTATTGAATAGCAACAATCAACAAGAAATAAAAATGTTAAGTTTTAACTTTATTCACCTCCATTGCAGGCTCACGAATATTCGAGCGAATGGTCTCAGAAGGATCGTTTGACATAGCGCCATCAACTGTTGGAGGAACATATCCCTTTGCATCCTCTCTAACACTTGTGGAATGCGTACGTGCCATGTGATGTAAAGGTGCATATATCTAGGGGGAGTACAAATACATAAATATTAGCCCAACATAAAATATTAAGTATTATGAAAAAGAATTAATGTTCACATATTTGAATATTACCATCATGGAATGTGAAGAAACCTGTGTGAAAAGATGACAATTTCATATTTATTAGCCCAAAAATGACATTAGGTACATTGCTAGGTCAAACAATTAATGTTCACAAAGTTTTATATTATTGTCTCATTATTTATGTCTTCCTTGAAAACATAAGAACACATTTTGAACATGGATGGGCCCATGTCACCGAACTTCTGCATGTTTCGGTCAAGTGCATTGTCATAACCATCATTGAAGCGACACATTGTAAAACAAGATAAACTGAAACAAATGGTGCAAAAACTTATTTATTTGTATTTTTCATTCATATTGAGAAAATCATGCACAATAAACCATTTGTGACAAAGTTAATTTTGCACACATAATTTTTAAAAACTTGATACTCGGATAGAAAAAAATGCTCTATAACTCTGGTGTAAAACTAGAGTTGACTTTTCTAGGGTTTATCTTTTCTAACCGCCATACCGCAGCCTTTTTAGGCTCTGTGGGAATTTATTGCTATAGTCTCTCCTAGGGTTTCTTGCCCTCTGGGCATCCCCTATATAATGTCCTCGCCATCTTCAAACCCGGTTGTTTCAACCGTGGTAGGAGATAGTGGAGCAAGAAATGGCACCACTGGCGAAGCGACCTAAGAAATTCATCCTGAAGGTCTTTCACGAGGTAATCTTTCTCCTCCTAATGTAGTTCTTCCCATTCCTAAATTTAATGTTTCTCAATGGTTAGAGTAGTTTTTCCTCATTGGGTATTTTGTGGGTCGAATCCCCTTTGAAAGCATGCTCAAATCCTGGTTAACACAGTTTGGACTCCTCATGGAGTCCGCCTGGATAGCATTCAAAACATGACCAAGGTTTTCTTTCTTTTTTATTTTTCTGACCTTGCTAATGTGCCCAATATTTTGGCTAAGAAAGCCACTTGGTATGTCTGCAACTCGCTTGCTTGTGTTAACACCCTAGCACAAGGAATTTTTGGTATCTGAATATACCCCCTTAAAGTTCTTATTTGGGTTGAATTTCCTGGTCTTCCTCTATTATGTGTGCCTTTTTATTGTAAATTTCTACCTCGCTTGGGTGGGTAGTTTACCTGAAGGCGATAGGTTTTACCATGCTCGTCCATAGAAGCGAGTATGCGTTGAGATTGATCTCTCATAGGATCTCAAAGAATTTGTGGATATTCAAATGGGTGATAAATGCTATTCCTAGTGGGTCATGTATATCAATCTACCCAACACTTTCTTCCATTGCCAAGTGTCTGATCACAAGATCAAGGATTGTCCGCTTTATGTACCCCGTAACCACCCTGTGGCCAAAACAACTCCCGAGCTAGTCAAACCCCAATAGGAGGAAGGTTGGCAAGTTGTTGGGTGGTCGGTGAAATAAGAACAAAGCCCAACAATCCAAAGCCTCTGGCTCCCATGGCCATTGGGAACCAATTGTTAAGGAACAATCTCTCAGTATCCTAGCTAAGGAGCCTAAAACTACTGCTAAAGAACCAACTGTTGTTGCCATCTTGGCTACTCCATTGCCAAAGTATTCCAACATGCCCCTTGCGCAATGGTTCTCATGGATCAGACAAATTCTGTTTCTCATGTCCCCATCCCGCATTCAGTTCCACTGCTGCTTCCAAGCAACTCACAAGGGCCATCCAAATGACCCCGAAGTCCTCCCCGCATCTCTTGGGACCATAGCCCAACACATAGTGTGGATTCCACCAAAGTGGAATACAACATTGAGTACACCGATTGGAAAAAAGTTGATTTGCAAGATTGTTTGCAGCACAATGCTACTTGTTTCTTGCAAAATAAATATGATGCCCTTGAGGGCTTGGAGGATGGGGATATGGTTCTTGAACAACGTTTCCCATGAATTTTTTATCTTGGAATGTTAGGGTCTTAAAGACTCTTGTCGTAAATATGTGGTGCGTGAAACTCGACAACGATGTGCAAACTTGGACATTTTTATTTTTGGAAAGTAAAAATAGAGGTTTTCGATTCTGAGATGGGTTGTAAATCCATCCGCATGAAAACTTGACTCTCTTTAGCAACCATGAAGCACACTTGTGGGGATTTTTTTTTTTGCTCCAAAATGGCGGCCCTTATTAATTGACCATGATATCGACCCCACCAATCATGTAATATGGGCCCTATTTAATATTGATGGCCACCATTTTGGGATCATAAATATTTACACCTTAAATGATGAGGCCGGAAGGGCCGATTTGTGGCATGGATAGCCAACCGCATTCCAAATGCCTCTTGGGTAATAAGTGGAGATTTAAATATGGCGAATCCCCTAATGATAAATGTGGCCACTTGCCTATGAGGTCGTCACCGGTGAGAGGGAATCATGGTACTTCATGTGAAACAAATTCAAATTTTTGATCCTAACACATCTCACTTTCCCACATCTGCAGCTTCGTACACGTGGACCAATATTCATGGAGGGACAAATCACATTCTTAAATGACTTAACATGGCCATTATTTTAGCTAAACATTTCCTTGAGTTCAATAGCATTTATTCTATGTCAGTGGAGTTCATGCTTGACTTTGTCCTTTTAGAACACTCTCCTATATGATTTCATATCTATTGGCATGATGCGCGCCCCTTTTTTCATAAAGGCCAATTCTTTCTTAATATTGCCTTGATGCAACATGGCCCCACTTGTCAATCATATCAAACGGGTTTGGAATTTAATTCCACGACCCAATCACTATCAATGGTTTCATCCACCTATGCAAGCCAACTAGATACAATGGTGGGAAGATGCGCTGACTTAGAATACCATATTTCTTAGAATCTATGACCAACATTTGGAAAAAATTCAGCACCGCTCATACACCGCTAACACCTTAGCTCTCAACCGGGTGATGGTGGTGCTTCAAGGTGATCCCTCTCTCGATGTTACAGTAACTACAAGTTGCAATGATCTGGTATCAAATCCAAATTGTAGATAACTATAATGCCAGAGGTGCTCAGATCCAAGCTCAGATGCATTGACTTAATATTGGAGATTGGGTTTCGAAAGAATTTTTTCTCTCTCCAAGCCATAAATCCTTCTTAATAGATCTGACCTATCATGGACAATGGAGCTCAAATTATTGACCCACAACTTATGTTGCAAACCTTTGTGCACCATTACAATCTCGTCTTTCAATCTCACCCACCCTTTACTGCTCGTTGAACCGCTATTGATCATTGTTTGGGTGTTGTGCCACGTAAACTATTAGAGGCTCAGAAGTTGATTTGTGAAAGATTTTTCACCATTGAAGACCTCCATGAAGCCACTCTATAAATGGCTAATTATAAAGTGCTAGGTTACGATGGATTCCCATTTGAATTTTATAAAGTTCTTAGGGATTATGTCGGGCAGACCTTTAACGTCTATCTTGCAGATTTCGAGAACTAATCCCTAGGGCTATGCATTAATAAGGGAAACATAAAATTTATCCCTAAGAAAGGAGATCCTAGGAAAATCATTTGTTGTGGCCGATTACACTGCTAAATGTCTCCTACAAAATCATTTCCAAAGTGTTAGGTCTCGTGATTATGCAATATTCTTCATGTTATTATTGAGCGAGCAAACATGCTTCATACTCTTATCAATATTCATACTCTTATCGTGGTGTGGGAAGGCATGGAATAGGCTCACAAATCTCATCAAGCCGCCATGCTTATCAAGATTGACTTTGAGAAGGATTTTGATCGGATTGAATGGCCATTAATTCTCGCCATGCTTCAGGCCCTTGGCTTTGGACCCATTTTTATTTAATCCATCAATATGCTTTTACAAATGCCTCTGCTCAAATTTATATTAATGGCCTCATCTCAAAGCCTTTTGGGTTTTTTTGGTCTATTAGACAAGACTGTCCTCTTGCCCTTGCACTATATGTATTGATGGCTAAAGGATTTGGTTATCTCTTAGCTCATGCCAAAGTGTTGGGTCTTGTTTGTGGAATCTCGCTGCCTGATGATCCCAATTCACAACTTTTCAATGGGAATTTTGTGGACGAGGCCTTCCTTACACTTATTGAGGATGAAACCAAAATTCATAATGCTATGCAGTGTTAGGATACTTTCTAGCTAGCTTCTAGCTCATCCATTCAATAGTGAAAAACCCAATGTTACTGGAAATATTTCCTTCCCGCACCAGACTGGCTTGCCACCTTTGATTTGAAAATTCTACAACATGGTGAGATTTTCAAAATTTCAGGTATAGTTTTTTCTTTTCAAGCTTCCCCAACTAAACTAGGGCATTATTTCATTCAACGGGTGGCAAAAAAATTGGAATATTGGATCACTAGGCCTTTATCCCTAATTGGCAAATTCCAAATCTGTTCTAAAGTTTTTATAACCACCGTTGGCGAAAAATTTGTCTAGTGGAAAAATTGGTGGGTTTCAAGCCAATGCTATGGGAATCGAGTCCCTCTACTTGAACGGTGCAGATTTCATGTGTGCATGCGTGAAAAAGTGGATTTTAATGGTGGCCTTTTGACCAGAGATCCAATAGGGGCACTCCGTTGACCACCATGTGGCAAAGCTAGCGATTTCTCACTAGAGAAGGACTTTGTTTGAGAAGGGGAAAGGGAGTGAGAATGGAGGTAGGATAAACTAATGTTGCGAGTAGAATATCAGATGCCCACACACATTAATTGTAAATTTCATTTACATGCATTTATAGTTAGATAAAAACAAACCCTGTAGAAGAAGCTACAAGACCGAAAGAAACTCATTGGTTGCGAAGTACCAATTAATTCCTCAATCAAAGAGGAAAAAATTCCTTCTTTTATTATTGAAGCTTGAGCAGAGTTTGTACATAGCTTGAGAATGGAAGAAATTTGAGGAAGAAGAGAAAATAGAAGGAGAATGGCACTTCCTATCTTTTTTAGGTATAGAGCACTCTGGTCTTTTCTGAAATCAATCGCCCGCCCTTGGAATGATGTCAAGAAGCCATTATATTATTTGCAAGAAACCATTACAACTTCACAAATCTTCGACGCCTTTTCAAATTCCTCTGTTGTGAATAAAACACTCATGGCGGGTTAAAAATCAGATCTTGCAAAGTAACCGTTACATTCAATTTGCCAGTTTAAATATAGACCATTTGATTTGTTCCTCTAACTTTGAAATTGGGCCATCCACGTGGCAGGAAGGAATTAGAGTGGTTATGGGGAAGCCTTTCGCATTTTATGACTTTTTGTGAGATTTGGCAATTTGGAACAAATTGGCCCACAACCCCACTTTGACTTTTCAACTTAGACATGTGGCACGTTCTTATTAGAAATGGGGTCACGACCCTTTTCTCAACATTTTAACCTTTTTTGGAAAAAGGCTCAAAACTCAATTTCCTCCACCGGTCCACTCTTCTGTTTTGACTTTTCAATGGCAAGCTCGAGACCATGGCAGAGTCGCGGGGCAAATTAGAACTTTTACTTCACTTTTGGGAATTTGGTTAAATTTCCAAAAGTGCCCGATGGCCTTGCTAAATGCTTTTGAATTTTTCTTTGCATGACTTCAACTTTGAATTTTTCCCTTATAGCCTGATCGGGGCTACGGGTTACTTTTTAACTTTTCACCTTTTACGAAAAAGAGTCAAAACCTCAAATCCCCCCGATGGCCTACTCATCCGCTTTGACTTTTCCATGGCGGGATTTGCATCTCCAATGACTTCGACACGTGGCGATCTGGCACTATTTTGGTAATTGACCCTTTCTACCCCATCTTCGAATGTGCCATTGTAACACGTGGAGCCATTTGTTGAGCCTTCCATACTTAGCTTATTTTACCTTCATTTTGTACACAGGACACATGGCAAGCACACACTTAATTGAAGACCCCTTTGGACCTTGCCCTGGAGTTGCGCCGTTGCGACACGTGGAACCATTTGTTGAGTTTTGAAGTATGAACAAACCACATCCAATCAAAGAGACCCATGTATCACTTGGGGATGCTGAGGCAAAATTTGATGGGGAAAGAAATGCCCATCATTCCCGACTGTAGAAAAAATACACAGATGAAGAGAACTTCATCATTTTGAGTCCAATTTTCAAATTTCCTTCACAAACTAGAGGCATGAAGGAAAAATAATGATTTGATGACCCAAGCCATAGAACAAGTGAACAATCTCGATAAAAAATGGAGGTTGCAAAGAGGATATTACGTGCACAGATCGGGAAATGGAGGATTTCTAAAAATGAGAAAAACAGAGGTTTAAACAGCTCTAGGGCATGACTTTTGCTAATTTCTTGAATCTATAATTTGGCTTAAACATCAACGAAGGGCATGAGCTCAAAAAAATTGAATTTTTCTATGGAAACACAGAGCAGTTTTCAAGAGACAACAACTTGCTCTAGCTTGGGGACATGGTGTGAACTGGGCATAGGTAGGGCATGACATGAGGATCCAGAATCTCAAGTTTCAAAACATATTATGTTGAACAATGCCTTATCCATTGGGCCTTACAGAGTCATGTACAATTCTAAGAAAGAATGGAAGAAGGAGGAAACACACAAACCAAACCAAACTAAACCAAAACCATGCAACAGAAAAGGGAAAAACACACCAAGAAAAAAATTATGGTACAAGGCGGGGAAAACCCACTTTCTCGATGATACAGTTTCTAGTATTACCCGCTTCAAGGCAATTCCAATGGCATTCCATCCAAGTATGAGAGGAGAAAACGTTCTCACCACAAGCTCCATGGATTTGGAATGGGCCGAGCCATAATGAATCAAACTTTCCATGGCTGCCCTTTGGTTCTCTTCTCTTGTCCCAAAGTAGGACAAAATCTCCAACCTTGAATTCTCTTGCCTTTTCCCTCTTGTCAAAGATCTTCTTCACTTTCAATTGGTGTTCTTTAATTCTATCCACCACTTGGCATCTGCTTTCCTCCAGCTTCTCCAGGAAGAGGATCCTCTTGTCAATGGAGTCTTTGTATTGACCATCTTCTATTTCTTACAGTAGCTTGAGAGCTGGCATCTCAATTGTGAGAGGAATATCTGCCTCAATTCCATATAACATTTGGAAAGGTGACATACCTATTTCCTTCTTAGGAGTGATCCTATCGGCCCATAATGCATCATATAACTTCTTGTGCCAGTTCCTTTGATTCTCATCTACCAACTTGCGAACAATGGTCACAATGTTCTTGTTGCTTGACTCATCTTGACCATTTCCCTATGGATAATAGTTAGAAGAGTGAGATAAGGAGATTCCAAAACCATAACAAAACTCTGTGAGCTCCTTTGAAGAGAAATAGGTGGCGTTGTCTACAACAATCTTCTATGGTACTCCAAAACAGACAATGATATTCTCCTTGATGAAGTTGCAGACTGTTTTAGAGTTGGCTTGCTTGGTTGGGATGGCTTCCACCCATTTAGTGAAGTAATCAGTTGCAGTGAGTACATAAGTATGCCCTGCACTAGAATGAGGATTCAAAACACCAATAAAATCTAGCCCCCATTACTGAAATGGTTCTTCAATCACCACGGGCCTGAGTGGCAATGCAACTAGTTGTGGCTTTCCAACAAATTGTTGGCATGATTTGCATTTGAAAACCCAATCTTGAGTGTCTACAAAGATGGACGGCTAATAATGTACCCCTCTAAGGATCTTATGTGCGGTGACCATTGCTAAGAAATGTCCACCACAAGCTTGATCATGATATGCCTTGAGAAAATTTTCTTGCTGCTCCTTATCTACACACTTGAGGAAACAACCATCTAGGCCTCTCTTGTAAAGTGCATGATTCCAAATCACAAAATTGGATGCCTTTAGCTTGAGTGTCCTTATTTTTGTAATCAAGATGAGGAGGGAATTCTCCATAAGTGAGATAGTAAGCAATGTCAGCATACCACTCATCAATAGTGGTGACAAAGAGCACCTATGGACTATCTCCTAAACAGGTTGAGCAAACATCATCCTTTTCCCCTGCTAAGCTTTGAGAGCTTCATCTTCAGCAATCAGCTTGCACAAACCATTTCCTCTTACCAGATTAGAGGGTCTAATCTCCAAGTCATACTCTTGGGTCTTTGCAATCCAACTTCCTCTCTTAGCCCCAGGATCTTGTTGAGTCAAAATGGACTTGATTGCACTTCCAGGGACCATCACCACTATATGGGAATTGAGAATATAGAATCTAAAACTTTTAACAACTTTGACCACAGCGTAGGCATGTTTCTCCAATTGATTTTACTTTACCTCATGATTTTTCAAAGGACAACTCATGAAAAAAATGGGTGCTTCCAAACCTTCATCATTTTTGTGAATAAGGACATCATAGAGTGTATGTTCTGATGCATAGCAATACATGATGAACTCCTTGTTGAAATTTGGAGATACAAGAGTTGGAGCTTTGGCAATGGCTTTCTTGATATCCTCAAATTTTGTTTTTCTTTATTCCACTTGAAACTTACTTGAGGCTTTATCATGAAAGTTATATGCTTGGTCAATTCGTAAAAACTTAGGCACAAAATGACGAAGGAAGTTTACCTTTCCAAAGAATGAATGAACTCCCTTCTTGCTGGTTGGTAAGGCTAGTGCTTGGATAGCTTTGAACCTCTTATGATCGATGTGTGCTCCATGTTTTTCACAATGTGTCCTAGCAACTTACCTTTTATGACTCCAAAAATGCACTTCTTTGGATTTAGAGAAATGCCATCTTTCCTACACCTTGCGGACTTTCTCCACCGATGATATGATCTCCCCTCCTCTTTGAAAAAACCATGAGGTCATCAAGGTAAATGACAATCCAATGTTTCAAATATTTTAAGGATAAATCCATTGCTCTCTCGGAAAATGGCTCCGGCGTTGATTAAGCCAAAAGGAATTCTATTGTAAGCAAAAGTGCCCGAAGGTGTTGTGAAGGCTGTTTTGTTGCAATCCTCTTCTGCCACCTTGATTTGGTTGTACCCTGAGAATCCATCAAGAAAAGAGAGCATCTCAGATCCAGTGAATTATTACAAAATGTGATCCATGATTGGAAGAGGATAGTTTTCCTTTAGAGATGCCTGATTCAGATTTCGGAAGTCTACACAAATCTTTATTTCCCCATTCTTCTTCCTTCTTGGAACAATGTTAGCCACCCATGTTGAATGGTGGATGGGGAAGATGATTCTAGCATTGAGCATTTTTATCACCTCTTCTTTGATAACATTGGTAATCTTTGGATTATAGGGCCTTTGTTTCTTCCTGAAGGGCTTAGATCCTTGCTTCAAAGGAATGGAGTGATGCATTTCCTTTGGCTGAAAATATTTGAGTTCATCATAGGAATAGGCCGGGACGTCCGAGTACTTTCTTAGCGAGCAAAAACCTTCTCTTCTCTTCTAGTGAGCAACATTTACCAATGTTAACTATCCTTGGATTCTTTGAAGTGCCAATGTTTTCTTGATCAAAATTAGATGGATACCGAGAAGACTATTTTTCTTTCTCTGGATGAACCTATCATGTTTGTCAAAGAGATCTTCCAAATAAACTATGGCCTTTGGGGATTTTGTTTCCTTTCGGTTTTGATTACTCACTCTTCATCAATTCCCTCAATTCCTTCCTTCTCTTCTTTGGGGACTGATTCACGGTGTGTGTTTTCACTTCCTTCAAAGAAAAGGTTATTGAATTTATCCCTTTGTTCTAATAAGGCTAGGATCTGATTGTCATCATTGAAAACCTGCGAGTGATTTGCATTGTCTGGTACGGTGGGTTTGAACACCATCTCAATGGTCACTTTATCCTTTCCAAAAGAAGGACGAGGTGTCACTAAGGAAGCTAAAATTGCTAGAGAATCAAAATTTTCATTCTTCTCCCTAGGGATAGCTTCAATGGAGAATGCATCACATGATTCAATGCGGTCCCACACTCTCTGTTTCTATAGTGCACGAGTGCCGGGGTTTTTACCCGATATTCTTTGCGGGACCTGCTTTACCACAACCTCTACATCACCTTTACATCTCAACTTAATGATTCCCATGTCATCTATGCATTCATTTCTAAGAGCAATGCTTCATACTCTTATGTATTATTTGTATTATCAAATTTCAGCTTGTAGGCAAAAGGATATACCTTGTTGGAGGGAGAGTATAATACTACACCAGCTCCACGAACCTACTCGGAATGACTACCATCAAAATCCATTGTCGAGTGGCAAGTTCTCTTCCTTTTGTGATGTAAGGAAGTAGTTTCCTAGCCCACAATCTTGAAAGAGGATGTTAGCTCTTGGATCACCAAATTTCCTTACTGTGAATTTCATTTTCCTGATTGGAAGAAACTTCTTCATTTCTCCTTTCACTAAGATATTTGCAGATGACCACTCCATTTTTATTTCTCCACCTAGATCTCTAAAAAAACTTCTACTCAACAGCATACCAAAAGATGCTGGGATATCTACCACCAAAATGGTCAAAAGTATCTTCTTGTCAGGGTAATTAGCTAGTGCAACCTGAGCATCTTTGATTCTTCCTACCAATGGAACTTGTTTGGATTCCATTGAATAGCATGTGCCATTTTCCCAGGGTCAAAGTGAGGCCAAGAGCATTTGTAACTTTTTTTGGCATCACATTATCCGAGGCTCCAGAGTCTATGATGTAATTGTTCAACTGGAAGTTGTCACGATGGAAAAGTGACAAGCGAGCTTGGGAATCTACAAGTAACTCTTCCTTGCACCCGACCTCTCGAGGTCGTGCCAAGATAGCCGATGGGGATGAAATATGTGTGGGATGCAGATAAACTAGTTGGGCACTCTAATGTCTTCGACACGTACTAGTGGAAATTGTGAATCTAAGGCAAAGAAGGCCCTCCTAACTTGAACTGGTGTGATAGATCGATCAACAAGGATGACTGCTCGAAGGCTCCAATCAATATCGAGCTCTAGCGTGATTCGGTCTATAGGTTGTGGAATATGTGGAAAATGTCCTGGGATAGTTTCGTGTATATCCCCAGATAAGGTCATAGGGCAGATGGTAAATATAGTTGACTCTATGGGTGATTCTCTGGCCTAGTCCAGAACTCCTTAGCTTTGTTAGCTGCTATGTCTAATAAGGATAACTGTGTGATGATGATAGGTGGAAGTGGAGTAGATCTGAATACTAGTGTGCGTAGGCCAGTGTCTATGTCTGATTTACTTACGGATTCGTTGGGTTGCGGGATTTGTGGATCGCAACCATAAACTCTTGGTTGTTGCGGTCCTGCTATGGTCATGTATGGAATCAGTCCCTAATCCCTAGTATCCAATAATCATATGCTTTCTCAGCCTCTATATTCAAAATTAATAGTTGTGTGATCTTCTCAGAGTACCTCACAGGCGTTCTTGCAACCTGAATTCTTAGGCTAGTATCTATGTCTGTGAGAATGTCTCCTGTGTCTGGTTATGGGACCAAAGGATCACAACCGAATGTTTGCTCTCTTTCAAGCCTTTCTATAGTCATGTGGATATTTTTCTAGGGTAATCTGTAATTTGGCTGATTTGACCAAAACGTATGTGCTTGATTGTCTTCTATGTTTAATCCCCTCAACTGAGAGCTGATCTGTTGTAAGTCTGTTGTTGTTTGGAAGACTTGGATTCTAAGATTCTGGTCTATGTCAACTATTGTTGTGATGAGATTGGGTTGAGGCACGATTGGCTCGAATACATATTCTCTGGGCTCCCTAGGTCCCGTGATTGTCATACAAAAGCAATAATGTAAACAAACTGCAATAAAGTGAATTTTAACTACGTGAAATATATCTATAGCATATATGATTTCTCTATTTTTGTATTTTCTGATGAACTATTCGAATGAATCTAAAAGAGTAATTGTTTAACATATCTAGAATTGATAGCTAAAATAACAATTTAAAACAAACAAAATAACCGAGTATAGCTATTTGTCTGTGTAATTTGTAGATCTATTCTAAACAATGAAATAACTGATCTAATCTATTTGTAAGACTATCGATCCTACCTCAGAAGTGAGGAATGAATCATAGTTTCTCAGAAACTATCAATCCCCACAACTTCCCGAAAATATCGAAAGTAAAATTAACTGAAATAAAGCAATTAACTACTCTATTTGATATGATTCTAATTTAGAACTTTGAAAGCTAGAACCTGGATTCCACAGAACAGTGGCGAATCCGATGGTGTGTGTGATCTTGTCCCCTCAGTGTGATCTCCTCGTTCCTTCGTGTTCACGTGGATCCAGAAAAGCGTGTAATGCTAGCATCAACAAAAGTAGATATTGGGACAAAGGCAGCTCAAGATATAGACTGAATACAATGCGAGTAGGAGAGGGATAGCGCAAGAGTACAGAGCTTGGCTTATGCAATTCCTAGCGGGATTTATTGCGAGTCATGCAACATGAAACGTCCAGAACCTGAAACTATCCTATTTGAGGAGAAAAACCTCAACTTTAATGGCCTCCTATTGAAAACAAACTATTCTACTCCAATGGATTGGATAAAATGATAACAACACTTGCACAAGATGGATATGTGGCTTCCTAACAACAAAACAATACTAACTAAGCATGCAATGAAAGAAACTAAGGATTCTAAACAAAATGAAAGACTAAATCTATTGCAAAGAGAAATTCAGAGGCAAGTTTGAGGGGCCATTTGCTTGAGCACAAGCCATCTATTTATAGCATTTGGATTTACCCAAGGTAAAAACCAAATAGAACTCTTAAACTATAAACAATGGCAAAACACTATTCCAGGGAACCAAAATCATAAATGCAAGCTTATGGCGGTGAAAGAAAGCTGGTAAAATGTTGAAATTACGTGAGTCGTGTTAAAAGAGCTTTCTGAAAATGCGTAAAGGACCGCCGCCCTGTTTAGGGCGGTGGTCACGAGACCGCCACCTAGGCAGGGCGGCGGTTTCATCACTGAAGAGCAAAAGGCCAAGAAAAGAGGGGAAAAGGGAAAAACAAAGCACGCAGGGGCTAAGCGGGGCATGCGGGATGTTAACGCACACTTGGAGACTTTTCCGGATCCCGAACACCTTACGAGGAGACCTGTATCATCATTGGGGCACTTGTTACGTTGTTCGGCAGATCTGATACCTTACAATTTTGGTACGTACGTATTGCCCCCTCGGAGAAGCATTTTAGCCATGAAGAGGCTTAAAACGGTGGGTCTGAGTATGGCGGTCCCAAAATGGGAAATTAGAAGTTATACCTGATACGTTCGTGTGTCGAAATGATGCCATCCAAAATTCCCACTCCCTGCAAAATGAAAAGAGAACTCAAGTGCAGATAGATAAGATAGATCGAAAATAAACGCTAAAATAATGGGAAATGAGGACGTACCATTTGTGTGAGGATAAAAAAACTTACCTCCGTTGGCGCTCTATACCTACGAAAAAGGCATTTAAACCAGTCAGGTTGCTATATATATGAAAGTGGGCCCATTTTCCTATTCATTTGCGTGCGTTGATTTGATTGATTCTAGAGCTCTGGGACCCACGGTGACGGTTTCTTGCGTGAGTAGAGTCAAAACGTCCATGACGAGATAGTGATCATGCCTCCGCGAGCAGAACATCGACCCGCGAGATCACAGGTTGGTTTTCTTCAATTTATCCTTTTCCCCCTTAATTTTAAAATGCTAAAATCTTTGTCATGGGGGGGTAATTTTTGAAAATGTTAGGTTAAAAGGGTCCATCTAGGGGGCGCCTACTGGGTAGGCTTTGTTTTTAGCTAAAATGGTTGTTTTTTAGTGTTTTTAGGCTTTTTAGATTACAAAACCCGCGTGGGTTTTCGGCACGACCACCGCCTTGTTCAGTTAGGCGGCCTTATTAAGGCGGTGGTTACACGGTTACATGACCGCCACCCTTAAGGCGGTGGTTACGAAACCGCCTCCCTGCTCAGGGCGGCGGTTTTGCACAGAATGCCAAAAGAATATTTGTTTAAGGTTGTTTTTGCATTTTTAGCATTTCTACGTGTTTTCATGATTTTTCTAATATCACTCGGATGCTAACTTGCTCTGTTTTGTGTGTTTTTGGGTGTATGCAGGCGAGAGAGGAGTACATTCGGTGGAGCCGAGAGAGAGAGTGCGACTGGCTCCCAGGAGTGTTAGATGCCCTCTCACAGGATGAGGAGGATACTCTTCACGGGCTGGCATACTGCGTATATCACGCGTGCCCCACGTTGCTCCTTCCAGTCACATTCTTTGTGACTTGTTCTCATATTGGGATGCTGATCGGAACACCTTCCGATTACCAGGGGTCCGCGGTGAGTGGACCATCACTTTAGAGGATGTTTACCGTATCCTGGGGGTCCCGATCATCGGGAGACGACTCACCCTAGAGACAGCAGGTTCACGGGCCCAGATAGCACAGTGGGCCACTTATATGGGAGATGCAGTCATCTCCACGGGTTCGAAGAAGGGGGTCAGAGTTCGATCTATTCCCAGCTTGCCCATCCCCCTACTTCACCAGGCTATTATGGGGATCCTTGCCTCGAGACTGATCGGGGACAAGGGAGGAGACACATTGTTATATTGCTGGTCCCCCATTATTACACAGATAGAGGGACATGGCCGGATATATGCCTGGGGAGCAGACATACTTGGGACCACCTACCATGATTTATATAGGGTAGTCCGTTTACAGGGGCAGTCCTTGAGCCACCCGACCCTGGTCATGAGTTGGGTCTATGAGCACTTCATCCCCTATGGCAGAGGTGTAGAGGTGACAGATCCCGGAGCTGTGAGGGCAGCTAGATGGACAGATATGTCGGTGCTCCGAGCACCTCATCAGCTAGTTGCTTCTCTGACCACTGCTGACATGGAGGCCACACCGTATCAGACTATGGCAGGTATATGGGGCGAGGAGGCTCTTACTTTGATCTCCTGCTCCACCACAGGGCAGCTTATTGATAGAGTGGGGCGAGTGGAGATACACCCCTTTGGCCGAGTTCCTCAGCAGTTTGGCCTACCTTACATGGGCATGCTTCCCCGTAGTAGCGCCAGTATACAGGTCAGTCAGAGAGGCCAGAGGGGGTCCTAGAGGCCGGGGTTGGATAGTGGTTACTCCTGGCGTTCCTATTGCGCCAAGAGGGTAGTACGTGCCAGAGGGAGAGCCGGTGCGCCTCAGGCACCCTTGCTTTAGATTTCGTGGGTCCTGCCCATAGCAGCGATGACCCCATTGACATAGACTCCGAGTCCGAGGAGTTTACAGGGGAGAGACAGAGGAGGACAATGATCCTGAGTGGCATGACACTCAGGATATTATGCAGGCAGCGAGGGCCGAGCAGAGTGTAGAGAGAGTTACTCTGGTCTCAGAGGAGCCACTCTCCCAGGGCCATGGCGGGGAGGATGAGTCCATTGTGGGACGCTACGTTGCTCCAGTCACAGGAGCAGCCCCTCAGTCAGCGGCGGCATCCGTAGCAGGTGCTTTGTCCCTAGCGATCCATCCTGGAGGCCTGGTGATCCGAGTAAGTTACCCTCCCTCCTTTTAATGTTTGTTGTTAACTTAGGATTGCTTTAGTTACTATCTCTCCTCTTGTTTACTCTTGTGTTTTATCTCTTGTTTATTTCTAATTTGTTTTCTCCTTTGTTTGCAGAGACCGCCGATGAGTGGCGAGACTTGATTCGCAGGGTATGCACCGATACCCTGATGATCCCCATGGAGAGGACCCACGCGCAGAGTCAGTTATGCAGTGGATCTTTGGGAGCCCTCGCAGCTGGTAGACACTGCGACGTCTTTGCTCCAGTTTGGCATGTGGCCAGGATGGTATCGACTCTTCACACGGAGCTAGCGGGGTATAGGACAACCGAGCGCTTGATGAGGAGTCATTCTCGTGGCGAGACTGCGGCTGCCCCTCGAGATCCTGAGCCCTCCGTGCACTCAGAGCGCCGGCATAGCCGAGTCCTAGGCGTGGGCGTGCACCTTCAGAGGGGTCTCGTAGGGATTGAGAAGCCACTTGGCTCTCGTAGATTTTGTATGATACATTCTTTTGTATATCTGGGCTCTTTGAGCGTTTTGACCATGCTTAGCGCATGATGGCATTGTACAGAAACTTTGATCATATATATATATATTATATATATATATTCTTTTTGGATCAGACTTTTGGCATTTATGGCTTTGTTTCCTTTCCAGTTTCCTCATGTAGATTATGATGTATGTATGTATGCTCCTTAGAATGTATGCAATGGAGAACAAATGATGCAAGTGTTTATTTTCCTTTTGTATTTCATGATGCTGATATATGATAATGTAGATACAATGTGATTTTGAATCTTAGTTTCTGTAAGCAATTTTGGATACTTCATATTTGTTTTGGCAAAGTGGTGAAGATAAACTGATATGATGAGTAGATAGACTTGCCCCTCTCCTAACTCCACGCAACTAGTAAGATGCGAGGGCTTATCACCGAGAGTTGGAAAGGGCACAAGTTATGAAATGTGTTGAAATGATAGTGATGAAAGATAGACAAAGCTTTGGTGGAACCAAATTAGGATGCTACAAGCTTACTCCATTCGAGTGACTTCATAGTTTTGGATGCAACTTGCTTTGTGGTTTATCCAGACTTAGATCCTTAGATGGCCACATGGTAGACAAAATCTGGGTTTTTAGGATTTTGAACTCTTTTGGAATTTTGGACATCTGATTCATTTGTTTTTGACTCAAAGACTTCGAGATTTGAATTGTTTGTGTATGACCTTTTGCATTTGTTTGTCAAGAGGACCCCCTACACTTTGCCCCATGCTACTAGTAAGAAGCATGGGTTTATCACCATGGGAAAAGCATAGGTGAGTAAGGGCATTTCCATCCTTTCCCAACCCTACGTCACTAGTAAGAGACACAAGCTCATCACCAAAGGTTGGTGGGGCAAGGAAATGTGTAAAATTAAAATTTTCTTTTTGATTAATATTTGACTTGTTTACTTGAGTAAAATGTCAGTATGTGCTTATTTCCAAAGAGATATACATATGGGATAGATGTGACACCATGAAGCTTCTAGAACAGACCATAGGCAAGACACCTATCCTAAGAAGAAACCAAAAGTGAGAATAAACCCGCAGATCTTGGCATGGTTACCGTTTAAGACTTTGTCATATCTAGTTTTATTTGATAAAATGATTCCGAGATAATTTGATGCTATCATGGAAATGGAGAGGTATGATTAGAGTGTTTATGCCAACAACATCATGAGTTTGTAATGAATTGCTTTGAGAATAAATTCCTTGATCACACATTTTTTTTTGTATAAAACAAGCGGACAAAATGATCCTAACTATATGAAGATGCAATGTAAATGTAATTATAAATAGTGCTAGTTGCTTACGCGTAGAACCGCTTGAGGTGTAGGGAGTTGACTGTTTCACCAAATTCCTCACCTTCCAACATACATAAGAGGTATGCACCATTTCCATAGTCCTTCATGACTCGGTATGGGCCCAACCATTTGGGTCGGAACTTTCTTCCTTCGCCGGTCTTTTTGTCGATCCGGCTGTCTAGCCTTAGAACTAGATCACCTTCATATATGTCGCGTTCATAGACTTTCTTGTTATACTGCCGGCACATCCGTTAGCATAGACTCTATGCCATGCTTCAACATCTAACCTAGCTTCATCTAGGCTTTCTAATTGGGAAAGACGTGCTTCTCTATAAGCGTCTTCATCCAGGATCCCTTGTAATGAAATGCGGAGACTGGGTATTTCAACCTCAAGCGGGAGAACTGCTTCTGCCCCAAATACTAGCGAAAGGAGTCGCTCATGTTGGTGTTCTTATTGAGGTTCGGTGGGCCCATAAGGCCGGATATAACTTCAAGTGCCAATCTCATTTGTTTTCTTTCACCGTTTTAAGGAGAATGGCTTTTAATGTTTTGTTTGTCGCCTCAGCCTGTCCATTGGCTTGAGGGTAATATAATGAAGCCGTATGATGGCTTATTTTAAATTTATTACACAATTCATGAACTTCGTCATTCTTAAAATAAGTTCCATTATCTGAGATAATGATTTGCGGGATACCATATCTGCAAATGATTTGGTTCAAAATGAACTTGGCGATTAGAACCCAGATAGAGTAAGAGGCATAGCCTCTACCCACTTGGTGAAATATTCGGTGGCCGTGATTATAAAATTATGGCCATCTGTAGATGAGGGAGAGAATTTCCCTATCAAATCAAGACCCCACGTAGAAAAGGGCCATGGAGTAGCAATTGGTTGTAGAGCTTGTGCTGGCATGTGAATCTCGTGGGAGAATTCTTGACACCTATGACACTGCTGAAACTCTCTTGCGTCGTGTGTTCTAGAGTGGGCTAGAAATAGCCCATTCGATGTATTTTGTGAGCGGTGGCATGGCCACCGAAGTGACCCCCACACATTCCACTGTGAGATTCATGGAGAATCTTCTTGGATTCTTCTGTGTCGACACATCTTAGGAGCATTCCATCGAACACTTTCCGATAGAGCACTTGCTCTATAATGACGTATTTTGCTACGATAATGCGTAACCGCCTTCTTTGTTGTGGTGTAGCCCCTTCTGGATATGTATGGTCCATGATATAATTAATAATGTCGGTATACCAGGGACACTCAGAGATAGGAGGTCTGGTTTCAATGTAGTATACGCACTCATCGGGAAAGTCTAGATTTACTAGATCGCCTCCGTCTAATGGGTTATCAGCTAACCAATCCATGATGATTTGTCCCTTAACGGATTTCTGATTTACAAATGTTAATTTGAATTCCCCCATTAAGGTTATAAAATGTCCAACCTTCTTAGACAAGGACCCTTGTGTGAGGAAAGTTCGTAAATGGTCCATTTTTACCATGACCCTTGTTTCTTGATTCAACATATAGTGTCTTAAGTGCTTAGTAGCAAAGACTATGGCGAGGCATTCTCGTTCTACTTGTGTATAACGTGTTTCATAGTCGAGCAACGTTCAGGCTAATGAAATAAATCACTCGTTCTCTTTTGTCATCGTCTTCTTGAGCCAACATACAGGCCAGCGAGACATCGGTAGCTCGTGAATATAAAATTAATCAGGCGGTCTAGCTTAGGTGGCATTAGCGTAGGTGGTGATAACAAGAAACGCTTAACTGCGTCGAAAGCTTCATTGCAATCTTCAGTCCAATCAATGCTATAATCCTTCTTGAGTAGATTGTTAATTGGGTGAATGGTGAAACTTAAGTCCAGGATGAATCTCCAGATTGCACCAAGCTTTCCGAGAAAAGACCTGATTCCAAATTCATCCGAAGGTGGGACCATTTCGAGGACAGTTTTGAATTTTGGTTGGATCGACATCTATCCCTCATGACGATATGATGTAACCTAGGAGCTTTCCTCCTGTTACACCAAAGACGCATTTCTCTGGATTTAGCATGACTTCGTATTCTATTAGACGTGAAAGAATGACACGGAGCACCTTCGGGTGGTCATAACGCTTCTTGGCCTTAGCCAACAAGTCATATACATAGGATTCCACAATTTTATGAATTAGATCATGAAATATATACGTCATAGCTCGCTGGTATGTGGCGCTAGCGTTCTTGAGACCGAATGGCATAACAAATAGCAATAGTTCCCCAAGGAGTTATAAACGTGGTTTTAACTTGATCTTGTTCAGATATTCTGATTTGATTGTATCCCGAGAATCCATCCATGAGAGACAAAAGTTCAAATCCAGCTGTTGCATCAATAATGACATCTATGGATGGTAATGGGAAGTCGTCCTTACTGCTTTGTTAATGTCTTGAAAATCTATGCGAAGTCCATGTGTATCTTCCCATTCTTTTTGAGAACGGAACGATATTAGATACCCATTGAGAGTAATCGACTTTTGGTTTGATGAATCCTACTTGGAGAGCTTTATCACCTCCTCTTTCACCATGAGAGCTACCTTAGGTTTCATCGGTCTCGACTTTTTTTGACTGAAATAATGCATCGATTTAGTGACGAGGTTGTGCACCATCAATGTGGGGTGCACTCTGTCATTTCCTTATAATTAAATGCAAAAGCCTTTTGATGTTCCTTGAGGATTCAAATGTGTATTTCTACTTCTAATGGAGTTAACGAGGATCTAACTTCAAGATCTTTGGTTCATCTTCCGTTCCATCCATGATGTTAATATCAATTGTTTCTTCGATCAAAGAGGCATTACCTTCTTCAAACTCAGGCGGGGCTGGAGGTAAATCTAAATCGTCTCCATTCTCGACTGAGTATATGCTAAGTTCCTTTTGTGGGAGAAGCTCCATCATGGGATTCCCATAATAGGAAGATGAATGTGGGATTAAGGACAAATCTATCATATGATAGGAGAGATGTAATGCCACATAGGTGTTTAAGTAATTCAGAGTGGCCATATCACTATCAATGTGGTCTAGGATAGTAGATTTGTTTTCATTTCTATTTAAAAGAGAATTTGTCATTGTTTTTATCAATGGTTTATCACGAAGGGATACCATGAAATGGGTATCCTCTAACTTACTGTTTGGAGTAAAGCGTGATGCCGAGGTTGCTATAGAATCAAAGAGAAGATTGTTACCTTCTTTAAACTTAGGCGGGGCTGGAGGTAAATCTAAATCATCTCCATTCTCGACTGAGTATATGCTAAGTTCCTTTTGTGGGAGAAGCTCCATCATGGGATTCCCGTAATAGGAAGATGAATGTGGGATTAAGGACAAATCTATCATATGATAGGAGAGATGTAATGCCGCATAGGTGTTTAAGTAATTCAGAGTGGCCATATCACTATCAATGTGGTCTAGGATAGTAGATTTGTTTTCATTTCCATTTAAAAGAGAATTTGTCGTTGTTTTTATCAATGGTTTATCACGAAGGGATACCATGAAATGGGTATCCTCTAACTTACTGTTTGGAGTAAAGCGTGATGCTGAGGTTGCTATAGAATCGTGAGAAGATTTGTTCTCGCGGGATTGCTTCAATTGATATGAAGTCAAACTCCTTGCTTAGATCTAACACAACTATTTTGTAAAGCTGTAAGTGCTCGGCTTTGGTTTCATATATCTCAGAGACTTGGTTTGCTACCAATTGTGAGTCTCCTAAGACTCTGATGTTATCAACACCGATTCTCTTAGCTAAGATGAGGCCAAGGAGGAGGGCTTCGTACTCAGCGCCATTGTTTGTGCATTCGAAATTTAGTTTAAAGGAAAATGGTAGGACTTTCCCCTCGGGAGAAGTAAGGATTATGCCTGCCCCAGCTCCATAACGACATCTAGCCCCATCAAAATGGAGAGTCCAATATTTAGCTGGGAGTATAGATGTTGGGATATTTGTTGTGTTAACATCTTCTACCTCTACCATGCAGAGATCTACCACTGGGAGAGAACCGACACCCAGGGAATATCCCACGCCTACAGAATCAAATGGTAAGAACATTGGTAAATCTTGTTCTATCAATTCAACGATTTTTGCAGTAGTTCCTAATGATACTATTTCTACAGTGTTAGCCTCATCTTTGGGGTTGGGATTGTCTTGACTAGACTCATAGTCTCAAGATCCATTGTAGGTACCAACTTTTCCTCTGGTTTTGCGTCAGTGGGTTTATTAAGTTGGTTTGTTGGAAGTTCAAATTCTGAGTGTATGCCTGGTCTTTTCTTTAAGTCAGCTAGGTGTATATCGAATGGCTTTGGATCACCTTTGGCTACAAACACCTTTCCTAGATGCAAGAATCTTACTTCTTGGAATAACGTAGAAGGGATTGCCTTCATACGGTGTATCCATGGTCGGCCGAGGATCATATTATAGTTAGTTTCCCGATCTATAATATAAAACTCAGTCAGGATTGTTTTGGGTCCTAAGGTGACTGGTAGTATTATAGTCCCAATCGAAGTGGCTTTAAGGCTATCATAGCCTCTCAATGTATTTCGAGTCGTGGAACAATTTGTTTCCCCATATCCTAGTTTTTGAAGGAAAGAGAAGGGGACTATGTTAACTGCTGCCCCATCGTCAACCATTGCTCGTTTCACGTAGTTATTATAAACCCATACTTGTAAGTGTAAGGCTTGGATCACCTCGGCGTGCAATCTCAACATCTGCAGGCATTTTATTTATTTCGAATATGAATTCGACATCCTTATCCGGCTGCCCCGGAGGGTGGATATCAAAGTCTACATGGTTCACTTGTGTTTCGGGAGGTGGAGTGATGTTAATTAGATGACCTAAACCTAATGCCTCTAGAAGAGCAGCCCTGTGGGCAGGAGAATTCTTCAGTAAGTCCAAAAATGAAATGTGCGAGAAGGTTTTTGTTAGGTCACTAATTAAATCATAGGCACCTACGGGTTTTTCTACTATTTGTTGGATCTTATCTGTTCCTGGCAGGTGACTTGGGCTTGGCTGAGAGAAATACTCTCGTGTCCTTGTTACAGCTTCGATGGGTAGTTCGGCGTCTAACTCTACTAAACCGACTATCTTAGGTCGTGGCTGACTCCCTAGTTGTGGCGCAACTGATGGATTTAGTGAAGTCGAGGCTTCATGATCATTGTTTCCCGTCATTATGCTTTTGTTTGTCCCATTTAGACTTAGCCTATTGTTATCGTGATTTGGGAGTGGATCATTAAAGATTTTGAGGGCATTCTGAGGGGAAACTCCTTACGCGAGCGTGTTTGGTGGTGGTGACACAGGATCCGCCAAGAACATATCCATGAAAAGTTGTCTTTGTTCATCTGGCAAGCGTTGCATGAATTTATTGTAGTCACGGCACGTTCTAGTGTCATGACCTCAAATTTTGTGGAAACCACAATATGAATTGGGATTGTAATTCCTGGTTTGTTGGTTTGGCATATATTGTGGCCCAAAATTTTGATCAAACCATTGCCTATTAGGATTAAAATTTTGCGTTTGTTGTCTTTGGTTTGAATTCTGGTTTTGGTACCTAGTTGAATTTTGGCTTGGGCCCTGTGTAGGGCTTTGCCATTGTTGTTGTTGTTGATGAGGATGATTAAAATCCACTGTATTGATTGTTGGGGTAAAGTTGTTGTTTCGTTGGTTGTTTATTTGTGATGGAGTATTGACAACATTTACCTTCTTAGGCTGGTCAGTTACTCCATCTGTTGTCACCCCGCGATTTTTGTTAAGGATTTTAGGTCCTTGATTGACATTCATGGTAGTAGGATAAGTTGTAGTGTTCTAGCTGGAGGTGATTAACCTCCCGTTTGTTCCATATGTCTTACGACCACTATCTATTGCCGCTTGATCTATTCGGAGAGCGCTCTCAAGTACTTCATCGTAAGTCCTTAGTGGGAACTTCTGGACTTCTTCCTTCACTTCTCTGCTGAGAGAATGAAGGAATAAATCACATAGTTCCATTTGGTCCATATTTGGAGCACTGGCTGAAGAATAAAGAACTGTACGCCATCTCTGGATGAAATGAGTGATAGATTCATTATGTTCCTGCTTAATGTGCAAGAACTCCCTGATTCCTGTTCTTAACAGTTTGTTCATGTCAAATGCCTTAATGAACTCTGAAATGAGTTGTTTAAATGAATGGATGGAAGCCTCAGGTATTCTATAATACCAATCGAGAGCGATGCCTTCCAAGGTTTTGGGAATATTTTAGCAACAACCCCATCCCAAGGGAGTAGTTCTCGTATGGCTGTAGCGTAAGCCTTGATATGTGCGTTCGGATCTCCCTCACCTTTGTACTTGGGTAAATCAGGAAGGGGTCTTGGAAGCATGATGCTTCGTATGGTGAAGTCTAAGGGCTCTTTCAAATATTCTGAATAAGTCCCTATCGCATAGGTTTTGACCATTGATGGTGCTTGCTGAGGGAGTGGTGGTGGAATGGGTTGTTGATATGGCGTAGCGTATGCATTGGTAGGGGCATAAGGAAACACCTGTGTTTGAGAAAACATGCCGAGAGAGGAGAACATATCCCCTTGTGGTGATTTGGAGTACATGTTTAAGTATGATGGGGTATTGTCCAGGAATGGATTGTTTTGTACTAGACCGGGAGGAACGGTGTTAGAGATGGTGGGTCTAGTTGGCGTTTGTTGTGAATACTGAGGAGGCATGCCTAACGTGCCTATTCCTGTGAGGAGGTCTACTTGGCTAGGATGGTGTGGGGGATTGGAACTTCCTGCTTGCATGAATTGAGAATTTTGACTTGCTTGGGCAAGTTCTAATCCCTTAACTTTGTCTACTAAAGTCGAAATGACTTCATATGGTGAAGTCACGATATTTTTCCCTGCGGCGTTTGTTGTATATTCTGATGTTGTATAGGTCTATGATACCCTGCTATGAACTGACCATTGTCTTGCCAAGTTTCTTCGAGGGTATTTCCTATATGCAGTGGTATAGAGGTATTTTCTTGAAAAGAGGCCTCGGTTGTGTTTGTAAACTCCTTATAGGTGGGTACATACTCCGAGAGCGTTGTTCATTCCTAGGATAACGTATTGACTGTTCATCATCTAAAACCTAGGTATGGATTTGATTGTCTACTAATTTTTGGTCTAAGCAGCACCTGAGGAGATGAACTAGATTCTCCGGTGAACGTCATATTATTCGAGCCTGAAAGCTCTGTTTGTTGTGTTTGAGCGAGCTGATCTAACTCCTCAGTTTGAAAAGATGAGTTATATCTGATCCTTGGAGTTTGTGTTGACAACTGGTTAGTTGAGTAGTTGTCACCCCATACTGAGAGTGAGGGTGATGATTGCCTATTTTGTTGGGCGTAGTATGCCTCAAGGCCCAAGAGGGGCCTACCATATGCATCGAATCCCGACATATTCGGGGGTATATGAATACCCGCAAAATAATGGGAAGGGTGAAGGTGATAGTGAAAACTGATGAGGTAGTACAAATCTGACTCCAAATCAGAAGGTAGAAAGTTCACGTCGGGTTCACCAATTTTGTACGACGGAAAAGTGACAAGCGAGCTTGGGAATCTACAAGTAACTCTTCCTCGCACCCGACCTCTCGAGGTCGTGCTGAGACAACTGGGTGGGGATGAAATATGTGTGGGATGCAGACAAACTAGTTAGGCAATCTAATGTCTTCGACACACACTAGTGGAAATTGTGAATCTAAGGCAAAGAAGGCCCTCCTAACTTGAACTGGTGTGATAGATCGATCAACAAGGATGACTGCTCGAAGGCTCCAATCAATATCGAGCTCTGGCGTGATTCGGTCTATAGGTTGTGGAATACGTGGAAAATGTCCTGGGATAGTTTCGTGTATATCCCTAGATAAGGTCATAGGGCAGATGGTAAATATAGTTGACTCTATGGGTGATTCTCTGGCCTAGTCCAGAACTCCTTAGCTTTGTTAGCTGCTATGTCTAATAAGGATAACTGTGTGATGATGATAGGTGGAAGTGGAGTAGATCTGAATACTAGTGTGCGTAGGCCAGTGTCTATGTCTGATTTACTTACGGATTCGTTGGGTTGCGGGATTTGTGGATCGCAACCGTAAACTCTTGGTTGTTGCGGTCCTGCTATGGTCATGTATGGAATCAGTCCCTAATCCCTAGTATCCAATAATCATATGCTTTCTCAGCCTCTATATTCAAAATTAATAGTTGTGTGATCTTCTCAGAGTACCTCACAGGTGTTCTTGCAACCTGAATTCTTAGGCTAGTATCTATGTCTGTGAGAATGTCTCCTGCGTCTGGCTGTGGGACCAAAGGATCACAACCAAATGTTTGCTCTCTTTCAAGCCTTTCTACAGTCATGTGGATATTTTTCTAGGGTAATCTGTAATTTGGCTGATTTGACCAAAATGTATGTGCTTGATTGTCTTCTATGTTTAATCCCCTCAACTGAGAGCTGATCTATTGTAAGTCTGTTGTTGTTTGGAAGACTTGGATTCTAAGATTTTGGTCTATGTCAACTATTGCTGTGACGAGATTGGGTTGAGGCACGATTGGCTCAAATACATATTCTCTGGGCTCCCTAGGTCCCGTGATTGTCATACAAAAGCAATAATGTAAACAAACTGCAATAAAGTGAATTTTAACTACGTGAAATATATCTATAGCATATATGATTTCTCTATTTTTGTATTTTCTGATGAACTATTCGAATGAATCTAAAAGAGTAACTATTTAACGTATCTAGAATTGACAGCTACAATAACAATTTAAAACAAACAAGATAACCGAGTATAGCTATTTGTCTGTGCAATTTGTAGATCTACTCTAAACAATGAAATAACTGATCTAATCTATTTGCAAGACTGTCGATCCTACCTCAGAAGTGAGGAATGAATCATAGTTTCTCAGAAACTATCAATCCCCACAACTTCCCCGGAAATATCAAAAGTAAAATTAACTGAAATAAAGCAATTAACTACTCTATTTGATACGATTCTAATTTAGAACTTTGAAAGCTAGAACCTGGATTCCGCAGAACAGTGGCGAATCCGATGGTGTGTGTGATCTTGTCCCCTCAGTGTGATCTCCTCGTTCCTTCGTGTTCACGTGGATCCAAGAAAAGCGTGTAATGCTAGCATCAACAGAAGTAGATATTGGGACAAAGGCAGCTCAAGATACAGACTGAATACAATGTGAGTAGGAGAGGGATAGCGCAAGAGTACAGAGCTTGGCTTATGTAATTCCTAGCGGGATTTATTGCGAGTCATGCAACATGAAACGTCTAGAACCTGAAACTATCCTATTTGAGGAGCAAAACCTGCAACTTTAATGGCTTCCTATTGAAAACAAACTATTCTACTCCAATGGATTGGATAAAATGATAACAACACTTGCACAAGATGGATATGTGGCTTCCTAACAGCAAAACAATACTAACTAAGCATGCAATGAAAGAAACTAAGGACTCTAAACAAAATGAAAGACTAAATCTATTGCAAAGAGAAATTCAGAGGCAAGTTTGAGGGGCCATTTGCTTGAGCACAAGCCATCTATTTATAGCATTTGGATTTACCCAAGGTAAAAACCAAATAGAACTCTTAAACTATAAACAATGGCAAAACACTATTCCAGGGAACCAGAATCATAAATGCAAGCTTATGGTGGTGAAAGAAAGCTAGTAAAACATTGAAATTACGTGAGTCATGTTAAAAGAGCTTTCTGGAAAATGCATAAAGGACCGCTGCCCTGAGCGGGGGCGGTCACCGGACCGCCACCCGGCGGGCGGCGGTTTCGTCACTAAGAGCAAAAGGCCAAGAAAAGAAGGGAAAAGGGAAAACAAAGCTCGCGGGGGCTAAGCGTGGTATGCGGGATGTTAACGCACACTTGGAGATCTTTTCCAAATCCCGAACACCTTGTGAGGAGACCTATATCATCATTGGGGCACTTGTTACGTTGTTTCGTGATACGCACCTTACAATTTTGGGTACGTACAAAAGCCTTTGATGAGAAGTGATAGGTAAAAAGGCTCAACTTTGTTGGTGTTGGAGGCACTAAGGGCTAACATGTTTTGAGAAGGTGGTATGGATGGTGTGGGTAATAGGCTTTTAGAGATTAGGCTCGAAGGAAATGGGTTACTACCACGAAATGCCTTGATGAATATGTCAAATTGGGTAGGATGTGTTTGTAGGTATTCAATCTCAGAGAGCTGAAATTTGGTTTTGCTTACATGCTCCACAAATTCTAATGGAGTTATGGTAGATGAGGAAGAGGTTCCAACAATGGGAGAGGATTTAAATGACAGGGGTTTTGTTACTTTTGGTGCTAGGTTATCCTTTTCAAATGTAGCAATTGGCTTGGAAGGAGGTGAGGGTGTAGCCTTTGATTGAAATTTAGATGTTCTTGTAGAACCAATATTTAGAAGAGAATTTCTCTTAACAAATTTTGAGTTGGGAGAAGAATTAGATAACTTACTTGGCACAACAGTGTGATCCTTGAAAACTAGTGAATCTGATTTCTCTTTGGCTAATTCCATGGAAGGTGGTAATGGTGATCCCCTGTTGATGATCTTGTTTAGTGGAGGCTTTGAAAAGATATATTCTTTGTTCTTCCTACTCTTAGTTGTAACTGACTAAGGATGAAACACCATTCTTGGATTGTGCACAAGTGAAAAAACACATGAAAAACTTGGAGCTTCTTCATCACCTTCCTCCTCCTCATCAACATATTCAATCGGGCCATTGTGTGAGCTAAACCTCTTCAATTTCAAGATAGTTTTTGTTGTCATCCATTATTTCTTCTTCGAGTTTCCTCAATGTTTGTTTCTTCTTCTGATTCTCTAGTGTCACAGATGGCATTGACTTGTGGTGCTTCAAGAGAAATCCTACGAGTAGGTGGAGAAATTCTTGGTCTATCAAGAGGATTTGCTCTCCTTAGAGCATTCCTCATTGTGATTTGTGACAGTTGCTTCTTCAAAGCAACTAGGTCATTTGCCATTTTTTGGAACATTGGATCAGTGGTGATGGAATTTGAACTCGAACCTTTTGCTTCCCATTTTTTCCTTTCAATTTGCCATAAAGAATTAGATCATCATCAGTCTCAACTGCAAAGTCTTGAACTTCCCTTAATGTTCTTGGTTGAGCTCTTCTGAGGAAGAAACCAACTTCTGATGGAAAAGCACTGATTGAGAACCTTTTCAAGTTATTTTCAAGGGGTACCACATCTTCTGGGATCCTTCTTGCCAACCTATTATACCTTGCTACAAAATATCTCATTGATTCAAAGGTCTCCTTCTTCATCTGAACTAATTGGACTAGCAGATCTTGACAATCTTTTGTGCTCTTGAACCTATGTTCAAATGCACTTCTTATATCTTCCCAGCATGTGACAGATCTTGGGGGCAACATGTAGAACCATTTAGCAGCTTTTTCTTGGAGTGACTCCACAAAGAGCATGACTGAGACATCTTCATCTTCAACTCCCAACACTCCACAAGCAGTGATGAATGTTGCTACATGTTCTTTGGGTAGCTGAGAACCATCCCCTTTGAATTTTGGGAAGTTCTTTCTTGAGCCTCTTGGGAGGTCATGAAGTGGTTGTGGAAGAGAAAGTGGACCAGTATTTCTTCCCCATGGTACATTAGGCCTGCATTCCTCACACTCATGATCACCCATTCTATTCCTATTTCTATCCTCCAGTCTTGCTAAGGCTGCTTCTGCTGCTGCTCTTTCTTCTACTTCAATTTGGAGTCTTTCTATTTCTTCAAGTTGAGCCCTTATCTCCTCTTCGATTCTCGCCTCTTTCAAGCTCTTCAAATGTGGGATCAATTTGTCCTCCTTGCCTCGATTCTTTGGGTGTATCTTCTATCGGCTAGTTTGAAATTTTACGCTCTTCTCTGGGGTGCTAGAATTTGTCTCTGCCTTTGAAATTCAAAATCACCTTCCTCTTCTAGGTACAAAATCCTTATAAAGATGAAGTATTGATTGACACTTTGTCTTTTATGCCAAATAGCTTCTCTCATATAAGAAGTAATGTCTTCTTAGATGTGACAGAATAAATCAGTCTCTCAACAGAGGATTTTCTAGAATAGCCATGATTTACATCCATATAGCTCATTTGACTATTCAATCTCTAGAAAATTTTCTTCTAGAATCTTTTTTTGTATTTTATGACCTTGAGGTCATTTTTAGGTGCAGATGCTGAAAAATCTGCCCCATTGTGGGTGCCAAAATTGTTGGTGAGAAAATTTGTCTTGTGGACAAATTGGTGGGTTTCAAGCCAACACTATGGGAATCGAGTCCCTCTACTTGAACGGTGCAACTTCCATATGTGCATGTGTAAAAAGTGGATTTCAATGGTGGCCTTTCGACCAAAGATCCAACAGGTACTCCACTAACCCTACTATGGCAAAGCTAGCAATTTATCACTAGAGAAGGACTTTGTCCGAGAAGGGGAAAGGAAGTGAGAATGAAGGTAGGATAAACTAATGTTACGAGTAGAATATCGATGCTCACACACATTAATTATAAATTTCATTTACATGCATTTATAGTTAGAAGAAAAAAAAACCCGCAGAAGAAGCTACAAGACCGAATGAAACTCATTTGTCGCGAAGTACCAATTAATTCCTTGATAAAAGAGGAAAAATTCCTTCTTTTATTATTGAAGCTCAAGCAGAGTTTGTACATAGCTTGAGAATGGAAGAAATTTGAGGAAGAAGAGAAAATAGAAGAATAATGGCATTTTTCTGTCTTTTCCAGGTACAAAGCACTCTGGTCTTTTCTGAAATCAATCACCCGCCCTTGGAATGACGTCGAGAAGCCATTATATTCTTTGCAAGAAATTGTTACAACTTCACAAATCTTTGACGCCTTTTCAAATTCCTCTGTTGTGAAGAAAATGCTCATGGCGGGTTAAAAACCAGATCTTACAAAGCAACCATTACATTCAATTTGCCAGTTTAAATATAGACCATTTGATTTGTTCCTCTAACTTTGAAATTGGGTCATCCACATGGCAGGAAGGAATTGGAGCGGTTACGGGGGAAGCCTTTCACATTTTATGACTTTTTGTGAGATTTGGAAATTTGGAACAAATTGGCCCACAGCCCGATTTGAATTTTCAACTTAGACATATGGCATGTTCTTATTGGAAATGGGGTCACAGCCCTTTTCTCAACATTTTAACCTTTTTTGGAAAAAGGCTCAAAAACTCAATTTCCTCCACCGGCCCGCTCCTTTGCTTTGAATTTTCAACGGCGGGCCGAGACCATGGCGGAGTTGCGGGGAAAATTAGAAATTTTACTTCACTTTTGGGAATTTGGTTAAATTTCCAAAAGTGCCCCGATGGCCCACTCGTCTGCTTTGACTTTTTCCCTGCGGGCTTCAACTTTGAATTTTTCCCTTATAGCTTGATCGGGCTACGGGTTACTTTTTAAATTTTCACCTTTTTTATGAAAAAGACTCAAAATCTCAAATCCCCCAATGGCCCGCTCGTCTGCTTTGACTTTTCCACGGTGGGCTTTGCCTCTCCAATGACTTCGACACGTGGCAATCTAGTGTTGTTTTGGTAATTAACCCTTTCTACCCCATCTTCGGAATTGCACCGTTGTGACACATGGAGCCATCCGTTGAGCCTTCCATACTTAGCTGATTTTACTTTCATTTTGTACCTAGGACACATGGCAAGCCCATGCTTAATTGAAGACTATCCTTTGGACCCTGCCCCTAGAGTTGCGTCGTTGTGACATGTGGAGCTGTCCACTGAGTTTTGAAGTATGACCGAACCACATCCAATCAGAGAGACCCACATATCACTTGGGGATGCTTTGAGGCAAAATTTTATGGGGAAAGAAATGCCCATCGTTCCCGACTATAGAAAAATACACACAGATGAAGAGAACTTCATCATTTTGAGTCTAATTTTCAAATTTCCTTCACAAACCAGAGGCATGAAGGAAAAACAATGATTTGACGACCCAAGCCATAGAACAAGTGAACAATATCGATAAAAATGGAGGTTACAAAGAGGATATTATGTGCATAGACGAGCAATGGAGGATTTCTAAAAATGAGAAAACAGAGGTTTAAACAACTCTAGGGCACGAGTGCTAATTTCTTGAATATCTAATTTATCTTAAACATCAACGAAGGGCATGAGCTCAAAAATTTGAATTTGGCTATAGAAACATAGAGCAATTTTTAGGAGACAACACCACCCATGTTTACTACTCATCTTGTCGGGTTCCTTCCAAAGCCTCCATTCAGAAGCTAGAAAAACTACTCAAATATTTCTTATGGGCTAATGCTTCTACTGGAAAAGGTTTTCATTGAGTAGCCTAAGATATATGTTGTTTTCCTCGTAATTCTAGAGGCCTCGGGATTATTCACATTCAACGTCAAGGGAAAGCTCTTTGTCTTAAGTGGATGATCGAAGCATTCTTGACGAAAGAAGCTTGAAAGTTATCAAATGACATGGCATTGTCGAAGGTTCTCCTTATGGCCACCCTACATGGAAAGGCTTAGGGTTTTTCAATTTACTCATCACTCCTGTGCCTATCAAAATTGTTGGCACATTTTTGCTTAAGAGTATTGTGAAAGCATGGGAATGTGTCAAACCCTGGATTTTATGGAAGGGGTATGGCTTTTGTAATGGGCTTTCTCTCAATCAACAATCTCTCTGGTGGTTGCCGATTTTTCAATCCCAAGATAAATGCTTAGCAGAGGTCCCGAGAATCTCCACGCTCAAATTCTTTAAGTGTGGAATTCGCACCATCGAGGAATTCTTCTACAAAACACTCAATCCTGGTTCTCTTGGTTGGATTTTAAAGCTCTGTTTCGGCTTTCCAACCAAGATCAGGATACTTTCACTACTATGATCAATTTGGTTCCTGATCACATGTTGCATAAGATTGTTGTGCATTCCTCTCGCCCATGGTGGATAGACTGGAAGTGGTATGCTGATACTCCTTTCTATAACTACAAAGCCAACAAAGGCTATCGTTGGCTCTCGCCCCATTTTCCCATGGTGGAAAAAATTAATACTTGTTGGGGAATTCACACTACTTTTTCTACCTGGGGTAGGTGATTTGAAACTGTTTGACCATATGTGTGGTGCCCAAAATTGCTCATTTCCTTTGGTGTATTCTACACCAAGCATTTCTATCGGGGATCATCTTGTCCAAATTGGGATCTTGACTCCCAATTGCCCCTTCTGCAGATATTTGGAAACACTTTTGCATGTCTTCTGGTTCTGTCCCAAAGATCAAATTACCTAGAACTAGATACATTCATTTTTTTCCTTCACGAACCCACTATTTCACTTGGTAGCATATCCTCTTAGGAGATAATCCCAAACTTCTGCCTATGTTCACCCAGATTTGGCATGTTTGCAGAGGGAATATTCTATTTGAGATATGGAAAGAAAGAAATTATTTTTTCTTTGCTAATTCTGCAGTTGATCAATCTTTCTTGATTTATAATAAATCTATGGTGATCTCCAATGTGCTTCTATAGATTCAAGTTTAGGAAAACAAGGTGGCGTTGGAGGTGGATCACCTCCAGACCTGCTACACCACTAGGGAAGCCCCATGTAATTTTTCCCGAGTGCCTCCATCTCCCACCAGACGCTCCTCACCTTCAACTTGTGGTGGCCGACGCATCCAATCTCAACGTCGTGCTTTCACCACACCCACTACTCTCCGTGGCTATACATCGGTGTAGTCACTGCCACTCATCGTCCAGTGGCCAAGGCTCTCCGCCAAATTCGTTAGCTTGCCCGAGGGTTGGGGCTCACCACCTCTCCAGCGTGGGTGGAGATATCCTTTTTTTACGCCGCCGCGTAATGTGAGAATGTTTGGCACCCACCACCACCATCAAAAAAATTCCCTCACCTTATCCTTGCCATTCCTACGAATGGGGACGTGGGCTTTGAAGGAAGAAATTTCTACTTGTTGGGAACTTCCGGATGCTAGTAAGGACTTCCCTGGTTTGGGGTGGCCGGATGATCGGGATTTGCCTTCCTTGGGCATGTTTCTTTATTCTTGCTTCTGCTTGATAGTGCTTTTTTAAAAGTGTTTTTAGGCCATGCCATTTTTTTTTGTACACTCCTAGGCTCAACTTTGGTTTGAATCTTGCTGTTCTAGGCTCGGCCTAGCTTTGTTTGTGGTTTTGGGGCGTGCTCTCATACCACCCACTTTTTTGTTAAAATCTATCTTATATCTTATTGCATTAATATAATATAAGATCTCTTTTCATAAAAAAAAGCTGGATACTCGACTCTATATGTTTCGAATTAAACATCAAATGTGAATTGCAAGTGTGTTATAAGATAATATAGGATTAAAGCATCAAAACAATAACATTACATTTTGAAAAGATATTTGAACATCCAAGTATCATCCCATGTAATTATATTATGTGTTTGGTTGTTCATAAGTTGTGTTTGTAATACAAAGTGAAATGTCAACCCAAACAATGGAAGAAGTAACATTTTCAAAATAAGTGCATTTCACTTTTACAAAATACATAATCATTAGTGCATGTGACAAAGGCCAGGTAAGAATCCCCACTGCAATCGCTGTCACACTCATCCGAGTCACGATGTGTTGCTCTCCATTGTTCAAACCTCCACTCATCAAGCTCTTCTAGCTGACGATCAATGTCATCCCACCAATCAAGAACATTTGTTGATAAGCTAGGCCAGTTGCCATCCGGAGGTGGATGTATGACCAATGTGATGTCGTGGTACCACCCAAGGTATTGTTGCCAATCTACTGCAAGGAGTTTTTCATCGATCCATCTTCTAGTGACTGTGTCTATCCTTGTGAGCTAAGGGTCGAAATAAAATGAACCACCATCCCGACATGATAACCATGTCGCCAACTCCATATTTTTCTCGGGACCATTCTCCATTCAAAATACGAAAAGTCAATTGTTTAGCCCTATTTGGTCCAATATCAAACGGGGTGGATACATTGCATAATTTAACAACATTATAGAGGCATTGTGAACCTCATCAACTTCCATCATTGGGATTATTCTTAAGAGTGTCCATACTCAACTTTTCCAATCATCCATCTACATAATATGTAACAAAATATTCATACTATTATGAGGAACATAACGAAACATGGTATTATGAAGATCAATGACACAAATGGACATGGTATTATGAGGAGCAATGAAATGGATCGACACGAAAATATGAGAAGCCATTGAATATGTACGAACTTATCATTGTCTAAATCCTTTTTCATTCCCAAGACATGTTCATAGGTTATGGAATGTACTATTATTAATACTTCCTAGCTTCCACATCCTTCCCATATCTCTACAATCCTTCCCCTTTATCCACAATGCCCGGTTTATCAATCTACACTATATGATGTATCATCATATTATCCGCAAAATATAAAATATATGCATTGGAGACAATTCACATAATATTAGTTATTCATAATCTAATAAAAAATGTATGTCTACCATTACGCAAAAGGAAATACAATGTGTACATATATCATATTGAAATGCCATCAATGGCAAGTGCTAGCAAAGTTGCCACTTCTTGGTTTATAGTGTCCCTAGACACTTGACACACATATAACCTATCTCTATTAACTTTTACATGCACATATGAACACTTCACAAAGTGAGATAAACTCTTTAGCACTTAAACTTGAATACTTGAAAGATTTACATTGTTACATTGGTATACAACAGTCATTTATTTCACAATAAGCATATCATGAGAAAACACGCAAATGTTCGAACTTTGTGGCGTATCGCTTCCTCAAGACCCAATTTCAAGGCCATATACTCATCCTGGTGGAAGGTCATAGTGGCATTTCCCACAATTATACCTCTCTCTACTATCTTGCTTCCATCAGGGTCATATAATATGAATGATGAACATGTTAGATTTTCGGAGGTATTCGACACTCCATGAATTTTCAATCTCCAAATGGCAACCATGTTTACCTTTACAATGGACAAACATATATCGTAAGAAACAACAAAAAATCATAATGAACACTTCAAATTTGAATTTTTCAATATAACCATCTGTAATTTAACATATGACAAGGCACTAAAACATTTTCTATTGAGTTCGTTCATTACTAATGATTTCATATTGGAGATTCAAGTAGAGTTAGTACTCTATCTAGGGACACACACACACTAATTGAGTTAACGTCACGTGCTTGTGAGTGAATTATTTTCGAAACATTGTATTTAAACAATATGTTCCTTACAGTACTAAAACTTTGTATTCCATATATTAGAATAAAGGGGGAATATATTGGAATCGCATGTAGGGTTTGATTCCATTCCACTCATTTTCTGTCTAAATAACATTATATTTCTAACATATAATTAATACAAGCGCATTTTCTAATAATTTTTAAAAATATGTTTTCCTATAATTATGAGTTTATAAATGTTATGGGTAAATATTAAATTTGAATAAATCACTTAATAAATTGATTATGTATTATGAATAGATATATTTCAATCTTATTTACTGAATATAAATATCTATAAACATTTGATTAGGGATAAAATGGATGTAGAATAGTAAATAACATTTGATTTAATGGAGCAACAACATATTGACACATGAAACTTGATTAGTTCTCCACTTTGAATAATTCATATGGTCCACATAATACAATTATATAGGAAAATAGTTTCCTAATAAATAGGAAACTTCAACAAACACTTCTACCAATTTGTATGAGTTGTTTTAACAACTCAACAGATATTCAACCAACTAAACATATATCAATGTGATTTAATAAATCACTCACAAACTATAATGGATCACTAATAGATATTCCTAACATGATTAGTTTTCAAAACCAAATCAATAAGGAAATATCTAGTACATAGGGTTTAGATTTATCATGTTCATAGGAGTGACAAGAAGATGATCATCCAAGATAGAGTTTAGATTTATCATGTTCTTGGGAAGTGACATGAAGATCCTAAATTGACATCCTAAATTGGACAAATGATCATAACCCATACTTAGTGAATTTGACATGAATATTTAAATATTTTAGACCTTGTTAATTTTTCCTTTTTTAACTAGACTTCACTGATTGGATTCAAATAACCCTAAAGACATTTCATTTGAGGGGTTGTGAAGATTTTAGAAAATCGTTACCATTACGCATTTGGTACCTAAATATAATTTTAACATAAATGAATTTTAATAATCTAAAATTTCTATAAAATATATAAACATTAGTAATTTTAAAAATATAATCCATAGAAACACATTTTAATACTATGGAAAACATATTTAATCCATTGCAAAACATATTTAATATTTAAGCTCGTGTGAATCAAGAATATATTCAAACAACAAAATGAAATATATTTAAGCTCGTGTGAATCAACATTCAATCAAAAATTAAATATTTATATAGGTTTTTTTCAAACATGTCATAAGTTTTTAGTACAAAACATATAAAAGCGGTGAATTATTATTTTTTTTTTTAGCACCAAATTTGGAGTTTCTTCCATGCACATCTTTTTGCACAATTTTTGGATTTATTTCGGTTTTATGAACATAACTCCCATCTTCCTCAAACTTATGTGGAGGCTCGTATTTCTTGAGCTTCATCCATCGATTCATAAGCTAGACCATATCCTCGTGAATGATAACTTATGATGCGAAACGTAGACAAATAAATAAAAGAAGTTTCGGAAATTTGAGTAGGGCCTTAACCATGGCTTGTAATTTCTAGTTTCAATGCTTATTCTGTGATGGTGGTATATGTAGACCACAAATGTGGACCTCTTAAAGGATTTCTCCCTTTGAAATTTGGGAGTAGTCAACGTTATCCCAATGGGATTCAGAGGAATAGAGCTTCATGTGTATTCATTTTCACCATGCAAAAGAGAAACTAAATACAACAACACATGCAAACAAAAATATACAATTAATGTTAGTACGATACATGACAAATCTAATATACATCATCCAATATGATAAAATAATCACAATATTAGAAAGCTAATATCCATGACAAATTCAAGTATCAATAAATGCCAATGGCTATCCTTCACTCAAAATGCACCCTCCCATAATATCACAACCATCCATTGAAAAAGGGACGATTGTGATATTATGGGAGGGTGCATTTTGAGTGAAGGGTAGCTTCAACAGCATATTTAAAAACTCTGCAGAACACGGTATACCACCCATTTATCGATGCGAATCCTAAGGGGCAATCCCTTCAACACGCAACGATAGTTGGGTGTATCGATGTGGCATCCTAAGGCAAGCCCTTCACACACACACTGATTCTGTCTTCGCATAGGAAATTTCTCCCATATGCCGAATTCAGAGTGAGAGTATGATATCACATAATTTTTATAGCTTCAACTTTCATCATGAAAAATATAACTAATAAACAATTTTCTATATACAAATAGTATATGCACATTACCATTATCTACAAATATAATGAGTACGAAAAATCAAGCTTACTCTAGTGTTATTCCATTTAACGTAACTAAGTTCTCTCAATCATATTAAGAAATGACCAAACAATTAAAATTAATTATATTACGAAAAAATTAAAACTAGTCGCAACTATGTCTATTCAAAGATAAATTACTAAATCAAACCAAAATAGTACATGAATAATAAAATTGGAATAATCACAATAAATAGATAACATCAAAAAATAAATAGCAATGCATTTACTCTCATATGTAATTTTTAAAGAATAAATACCAATGCATTTAGATAACATCAAAAATGAATATTTACATTTCAAAGCCATTTATTATGCCATAATACAAATAATAATGAAACAACTTACAAAAAATTATTTAAAAATTAGGAATATGTTCAGCTATAAAAACAACTCAATCATCCATAACATATGAGGTGAGATTTATATTCAAAATTAACTAAACAAATAAGTAATAGTATCATAAAACATAAATACTTATATTCAATATTTTTTAATGATTTGTACCCACAAAATAGAAGTATAAATCAATTCTGCAACTTCTATACTAATAATAAAATCATATCAGAATAAGTGTTTACAAATACTTTAATAGTTTCATGAGAATCCAAACCGGTCAATAATAATATATTTGTGTCATTCTCTAGTTTGTAGAAAAAATTCTTCATGTGAATTTGGGCTTTTGGTATGCGAAGTAAATGTTAATCACTAAATATTAATGAACTGACCAAACCTACGCATATACCCATACCTAATATAAGCATGTTTAATATAAGAAGATATTATAGAATATAAGAAGCTTAAAGTGTACAACATTTCAAATGTATGTGTTGTAAATAACATCAATAATTTAACTATATGACATTACTACTAAATAATATTTACTTCCATAGATGAGTTCATCTTATTGAGACACAATCGTGTATGATAAGAAAGAAGAAATACTTGAAAATTTTGTTGTTGAAAAACACAGTGTGTTTTTCAACATTTTTCAAAAACAATTCCCTATCAAGTATATGAAATGTCATCCCTGGGATCAACATATGATAAACATACTAAATCAACTAACATAAAAAATTGCCATACTAAACTAGACAAGCGTTAAAATTTGGAATCTACCATACTGATAAAACTTTGGGGGACACTCGACAAGAGCACATTTTATCAATTTAAGAACAACCATTAATTAATAAGATGGTTGTTCAATTAATTTATAATTTTAATTGAACAATGGCCTCAGAAATAATGTTTTTGTGTGGTTTGATTGAGATCAAGGTGCTTTTTATTCTTATAAATTGAAAGAGAGAATCTAGTTTCTTTTCTACCATTCCATTCCCTCATTTTTGAGTTTTTATGAGATCCAAATAATTTATAACCATTATAACTATTGATAGGTTGAACTTAATTCATATCAGGATAATATAGATCCAAAAATCAAGGTTTTAATATGTGATTTATCCAAACACACAAATCACTCCACAAGTTAACACTTAGTCACATAGTTCCAAATTGAATCTATATGTCTAGAGTATTATATACCTTGAATCCTTTTTCTAGTAGGGGCTCTAAAATAATTAGGATTAATTTCATGTCTTCCTTTGAAGCCTATATAACATACATGCATTAGCAAGAAAGTTTGCATTATAAGGAGGAATCCCCTTTGGGTGGTTATTACATCACTATGAACCTCAACAAAAATTAATTCTAAATGGGATTAATGTTCCACATCCTAGGTCTAAGAAGGAATGCCCAAACAAAGTAAAAAGAAATGTGGTATTAAGAAATTAAATGGTGGAAAGAAAAATGTAAAATAGATATTTTCTTTTAGAGGATACATTGATATTAAAATAGACATTGTGAATTTTGTAATCAATTGGGTTATTTTGTTTATTTAAATTTCTTTTCATTTGTTTTATTTAGTTTATGTATGAAATAAAATTATTATTTTTACTTCAATTTTGTAATCAATCTTGAGTGTTTCATTTCATTTTAAATTTAGTTCATTTGTTTTCTTTAAATTTAAATATGAAATCAAATGATTTATTTTACTGCAATGTCATAATCAATCAAGTTGTTTCGTTTAGTTAATTTTGTTTTCATTTATTTCCTTTAGTTTTTAAAGTATGAAATTAAACTATTTTATTTACTTCATTTTTGTAATTTCAATTAAGTAAATATTAAAATATTTTATTTACTTCAACTATGTAATTTCAATTTAGTTCAAATATGAAATCAATTCTCTCTTTTACTTCAATTTCTAAAATTAAATAATTAAATCAAATTGTTGTAATTTGATATGCATTATGGCATGTAATGGGTTAGAAATGTATAAGAGTGAGGAAGGTTGATCAAAATTTAGACCCTAAAAGGAGAAGAAATATAATGAAAAGAGAAACAAAGATAACAAGTTAAAAAGGGAACAAATTTCTCTTCAAGTTAATGAAGCTCTTTAAACTCAACAAGCTCTTGAAGCTATTCAAACTTGCCAAGAAATTAAAGAACAAGAAGATTTCCAATCTCAAGAAATAATAGATGAAGAAATAAAAGGAAGTAATGAACAAATAACAATTCTTAAGATGTTGATTGTTCTCAAGGAGAGGAAGAAGAAATTTTTCTAAATGGAGGATTACCAAACATGAATAATAATGAGGATATGGATGAAGATGATTTATATTTTATTGTTGAAGAGATAAAGGTAGATTCTGTAAACAATATAAAGTCCCATTCAACAAAGATACACAATGATTAATTTCAAAATAAATATTTGATTACCATATCTCAATTGGTAGAAAGAATTTTTCAATGTAAAGACATGGTCCCTATTTTTGAGTTGTTAGGAGTTGATTCAAAAGCTACAAATAACTTGAAATAAATCAAGGTACATAAATTACATAATGCACTTGAAATTATTGGTAGCTTCTCTCATAGAAAATATTTTTTGTAGCACATAGATCTATCATAAAAACTTTAGTGGCTCTAGAAATAGTCAAAAAGTGATAGGTCATAACAATTGCAAATACTCTTGGTAAAGGTAGAAGAACTATCTTATGGTATGTGAAGTGTAGGGTAAAATTGGATGAAATAATGGAAAATTGGGTATTGATATGTATGGAACCTCAAAGAAATAAAATTTATAATGGTGTAAAAGATATTGTTATTGAGTATTGGAAAAACCATGTGTCTCTTCCAATGCAAAGGATGTATTACAGATTATGGTTTTTCCTAGTTTGAGGAAAGAATAGTTCTAGAAAAAAACCAAAGTGAGTTGTATAGAATCGTTAAAGATTACAATCCTGAAATCAAAATTACACAATGAGCATTTGAGAATTTAAAATTGATATATGTAAGGAAACATATAATCTACGACATATGTTGTCAAACGGGTAAAAGCACAATAAAATGTCCCACTTTTTGTATGTTTTGTACCTTTATAAACATGAATTTTCAATTTCATTGATTTTCTAAAGGTAATAGCCACAAAACCGTATGCATTCACGAAATTCCACAAACTAACAAAATGTTGTGTTTAGAGTGTAGAATACATGTATATATTTTTAAAAAAATTGGTTAAAATTTTGGTGTTTATCTTAATTTTATAATACGTTGTTTCTTATGTTCTAAAAGAGGAATGATTGTCCCCTGGTGGTGTTTTTAAATGAAAATTTGTTTTTCACCATGAAATTTTAGATGTATGTTCAAGATTTGACTTTTAAGGTCCTGTCAAATTTTTGTATTTTTTTGACTTATATATATTTTTAATTAATTATTTAGTAAAAATATTTTTAAATAAATAGTGTACATATGTCTATGCCAATAAATTTTAAGATTTATATCAAAATTGATTTTTTTTTTTCATAGGTACGAAGAAGACTTCAACAAATAGTAAGTTTATTTTTTTCAAATTTTTTTATATATTCTACTATTTTTCAAATTTGGTTGATTGTGTACTATTGATTGTCCTAAAATACCATATGTTAGTAAAAATTAAAAATAAAAAATAAAAAAAATGAAAATTATATTTTTTTAGAAAGCTAATAAAAATCTGAATTTTGTGTTAAAATTTTGTAATTTTACTAGTTCATTTACCCTAATTACGTGGCACCTAAGTGGCAGATTTTGGCTTACAATTATCCTCCAAAAGGATTTGGAGCCAAAATGTGCCACTTAGGTGCCACATTAGTGCCACTCAGTGGGGTTCGCACGAACTACCTTCATGTGAACCCCGGTTCAGCGTGAACCCCCTATGCCAAAAGCCTGCCAAAGCATTTCCTTCTAAATTTAATGTTTTGCAATTTTTGTTTTTATAAGTAATGGTGTTAAAATAATATTGTTCGTTTTTAATGTTTTAAATTTAGTTTTTACATTTTTTTTTTGTTTTAAACTAAGTTTGTTTTTTTAATTGTTTTTAACCAAAAATATGTAATATGTTATTATATTTTTGAAAAATATTTTTATTATTTATATATAATAAAATTGACTTTAAAGCATATAGTTATTTTATTTAAAAATATATTATAAAACTAAATAATTGTATATTAAATATAAATTCTATTAAAATTAGAAAAGTTGTTTTAAAGTTATAAAAAACTAAAATTAAAAATAACCTAATTTCTATTGAGATTTGTATATAATAAGAGTTGCATGCATGTGTAGTTTTGTATCAAGTTTACTCTTAGAAATTCAGATCTATCTCGATTTATGTGTGCAGGTGAAAATTATTGAAGTGGATGAATCATGGGAAATGCAAAGAATAAGAAATGAAATTATACCAAGGAAGAAAATGCAGAGAAGAATGCTAGAAGATCAGTTCGTAGGAAGGCACAAATAGAAAGAGAGAAGGCACAATAAGTGAAAGATGAGGCTGCAAAAATTGGTACATAAGTAGAAACCCTTGATAGATCGTAATTTTATTTTTCATTCTAAGGTAAATATGATAATATGTTTTTAGATTGGGTAAAGGCAAGGGTTTTGATAGGATCCCATAACCTAAAACAATATAAACAATATGTGAAAATAAAAGGCTCTAACAAAACAACGTAAGAAGGATCCACATAGAAAAATCATTCAATGAAACAATAATTGTTGAAATATCAACAAAACATGGTAAAAAATATTGCAACCACTCAATAGTATAATTTGGATCTTGATCTAGCCATCTACTTTGTTTTTTTATTGCTTGTTACTCTCTAGGAGACATGGTTGTTTTTATCTCTTAGTTAAATATAGGGTTTCTATTTAACATCAACTTCCATTCTTCAACATCCTCTCTCACCTCTTAGAAAGGCTCTATTTCAGTACCCACCAACACCTTTCTAACTTAATCCTCATATAATTGGGTCATTCCAAAAAAAGAACCTTTGTATTCCTCCCATCTATATCTCTATAGTTAACCCCTTGACATTTTGTTTCGTTATTCTACATTTTAACTTCTCGTACATCTTTCAAAATTTGGCATTTTTCACCCATCGTGCTTATGTGTTCCATTCAAAATAAATTTCTATCTCTAGATATAGGCCTTAACCCAATTCCTCTTTATCAAGGGTAGCCTCTAAATTCTAGCTCACCATCATAAGATTAGCTCCCAAACGGGTCATATTCCTTATTTACTTATTGTTTATCTAGCTATAATATATGTTTTTCCATTATTTAGGTATGCTTCTATCGTTTTCTCCTTTCTAACCTCACCTTTTCTCACTCATCATTTCTCTCTTTCAGCTGCAAAAAGGTTGTCTTCGTCTAGATACAAACATGATCCTCTCAACATACCTTTATTTCTTATCACTCTTGCTTTATCCACATACTCTTCATGTGGAAATAAAACACCTTCCAAAACACTTTGCATTAAAGAACCACATTAATTTTTTCCTTGATTCCCTCTTCCAAACATCCCATTATATCATAGATCATTTTGTGAGAATGATTAAGTATGATGCATAACACAAGAGATCCTAGTCAAATGAAATATTAGGCTTGTACCATGCCATATTTCATAAATTAGATAACTCTCTCTCTCTCTCACACACACACACACATCATATATATATATATATATATATATATATATATATATATATGATTTATGAAAAAAAAATTGAAAGATCAAATGATGACTTGAGCCAATATCTACTGTAAGGAAATTTTGATCTCCTAAATAAAATATTAGTTGGAAATTTTGATCCCCCAAATCAAATATTAGTAAGGATTGATATTAGCATGTTAATAACATCCTATGCATATTACAACCTTTGAAAAATTAATATTTATACGAAAAAATTGGTAATTGTTCATTTGGAGTAACAAAGATTCATTACACATGCTACATCAACATTAAAATTATAGCTATACTCTATGCATATTAAAAATATAATAGTGATTTAATATTTGATTACTCCATACTACCTTAAATAGTTTCTTAGTTGTCTTAGACAATGTATGTAAATTTAGATAATAGTTTCATCCTTGATGTGTGTGTGTGTGTGTGTGTGTGTGTGTGTCCTATCCCATTCAACTACATAATGCACGTCAAATCCAAGGTTGATTGAACCAATGCATGGTAAAATTATTTTGAGTTAGTAAGACTATTCCTCTACATACTATTTTCTATCACAATGCATGAAATTTCCTAAACCTTTTGAGATTCACACTAAGGCATCCAAATATGCATTTGGTATCCAATAGTCATCCAACAAGGAAATTAAGTTGATTACTAAGTTTAGATACGTTTGATGAAAATTTATTCCACATGACTATGTGGTATTTTGTAAGAAAATAAAATAAAAAGGAAAGTGGGAAAAGGGGAAAGTAGGTTTTAGACCAAAGTAATCAATAATAGATCATTATGTCACACTCAGACGTGCTTCTAAGTTGAAAAAGTCTTGAATACAAATGCAAAAGTATTGTTTAGTAGATTTCAAGAAGGACCTCATGAAGCTATCTAAATACAATTAGCTTGGTCAACTTAATATTATTGTTTACTAGATAGTAAGTTAATTTTTTAGATATTAAATTGTTTACTAGCTTGGTCATTAATGGTGTAATCACATTTGTATGTTATTTTTTTGCAAATTTTGGTGTAATCACATGTGTATGTTTATTGACACAAATCATGATGCACAACATTATGCTGAAGTGATAACAAAACTTATGGAATTACTTCCCAAGAAAAATGTGAAACACTTGGTGAAGATGGATTTACAAAAATTAAAAGAATTTTCCCAACAAGAACCACTATCACAAAAGAAAACAACAAAAAGTGTAGAGATAATATATGGTGAATTTGTTAATTTGACTACAGTTGCTAGAGAACATTTGTTGGTTACATTCTTGAATCATGTTGATATGAAGGAAACATTAGAATTTTTGGGTGTTGATTTTGGATGGAAAAATTCAAAATGTATAGAAGAAGAATTTTTGGGAATGTTTCTAAAGGAATAAGTTCTTTGGGTACAAAAACTAGGTCTTGTTTCGAGTATAAGAGTATTTCTCATGTTAAAAATATTAACTTCAATTGTAAGTGAAGATATAATAGTGATTTAAAGAATCATCATGTTACTACCGTTTCTTAAGGCATTGGGTTTATCTAGAAAATGATGGTTAACATGTATGCAAAGAGGAGGAAGACATTGGATGACTCTACTATGGAAGGAAATTGGGCACTAATGTGTAGAAATCCACGTTATGATAAAATAGAGGATAATATTGTGAAGATAGTTTCTTATTTTTGGACTAAGAGGAATCCTCCTCCGAATATGAGGGATGTTTTAAAACACACGGATAACTCACAATAACTATGATGAACATAAAAAATTGGCTTGAAATAACTCAACATGAGATGTACATAAAGTTTATAGAAGAAAATCTAGATGTTAAGATTGAAAATGAATGTTTGAAAATTTGAAGCCTTGGTATGTGTGAGTTGATAAAGTCCTTGACACATGTTATTTCCGCTATCACGTTGAGTTTGATTATCACTATTAGGTACAAAAAAATTATATCATGTATATATATATTGAGGTGTGCTTTCATTTATATCTATATATTTGAAATTTGATTAAATTTCATTTTTTTTTTGAGATGTGATTTAAAATTAATGTATTTCAAAATATATGTTTTTTCAAGTGTATAGAAAGTTACGGGAAGCATCAAATGGTCCTGAAAATGCCCCACCTACACGTGTTAGTGAATTCATAACTTCAATTCTTTGCACAATATCCGATGATCATGTTGATGATTGTATGACTTGCATCAAAGGTGTATGTGACAAGTGTGGGGACTTGAAATTATTGCTAGAAACAAATGAATATGAATTTTTTTCATTATGTATTGATTTTGTAGGTTCAAATACATAAAATATTCAGTTCACTGACTTGGAAAAGATAAACTAGGTTAGATTTGGTAGAAGAGGAAATCGCCATTGCTACATTCATGCAAGGGTTCGAAGTTTAATTAGTTAGTAAATCAAACATTCTCACTATGCAAAGTGGCAGGCTACACAATTAACAATAATATTGAGACACATTCCTATTGGTTCCATATTTTCCGTGGTTGATTATGCTAAGAATTACTCATTTTCTCATCAAAAAGAAATTGGAACATATATTATCATATTGTCCAGGTAACTATCATGGTTCAAGTATTTTATAGGCATGCACAATTGGATTTGGATGGGGTTGAAAGTACATATGTGAAGTTGAATCATTAGGGAGTATCACTTCTATATAAGTGATGACAAGGAACATGACACCCACTTATGTATAACATTGGTTTGGTTTGTTCTTTCAATATCTTCATCAAATTTCATTTTTTGAGAGGAGTATTTCAAATAGATCAACATTTTGTTTGGTCAAATGGTTTCAAATCACAACTCAAATCCTCTCGCCCTTTCTTTGTATGACCATGTCGATGTCGTTATTATTAAAGTGCAAACAAATTATTAAGAACAACCGGATAACATAATAAAATGAACTCCAAAAGAAAATAGATCCCTTCTTCGTTCCCAAATAATGAATTACAATGTTTCCTAAATAGGAAAATCACTCCCAACTCGAGTTGCCAAGTAAACTCTAGCTAACTCGACTAAATCTACTAGGTGGCGGAAATTACTATTTTTAAGGCAAGTTTACTGAACATCAAACATTCTTAGTAAGTTCGCATGCTTATTCCTACAATACGAAATTTCCACGCATCTTCTATCCCTAAATTAGAGGAATTTCCAACTTTCTAACTCACAATGCAATTAATAGACTACAATTAACTAATGCTCAAAAATAGGAAAAAACCAAACTATAACTTAAATCCTAATTTTCGGCCTCAAGATGGCGGATTTAGGGCCAAAACGTGTCGAAAATTTGCCCAACTGGTAGGGCGGGTTGCCGCTGACACCGTCTCATCGAAACACGTGGTTTCAAAAAAAAATGGACTCAAACGGACACCCTAGGAGCTCAAGTTATGACCTTGTCAAGTTCCAAATCACAATTCAATTCTCGCGCATCAATTATCGTCATCACAAAATACCTCATTTATGGAGTTTTTTTTAGAGTGGTCATGGGAAGGGAGAACACGATGGTGCGATGCATGCATCAAACATGATCTAAAGAAACAAAGCTTTGATTATGAGGGAGATCGATTGATTGATGCCCACACCATTGTTGAATGGTGTAAGAAACATTTTGCAGTTTAGGTTTCAACCTCACAGGCTTCAACATCACACGCTTCAACCCCATAGGCTTCAACCCCACACAGATTGTTTTGGGAGATAATAGGTACATGCACATTTAAAACATATATTTGTAGATCTTGATGTGATTTATTAAGTTCTACAAGTTACAAACTTTAAAAATTATTCTGAATTTTGATGTTTGTTTTAAAATTTATTGATATTTTGAGCATGATTAATTGAAGGTATTGATCAAGGAAAAAGTATGGATGTGAAAGGATTCCTAATTCTAGGTCTTTGCACTCTTTGATGACTATGGATAGTAATAACTGACAATCTGTACAAGATATTATTCTTGTTTTTGTTATGAATGCATGAACAAATCATATTCGAGTGCAATAGTAAAAACATAGGTATGTAGGTGAGTGGAAGCAAGTTCCTTTAGTTGTGGATGACACATATGGATCAGATCATGATGATAGTTTTGAATATGTGCCATTAATTTCAACTGATTATGACCACATATCTGGATTGGTTAAACAAGGTATGTTTTATTTAAAAGGATTGTATAATTTGATAATTAAATATATATGTATAATTTATAGTATACATGGATCATTGAATGTTTCTTTACATTTTTTGTAGGTGATGTATTTGCAGTCATTGCTGAAGAAGACAATATTGAGAAAGTGGAGTACTACTTGTTGCATTACAAGAGAGAACAAAGCTAACATGTGAAATAACAAGTGAGGAGACAACATTTTATATTGGCTTGGTTGTAGTGTAGGGAACATACTTACAACAAGTGAAAGCCCTCCAAAGTGGGATTCACTTTGTTGATTATAAACCAGACAAAAAGGTGTATCATTACACCCATCACATAATTGCTACAGGGTTACAATTGCATTAGGTGAAGACTAAAAGTGGTCAACGCAAAAAATGGAGACTAGATGTAGAAGACCATGAAAAATTTTTACAGGTCATTGAACAATGAGCAGAGCCACTTGGTATTATATAGAAGGACCTAGAATATTATATATTCATGTCTTCCAGAATAAAATATTTTATCTATTTTATTTTTCATTTGGCATACATATTTGACAACTTTCTTGCTATGATATTAAGGATGGGTTCATTAATGATGTAATTTTGTTCCCTAGTATCTCCAATAATATTCTTTCCATATATATCAATGTTTATATCATGAAGGATTTGGAAACTTGAACTACATATATATACATACATACAAATGAGTTTTAAAAACTTAGTGTTAGGTCTACCTAACATGTCTTGTATTGATGGTGTTTTTAGATATTGTGTACATGTAAAATGACATTAATCGCCATTTTTCAAAAATTGAGTTGATGATTTCTTCGCTCGTGGATGGATGTAAAGAAATGGATATTAATTTATATATTATTTTTCCTCATTTTAGTTTCTCTTTTCCGGCATCTTTTATAACAATTTGAAACAAGTTCTTAGTGTCAATAAATCTAACTTGAATCATTTAAAATTTCATGTGAGCAAAATGATAGACAATTAAATTTTGATATAGACAATTAAGAACTACATGACTCAAGGTATTGAAGATATTATGACTCAAGGTTACTCATGATGAAGATAATATTGCATAGAAGTGAATATAACATTATTTCTTAGGAATTGGTAGATAAATTGAAATTGAAGAGGATAACACATTACATTCCACAATTGGGGTATAATCTACACATTAGTTCTTAGATTGAGTAACATATTACTCTTTATGAGGTAGGTTGCCACGATTTTTATCTCCAAAGACTTTGGTTTACAGAGAGGTGTTTTACGTTAGGTGTTTTAATAGGCTATGCATGATTCAAATCATAATTTTCAACATTAGATGTGCAATATGACATACTTATTTTGATCAAGATGAAATTTCATGATATTCAATAATGTTATCCCTTGCATTAACAATCAACCATCACTTAAACATGTTCACTACCCAATATATATTGAATACATTCTTAAATTAATCTTTATAACTTCCTTTCTTCCCATCTCCAAATAAAGTCAAATTTACAATTACATTAAAATAGTACAAATCATGGAAATGTATTGCATTACATTTACTTCATTTTCCATCATTTCACACACCTGCAACAACATGAGTTTATATTTCCCAAGTTTTAGAGAGAGGATAGATAAAGAGAGGGAATCTATTATTTTCACAAGCTTTTAAGTTACTATAGAGTTTTAGAGAGATAGTTTAATACTAACAACACTTTCCTAGAACAATGAATATTGAATTTGGCAATATTTACCTAGACTCAAATTTTGAGTTATAAGACTTAGTAGTGATATGAATAAAAACAAAGTTAAGGTGGATAGGAAATGGCCTTTGAAAATATTTGACAAGTGCATAAGTAAAGAAGCATTCACTAAGCCATGGAATGTTTAATGTAACATAAAGTATTACTAAATTACCTAAGCATCAAATGATTCAATATAGAATTTTAAAGAAGTTTACAATGTTATATCACAAAAATGAAGGGTATTTAATATCTTATCTATCATTATACCTATTATGATATCATCAAGAGACAAAAATGAAAGATAAGGGGGTGTCTTATATTCACATCCATAATTGTAAATATACACTAGAACTCATAAAAATATAATAATAATACATGTGTCTAAGACATATATCAAAATATAATAATCATGTCTAGAATGAGTATGAGTATATATACATGTCTAAAATATCTAAAATCATGTCTAAAATGTCTAAAATCTATAAAATATCATTGAAGTCTCCTCCGTGCACTAGGGCGAGTGCCAGACCCTCACTACACACCGGTGCACTCTGCGTGTTAAAAAAGGAATATACACGTCAGAAACTATATATAGCATGTACCATATATTAAAATTTATAAGAAAAATTCTACAACAATTTATTGATTAATTAAATACATCATATAATAGATATGTACAATTGATTACCTCAGTATCTATCCCTGGGTGGATGTTGGGAGTATCTACGCTATGTGTAGATCTCATCCCGTAGATCCCTGTGAAACAAATTAAATAAAATGTAAGAAGTTGATAAATACTTTTTTTGAATAAAGTTCATTAATTTCTAACATTTAAATTTAGATTAAATATTAATTCTATTAAAACACATGTATATATATACCTCTGCATATTAATTCTATTAAAACACATGTATATATATACCTCTGCGGAACGTGTCTCCAAATCTATGGGATTGCCACCCACGACCTCAACACCAAAAATACGTCGCCAAGTGAGCCAAGCTGACTCAGGCCTAGAACATCAAGATCCATGTTGTGCTCAGTCAAGAGTTGTGTGTATGTCACATAGGTAGATGGTGTGGGATTTGAAGTTCCACACACTAGAGCAGAAGCCTAAACACACAAGTACATGTTTAATTTTAATATTAATAAATTGTAAAGTAATGATGAAATAAAATAAATTTTAATTATATTAAGGTTTAATTTTCACACACCAAAATAGAAATGTGTTGAACATTAGGTGTGATGATCCCAACAATAGGAGGTTTAAGCAGTAGCAATGACAAAGAGTACCCGACTAGAAAATACTGTTGTCACTCTACCATATAAAATCTAAAACCCCCGATAGTGGAATGTTGCAATGCCATGAAATCACCTCATATGCACACAAGTTAGCAACCATGATGCATCCTAGCCGACATGTCTAAGTGGGATCTGTAACCACCTCAAAGTCATTTGGGAAATCAAATGTGCATGAGCGTATACCTCGTTGTGTGCATCACGGTTCTTACTAGAACCTCCACTTGCTAGTATCACATCTCTGAAGGTACTAACCCACACGATCAAAAGAGATCAATTAGGTCTCGTGAGCAATGCTAGAAAGACCTTTGATAGTAGCCTTATGTGCAGTCATAATGACAAGTGTTGCGACATCCTAAAAGCTTGATAAGAATGGTTGTGGCCTTGGTACAAGTTGTTGCGCGTCAACAACTACAAGAGCTACCTCCTTTCTATATGCCTCCCTATGGCTAATACGGCCACACCCCTGCCCCAAATAACTAGGGATGTCTAAATAGTTCACCTTTAGGTTTAGGTGAACCTCAACATGTAAAAGAGCATCATTATGAAGTATAATGGTAATTGGTCATTATTTGTAAATTGGCCTTGAGAGGCCAAAAATCTAGGATAAATAAAAGGGGCACATAGGGGACATGAACATTTGTTTACATAATATGCCCTTACTTTCCATTTGTCTACATAAAAACTCCAACAAGACCTCTTAACGAATTCCTTATCGAAAAGTTGTAATGTAATCTCATTATAACCTACATCTCCTGAGACACTTGATTTTAATGAATCCATAAAAAAATTTATTGACTCAGAATCAAATGGGTTATATGTTTTCAAACTTGTCTCTATTCTATGAAGATCAACCAATATTTTTTCACAATGGGCTTTATACTTCCCAACTGTAGTTGGATTCTGGAGAATAGATTGCAATTTTGCAATCTCTAAATCGGTCCTCTCAAACAAATTAGGAGTGGAAGAAGCCATGACTATAAAAAATGAAAGTAAAATTCAATTTATAGTACTTTTAATGAAAAAATTCTCCTAAGATATTCTCCTATTTTAATGAAAATAGAAATATGATTTTCAAGCTTCAATGCAAATAATTTAGAAAATAAGAAATTACATATATCTTATAAGTCGTATACTCTCACACTAAGTTGTATATGTGTCTTAGGACTAAAGTTCATACAAAAATTAAAATTAAATACACAAATACATAAGCATAGTATCACACAACAATAATAAAATTCCTAATTAAATATGGTCTTTATCATTGAGTATGGCCCATCCACCATTTATAAGGTCCTTACAATCATTAATGGTGTCTAAGCTAAAAGTGGTTGTAGTTTCAGTCACCTTTGCAAACTCATTTGACCATTGAGATTGATCCTACACTAGAGAGAAATCCAACACCAATAGGGGAAATTTGTTAAGTGAAGGAAGATGTTCCCAACCATCACTATAAGAATCTCATGGAGATTCTCATCCCCCACAATGAAATTTTCAAGGATAATGGTGGCGAGGAAAAGATACCCACTCTAATTAGCTATGAAAATGTTGGTGATAAACACTATCATGGTGCCCCTTTCCTAATGGAGTGCTATATTGAATGGAAAAGGAAAGAGGAATATGAGACACATTGGAGGGAGCATTTCACTAGTGATCTAAAAGTGTATGGATACGAGAAACCTCTAATGTCACCTTCCAGGTTTGGAATTGAATATGCAAAATGTATTTGAGATAATAATAGCTTTATTATAAGACAAAGGATTGCAATCAACAATACCATGAAAAAATAGAACTAAATTAAATTCATTTCAAATATAAAAAAATTTCCACTCTAAAGATATTTCAAATATAGATAAATTTCCTATAAGTATATTCTTCCAAATGAGGGGTTCCAATCTAAATATTTTGAATAATAATGTATCAAAGACTAAACAATTTGATATTTCTATTAAAACCAACAACATTACGTAGATAGATTAGAATTTTCCCAAAAAATGGCACATATAGGCTAAGGGATGCCTAAATGAATAAGATGGTGGCCAAGGGAAGGACCTTTATACAACAAACACCAAGAAAAATGAACAATATTGGGCTCAACAATGGCATTACAATATTTATAAAACCTTTTACTCCAATTTTGAGTAGATGAGTGAAAGGAAAAACCTTAATTTATTTTATCCACCATAGGGAGTCATGGCGATGATAATTCATACTTGTTTTTGAGTGAATAGTTTTTAAAATGTCTCAAGAAACCATTTCAAGTCTTTCCACCATGGCTAGAAAAAAACACACTAATTTTGTGGAGCATCTTGACATATATCACTTCTACAATTTCCTCATTATATTATTGATCATTTTTTTCTAGTTTGAAAAATTATTTTGATTCTTGATAAGATAACAACTTCCTAGAATATTTATAAACAACATCAAGGACCATGAGAATACCTCATATGAAAAAATTGAGGAAATACACTCTCACTAATTTAGTGAGAGGAACATTGTGGATGTCAATGATTGGATGCCACCAAAGAGAGTGTTAGTAAATGGAGATACCTTCATATAATTCATCTCTATTTTATTGAAGCCATAGTTTTATCTTTCTCTAAGCCTTCTAAATACTTCTAACAAGAAATGAGACAACTATTTTCACTTTGGCTTTAAGTCTAAATAGATTATGAAAATCATTCCCGATACGATATTATTGACCCGACAAAGTTTCTTCCATAATACAATTGTGAAGAAGAAAATTTACATCTTTTTGTCCTTCACTTGCTCATATGATTTATTTGGCACAAATAGCCACACCTTTATGACCAATGTCCAGCAATAATAATCCTTCAACCTCCTTAGGAAGATAATAAAAGTCCCATGAAACTCTATGAAAACCCCTCCTATATTTAATTAATCTAGCCTACAATGATCTTTGAATATCTTTTCAATATTTTTATAAGATGCTTGATAAGGATCCAAGCAAGAAGAAAATTAAACATGAGTAGTGGTGAGAACTTGAGATGATATGTGATATTTAGCTTCCATAGAAATTGGATTATTGATCTAGTATGTGAGTTTTGTTATACTCAGAAAGGAGTTTCATGGCATGCAAAGGTGATGTCAAAAGAGGAATAATTCTCTATGTTGAATACACTTCCATTGAAAAAAACTAACCAAAGGGATAGTGGTAAAAATTAATGTCTATGACATTGATTCTCATGTAATTGAATGCATGATTCCAATGTTAGGTAATAAGAATCATGGAATTTCATTATATTTTTTAATGTTTTTTCTTACTCAATTAGATATATGACTGAATCATTTACAAATGGCATAATGTTAGGTCAAACTTTCCAAAAATAATGAAATAATTTAAAGTGCTAAGAGAAGACTCTATTGATTAAAAAGTAATTTGTGGCATACAAAAAATATATTTGAGTAAATTAAGTAAATATGGGACCAAAACCTAAATAGATCCAAGATAATTTATTTCACATCTATAGTATGGATGCTTCACTTCTAATTGTAGTTTGTGTCTTCTAGATAGCTACATTCAATAAAGTAGGTAATGAGGTTAGTGTATGTTGTCACCCTCAAAATTCCCCTCATTTTTCAAGTCAAGTTTCAAAATTTTGAGTTGGTGCCTGTTATCCCAATTTTTCCCCAAAAAAATTTGATCAAACACGACCCCGCACAAAAGAAAATTGGAAGGGGCGGTTCAGTCATGCAAGCCCACATTCCAAATCCAACAATGAAGGGGGTAGGGTCGGCGAAGAAGATCATAGTGCAAGAGAAGATTGAAGAAAGGACTTGAAGTTTTTAGACTTCGCATGTGAGTCGACTCGAAGGCAAAGCAACGGACCCGCGGAAGGTGCCATGTGCCTCATCGGCGCAAATTCAAAAGGTGCGGCCCAAAGAGAGACCCCAAACTTGTGCTAGCCCTCCACGTGTCCAAGGTCTAGAAAAGGGATAGAGCCGACCATTTAATCGACTAAGTATAAGAGGGTCGGCGGAAGGTGCCCACGTGCCTCATCGACATAACTTCAGAAGTGAGACCCAAGGGACAGAACCCAAATGAGTGCCAACCCTCCATGTGGTTAGAGCCTCAAAAAGTTTAAATCAGCCGTTAAAAAGTCTAAGGCCAGTGGACGCACAACGTGTCTCATCGGCGCACCTTCAAGGGTCGAAGCCAAAGGTGGTTTCCCAAACAAGTGCCAACTCTCCACGTGTCTAGGGTCCCACAAAAGTCAAAAGGGCAAAACCGGTTGTTGAATCGGCTAAGGAAAGGAGAACCAACAAAAAGCCCCATGTGTCCCTTCAATGCTCTTTCAGGAGGTGAATCCAAAAGTAGGTCCCAAACATGTGCCAACTCTCCACATGTCCAATTAGCACACCTCCGAAGGTTAGGTCCAAACAGAGTCTCCAAATGAGCGGGAAGCCTCCACATGTCCCGGTCAAACATAAAGCCTTCACCAAACAGAGGGACTTAGTCAAAACAAAAAAATATAGAACAAGCCCACAAAGGGACACGTGGCCATGTTTCAAGTGGTGGCGGAAAGGCGGGCCCTTTTTGTGTTTTGATGCTTTGAAAAGTCAAAAGTGGAGAGGCGGGTTGTCGGGACACTTTAGGAATTTTACCTTTGTTTCCAAAAGGGCATAAAGTTATAAAGTGACCCATGGCCCCACTCATGCCAAGGGATAAAGTCAAATATTGAGCCCACATCGAAAGTCAAAGTGTGAAGGCGGGCCATCAAAGCAATTTGGGAATTTTGGTTTTATTTCCAAAAAGAGAGTGAAAAGTTATAAAATGATCCACAACTCCGCTGGGGTCTTGAGCCCGCATTGAAAATTCAAAGCGGGGAGGTAGGTTGGCGGAGCACTTTGAGTTTTTGAGATTTTTTTGAAAAGAGTTAAAATTGTAAAAGAGAGCCGTGACTCCATCACCACTCAAGTAAACCCACGTGTCAGCCTATATCAGAAGCGGATGGGTGGGCTGAAATGTTTCGAAGTGTCATTTCTTTAAAAGGCACAAAATATAAAAATTTTCCCCAGGCCCGCTTCAGCAAATCTCTCCCACGTGGACGGCTCAAATTCAAAGTTTGCGAAAGCAGAATGAATGGTTGTGATATGATGCATCTGGTTTTTCCGCTGTATTGAAATAGATGAGGTGTTAGAGAAGTTCGGATGTTGGTTTCTTGAATTGGATTCATCATTTTTTTGTGACCAAATGTAACTATTTTTGGAAGCTATTTAATGGGTTCTCTACGCCATTATTCAGGTGGGATCCTGGTACTTTGTAGATGTAATAGATTTGAGGTAATCAATACAAAAGTTTTTCCCTTTCTTCCTCTATTATTCCTTCTTTCCTTGTTCGAATTTTTGAATCATCCATCTTTTATGATAAGAAACTTTGTGTTCTTGTTTATATGATTTCTGGAACTTTGTGTCTGTGGAATTATATCTGTTATGAAAGTGAATGATTCTATTCTGCATCTCCCTGGCCCAATACATATAAGGTTATACTCTGCTATCTATATTTCCTAAAAGTATTGTTATGTTCTTCATCTCTCATCTCCTTAGTTCTTCTATTCTTTCGTATTGATGATCTTTCGGGCATGAAACATTTCAAAGTATCAGGAATCCACACTTTGAAAGTTGTACATTTGTATATAAGTTTTGTTGCTTGCTTTCAATAAGGGAACCTCTCCCATTAAAGAGGAGGGAATTGTTGTCCCCTGATTGTGGTTTGTTAAAGTACCATTTAAAAACCCAACAGTTTTTGGTGACTCCATTGGGGATTTCATTTCAAATGGATCCCTTTCTAAAAGAACAACTTCAAGATCATTTTCGATCTGGCGACTCTAAGATATACTCGTGGTAAAAGGCTCTCGGAATAGAAGATTCCCATTTTCAACTTCTGGAACAACAAAACTTCTCTCTTCTTCCAAAGAAGAAGGAATAAAAGAACTCGTTCTACAAGCACACCTCCTGTTAAAGACAAAAATTCCAAGAATAGCATTCCTCAAGAACAACTCAGTCCTAATCTTCATGCTTTGATACTTGCTAGTGTTTTAGTTCCCCTTCAGTCAATTTTTCCAAAGATGGCAGCCCCTTTGCCTTGGGGACAACAAGTTGGGCCTCTTGCTCTTCCTCAACCATTGCATGAGTTACCTAGGGGTAACAGGAAAAGTTTTCCCAAATTTTGGGGTGATGGGAAGGTTCATCCAGATGAACACATTACAGCCTTCATTGTTGCATGTGGGATTCTTGGGGTTGAACATGAAGATGTCTCTGTCAAGCTTTTTGTGGAGACATTGCAGGACAATGTTGTTGATTGGTTTTATCATCTTCCTATTGGGTCGATCACTAATTGGAATACCATGACAACTCAGTTTGAGCAACGTTTCAAACCTGCTGAAGATGTGCATGCTCTATTAGCTCAAATATCTCATATCAAGAAGGAACCATTCAAGCCCATGAGAGAATTTGTGGCCAAATTCAACAAGCTCATTCATAAAATTCCATAGAACACTCATCCTATAGATCAAATCCAAAAGTGCTTCTTCCTCAATGCCCAGTTACCCAAAGTGAGTTATGCACTAAGGAGAGCTAACCTTGTAACTCTAGAGGTTGATCAATGGTTAGCTATCAGTGTTGAGGATGATTTAATCATGTCTGGTAAACTGAAAAGAGAATCCTCCAAATCTAAATCATCTTATTCTTCCTCTTCCCTAGAGCCAATTCTGATCAATTAGTACAGAAGCTTGTAAATGATCTCATTGCTATCAAGAAACAATTGGCTCAACATACTCCTTACCAAGATATTCCAAGGAAGAATTTTCAGCCCAGGAACCATTTGCCTTCTTCTCAGACCAGATTGGCTATTGAAGGCCCACCCATCAAGGTTCCAGTCAATGTAACTTGTGAAGTTCAGGAACTTGATGATGAGGAGTTTAATGAACTCTATGAAGAACCAGAAGAAGAGGTTGATGAAGAACTGGAGGAGCTTGGTGGATCTCAAGTTCATTTCCTCACCACTAAAGGTATGGATGATGAAGATGAATATGATGAAAGAGTAGCAGATATGAATAGTGAGTCATATGTTGTTATGACTTGGGAGAAAAAAATAAAAAATAAAAAGTGGTGTAGCCTACTAAGAAATCCAAGGAGTTTCCTATAACTATTCCAGTGGTTGCAAGAAGAGGAGCTCCTATTCCCACTTCCTCCACACAAAAGGTGAGTAATGCTAATCCTCCTTCTACTTCTATTTCCAAAATTCTTGTCCTTCAAATCCTAAAACTGATAAATCAAAAGTATCTCAAGTTCCTAGCAATGATGCCCCATCCACCTCCGGATCTTTTGATATCATTGATCATCTCAAAAAGAACAAAATCCAAATTTTAGAGGCGGAGTTTTACCAAGCCCATCCAAAGTTTTTTTACTAAAATGATAAACTTTGTCAATTCCAAATCTAAAGCCTCATCTAATACTTCTAAAGGTCTTTTGCCCACTCCTTCTCCTCACCCCAACCAAGCCTTGTGGCTGTAGTCACTTCCCCTAATGATAAAATTGAACCATTCTATGTGACTCTTCTCATAGCTGGCCATAAACTCAGTAATTGTGTCATAGACTTAGGAGCATCAGAAAATGTAATTCCTGCAAAAGTAGCTCATGCTTTGGGCTTAACTCTAACACGTGCCTTTGGTTCTTGTTATTCCATGGAGAGTAGAAAAGTGCCTTTGGTTGGAAGAATTAAAGATGCACAAGTAGCTTTTGCTGCTTTTCTAGAGAAAAGGGTCTTAGCCACTATTTTGGTTGTTGATATTCCTCCCTCATATGGGATGTTGCTGAGTAGAAATTTCTGTAAGGAGGTAGGAGGTGAAATTCAGATGGATTGGTCACATGCTTTGATCCCGGTCAATGGAAAAATGAAGAAGCTGCTACCTGAGAAACAAATTGAATACATTGTGTAAAATATTGATGATCCAAAAGCACGATACTCTATGAAGATATAGGGCATGGTAACTATATGATCATGTCACAAGATGAGGCAAAACTTCCTAAGGGAGTGATTCATGATCCTAATGGAATTTGGGCTTTGGAATTTGATGGAAGCTGCTCTTTAGCTAGGTTCGGGGTTGGTGTGGTGCTAACCTCTCCAGAAGGGAAGATTCATCATTTTTCATTCAAGCTTTGTTTTGAAAATACAAACAATACAACTGAATATGAGGCACTCATACTTGGATTGAACATGGCAAAAGAAATGGGAGTGAAGAGTCTTTGTGCTCATGCTGATGATGCAATCTGATTGTGAAACAAGTCGAGAGATCTTTTTCAAGTGAAGAACAGGAGATTGAAGCATTATAGAAATCTTTTTTAGGATTCCATTGAGTTTCTTGATGCTTTCTCCATTGAAGCTTGTGCTAAGAGAGAAGAATATTAGAGATAATTCTCTATCTATCTCTCAGTGATCTTTGTTGATTCCTCACCCAAATTTCTCTCGGGAGAAATTTACCATTGAAATGATTCATAGGCCTAGTGTACTAGATAATGCAAGCAATTGGCAAGTTTTTCAATGATGATCAACATTTTCTCTCTTTCTTGGAGCTTAAGGAAAACTTCAACCAATTATATTTTGAAGGAAGTGAGACTTTTCCTAGAGAGTGTGTATCCTCTAATGAAGGAGATATCAAGGAAGAGATGGATCAAGATGGCTACATCAAATTGAAAGGTAACAAGATCCCTAAAGGGCTGGTGAGTTTGGAAGATCTGTTTGATAAGCATGATAGGTACATTAAGTCTAAAGCTTCCTAAGGAGCTTGGTAGTCTGTTGAATGTGAAAATATTAATATTGGGAGTCTTGATGAACCCAAGATGGTGAATATTGGAAAATGTTGCACTCAAGAAGAGAAGAAGAAAGCAGTAAATCTATTTAAAAAGTATGCTAATGTTCTTTCCTATTCATATGATGATCTCAAGGCTTTTCAACCAAAGGAGATGCAACACTTTATCCCTCTGAAACCTGGGATCAAACCTTTCAAGAAAAAATAAAGGCAATACAATCCTAAGGTTGCTGACACTATTTTTCAAGAGATCCAAAAGTTACTAAAGGAAAATATTATTTTCCCTATACATCATTCAACATGGATTGCCAACATTGTGCCTGTCAGGAAGAAGAATGGTGAGATTCGCATCTGTGTGGATTTCAGAATTTGAATCAAGCCTCTCTAAAAGACAACTATCCTCTCCCCATGATGGATCAAGTTTTGCAAGCTATCACAGGCTCTGAAATGTTGTCTATGCTTGATGGATTCTCTGATACAATCAAGTGGAAGTTAGTACCCCATATCAACACAAAACTACTTTTACTACTCCTTGGGGCACCTTTTCCTACAAGAGAATGCCTTTTGGTCTTATCAATGTTGGTGCCACCTTTCAAAGGGAAATGGAATTGGATTTTGGAAGTCTAAAGGGAAAGTGTATTGTTGTGTACCTTGATGATTTGACTATTTTCTCCAAAACAAGGGCATATCACTTTCAGCATCTTGAAGCAGTCCTCCAGAAATGCAGAGAACATGGAGTTTCTCTCAATCCTAAGAAGTCTATCTTTTGTGTTACTAAAGGCAAGTTGCTAGGGCATATTGTCTCCAAAGAAGGAATCAAGATAGATCCAGAAAGAGTTCAAGCAATCCAGCAGATTCCTCTTCCCACAAGCAAAAAGGGTGTTCACTCTTTCTTTGGTAAGATAAACTTCCTAAGGAGATTCATTCTTGATTTTGCATAACTAACTATGAGCATTGCTCACATGATGAAAGGAAAGAAAAATTTGGTTGGACTTCGAAGGTAAAGAATCATTTGAAGGTATCAAGAAATCCATTGCTAAAACTCCCATCTTAGCATGTCTTGATTTCAACAAGGATTTTATCATCTATTGCTATGCTACGGAGAGTACCTTGGCTACTATGCTAACTTAGAGAAATTATGAGGATCATAAACTTCCAAATGCCTTCATGAGCTATGTCCTAAAGATCATGAATTAAAATATACTATGATGGAGAAACATGCTTTTGCAGTGGTCAAAGCCATCAAGCAGTTTCATTTTTATATTCTTAATTCTCACTTTGTTGTGCTTATACCTGATACAACCATCAAGTTTGTTCTTACACAACAGGAGTTTGGAACTAAGAGAGGAAATTGGGTAGCAAAAGTTAAAGAATATGACCTTGATATCAAGCCAACTAAGCTAGTCCAGGGTAAAGGCTTATGTGAGATTATTGCTGAAGGAGTTGATGCAGAATTGTCCAAAGAAGCAGTTGATGTTCCTGTTGTCCTCTTCCTCGGTTCAATAGATGAATGGTATGCTAATATTGCACATTTTATTACTTATGGAGAGTGTCCATTCCACTTGATTGCTAAGGAAAAGAGAGATATTAAGTTAAGGTCTCGCATAATATATATTATGGGAGAATGCTTTGTTCAAGCAAGGCATAAATGGAAGATTCCTTAAATATGTGGACAAAGAGCAATACAAGATGTTATTCTCAACTTTTCATGATCAGCTTGTGGAGGGCATTTATTTTTTGTCACTACCCCCATAAAATCCTTCATGTCGGGTACTATTGGCCTACATTGTTCAAAGATGAATCAAAATGGGTAGGTAAGTTTGAAGCCTGTCAGCACTTTTTTGTTGGGAGACCTAAGTTGGTTGCTTTACCACTAAAACCAATAGTGATTGATGAGCCTTTTCAACAGTGGGGATTGGATTTCATTGGAACTCTTAATCCACCTTCCAGTGCTGGCATACTCACATGCTAACTACTACAGATTACTTCACAAAGTGGGTAGAGGCTATTCCAGTCAAAAGCACTACTTCTGAGGTGGTGTGTAATTTCATCAAAGAGAACATCTTGATAAGTTTTGGGGTACCAAACAAGATTGTAACTGATAATGCTTCCAATTTTTTTTCTTTTGAGATAATGGATTTTTTCTATGGGTATGGAATTTCCCTTGCTCATTATTCAGACTATTACCCCCAAGGGAATGGACAAGCAGAATCAACAAATAAGAATCTAGTAACCATCGTTCGGAAGCTTGTCAATGAATCTCAGAGGAATTGGCATAAGAAACTTTATGATGCTCTCTGGTAGATAGAATTACACCCAAAAGAGCAATTGGGATGTCTCCATTTCAAGTGGTGTATGGTGTTGAAGCTTAGCTGCCAATAATAGTGGAATTACCAGCCTTGCACTTAATGAAGGCTATTGAAGATTCAAGCTTTATCAGTTCCTTAGACAAGAGGATCATGTATCTCCAGAAGTTGGATGAAGACATGTTGCAAGTTTTTGATAGAATCTCAGCTCATCAACTGAAGGTGAAAGCTTTGTTTGACAAGAAGGCTAGACCCAAGAGATTTTCAAGTGGGAGACATTGTTCTTGGGACAAAATACATGAACCTTGAGGAAGCCATGGTAAGTTTGATTCTCTTTGGCTTGGTCCTTTCAAAATCAGGCACTTTGCTAGAGAAAATTCTTTCTATTTGGATTATATGGATGGATCTCCTCTCCCACTTCCTTACAGTGGGAAATATTTGAAGTTGTTCAAGTCCTAGGTGATTAGGCAATCCTTCTGTATATTGTGTACAATGTTTTGTTTTTGGTCTTTCTTTTTTTGGTTTGTTTCTTTTCTTGTTGCGTGTGTGTTGTCTTCTGTATTGGTTTTTCCTTTGACTCTATTTGCCCAATGGATAAGGCACTGGTCTACTTTCCCTGAGTTTTTCTATGGTTCTTGATCTTGCCTCATTCCTTTGTCCCAGCCAAGTCATCCCCAAAAGAGCCAATTATTGTCACCCTCAAAATTCCCCTCATTTTTCAAGTCAAGTTTCAAAATTTTGAGTTGGTGCCTATTATCCCAAATTTTCCCCTCGATTAAATTGATCAAACACGACCCCACATATAAGAAAATCGGAAGGGGCAGTTCAGTCATGTAAGCCCACATTCCAAATCCAACAATGAAGGGGCAGGGGGTCGTGAAGTCGGCGAAGGAGAATATTGAAGAAAGGACTCAAAGTTTTCAGACTTCACATGTGAGTCGACTCGGGAAAAACAACGGACCCACGAAAGGTGCCATGTGCCTCATCGACACAAATTCAAAAGGCGGCCCAAAGAGTAACCCCAAACTTGCGCCATCCCTCCACATGTCCAAGGTCTAGAAAAGGGACAAATCCGACCATTTAATCGACTAAGTATAAGAGGGTCGGCAGAAGGCACCACATGCCTCATCGATGTAACTTCAGAAGTGAGACCCAAGGGACAGACCCCAAATGAGTGCCAACCCTCCACGTGGTTAGAGCCTCAAAAAGTTAAATCAACCGTTGAAAATTCTAAGGCCAGCGGATGGTGCCACGTGTCTCATCAACATACCTTCAAGGGTCAAAGCCAAAGGTAGTTTCCCAAACAAGCACCAGCTCTCCACGTGTCTAGGGTCCCACAAAAGTCAAAAGGGGCAGAACCAGTTATTGAATTAGCTAAGGAAAGGAGAACTAGCGGAAAGCCCCATGTGTCCCTTCGGTGCTCTTTTAGGAGGCAAATCCAAAAGTAGGTCCCAAACATGCGCCAACTCTCCACGTGTCCAATCAGCACACCTCCAAGGTCAGGTCCAAACAGAGTCTCCAAATGAGTGGGAAGCCTCCACATGTCCCGGTCAGACATAAAGCCTTCACCAAATAGAGGGACTTAGTCAAAACACAAAAATATAGAATAGGCCCACAAAGGGACACGTGGCCATGTTTCAAGCGGTAGCGGAAAGGTGGGCCCTTTTTGTGTTTTGATGCTTTGAAAAGTCAAAAGCAAGAGGCGAGTTGCCGAGACACTTTAGGAATTTTACCTTTTTTCCAAAAGGGCGTAAAGTTATAAAGTGACTCACGGCCCCTCATGCCAAGGGATAAAGTCAAATATTGAGCCCACATCGAAAGTCAAAGCAGCGAAAGCGGGCCGTTAGAGCAATTTGGGAATTTTGGTTTTATTTCCAAAAAGAGAGTGAAAAGTTATAAAATGATCCACAACCTACTGGGTCTTGAGCTCACGCGTTGAAAAGCTAAAGCAGGAGGCAATTTCGGCGGAGCACTTTGAGTTTTTGAGCTTTTGTTGAAAAGAGTTAAAATTGTAAAAGAGATCCATGACTCCATCGCCACTCAAGTAAAGCCATGTGTCAAGGCTATATCATTAGCGGATGGGTGGGCCAAATGTTCCAAAGTGTCATTTCATTAAAAGGCACAAAATATAAAAATTTCCCCATGCCCGCTTCAACAAATCTCTCCCATGTGGATGGCTCAAATTCAAAGTTTGTGGAAGTAGAATGAATGACTTGATATGATGCATCTAGTTTTGCCACTGTGATATGGAAACAGATGAACCGTTAGAGAAGTTCGATGTCGGTTTCTTGAATCGCCATCATTTCTTTTGTAACCGAATGTAACCATTTTTGGAAGTTATTTAGTGGGTTCTCTACGCCATTGTTCAAGTGGGATCTGGTACTCAGTATATGTAATAGATTCGGAGGTAATCAATACAGAAGTTTTTCCCTTTCTTCCTCTGTTATTCCTTCTTTCCTTGTTCGAATTTGTGAATCATCCATCTTTTATGACAAGAAACTTTGTGTTCTTGTTTATATAATTTCTAGAACTTTGTTTCTATGGAATTATATCTGTTATGAAAGTGAATGCTTCTATTCTGAATCTCCTTGACCCAATACGTATAAGGTTATACTTTGCTATCTATATTTCCTGAAAGTATTGTTATGTTCTTCATCTCTCATCTCCTTAGTTCTTCTATTCTTTCGTATTGATGATCTTTGGGGCATGAAACGTTTCAAAGTATTAGGAATCCACACTTTGAAAGTTGTACATTTGTATATAAGTTTTGTTGCTTACTTTCAATAAGGGAACCTATCCCATTAGAGAGAGTTTGTTGGGTCAAGAATGTACAAAGGAATTGAGACTTGAAAATTACTTTTGTTTCCTAGTTTACCATATAATGGTGAGTCATTTAGTCTAAAATACTATAGGGAGGAAAACAGTCTTGGCTTTAGAATAATGAGTTTCCTAATCTCGGAGGATGGAGTTGATGAAGTATATAACACATTCCCTAATGTCATGGTCCTCTTCGGAAAACATGCATGCCAAAGGGATATCATATGCACGTATATACTTGATAAAAGGTTTCTCATACCATGGTACCATGAGTGTAAGAAGAGATAGGAGTAATTTATTAATGTCCTCAAAGGCCTCATGCAAATATTGAGTCCACTAGATTACTTTATTTTTTAGGATTTTATTGAATGGGTTGACAATGTATGTAATATTATGGATGAATCTGCATATAACCCAGTAACTTCCCCAAAATGGATTTGATTCCATAATTCACTTGTTGGTGGAACCATTTCAAGGATAACACAAATTTTAGTGGGATCAATGTCAATTCCTTTCTTAGATATGATATAACCTAGTAGTTTTTATCTCGTCGCCCTGAATACACATTTTTATGGGTTCAATGTGACACAAAACTCATTGGTTCACATCACCATTATTCTACGAAGGTATATTTAAATTTAATATATCATTACAACAGAAATTATAGTTTTCATAGCACCATTATTCTACAGAAGGTATATTTTAAATTTAATATATCATTACAACATAAATTGCAGTCTTCACAACACCATTATTCTACATAAGGTATATTTTAAATTTAATATATCATTACAACATAAATTATAGTTTTCATAGCACCATTATTCTACAGAAAGTATATTTTAAATTTAATATATCATTACAACAGAAATTATAGTCTTCACAACACCATTATTCTATAGAAGGTATATTTTAAATTTAATATATCATTACATCAGAAATTATAGTTTTCACAACACCATTATTCTACAGAAGGTATATTTTAAATTTAATATATCATTACAGCAAAAATTATAGTCTTCACAACACCATTATTCTACAGAAGGTATATTTTAAATTTAATATATCATTACAGCAGAAATTATGGTTTTCATAGCACCATTATTCTACAGAAGGTATATTTAAAATTTAATATATCATTACAACAGAAATTACAGTTTTCACAACACCATTATTACCATGCATTGACACTGAACACCAAAATTTGTGAAGCCTGGTCATGATACAAGAGATTTTAAATGGGGTTTTATAAAAATGAGCTAGGGTTTCAATGTAGAGGTAGATCAAAGAAAGAAAAAGAATAGAGCTATGTTAAAAATGATTAGACAAAAACGTATTGAATTGGCTAGGGTTTTGCAAAAATGAGCTAGGGTTTCAATTATTTTACACCCAAATCCATGGGATCCTCCATTTTCACCAATAAAACAACATATTTCATGCCTGGTACTCGTCAATGGTCTCGCTGGTCATCAGTGGCCACACTAGTGGGCTCGTTGGGCACGGCCTCAGGCTTGTGGGCTCGGTGGGTTCGGTGGGCCGTATGGTCTGTGTTATTTCATACCTCATGCTTGTCGCTGGCCACACTAGTCGCTCGCTGGGCTCACTGGGAATGGTCTCGCTTGGGGGCCTGGCCTAGTCTGTCTGTAATCTTCGTGCAAAGGAGGTGGGTGAAGGAAAAGTGAATTCCTCAGCGCCTCCAATATATAAACAAGGGTGTTCGTGTGAATGCCATTCACGCGAAAGGGTGTTTACACGAACACCCCCTTCATGTGAACCACATTCAATGCCATACATGGAAAAATAATAACCTAGGTGTCACTTCGCGTGAGTGTGTTTCGTGTTAAGGGGGTGTTCACTCGAACCACTGCTATTTACCACCCAACCACATTCCCCACTCGCATTTTTGGGACAATAAGTGGGACACAACACCATGCATTGACCCCAACAAGAAAACATTCCCCTTATGATCACAAAATATTGTACTCTTATCCTTATTAGTTCATTATACACATGTGTAATTTATTTATTTATCATATTGAATAGAAGTTTCATTCAAGTGCATATAAATATTCCACATTTAAACGTGCTTGGTTAACTAATTGATTTAATCTTTCTTACACATTCTACAATATACTACTCCTCTCTTAGTGTGGCAATTGTCCACAACAAAATTGATTATGGGCACCATTATGTAGATAAAAAAGGTGCAAAAGTGTGAGTGTGGAAACAACCAACCTTATTTTATTATATAGGTTGATTGTGTTGAAAACTTGAAATCTCAAGATGGGATCAAAATAGGCTCACTTGAAGATCGAGAAAGCTTGGCCACCTGATATGTTATCTAGAATAGGCTCAAACATGAACATATCATGTGATATTGATAATAATTCTCAATGATTTCTAAAACTCCAAATATAGGATGAGTTTTTTTCTTTATCCTCCTTAGGAATATTGTTTAGGATATATACAATATTATGTTGTATTTTATATTTTTTTTTCTTGGTTTAAACCCTACAAACAACTCAAATAATTAGAGAGATAATATTAGAATAAGGCACAAATTGATCTCCCACTCTCCATTGAGTGATATCACCACACTACATATCGAAGTTTAATAATGGCTTATGTACTTCTCCCCTTATGTGTGAAGTGTATTTGCTTACACTCTTGATCTTATATGCTCAATCAATGCAACTATGAGTAATCAAATGTAACTAGGATAATCCTTCTCTTGGCACAAAATACTTTGCAACATGTAAATTTAGACCCGTATGTATTGCATATTAGATTTTAACTCATGGAATACTCTTAGAAGATTTAAGACGTGTATAGTCTTTGTGAATAGTGATCTCTAAGGTGTGCCTTATATATAGTGTATGAAAATAAACTTTAAGGTTATTATTTATATATGAGACTCTTCATTGAAATTCCTGCACAAGCCAAACCGGAAGTCACATCTAAGGTGACTCAATAAAAGTGATCAAATAGAGAAAAATATCTTTTTCCCCAAGAAGGATAGGTTAAAGTAAGGAGGAAGGTTTGACTGCAAAATTTCAATGATCTTTTATGTTTTGAAGTTGGGGATCAATGAACATGGTGTTTTGGAGTATGATTAAGATGTTTATAAGGCTTTAAGATTATGGAGAAGTTGATTATGCTGACTGTCCTAAAGAATCTCTGAGCTAGACTCACAAAGTGGACTGCATACTCCATAATTATTTGCTAAATTCCATAAAGGACCCTAGGAATAATTCATTCATGACCTAAGGATACATAAAGGACACTATTAAATCCTCTTACAACCCTGTGAAACTTAGTAACTAAAGAATTATACCTAAAGAGGATTAAAATAAGCCTTTTAGGCAAAGTGGGGTAGAGTATATGCTTGTTGGGGGAGTTTTTGATGTCATGGACTGTGAGTAGGGTTAGAACATGATGAAATCACCCTTCATAAGTGTGAAATGTGTTGACATTCCCTCATTCTCAACTTGAATGCACTTGTCCAAGGATAGACTAGAGATATAGGAGATAACTTGCTATATAACAGTTTTGGAGTTTAATGGTCCATACAAGTTCTTGGTTGAAGTTAATGAAGGATGCATTGATGGAGAATGATGTTTATGTGCAGGTAATAGAGCTACAAGAGCCAATGATAGGTTGTACCTAGACAAGAGTCTTCACTTATGAAATCACCATGATTATCCCAAGAGGACAGTTAAGAATAGGACTGTAGATAGGTTTACCCTTGAGATTACTGATGGGGAGTACATTTTCATGTTATTGATGAAAGGTTGAAGCATGTAATTTAGCACAAAGGGTGCCTTGAAACCCCTTAAATATTATAAATGCATGCAAGTAAATGTTTCCAATATGATCATTGTCATTGCATCAAGAACACCTCTAGAAGGATTGTGGTTTCTCAGGATAAACCATAGCATGATGACAGAGTTGTTGAGCTAAGAGGCATCATTGGTTGAGTAACTATGCTCAAAATGGGCTGGTTGGTAAAGCCTTAGAAATTTTTAAGAAAATGCAATTAGAAGGTGTAAATCCAAATTCAACAACTTTCACCAACGCATCCTCCTAGCATGTGCCAGAATGAGAACTTTGGAACAAGGTATGGGGATCCATAAGTGTATAATCAAAACATGATTTTTGTCAGATGTTGTAGTCGTGACTACCTTGATAGACATGTATGTGAAATGAGGAAGTATACAAAAGGCACGTCAATTGTTTGACAAAATGACACAACGAAATGTGATCTCATGGAATGTTATGATTGCAAGATATGCACAAAATGTGCTTGTTGATAAGGCAGTGGAGATTTTTATGCAAATGGTATTTGCAGGTGTAAATCCAAACTCGACAACATTTGTCAAAGATCCTTCCAGCTTGTAATATCAAAATGCCAACACGAGCTCAAGAGTGAAAATAGTGGCACCCACTACAAGGTTGAATGAGCTTGAGCCAAAGAATCGAGCTTAGAAACAAAAATGACATGATGACGAGTTAGGGTTTTTGAGGCATTTGGCTAAGCACAACATTATAAGGGTTTCATATTGCATCTTGTGAAAATACCTTGTGAAAACATGAAATATTAAACAAAACAAAACAGAGGTGGGCATCCATATGCAACAAAAACACAACAATACCAGTACAAAAAGAATGTAAACACAAAAACAGAAACCCTTTCAGAAAACATGAAAAATAAAGGAGTGGGTATGAGCGCTTACGAAAAATGTGAATGGAAGAATCTGGCTCCTTCTCCTTTCTCCTGCTCCGAGCACCTTCCTTACCCTTCAAACTGTATACAGTGGTGAGGGGCTCGAATGATCTCAAGATGCCATAGATAACCACCTTCCTTCACCCGTGATTCTTCTCTATACCACTTACAATGGAGGAAAAACGTGATTACAATGGTGATCGTGGCTCGAGCTTCTGGTTCTTCTCATGATTTCCCATAGGTGGAAATGATTCAGAGGTATCGGGAATGATTCATTGGCGTGGAGGGCCAGTGGGCATGAAGAACTATAATTCAAATTGATCCCACCTGGCATCCATGTCGATCGGTCCACGTCATGGTGTGTTCCCTCACATACGTCCAATCACCACGTCAAGGGATGGGTCTTGGTAAGCGGTTTCCGACATGACGTCATAAAGCTGGCTATGGGCATGGGCCATGGGCCATGGGGACCATGAGAGGTGGGGCACCATACATAGGTGCAAAATAAGTGAAGGGTAACTTTTGGCCATTTTCCCAGACTCCAATAAATAATAATAACTAAGCTTGCAATGAGAAATGAACAACTCCATAAACTTTTCCTTTTTTATGTGCAGTCCTAAACACCTAAACCTTCTTTATGTCATTTTTGGAGACCATCCAAATACTTATGGTTTTTGTGTTTAATTTCTCACGCGTAGTCTTCAAAATTATACTAGTATCTTCTACTACATATGATAAAACAATGACTTGGATGACATTCTTAATTCAATCTCTTTTGAAGTTATTTGCCTTGCAACTATCCGCTGGCTATAACTTTGTTCATCTTCCACAAGGTGCTTTACCTACTCTTAACGCCCATATGCTTTGGTTTTATTTACAATCTATTGTACACCTAAGTTGGCCTAATGGTGAAGAACATGTGCTCTTGAAATAAAGGTCACAAGTTCAAATCTTGCAGGGGGTAGGGTATGTACGCCTCGTTTGTAGAAAAGTTAGTTTCCTCCCGCATGTGAGTACGAAGTAGTCCCATATGCTATAAGACACTTATAGACCCAAAAACAAAGTTGCCTCATGACATCGTGGACTGTAAAAACCTATTATTATTATTATTATTATTAGACATCATTTTTCTAGATAAAATTTATCGCGTCGTTAATGAGAAGAATATGCTTTAGCGTTTAAACTTTCAACTCCTACTTCGTATTGTTCAAAATGTATTGACTTTGGCTCGTGCTCCTTTCAGATCCAAAATACACTGATAACTCATGTTCATGTTCATCTTAGATCAATGCTCAAACTTCCACACTCCCTCCATGCCCTCATTGACGCTCACCGCACCATTGTTAACAAGGGTCCCTAGCATAGGGCATGCGAAGAGAAAAATAATTAAACATATTTAAATATAATTGTAGAAATGACAAACCATGACAACTAAACCAAGAGATGCATAAATGGAGGCAACACAAATAAGAATTCTTCATTAATGGACAATGAATTTACATTCATGTAGACCAAATGGCCAAGAGCAAACAAATCTTACAATACAAATTAGCTCGTTGTTTTTCTTCCTCCCTCTCTTCCTTGTTTATATTTAGTGGTAACTCTTCATATTCCACATTGCTCTTTATCTCTTTCATGTCTCTTCACATTTCCCATATGAGACAAATTATCTATATAATTTTAATATTTATCCCGCTATCACTTGTAATTATTCATGACTAATAATAATAGTGCATGATATGAAATTATCAAAACCAAGAATATGCCAATAGCATAATAGTTGCAAACCTGCATATCCACTTGTATGAGTGCAACTGAAATAATGTGGTGGCTGATAATGGTGATGACAACAACATTAATGGTGGCAATTTGGTTCATAGCTTCAATAGTATCCTTTACTCCACCATGCTTATGTTGTGCTACTCTGGTATTCATGTGAACTTCCCCTTGAGATCTTCTTGTGGTGCTTATAACTTCCTCAATATGAAGGATATATCCAACACAACTCCTCCTTAACTCATGATGGTGCTCTTTACTCAATGACAATCTAAAATCAACCACCATGCAAAGTTGATCCAAAGTAGACCAAATACCATCATAAGAAGATATCTCACCTAGACCCATGATGTAGGAATCATCGCATACCTTGTGTCCACTCCAAGTGCTTGACAAGTTGTTGTACCTTCATGATGCAAAGAATGGTGAAACCATCTTGTAGTATCCCAACCTTTGTGATTTTCCTTCACACATCCAAGGGTGGCCAACCTATATGTAGCTTGATTCCAAAAACACCACACCATGCTTAGTCAGAAAATATTGAATATCAAAATGACATCTATTTTTCTTACCACCTTTCAACATCAAGCATCTTGTTGTCTCGACAACTGTGACTATCTCCATAACCTTGTCTTCAAGTGTAGAACTTGGCTCCAAGGAGTGATCTATGAATTGTGAGCATTGATCCTCCACAACTTCATTAGAATGCACAACATACTCTATATGATTCCTCATGAACTTCCTTTTGATCCAAATGCATGGGATGAAGAATTCACTAGAAATAGTGATATTGATCTCATCAAATCCTTTATCCTTCTTGTACCTCAAAAGATCACCTAGATCCCATATGCAAAAACAATTTTGAACTTGAATCAAAGAATCTATATGCCCTATGTCAGCAAGTTGTATCCTTCACCCTATCACCATTTTTAGAATTTTTTTCATGATGACAAGAATCTTGTAATGACATAGTATGAAGCAACAAATCTGAAATATGACCATCATTTTCATACCTTGGGTTGTAATCAAAGTGTTCACCTTCCTTTGCCGAATTAGAAATTGTTGAGATATTCTCAACACCTCCATCCTTATGACTCAAAATTTATGAGATAGGATCAACATTCTCCTCAATTGCATGTTTATCAACATGGCTATCCTGAAAATCAATCATATATGACAATGAATCACCTTTTGGAAGATCGTTGGGTAGCTCATGGATTGACACATCTATTTCCATCTTTGGCTCTTTGCATTCAGCTAGTGATGCCTTTTTTTTTTGTGATGGAGAGGAGAGACAAATGTAATACTAACTACAAAATTATCCTGTTTGTTGTAGTGAAAACTACCTCCTATTTTATCGTGAAGGATGTCCATACCTTGCTCCAAAACTCTTATCTTACCTAAATGTTATGGGCATGCTTTGGATAAATTCCAAATAAACCATTTTGATTTAATGAAATAGGAAGAGGATATAATCAAATTTTTCTTTAGCGTCCAAAATATACATCTAACAAATCTCCATCAAGTACAACAATGAATGAAGGAAACAAAAATTAGCATCTAATAGAACTAAACAAAGCCTGCAACAAGCAATAATGGAGAATATTACGATATTTCTTATAATTAATTTGATCTCGGTCAATTAACTTCTAAATGTAAGTCCACACCAAAACACCAAACGGGGTGCTTGATAAGACACTTACAAATTTACATGACATATGATCAGTGTTGGATTTTGACGTTCAATGTTACACGTCACAATAAAATTATTTGATGGTCTAAAAACTTATATGGATGTCATTTGACGTTCAAAATTTAATATGCACGCCAAATTTGTTTTTTTAACAAATTACAAAACACATAAAATAAGTTAAATTTTATATGGATGTTGTTGATTTTTAAAATATTCTCACATAATTATTGACTTCTATTTAATTCTAGATAATATATCGGAATAATCAATTTCATAGTTTATCACAGATTCATTTTTTCTCATAAAATTTAATTTGTACTAATTAATTTAAAGATCCATGAGTATCATTAAAGTTTATGAGAATTTTAAAACATATTTTCAAATTACAATTAAAAAAAAAGAAATTATTGAAGAAAATGATAGAAATGACTCATAATTCTGTAGAAAATGAGTTATTCAAACTTCCAACTTCTAGGCAAGTTCAATCTTCAAATTTCAACGATCTTGCAAAATCTCAAATCCAATGCATCAAGTCCAGTATCTAATATTTATTTGTAATAATCAAACAAATAAAAAAATCAATTACAAATGAAAATCAATAAATAAAATCTAAACAATAAAGCATTTGAAAGAGGGACCAATGACCGAGCGCCCTATGTGTCACATTTTCATTGACTCTTAAAAAGTGTCATTAACCAAAAAGTGAACAACTATTGGTACTTTTGTTAACAACCTATGATGAAAAAAGATGTACATGTTTTGGTGCATGCTCGGTTATAGGGTCCTCTCCCCTATATGAAACATGTGACATTTGTGTTAATCGTTTGAAGGAGAAAGTGGGTGGTGTGTGCAGGTGTCGAGGCAATGCATTTTGGAGATATCTTTGAGAAAGTGTCTTAGTAACCCAATAAGGTGGTTTCTTTTCTACCATGTCAATGCCATACTGCTATAACTTGGAAGAGATAACTTGAAACGAAAAAGGTATGCCAAGAAATCAAAAAATGTCACGGTGTTGAATGCATTTCCACATGAATGTTTGAAGTCTTGAAAGGGAGGGGCATTTGGAATCCCAACCCTAGAGGAAAAAGTACAGATGATAGGGAGCCTAGACTGGAGTCTAGACATTATATAAATAGATGAATAGTTTAAATGATTTATATTATATTTGTGACATAAACATACATACATATATGACAGGGGAAGAGAGATAATGCTCTAAGTAATATTGTATCTTCCTCCATTAAATATTAAAATCGAAGGGGAGACAAAATGTGTATGGGCAAGACATTACTTCTTTAACATTTTTAACTTATTCAAAAAAATAAGGAACAAATAATCAATAAAATAGTCACTAACAAATTGAAAGGAACTCTCTATAATAAAAACAATAGCTATTAATAAGTCAACAACCTCTCTTAAGCGAAGGTTGTAGAATTGCATGGCATAGACATGCCAATTATGGAAATTATCTATTGTCGTGTTCATCATAGTAATATTAACTACGCCTTATAGTTGTGGGTCTTAATTAGATGGAGACATATTGCGTTGCAATGACAATGACATAAAGTAATGATAAAATGTGAAGTTGATCTTGTTGGTGATGATAATGTTGATGATTAATGGCGGCCAAGTGAAAGCGTTGTGAGCAGACATGAAGCGGGTGCATTCTATGATAAGTGTGACAACTCAAGAGGGCCCTCGAGTTTGGAGTGCCATTCACAGAAGCAACACCAGTTAAAAATATCAAAATGTCAGTGAAAGGATAAGATGGCATCGACATTGTCATGTGGGATCCGATTAACCATACAAAGAAAAGTTAGAGAATTCTTGATAATTATGAGCATCGTAGACATAGGCAATGATCACTTGGATTGTTTTCACTTTTATTTGCATGGACAGGCAACTATCGCTTCACTCAGTCTGACCTCAAAATCCAACACATGCACATGAAATCTTATAGAACTTTCCAATTATACATCCACATTATTCATTTTACCCTAACTTGTCTCTGATCTTTTTAACTTAGCACCGAAAATGTCCCTTAATAAACATCCCAAAGCAGAAAATGTTTAGAAAAAACATGCAACCAATGTGAGTAATAAAGCTTGGAAATTACCTAAAAAACAAAAAGTGAATGATTAATGTAGACACATTAAAAGACTTTATTTGCAACATCCTCCCAACCCATGAACCAATATTTGCGGCATCGGTTGTGCAACACCAATGCCACGATGCAGAGTAGGAAGATTTCTGGGCAAAATAGACGTGGTCCGAGCCAAGTGACCAATGAAACAAAGTTGCGGACCGTTATAAGGTTGAACAAGACACAAGGTAAGAGAATGACTAGTGACGTTGAGCCTCAAAGGAGAGGATACAAAAATGAGCCCTTCAATCTGAGCTTTGTTGAGTGTGAAAAAACAAACAGATGGACGAAAACAATGTTGTCCATGGTTACGTATCCAACATGAAGTGATGACATAAATTACTGATTCCATCGCACCATAAAATGCACTCAAATCCTAGAAAATGTGAAAAATACACAACAAATTTCATATGATTTCTAACCTCGGGTGGAAAATTGAAACATAGCAAATTCCAATGCAGAAACACTAAAACTTGAACTAAAAACCCTTGCCGTGCATATTATGTGTGTTATATGTATACAATTTGAGGAACAATTTGACGATTCAGTACATTATGTGGCCAAACCAGTCACAATAACATATACAATTATACACGATTGATTGATTCTCTCGTTTACTAAATGGGCAGGCAGAAGGATATGCGGCCCATCCACCGACTGCCAATAGTTGACATGCCAATTATATGCTTCCGAGTTTGCTTATATGTTTACCAGAGCACATACAAGTACAACATATGCTAAAAGTCGTGTCCCATCTCCATTATGCTTTGGAGTATGTCCCTACCTAGTGTCAAAGCTCCTATTTTAATATAGCCTGAGACTACACTTATAAATATGAATCAATCGCATGGACACTTAGTTGTATTTAGTGAAACAACGACAATACCTATTGAAGGTACCCATGTCCTATATAAATTACATGTAATTACTTTCAAATCATGTCATGTACAACATTAAACTTTCTAGAAACAAAAATCCCAAAATAAACACATACTAATATTAATAAATAGTATTATTATTATCAATATATTCTTTTATAAATTTTACAATATAAAATCTATCTATACATGTATAACACTATGATAATTTGGTCAAACATAACAATGTATTCGTTAATATTATGGTCTCGAGAAATCACAATGTCGATGAGAATGAATTTCACGTTGAACATCCTTATGATACCGCTAGAAATATTAGCCAAATAGTATCCGCCAAGCTATCGATGCAAGTTATGCAACTAAACGATATAGGCAAAGATAAATCAAGAAACAAGAATCATAAAGGGAAATATTGCATTACTATTGTCACCAACCAAAACGACATGTAGCTAATAAGGGTGAATAAACCTTTTGATGGTTATTCAGTTGTTTACTGGCAAGTGGACACATGTAAATAAGCCAAAAGAAAATTTGTGCCGAGGACAACTAATTGAAAGTTGGTTGTCAGTTAGAAAATGATGGCTGGGAAAAATAGAGGTGCCAAAAATATTTGACATTTCCCAACAAAAACAATCGGTGAATAACAGAACTACCAAGGCGTAATCGACACCAAGCTGCATAATCACTGCAAACTTATCCTTCCCCAACAATACATTTTTCACCGTGTATTTATGCCTCATCTGATTCACAATATCAAAAATCTAACATCCGATTAATCCCCAAATTAAATAAAGCGTAATCATCAAATTATTGTTTTCTTTTGGTGTATGGATGATGGATGTGTACCTCTGCAAGGATGTTCCCGCCTTGATATATTGTGCAGGATCAGTCGAAATAGCTTCCCTTTACATGGAAATCGCTCACTTTTTCATCCTTATTACCCGCCATGAACACTTCAAGTGTCATCTTCAGCTGAAACAACGATGATTTCTTGGCGGGAAGGAAAATTCTTATCATTAGAGTCGGCCCCTCTAAATGCTTCCCATCTGCAGTGCATCAAAAACGTCTGCAATGAACTTTGACAATTAAACCCTGCATATAAATTAATCAATGGATCTATTGTAGAACCCCAAATTCAAAGTTGAACAGTGGTAGCCTTCAACAGCGCAGGTTTGGAGCTTGATAGCAAGAAACGTAATGACCTACTCTAGTTTCACGTTTTCCTGGCATGAAATAACTATCAACAGAAAACACTTTCCCGCATGCAGTTTCCTCGAGAAAAATCCAGACAGACTTTTGGGGTAAACCTTTGCTTCTACTTGCCAGATCATATTATACAAATTTTTAAAGCTATATGACTTAATTCATGGTTTTCTTTTTGTGGCGGTATGTACTCTGTACAGGGGATATATTAGGGCTTCCTTGTCTCAGTATCTTACGAGTTGCTCAAAAATCACGACTGTGAAGCAGATGCAAAGAGGATTAGACAAGGAGTGAATTTTGCAGTGGGCGGCAGCGGAATATTTCAAGTTTACAGTTTCACAACATTTCCAGAATAGGTGAAACAATTTAAGAAGTTGATTGCAGGAAGTTCAAGGTTCGATTCTCACAAGCTCTCTCACTCTGTAGCACTCATCTCTACCGCTGGAAACAGACTACGTCCCGCTCAGAGATAGAAATAATGGCTCAATTGAGGAGGACGTTATCGTTGGAGTCGGTGACCTTGAAATCCCCGCCGGTGAAGGTGAGGGTTTTTCTTTGCACAGTAAATTCAATCTGGTATGGAGCACGAAATCGTTTGTCTTGTAGTACGGATGCAAGTTGCGTCTGTTAGGCTTGGAATTCCATTTTCTGCTCTGGTTTTTTTGTTTCCTTGTAAAGTAGGGCCATTTGACGCTTTCCAAGAAAGCTCTTCAAAAGAGACACCTATGGTGTAAATATTTTTAGATGTCATAATTTTTATCATATGCGTTAAAGGAAATAATTCAAACCTCATTTATGTCACACTTCTCTTCTAACAATGCCTTGTGAATAGGAGTTTTCTTTTGTGATCTTCTAAATGAAGTTAGATCTTCATAGCTAATAATAAATTGCTCGAATAATTGGTTCTTAAAATATTGGCTTTATTTATGCCTCATGATCTTTCCATTCTAAATTTTTTTTTTTATTAGCTCCATGATATTCTCGATTGGATAGATCTTTCTCTCTGATTTCCCATTATGTTGCATTAAATTTAGATTTAATCTTGTAGGGTGATGAGAACCCGAGCTCTAATACCACCGTAATGTCCTTAATTGGCCAAATGACTCAAATTCACTAAATTTTAACAATCAACACAAATCCAAGCTCTTTTTAATCACCAAGATCCCGATGTGGGCAAGGTGAGAGCATATAAAAACCAAGATGTGAAAGCAAATTAGTGCAACTTACTGGCGGCAATACACACAATTTAGAATCAATGCCAAAATAGTGGGCAATGGAATGCAACTCTTGGTAGCTTTGTCATCCAATTTTTATTACAATGTAAATGCAAGAAAATAAATATATTTCTAATGGTGAACTACACAAAAAGTTACAAACATCACAAAATATCAATGCAAATTGATAACATCAATGATTACAAACATGAAACCAAATGTTGATCACAATCTCAATTAGTTGAATCAAACTCTTATATACTGATATAAACCCTCAAGTGCATCAAACATTAGATCTAACATGTAGATGATCAATACCAACCAATGTGCTTGTTGATTTATGCATGAACAACAATACCAAACACTAGAGAAGCAATATATTTTAAGTATGCTGCTAATTTGTGAATGAACAACAATATTAAACCTCATATCAACAATACATCTCAAATGAATATGTTGTTTAATGAATATATAACAATGGAAACCTTAGAACAAAAATAAAACATGGATTTACTTGTTGATTTAAATGAGAACAACAATATCAAACTCATATTAGATCTGAAAACTCACAAAACCCTCCAACAAAGATGATACGATAGCATATATGGGCATCGAAATGATGTACGATAGAAACGACATGTAGGAGGAATGGTGGCGAGTATGGTGGCGGTGTATGACAATAAGAAACCTTGAATAAATTTTGATTTTATAATAACATAAAAAAATAATGATTATCCTCAATTTGATGCTCCAAAAAAGAATATTGATGATGAACAACAACAATATATGATGATAAATTTTAAAAATAAACAATAACAATGATTTTCTTGCAAGTAAAATTTGATCCAATCCTCTACAAGCTGAAATCTTCCATAATTTACTGTAGCAACACTGTAGCAAGCTGAAAATGACTTCAATTCTTTGAGCACAAATGTGATCCCTGGGTGGAATCACTCTTATGGACAAGAGGGTTTTCATCCTCAAATCCAACCTTAGAAACCAAAAGGGTTTTTGTCCTCCAAGATCTTTGAACAACCAAGGGTTTTCATCCTCAGATGTTGAAAGTTGAATCAAAAGTTCAAACTCACAATGTAAAGATAGATGATTGAAAAGTGATCCCCAAATGAGCCCAATCACCCCACTTTTATAATTTCACTTTCACACTTTTCAAGGAAAATCACTCATAAAACAATGTCCCCTCCTATTTTAATTTTGAGTTGGTTTAATAATAATCACCATTTTAATAATAAAACATAAGTTTCCTTTTTATGAATATAACTTAAAGTTAATTTTTTGGACAACTTAAGTTAAATTACTAAACTATCTCCTCAGCACCACCACTTTAGCCTCATGGGAAATGGAATATAGGCTAAAGGGTCTTCTAATTGGATTAAATCGAGAAGGGGTCATGACATAAAGACACAATGATGTTGTATGAAGTGAATCATTAAACATGTAGAGGCCATGTAACCCTTTATAGTGCAATAGGCACCATGAATCTTGCAATTGAAGACATATTTTTATCATGCCTATTTATAATTCCCCTTCCTTAGTCTCAACTATCACTATTCATGCTTTGTAACCTTGATGACATGACAAGCTTGAGCCATGACCACTTATAGCAGTAATAGGCTCCTAACTTTGGCACAAGTTGATGGAGATTGAGGGAAACCCGATCTTGTGTTGTGTTGGTAGTGTTGACATAACAAATGAAGTAATATGCACCGTAAGTCTTTTAGTTGAAGGTGAATTTTAATTATTCCTATTTATAATTCCCTTGCCCATTCCTTTGCTTGGGATTAGGGATAATCAAATCCACCCACCATTGTCAAAGTCTTATAGGACTATGTTTTATCACTATAGAACAAAGATATAGGCTAGCCTAAGTCAAGGAGGTTGCATGTGTATTATTAGAGGTGATGACATAACATATCTAACAAGACTTTAGGTGATGACATAACAAATCTAACAAGAATTTAGGTGATGACATATAAGATCTATCAAGACTTTGACCAATTCTTTTGTGGCCTTCTATGTTAAGGATATCATTAAAAACCGATGTAGATCTTTAAGGTAATTCAATGACTATTGAGATTGATTGGTATAACAAATTATCCAAATGGATGGTTGATAAATTTATTAGTAAATTGTACAATAATCAAAATGAATCCGCTTTTCCCCGCTCTCTCCGCTGCCTCGCTCGCGTCGCTTCGCGTCAAGCTTCCGTCTCGCTCCGCTGGCCGCTCCGAGATTGCTTTACTCCGCGTTTGCTCATGGCTGCTCCGCGACTGCTCCGAGATTGCTCAGCGGCTGTTCCGCGGCTATTCCATGGTTTCTACGCGGGCTTCATCTAAAAAAAGGGTTCGAGGAGGCACGAGCATTGCCAGAGGTTCGCCCCTCTCAGAAATTCGAAATGAGGTCCCTATTAATGGCGGCGAGAAACCAGTGGTATCTGTGGGAGGCGGATGCAAAAATGTAGAGGAAAATAAAGCACCAATCTCATGGATTGGTATGGCTTTCAATACTAACCAAGACCCCCATATCAAAACAGGGGTGTTCACTCATGGGACAGGTAAAGATGGTTCAGTCAAAGATTCATTATCTCCTTTAAAACTCAATACTTGGTAATCGCAGTTGCAAGAGACTAAGAGTGGATCTCGTGATGGAGGAAGAGGTATGTGGCTAAGCCGTAACAGTGACAAACTAAACAAAGAACAATAGGTCCGGATCTTATGCTTCAACTGATCTCCAAACAGAAGGAGAATGTCAGAAATGAGCTCTTAAAACCCTCCCAGGAGGTCCCGATGCTGAAAATCGAAGAGGATTTACTTCTAAAGGTTCTTAAGGAGGAGGAAAATCTCTCCCAGCTGGGGCTCATATGCAGATTTCACAAATTTTGGCCTAAGCTTTCTCAGCTTCATGACTGGATAGCCCAGAGATGGAGAGAAAAAATACAAGGTAAGATTGAGCTTTATCCTTGTGCTAAAGCTTACTTCATTCATTGCTTTGAAACCCCTGAAGATAGGGATTTAATTTTTAGTCAACATTGGGTTTGGGGGAACATGGGCTTATGTCCAAACCATGGTATCCATCTTTCGACCCATTAAAGGAGTCTTTTGATACCTACCCGATTTGGGTTCGTCTACCAGACTCCCATCACAGCTTTGGGAATGATCTTGTCTCATTGCTATAGGGGATACTTTAGGCTCATGTGTAGCAATGATGATAAGACCTCCATTCAAACCCATACTACTTATGCTCGAATATCTTGGTTGATCTCGATACCTCCAAATGTTTACCAACAGAAATCAATCTGCAGATTGGAGCCGTGCTCAACAGAGGATAGACTATGAGAGACTTGCCTTCGAGATGTAGGTGTTGCTTCCAAACTGGTCATGTTTCAGATGACTGTGAACACTCCAAACGTAAGACCAAAACAGCCTGGTGGAGGGATTCTCTACCTGAACATCTTACAATCGACTCAGATCCGGCTAAGGAATCGAGTGCCCCCCTGCAAGCTAACTCACCCATCATGGTTGATTCACGACTAATACGAGAAGCCTCATTATTCTTTACAGTCTTCTGATTCAAGATTAAAGATATTCCGACCTCCCATTTGGGTCACTCCCCCATCAAACCTATTGCAGTTTTTCCGACTGTAGTGGATGTGGGAAATCAGGAATGGACAGTGGTGGATCGGAAAAAGAAGGGTAATGCCAAATCTAAATCCCCCACCATATCGGACAAGATTTGATTCTTGTCTTTTTGGGCGCTATTATTGCTACATTTTGGCATATGGCTCGCTACGCATTCTTTAGCAAATTTGTGTTGTTGTTTTATTCTTTGTCGCATTGCGTTTGATTTTCTTTAGGTTCCTTCCTCGGCGCTTTTGTTGGGCTCTTTTGTGATGATCGTCTGGATGTTTTCTCCGTTAGTGGTCGGCCGGAGTACATTGTTATCATTTTTGTGGCCGGACCACTGCGTGTTTGCTGTTTGATCACTGTCCAGCAGGTGTTTATTTGCTGTTGTGTTGCTGCTGGTTGTTTCTTTGCAGACTGCGTTCTGCACTTGGTCCTTATTGTTATATCAGGATGTTGATCCTTTTTTTCGAGCTTTATTTTCCTATTCTGGCTTCCTGAGCCTTGCTGTACAAGGGTATAGTCCCTTTCAAAAAACTATTTGCCAATAATAAAAAAAAAAAATGAAGAGTTGTGCGAGTTTGGTGGGAAAAGTTGATAGAGGGGGTGAAAGTGAAGGTCAAAAGGTTTACTAATGAATGGGTTTAGTCATAGATTACAAATCGAAAGTTTGAACATTTAATGAAGATGTTTTTTAATTATACATGCTTGATGATGTCATGGATGCTATTCCATTAGTCATTAATTATCGAATTTAATAGATGTGTTGTGTTTTAAGTTTGTAATTGATCAAATTGGGAAATATTATGTCCATTCGACAGAGCATTTATGGTGGGCTAACATTTTTATGGATATTAGATTGCGGGTACAAAGAGTTAGGTGGGTTATGTAGGTGAAATGTATTTTTACTTCTAAATTTTTTTTAAAAAAAATTGAAGGTCTTATTGTAAAACTTATTAACAAATTCAAATTGTAAGTTCAAATGTCTTATTTCTATACTTATTTATAGATTTAAATGAAAGATTCAAATGCCTTGTTGAAAAACTTATTTATAGATTTAAATGAAAACTTCAAATCCTTTTTGGAAAATTGTTTAATAGATTTAATGAAAAGTTCAAAATGCCACATTGCAATTTTTTTGTTATTAAGATGTATTATATCATTTATTTTTCTTTGCATTTATGATGCTCCTAATTTCAAGATTCCTCTATGAAATCATTGAGCCAATTCAACCCAACAATAAGAGTTTTTCCTCTTTTTACTAATTTATTTGAGTGCTCGAGTCCTGGTCGAACCTTTTCGATTTACCATCAATATGCATATTAAAATTGAAACTTGCAACAATCCTCTTAACATTGATACAATTGTTGAATTCATTGTTGGGCATGACATGCTCTCCTTTGTGGAGATTAGGATCCTAGTGACCAACAAAAATTGTATTCATAACCCTTATAAAAGAGGTATGACATATTATATGATTACATACACAAAAAATTAAGGGAATATATTGATGATATCTTAGGCCAATCTCGTAAAATAGAATATCATGTAGGTGAATCGCACCACATATTATAATGATTTAAAGAATATATGGTTAGGTTAAATCCTAAGAAGTGTCTTTGGGGTTACATCATGAAAAGTGTTTGGTTTCATTATTTCCAAGAGAGCTATATAAGTATATTTGAAGAGGGTATTGCAAGCAATTGTTGAGATGCCATTCTTAGTAACCTTAAGTAAAAAAGGATGTAATAAGAAAAATCCAAGCTTACTCATATTTTTTTGCTCAACACGTTGATAAAACCCAACTATTTTCAATACTAACTTTTAAAAAGACTAAATTTGAATGGAATGACAATTGTTAAAAGCCTTTTAACACAATCAAATACTTTTCCAACCCACCAATTGTGATGTCATTAATCTTATTTGGGCAATTATTTCTATATATCTTCGCTTCTAAGAAGGCTCTAAGAAATTTACTTGTGCAACATGATGTTAGCAATAAAGAAACAAAAATAAACTACATCAACAAAACTTTATTAGATTATGAGGAAAATTACAATTTAGTGGGAAAGTCAAGCAATCTTGTCATTTTTGTAATGCAAAAGCTTAGACAATATATGCTAAAGAATGAAACATGTGTTATTGCCAAGGCTGATCCTTTGAAGTATATGGTGTCTAAACCACACCAATTTGGAAGAATAGCCAAGTGGATCATGGTATTAGTGAAATTTGACTTCATGTTTGTATCATAAAAATTAGTTAAAACGAAATTTTAGTATTTTAAATACTTTAAAACCACTTTCCACATCTATTATATAGTTTAGTATATTATATAGTGTAAAACCATTTTCCATATCTACACAAAAGGCCTTTATGTTCTCATTTCTGGAAAATTTCTTTGGCATATGTTAATGTACAAAGAAAATTGTATTGTATTATCTCAACCATTTTATTTAACATATGTATATATTTACAAACTCTAAAAATGTTTTCTTAAAAAATGAACTAAAGTACATATCACAATTTATTGAATAAAATAACATCTACATTAATGGTCAAAAGTATAATTCTAAATGACTAAAGCTCATGTGCATCATAGTGGGTGAGGCATGTTACAAAAATTAACTCACAAGAAATGGAGTCTCAGATCAAGAAAAATACTAAGAATAATTAAAACCTAAATTTTAGGATTAAATTTACATATCCAAGATTTAGCAAAAACATGTCAAAAAATATTTGTAATATAGATGTAGGCTCACTTCCAAGGTATTACTTAAATTCGCATCTCTTATGATTGCCATGTGTAGGATGTACTTGAATGCTTACAAGGTGGTTTGTTTACGTGGCAATGAAGTTCACTCAAATACAACTTTTATGAATAACTTCGCCAAAAAAGTGAACAATTGCATGTGTATTTATGGAATCTCAAATCTCCATAAGAGCCTTGAGAATTCATTGATGATGGATTTATGTAGTTGGAAATGTTCCTCAAGCTTTGGAAAATAATACTATTGATTTGAAGGTTCTAGATTATTTTTCAAACCTTCCCGTATCCTCTCAAATCTCCGATAAAACCTTCTACAAAATCAAATTACTAACCATTTGAATATGGCGTGTCAAATATTTTCATGATGCATTTGAAGCATTGATAAACTCTAGAAAACCAATGTGAGGTCCACCAATGAAATTCCATTGTCTCTAGTTGCATAACATGCTATCTACCATTACCTCCATCAACAAAATAATGGTAAGAATATAACCCATATCCATACTCAAATCTTATGCACCCAACCTATGAATTGGTCCAATACTTATGCATGTGCACAAGATCTCTCATTGCTAAAAGGAAACCCTTCAAGGGGTTTGGGTTGAGGAGGAATTCTCAAAATTGAAAAAAATTGTTATACTATATCTATGCCTATCTAACTACTAATACAAACACATAAATTCAATATTCTCTTAAACCTATCACATTGAATCGACACACTAGCAGCAGAATGGGAAAGATACAATATTGAAAAAGGTTGTTAGTGTAGGTTATTATTTATCCTTTTATTTATTTATTAGGATAATTCTTACACTTGTGTTAGCCCTACACTTTTTGGGTTAGCTTGCTTAGGTGTACTAGTTGTGTGGAGTTAGCTTACTAGCTATGTTGAGTTAGCTTCTTAGTTATGTAGAGTTAGCTTACTAGTATTATGAAGTTAACTTAACTACCAAGATCGCTTAGTGGGAGTTCTTCACCACGATTTATGTAGCAGCTGCACTTCCCTCCTATATGTACATCTTTCTTATTGAGTAATTCAAGTCATTGTATAATAATGTATTGAGCATTCTAGATATTTCTATTTTGGATGTAGTCTTTTATCCATCAACGTAGATCTATACCCTATGGGTGCATTCTTTTATCCATTGGATATTGATGTGTACCCTATAAATGCAATGATTTACCTTCTAAACATTTAGGTTTTGGGCGCAAGATTTTATCCTTTGGTCACAAGTTTGTATCGTGTGGATGCACTCTTTTACCCTTTGGACATTTGGGTGTCATGTGTACCTTTAAAAAAAAATCAGCATTAAAATATTATTTTAATAGCAAAACCTTCTATAGCTCATAACTTTTGATTTGTAACTTTAGATTTGTAAGAGGGTTCAAACCCACAAGCGAGGATCACGAGGGCCAACGTGCACATCAATGGACGCGTGTGAACGCAGCGGCGTGAAGAGATCTTGGGAGGAGAAAGCATCAACCGAATGTGCATGCAAAGATTCGACAAATGGGAAGAACCTCAATAAGCCACAAAACTCTCCTCTATCTCATAGATCAAATGGGGTGTACATATAGGAGGTGCTGAGTAACCCCCAGTGCTGCAATCATGACAACTCGAGTAGAGAGGGTAATTACATTCCTAGAATAGAAGTGTAACTCCCAATGATGCACTGACGCGTAAGAGAATCTCATAATGACCCCTAAATGACACGTGGACCTACGATCTCACCTAAGTGAGATGAATCACCTAATGATGTGGAAAATAATACACACCAACACCCCCCCTTCATCGTAACTTAGGATGAGGTGGTAAGTCAGAAACAAGAAATGGGTCCCGACACAAAGCCTGATGAGGTACCCATGCACAAGAAAAAGGTCCCAAGCAGTGAAGGAAAACCCAGTGGGAAAAACATCCACCACAAGAGAACAAAACACTCTCTAATCTAAGAAAGATGCCAAATATGGGTCCCAACTCTAGACGAGCCTGAAAAGGTACCCATGTACAAAGAGGCAATCTCTCGAAAGAAGAAGAAGAGAGAAGAAGAGGGAGACAAGAGGAATGCAGAAGATGCCATGGACGGATCTAAACTCTGCAGCTCTAGGAGGTCTCCCAAAAGAATGTCAATGATGAGATCCTCTGCCTCTGGACTGAAGAAGAGCCACCTACACCGAATAGTGTGCCTGCCCTTAGGAAGGACAAAAATGACGTGCTGAAAGTCTGCCCACTCCATGAAGGAAATCGAAGGCAGTAACACGAAGAACTCTGAGTCTGGTCCACGAAAGTGTGACATAGGTCTAGCAAGTGAGTGCGAGGGAACCAAAGGTAATGCCACGTGTGCAGAACTATCAGAGTAGGAAGGGTGAACACTCGTAGAAAGGATGTCCAACTGATGTGAAGGAAACAAAACATCCCCACAATAGAAAATGGATCCACAAGCAAGGGTGGATCAATGAAGGTCTCTAGAAAAGTGGAAGTGGTAAGAGTCCTAGAAGGGGCACTCCCAACAACGGAGATGATGAACTCCTCTGAAATACCTGTAGATGGATGATGAACCTGTAGAGCATCACAAGTGGACTCTGTGAAAAGATGACAAAGGTCAGGCAGATACTCGTCCCAATGAGGGGGCTCAACAATCGAAGAGTGATGTCAGATAGGTATGAGTCATCCAATGAAGGTAGAGGAGTGGAAGGGGCCTCGTACACTAGAAGTGGAAAGGAGGCGGGTGTGATGAATGTATAAGACTAAATAGGAGACTACTCGATATCTGATGAGATGTGGGATGTGTCAACACTCTCTAGAATAGTGAGAGAAGGAGGAGAAGAGTCCTCTGTAGTACTCTCGACATCAGAACTGGGTGCACAATCCTCATCATCAAAAGTAGAACCAAGCGAGTCTGTGTTAGTGGAACTATCATCACATGAAGAAATAGAGGAGACAATTGAATCAGCAATAGCAAAAATGGTGGTAGTATGTGAAGGGTCTCCATAGAGGGACTGAAGAATGCCTCCAGACACGGTGGGGAGGATCTGAGTCTGCCACGTGAAACCAGAGAGATTTGGAGACATGCATCATCATGTGACCAAAAACATGATCACAAGTGTCAAGGAATTCCTCTAGATGACGATGACCAATGGGTGCAGGAACTGGCCCAAGTAAGAAGTGTGAAAGACCCTCATGAGTGAAGTAATGTTCCATGGAAGCACGCCAAGCTGAATAGTTCCCTCTCCCGGTGAGAAGTGGCAGAGGCTGAAAGAGATCCTATGATGCTCAAGTCTGGAAGGATCACTCTCCATGATGCGGAATCAAAAGTGCAAGGTGCACAAAATCAAGACGTCGGACTCGGCCGATAATGCGTCTACATGTGAAAGGCCAAGAGTACTAGTGAACCCCTGAATGCAAAGACTTTTTATAAAGTAGTGTACTTACAAAAACCGACAATTTCATCACGTAATGTGTGAAAAATCATGAAACTTTGACTAAAGAAGTGCTAAAAATGAACAACGAGTCAAAAGCTATAGCGTAAATACGATTCCCACAATCGATGGAAAATGCCAATAAATGCTGAAAATACATTAAAAAAATGCCCGAAATGGGTGCAAAGGGTGTCATGTGGGTACTTGTTGGAAATGGCATCAAATTTTAGGCAAGGTTTATATTTCTTGCGAGGGGGGATTAGCCTCCTGCCAACCCCGGACCTTGCCCTCCGTCTTCGACACACGTAGGAAGGGCATACGTAACAAGCAAAATGAAGCCCAAAAATTATTACAATGCCAAGTGAATGTTTTTAACCTTAAAACATTAAAAAGGGATTGTTTTAACCTAAACAATTCTAAAAGGGATGCATGGGGCCCACGATGATCTGGAGGTGACCGAATTGAATGCCAAGTCGCATCAACACATCCAAGCAGTGTGCCAAGTTCTATGCAGGTGGTCCACGTCTGGGTCAAAGGAAGGTAGGTGTGCTCACCACGTGGATCAGGGGCTGTTGAGCTAGAGGATTTGGTGGTCAAAGCACCAAGAAATCCATGTAACGGCCGTGGTTTGAGCTCAAAGGTCGACAGAGTTTCAAAGCCATGTGTGAGCTAGACAGGAGCGACCAAGAGACAGGAAACCGTCGTAGTCGCAGAGGTAACGGGAGAGCCCAAACATGCAAGAATGGAGGTCGTCGGTTGTAGGATCATGGAGTGAAGCCAAAAAAACATAGAGTTCACAAGGGGTGAAGCCACAAGCCATGGGATCTTAGTGTAGGAGGCCGAACATCATGCAGAAAACCAAGGAAACACCAGGAGTGACCAACTAGAAGCCAAGAACCCAATGCGAACCAGAAATCCTTGAATGGCTATAGGAAATGTAGAGCCAAACCAACAAAACCATGTACTCAGGGAGTAATCATTGGAATGCCAAAAACATGAGTTGGAGCTGCAGAGTGAGGGGTGAAACCGGCGAGCGGGTGTTGCACTTGAAACATGCCTCCAAAGCTCTGGGAGATTGTAGGTGAGAGCAGGCTGAATGTACACATAGATGGGGTCTAGTGAAGTTGCAGACTGGATCGAGAACCAAAACCCAAGCACAAGGCATGAGTGGTACAAGAGCCAAGGCGTCCATGTTAAAAGCACAACCAATGCAAAATAACTTCGCAAACACATGAACACCCCAAAAACACTCACGATCACACGAACAACTCTACAAGAGGTATGAAACCCGAATCAGTGCAAGTAGAGAACGATAAACAAAATAACCATTACGACACATGCAACGAGATTTGGATATCACGTCGAAGTCGAAAAACGCATGAAAAATGCCAAAGAGTGCACGGATCCACAAGATCCACTTTGATACTATGTAAGAGGGTTCGAAACTTGCAAGCAAGGATCACGAGGGACGACGTGCACATCAACAGACGTGCAAACGACAGCATGAAGAGATCTCGGGAGGAGAAAGCATCAACCAAATGTGCATGCAAAGATTCGACAAACAGGCAGAACCTCGATAAGCCACAAAACTCTCCTCTATCTCATAGATCAAATGGGGTGTACATATAGGAGGTGCTGAGTAACCCCCAAGTGCTGCAATCATGACAACTCGAGTAGAGAGGGGGAGTTACATTCCCATAATAGAAGTGTAACTCCCAATGACACATATGACGCACTAACGAATTGATGCATTGATGCGTAAGAGAATCTCATAATGACCCCTAAATGACACGTGGACCTACGATCTCACCTAAGTGAGATGACTCACCTAATGATGTGGAAAATAATACACACCAACAAGATTAAGGTGATCTTTTTTTGTAATTGTGTATATTTTTGAGATCTACGCATTGGAAACATTTTTAAACACATATTTGAAATTTAAAAGGTAATTTTTCTCATTGTAATGTTTATATGCACTCAATTATAAAGTGCTAAATTTGGGAGGGTGTTATAATCATTTGTGGACGTAATTTTGGTTGAGCCCGATGTCCTAAAATTTTAGGTGTTGCATATTCTTGTATCTATAAGTGTATACATTTATATCTCTCTTATTTATTGAGATATTTTAGATCTGTATTTTGACACTTTTTTTTGGCATGTTGCCAGTCTCTCTTGTGGGGAGCTATTTTGGTAAAGCCCAGTGTTAGTTTGTCGGTGTTCGAGTAGTTGAATTTGGAAACTCATACAGATCTGTGGTTTCACTCTACCCATTCAACAATATGGGAGGGTGTGGTGTTGATATTGATTCTTTGGGTTTTGTTTCCTTACCTTTTTACATGTTGATATTGTTTCTTCGGGTTTCGTGTCCTTGCCTTGTTACCTTGGATTTTCTTGGATCGTGGCACTCATATTTATTTGGATCTCGTGTCCTTGCCTTGTTGCCTTGGTTGTTCTTGGATCATGGCACACCTATTTGTAACAATTGATCAAATTATGTTTGGTGTTTTTTTGCACTTTTGACATCACTCCATTGACAGTCTCCTTATATGGAGCTATTTTGGTGAAGCCCAAGTGTCGCTTATTTTGAGTTCTATGATCGAGCAAAGGATTCGCACTACACGGTGCACACCACACTTCTTCAAATTGTATGATTTTTTGGAGCCAGATTATGAGGATATCTTTAGGCAAGATTTTTCTATCTCTACTTTGTTATTACTAGTTTTGGGTACCTTGCGGTGTCTAATTTTCCCAAGATTTGTATGTGGGTACCTCATCGACCTTGTTTTCGAGACCCACCTTCTTTTTCGCCCACCTAAGCTATGCTTACGAGAGGGTATTAGTGTAGGTTATTATTTATCCTTTTATTTATTTATTAGGATAATTCTTACACTTGTGTTAGCCCTACACTTGTTGGGTTAGCTTGCTTAGGTGTACTAGTTGTGTGGAGTTAGCTTACTTATGTTGAGTTAGCTTCTCGATTTATGCTTTAGCTTCGGCTATGTGGAGTTAGCTTACTAGTCTTCTGGAGTTAACTTAACTACTAGTATTAGTTAGTGGGAGTTCTTCACCACTAATTTAGGTAGTATTTGCACTTCCCTCCTCCTATATGTACATATTTCTTATTGAGTAATTCAAGTCATTGTATAATAATGTATTGAGCATTATGGATTATGATGGATTTCCATATATGGTATTTTATCTCTCTCTTTAATGTGGTGTGCTTTTGCAAATCTAATGTGGTGTGCTATTATCATCTAAGATCACGGCTTGAAAAATCTTCTTATCGTTCCTTTAACAAAGGCAATGTGCACAACTCTCTTATGGAGTTAACTTAACTACTAGTATTAGTTAGTGGGAGTTTTTCACCACTAATTTAGGTAGTATTTGCTTCCCTCCTCCTACACTATTTCTTATTGAGTAATTCAAGTCATTGAACATGATTTCCTTCTTTTGCAAATCTAATGTGGTGTGCTATATCACTAAGTGGCAACTCTTCTTATCTTTCTCAATGTGCCAATATCACAACATCCCTTAAGCATACACTATGTTTCTTTCTCACAATTTTAGTTTCCTCAAATTGTTTGAATGAGATGTAGAATTTTATAAGTATATTTTGATTCTTCTAAAGGGGCACCATACGTGATAACACATGTCACATCCCGAATCAGGAGATCAATACATTTAGCAAACTAACTTATATGAGATTTTTGGATGGATATTAACACTAACAATTTGTAGGCATTAATGATGTCTCTCATATTAAAAATAATAGTTAATGGTAATTGATCAATAACAATGCATAACATTCAATATATTTGTTTGCTTGAATGGCGAAAATCATTGAGAATGAATTCCATATTAAAGTGTCAATTTGTGGATCCAATGAATACTCAACCATAAATTTTAAAGAAGGCTTATGAAAAAACGTGTGAAAATTAATATAAATATGGACATTTCAAATTACACAACATTGTCTATCATTATGATAAAATGTGAGTCTCTCTAATATACTTTTGGCCACAAGCTCATATATCATATAATAGACACCACTTTTAGAATTTGGCTCCAACTTATTTTTGGCTGATTCAAAATTATTAAGATCTTGTCAAATACACCTTCAATAAAAGGGAAAAATACATTTGGAGGGTAACACGGCGTTGTGCTTGTGCTCTTTCATCTTGCTTGAAATCCCTTTTGGCTGATTCAAAATTATTAAGATCTTGTCAAATACACCTTCAATAAAAGGGAAAAATACATTTGGAGGGTAACATGATGTTGTGCTTGTGCTCTTTCATCTTGCTTGAAATCCCTTGTTATGTGTTGACACATGTATCCATTTTCTTGAAAACCACAAATCAAATGTATTTTTAATTTTTGTACACATTCCTCGTCCCATAGATTAAAAATATTGAGTTGTCAAAGTCTTAAGGACCCCTATTTTTCTCCCAAAGGGCGATGTGAAGTCATATGCAATTATACGTGTGTGCATACACTTCATGTAGACCAAATGAGCAAGTAAGTTTTCAAATTTTATTTTAAGGAGAATATATAGGAAGGGAAGACAACATCTAACTTCCACCTCCTTTGGGACTTAATATCTCATAAATTTTATTTACGTGTTTCTAACTCTTCAAACTTCTCTTTTCCATGAGACCATTTTATATTGGTGTCATCAATGTATACATTCCACTATTTGGCTTGAGTGGATGAGGGAGATAAAGCATGCACTTCAAAAATTTCCATGAAGATGTAAACAACCATAACTAAAAGAGGCGATCCCATAGTTATATATTTTGTATCATCATAGAAACCGTTGTAGAAGTTGAAGAAATTAGACTTTGATGTCTCCAAATTTTACCCTAAATTTGAGACTACTCCATGTTTTAAATTTTTCGTTCTTTTAAAATAACGGGTTTTTTTGTGTATGTTACATTGCCGTAAGATGTTCAGTATTACTTAAAGATATTCCTAGTGAATGATATGAGCCAATTTTGACAAATACCAAGATGCCAAAACTTATTATATCCCTCTCGCCAAGTTTTGTCTCAAGTGGAAATTTTTATTTAATTATTTATTTAATAAATAATGCCTCGTTTAAAGTAAATTAGGCTCTGGTTGAATCCTATTGAAGTTTTGCATGCTAGTATTCACACATCTCAATAGGGTTTTCACCAGGAATGAATTCAGAGCTTTTTTTGTGACTTCTGACAACATTTTTCATTTTTATTTATTTCTTTTACGTTTTTCTCCAAGTTTCCCGTTGTCTTTCTATTTTATTCCCCTGGGTTCATTCTTTGTCCTATATAGTCTGTTTAATTGCCTAGAACATCTGGAGATCATTTACGGCGCTGCACCAGAAGGAATCAGCCTCAGAAAGCAAACTTTTGATAAAAAAGATGAAGTCAAGCACAAAAAGCCTCTCCTAGGAAAGTCACACTTTTTGGAATAAATAGATCTAAGCTGCAATGGGAATTTTCAGTAGTGGCGGAAGACAAGAATTTCTTACTTGCCTTACAGGTACTACTTTCCCATGAAGTCAAAGTCATTTAAGCCCAATGAGAATTTTGGTAGTACAGGGCGCGGGAATTTTTACCCGCTCCTCCACCAAGAATACTTTTCCCATGAAGTCAACGTCACTTAAGCTCCAATGAGAATATTATAAGTGGCACGCATCACATAATTTCTTACCTCCTTTACCAGGTAAAAGTTCATTATAAAAGAAAATCACTTACCTCCAACATGGTAGTTAAAGCAACAACACCTTCCATTGCTAGTTCTTCTACCACACCTTTACTCAAGAAAATACCATTAAAACCGAAGAAATTTCTTACTAAACCGTCCAGGGTAAAATTCCCATGATGAAAGTCAAATCACTTAAGTGGAAGAGGGGATTTTTGGAGCTGTAGTGCAGGGTGGAAATTCCCATCAAGTTGACTTCTTATTTTTAGCAACTACCCTTGCCAAAAAGTGTGACCCACCTTGGGTGAATAACAATGCATTTAATAATATTTATTAATGGTTTATTCACCCAATTTTGGCGCCATAAATAGAAGGAAAATCAATGCAAAAAATGAGTGAGAGAAATCAATGATGCATGCTAAAAATAAATAAAATAAATTATTTAAAAAGTAACCAACAACATGCAGACTTGGGCACCCAAATTGGATGAATAAACATGGTTATTAATTAATTAAATTGTCAGAAATAGGAAAAGGTAATTATTAAAAATAACAAGCACAAAGCTATATAAGCATGGGATGCCATAAAGGAGAAGCACTTATTTCTTTTTGATGAAGATTGCAGCTCGGACAGGTTTTGGCACCAAAAGGAGGATGTTGCATTAATAAATATTTTCCACTGCCGGAAGCTTCTAGTTTTGGTGCCTAGGGTTGGAATAGCTTGATTTTGCTATGATAATTATTTCCATGTTGGTATAAGTTCCCGTGTGAATTTAAAAATATTTATGCCAGGGATAAGTTTAGTGTTAATATTTGTAATATGGTGAAAATTACATTTTAGGAAAATTTGAAAAGGTGATTTTTTTCGAAGAAGGTCAATGTCCTGTTCGCCTAAAATTTACAAAAAAATTTTGGGTCGGCTTCACCTACATTTGAAAAAATATCCTATAAAAACCTAGGTGATTCGTTGGGTAGTATACTACCACCACCAGCGATGAGGCACCATACTACCACAAGATTTATTTGACCAACAAAGTGTTTTCTGAAGATGCGTGACTCATTGAATTTACTTTGACGTGCGACAAAGGTTTTGGTTATTGATTGTGACAGGAATATTTGTTGACACGTGACTCATTGAATTTGCTGATGTGCGACAAGGAGGTATTGCAGATGTGCGACTTAGTGAATTTGCTGACGCGTGACTCAAATTCCTGTGACGCGCGACTTGTTTTTTCTCCGACGCCTTGTAACTCGCTTTTCCTCCTCGACACGCAACTTGGTTTCCTCTTTTTGACGCGTGATAACTTAGTGTTATACCTAGACGTGACCCAATTTTCTCTCGAACGCGTGAATTGCTTCTTTCTTTTTGCGACGATGATTTTGTTCGAATAATGGAAGGTGCTAGTCCTCAGAATGCGAAGACCCAAAAAGTAACTAAGAAATCTCAGAAGTCCTTGTTCAAGTATTTTGGAAACTCGATGATACATATAGTGTAAATACCAAACAACCATATAGATGCCACTAAAGAATCAGAATATTGATTGTGTGGAAGGTAATATTGAGGTGGACATGCATTCTACACAGTATCAACCAAATGACATATATGATGATACCATGCCAGATCTTAAAGATATACCTATTGAGATGCCAGATCCTAAAGATATTCTTCCTGTTGGGGTGCAACCAAGAGTGCATCAAGATATCACACATATAAATACTCAACAAAATGGAACACAAAAATCAATTTCAAATTTTGGTTCACGAAAGAGGAAACTAGGTGATTATGATATTGCTCAAAATTCTACTCAAAAAAGTAAAACATTGAAAACGAAAAGAATATGTGGACCATTGGGAGGACATATAAGTTTGATTGGGTTGCCAAATTTTCCATTTATCGAACTTGTACAACCATCTAATTAAGAAGAGATCCCATCTGAATGTACATGTACAATATGTATGTGGAAATTGGGAAAGCAAAAAAAAATGCAAATGAAGCTGGACACTATAGAAAAACACTGTGGAAAACAATATTTGATTGTAATGGGGGTGGATGGCTAGAAAATTAAAACACACAGGTGGAAAACTGAAAATAATGCATGCATGTTAAATACACAACGGAGAAAAAAAAATGCAAAAATCTCATGGAAAAGGAAGGAACGATCACATTGCAAATTGGTAAGATGAATCAAACAAATCTACATACAAAACTCATATAGTTCTTTACTTTATTTCACATACTAAAGAAAGGAAGGCCGATTTTGTATTTCCTCGATTTCTAAGTTTTGTATCAATATAATGGATTACCCAATGTACCTCAATCTCATTGGTCTGAAAGTAGTGCATGGGAAATGGAAAAATTCCTTTCGATAATAGAGAAGGAAGATTTGAAATAGAATGTGAAAAAATCAAAGTTTATCTCTCTTTCAATTGATGAAGTGACAACAATCGACAACACTACATGGGTATGTATCCATGTCTATACTTTAGAAAATCATATAAGGACACCTCATCTGCTAGGTGTTATGAAAATGGTTAAAAACTGTAATGCCGAAAACCTACATAAAATAGTTTTTTCTCATTTGAAAGATATTGTTGGAATGAATGATTATGAAATTGCTACAAAGTTGGTATGCATCGGAGCAGATGGTGCATCAATCATGCAGGGTCACCGAATAGGGTTGTGTGTTAGATTACAAACAACAATAGCCCCATATATGCTACCAATTCACTATATGGCTCACATAATGAATTTAGCGTATAAAATGGTAAGAAACTACGAAAATGTTGCTAAAGTAGAAGACCTTATAAGAGAACTTCATGCCTATATGGAAAAAAACCCAAAGCGATTTCTTGAGTTCCAAAAATTCACAATTGAAATTACATATGGCAAAAAAATTCTAAAGGATGTTGAGACGAGATGGATCTCTTTGTATGAACCTGCATGCAGAGTTTGTGAGGAGTATCCTTCGTTGGTTGCTTTCATGCAAAAATATCATCATGAAGTTGACAAGGTGAGGGACTTATTGTTCGTTTAACTGATTTGGAGACATTACTTACATTGGTTGGTATTCTTCCAATGTCAGCAGGAGTTCAATACACTGATGAAGCATGCACATGGGAGATTAATCTATATTGTGGATTTTATACGGATGAGAAAAAAATGGTATGTCAAAGTCTTGATGTCTTGTATTGTTCCCAAGATAGTTTTGATACACCTATTTTTGAGAATTGGAAATATTTATTAGATCTTAAAAATCCCAAAGAACTATTTGAGATTTAATATCCATGATCACCTCTCGCATCAGATGTTAATGGTAGGGACATACCACCGCACATTTTGCAAAAAATTCAAGCTTTTCAGAATCTTATCATCGAATGAGAAGATGTTCCTGAATGAATCGTAATCTTTTGAGTGTGTTATAGTTGAAACAAGAATAAAGCTTAAAATATTTTGTTTATAATCCTTATCATCGAAATTAGAGAATGTTTCTCCAAAGATAAAATTCTTGAAATAGCAATGGGTGTGATGAATCCTAATTTTTGGAATATCTTTCTGGTGGTCATGCAGACTTTGTAAGAAAGATTTCCATAAATCCATGGGTATAATAATAGAACATTTCACAAAGACTTCAGAGTTCAAGGGTATTGAAATCAAAGGTATACTGAATGCTGATTTATTAAAGTTTCAATCAACAAATTTTGCAATAATAATGAGGAACCAATATAAAAATTTAGATGAACCTTCTGAAAGTGGTGTTATTACAAGGCTGTGGTGAGGAATCTATCAAAGTTCTATCTTACAAGAAGACATCAATGAATATTTCAGATTATATGAGTTATTCCAAATAATGATTTTGGGGTTTGTGGAGGACGAAAGGGTTTTCAGTGCTTTATCATTTATAAAATCAAAACTAAGAAACAGGTTGGATAAAAATATGGAAAGTTACATGAGGTGTTATGTATCTCGCTACTCCATGGAAACCTTTCCTTTCGACAAAGTAATTATGCATTGGAATTCCCTTTCCGAAAGAAGAGGTGTGAATAATACAGCTACAAGTACAACTATTCCCAATGATGAGAGTGGAATTGGCGCATCGTCACACTCTATAGAAGAGAACATTGAGTTTGAAGAAGCTATTGATAATGGATTGTTTCAACTTTAAATAGGTATCTCCTTGACCTTACTTTTATTGTTTTTCACCTTACATTTTAACTGTGGTTATTTATTCAATTTCATATTAACTCTATAGATGCAAATATTGGTAGGAGGATTTTTATCAAATTTTGTTTCAGCTCTTGTTATCATTAAATATGTTTCATGTTACAGGTATATATATTTACATTTATTTAAATACAATTATTTCATCTTTTTTTTTTTTGAAAAAACATGGGTTGACATCCATCCGAGGAAGCTTCACTTCTGGATCGACAATGTCAGTGCAACTCACCCATCTATCTACTAATCCATTTCTCGTGTTGAGTTTTATTAAATCAAAGATCTAGCACACTACAAAGGATGATTTCTCATATTCCTTCCATATGCTTTTTCACCCATCTAAAACACAAGAGGTAATTTAAACCCTATCATATGACATTTCTTGATTTTTTACAATTATGTTTAATTTATTTTTATATTTTCAAATGCTTTGATATATTTTTAAACTTTGTGGGATAAAATCACACAATCGAATTTACAAAGAGAGGAATATTTTTCCATATTAAGATGTTTATTTCATAACACATTCCAATTTTATACAATTCATCATCCATGATCCTGGTTGAAGCTAAATCTACATCCATATAAAATTCATTATTATCCATATATATTTTAATGTCATTATCCACATCTAATGTCATCATATCACTATCATAATCCCGACACTCCAATTATTATTAAAACAATTATTTATCTATTTTAAAATAATCTGTCTCTACACATTCAAATTTTAAAAAACAATTATCCATTATCATCATTCATCATCACCTATATCCATTCTAATTTCTCTATCGTACTACATTCCAAAATTTCTAGATTCCATGATCATGTCTTGAAGCTAAATCTACAATTCCACATACTATTCATGATAATCCATATCTATGATTCTATTCTAATGTCATCATCCACATCTAAATCTATCATCATTACAAGTAGAGAGAAGAAGATTTAACTCTTAGTATTAAGATGCATGTGTCATACCATATTCCAGTTTTCTTAAAACAAATAGTTAACCATTATCATAACACCATCACATTCAAATGAAACATAAACACCATATACAATCTAAAATTCTATACATAATATAAAGGAAGATATAAAATTAAATATTATAAAGTATTTCAAGTTTCAAGTTCCAAATCAAATAATAAATTTCAAATTCTATACATAATATAAAGGAAGATATAAAATTAAAGATTATAAAGTATTTCAAGTTTCAAATTCCAAATCCGTTAATAATTTTCAAATATAGATTATAAAGTATTTCAAACCCTCAATCATGAAATTTTTTAACCCTCAATTTTCTGTACCCCCTTCCTCAATGGCTTCCACTCATGTACTCCTTTCAGTTTCCCAAATGGCTTCTCTGCACTGTACCCCTTTCCCCAATGGCTTGAATAATCCCAGAACTAATGAGATCTTCCACAATATTGTCTAGATTTTTTAATTCTTGGTTCCTCCTTTTTGTATCTCCATGGGATAGCAACCTTGGATCTGTAGCTGCCTTGGTTTTGAATAAAATTTCAAGGTCAAAGCCATGCTCTTTAATTATCTGCTTCAATGTATTGTTTTGTTTGTTAACCAAAACAATACTTTCTTTCAAATTCTTCGTTGCGGATAAAATTTTCTTTGCGGTTTCCAAGTGAACTTGGAAAACCTTTTCTTGACTCTTCAAATTTTCATATTTCAACTGCAAAAAAAAGTGATATCAATTAAACATATTACTAAAATAAGAAAAGGTCAAATTAATAAAAAAATTGTTTTGAAGTGATAAAACTTACTGACCGCTCTATCTCTTTCGTCATTTGCAATCGTTACTAGATCCTTGTCCTTAGACCATTTGTTAAAATATGCCTGGCTTCAGCACTAATATTTTCCAATTTGTTTAATGTTTTATCCAAAATGTCATCTTTATAGTTGTTATACGTGACCCCACTTCTTACTTGGGTAAGTAAGGAATCCATCTTCACAGGTTGATTATGGACTACAACGTATAAACTATCCCTTTGCCAATAATTTTCAAAACGACTTATTATCTCATTGATTAGTAATTTTTCCCTTTTCTCCCATTCTATGAGTTGGCGATATGAGATGAGTACAATCAAATCATTGATATGGGATTGACAATCATAACCAATTAAGTTCTCTAAAGGAAATGGTAGCAATTGTTCACCATCTATGTATCTGAAGAAGATGATCTTCACCGGAGGTATGGGGATTTTAGGTTGATCGATCGCTACTTGTTTCTTCCATTGTGTGCCATGATCCTATTTACAATAAAATAAATCAATATTCTAAAGTGAAATGTAATGAAAGTTGAATAAATTTTGTTGAAATAGAAGTATACCTGGTAAGTGCACGAAGTTGGTGGACAATTCCGTGGACATAAAAACCGAAATAAAGGTACCGCGATCGCGGTTTTAAAACAGCATGACGCGGTCCTAAAACCGCGATCGCGGTTATTGAATTCTAGGTTCATTAATTACGAACCTAGTTCCCATGATCGCGGTTTATAACCGCGGCGCGATTATAAACTTTGCGATCGCGGAACTCGAGACAAAATTTACTTGATCCCAGCGACTCGTTATTTTCCTAATTTTCAATTCAAACGCGACTTTTCTAAGCGTTTTCACTCGCTTTTCAATACTATCTCAAAATTGCTCATCGGACTTACGGATAGCGATAGATTGACCATGCCGAAGGCGAGGAGGTAAGTCCCGATTGTAATCATTTTTTTGCATTTTAGGTTGTTTTTTTTTTGCATTTTAGGTTTTTTTGGCATTTTCATGGGTTTTGTGAATTGTTTGTTTATGTATACAATTTTATTGTTTTATCGGTTAGTCGGAAGCTCGGGCTCGTGCGTGCAAACCGTCAAAACATTCCTCAAAACCCACCGAACATTCCTCAAAACCCTCAGAACATTCCTCAAAACCCTCCTCCAAACATAGATCCCCCTGTGGCTCATACATCCCAGGCCCAGAGCCAGCGAGGAGCATGAATAATATCATTGGAAGAATCCAAGAAAATAAAATTGTCATTGAGAACCTAATTCAAACTATAAGACAAAACCATGCTACAAATCCATCCCGCATGACTTTAGCTTGATACATTAAAAACATTGATTGGCGAAGTCAGTCTATGACCACCAAATACATAGATGGAACACCTTTAGAAGTAGTGGCCCCATGTAGGCGGTGGTATGCGGATAAACTATCTCATGCGGCCGTCGAAGACAAAAAAATTGGAAAAGACCTAATTTGTGCATTATTTACCCGACCTAGAACCAATGCCCCCTGCTGATTACTTGCAAACGGTTCCCGATCCATTGGTGCCATGATGATAGAATCAAAAACAATTTTTGGGACCAATGGTGGATGGTTTTGATTATCCACCATCATGAGGTTCCTCTTTATTTTTGAAGAAATTATATTGTGAGTTTGTGCTCAGTGAGGTCCCGAATTATTTTGACTTTTCAGGACTTTTTGGTCGAGGAGGTGGCTCTGCACCGGACACAGTGCACGCGTAGGTCACCTAGGATCCCCATGCCCCAAAACCCCATTGCCTTGATTATCCCTCCTACGGTGAAGGAGGTTGTGGAGATTGATACATTGCGTGCATTGAGGAGCTCACGACACTCTCACCCGGCATAGCACCCAGTTGCATCCGGTGATGTTGGTGGAGGTGCGGTCTAGTGCACCACACCACTTTGTGGATCATGTGGTGTCGTATGCCTTGCGAGCGAGACATCATTTGCTGGTTCACGAGATTTTTTTCTATAGATGAGATCTTTGGGAATGTTTTGGAGCTGGAGCCACGATATTGGTCTTTCACGAGGTAAATTTTAAATAAATTTAAATAATATATATATGTCTGATAGTTTAATTCACATGTTTGAGATATTAATATATATATGATTGTACTTCATGTACATACATGTAAAAAACTAATTTTTATTTTATTTTAAATAGCAGAGCCGGTGAAGGAAACATCCAGGTGTTGACATCTTAGCTCTGCTGCGGTTGGGCGTGTTTCAAGCGTAAGTTTCAAGTTGTACAAACTTACATTTTTAATAAATCATTTAATTGCACTAGATTATTATTATAATTTGTTTCACGTGTATGTTGCACATGTATTAATATTTTTCTCTTTTATACGAGGCACAGGCGGGTCATCATCTGCTCGAGGCTGAAACTCTTGCATGCCTCCCATGAGTTTACGCGAGTTAGTTACAAATCTCTTTAATGAATGATAAGAGTGATGAAGAAATGTAAAAAGGTTAAATCCTCTCGTACCCTTTATCTAAAAAAATCTATCGTCCTTTCCATATGATTATAAGTTTTATATGGATTGGTGTCTTTGAGATTTAAAATTTACAACATCATTGTACCCTTAATGACAGCTCCTCCATTTATGACAACTCCTGCGAACCCTAACTCCACCACTCATATGAACCCTAATAGATTTGGAGGTGGCGGACATATATATGTGCACACGTAGGGTTGTGTGAAATTACGTGATGGAGGTGTCCTTTCATTTTAGAAACTACATCCCCCTCTGCAGAACATGTAGACCCCTAAGGGTTTGTTTCAGAAATATTCTTGAGCCTTTGGGTGTGGGGCTTGATTGCTCAAGCTGCGGTGGCAATGGAGCCATTGTTGGGGTTGGATCGACACTCTTTGGCACCAATGTTGCGAGAACTTGCGAGGAGGAATGGAAAATCCTGTTATCTTTGTTGGGGACACTAATAACCCATTGGGAGGTTGAGTGAATCCTAACATCTTTGTTAGGGAGTCTGCAAACACTAGGGTTTTCTCCCTTGTTGATAGCTTGGAAACTCTGATCTGACTAAAGCTTTAGTCAATCACTCATTTAATGAGGTTTTGTAAAAGAAGACATAGATCAAAACCATGAGGCCTCTTAAGAGAAACCCAAGTGTAACCTTTGGCGATGAAGTCCTCGAAATATATTCATTTTACCAAGATCATGCCTTGATACGTAGATTCACTCATCTTTAGCCTAGCCTCCCTATCCTCCATGATTAGATCTCGAAAGGGTGGTTCCTTCAGCGGGTAAGTTGAACCTCTACCCCTATCTTTAAGGGAATTTTTATTATTTTTTCCCCTCTATGGTGACGAGGACAAAATTTCTAAACAACTTTGGGTTTTCAACAAAGGTACCTTATCTTAAAACCATGGTTCACATCATTGACCCTCTCACTTTGAATCTTTATCACACAAACCAATCTAGATCAAATTACCCCACTTACCCCTATAATTTTAGGACCATGGTTATCGATATCCATAGGAAATACCTTGGGAAACATCGTTAACGTCGAATCCCAAACCTATGATTTCACACATCTGATGTATATGCAGAATCCTAGTTGAGATTGATACTTGAAAGAATCTTCCAACCCACCTTAATCTTAAAGTGCAAAATCAAACTTGCACTCATCCTCTGGACTATAAGGGCCTACGGGTTTGAGATGTAGGAGATGTATTTTTGGGGCATTACACTCTGATTGTGAGATGGTAAAACATTAAAAAAGAGAATAATAATTGGTGGATAAATGCCCTCCCTAAACATATCGTATTTAAATCTAAGTAAATCCCTAATTGAAACACTAAGGAGGAAGACATGGTCAAATCTTTCCTATGACCCCTTTGAGAGAGATCACGAGATCATGTAAACAAGGGGTTATCAGTGGGTGAAACATAGAGGACCGGAAACACTAAATCAAAACCGCATGTAGCGGAAGAAGGAGAATGTTCCTCCTCATTCTCCTTGTTCAAGCAACACATATCGATCGATCCATGATTTTGAAGTTGTTATTCTGTCTGAAAAGCTCCCGATGTGACCATGTCTCACTCTATATCCACTTCCTTGCTACTGAATACTTGAGTATTCTCCATCCCACCTTTGGACACAAATACATATGAAGATAGATGGCCTCGTCTTTAACATTTATAGATCCTATGTATTTAGCCTAAATAGAAGATAAAATTTAATAATGTATTTTTATTCTTTCTTGAGTAACTAAATATTGATTTGTACATGTTTTTTGTATAGCTCTTAAGTAGATTTTAATAAATTGATTTGTACATGTTTTTTGTATAGCTTATGACTGCTATAGAGACTCCTCCACATATGCACGGTTGTGGAGGCTGCTTTTGTAGATACCGCCATAGCATCTGCCAAATCCACTAGCAAGAGGTACACAATTTTTAAATTTGTTAAATTTTGGAGGTTCATTATTTCTTATTAAACTTAAATCTACAATATCAAATTTTGTAGGTATATATATGAGTGTGAAATATTTAATTTGAAAATTAATTATTTGTATGTAGCTTACCCCTCGTGAGTCTATTGTTGTCCACTGCGAGCGTCAGCAACAAATCGATAGGGATCATGACATTGCGGTAAGATTGCACATGCATTTTAACTAAATTGTACAAGTTTCTAAATTTTGAAGGTATTTTAAAATTTTGGGTGTTAAAAACTTGTTGTTTATGAATGTGCGGAGTTAGGTTGCAGGCATGCTTGGAGACACTAGGACCACACGGATGAAATCCGTGGTGGCATCTCCCTCCACTACATCCCAGTGTCGTGGACGTGCTTTACTTAGCGGGCGAAGAGAGGAAGATGTTTCATGAGTAGATTTATAGTCCACTTGGATGCCACATATATGTGGTCATGAGTACATCTATTCACAGTCCATTGTATATATATCTAGCCTTTTGCGACCGCATGTGGTCCCATATGTACATTATGGCACGTGCTTAGTTCGAGATCTGTATACATACATTATGAACTTATACATGTACATATATATTTTCAGAGACGTGCGCGTCTGGAGCACACTTTATTTGATTCTTATATATATATATATCCATGTGTGTTGGTTAAATAAGGCTATAAATTTGGTTATTTTGGTATTATTGCTAACTCTGAGAAAGTGGGTTTTGATCTTTGTTCGGTGGATTTAGTGTATTACTTCTAGTTATGGATTTAGTGGAGAAAGTAATGAAATGGCGGACTTAGAATTTGGGAGTGAGAAAGATGGATATTTTTTGTAGGTTGATTACTTTTTATTTTTCTCATTATTTTTCTCTAGTTTTTTATTTTGTTTAAATAAGTTAATTTTTGGAAAACTCAAAACTATACTTAGCCATTTAAAACTTTAAACTAATCTGGAATAAGTTGTATTCTTAAATTATGTATCTTCTACCTTGATGATGATGTGGATCGTGAATTGTCTTCTTGAATACATGTAGATTATGATTCTATATGCACACTTTGTCATCTTCTAAGTAGTTTTGAGTTTCTTGACTATTATGAATAAGAGGTTTTTCTTAATGATTTTATTTCATTTAAGAAACTGGTTCTCCTCTTTAGTGTTTTTCTAACTTGCTTTGCATCTTACTCATTTAACCATGATTATCATACAAGTGCTGCATATGATACACTCTTTGTATAGAAATTTTCCTTACATTTAATAAATTATAACCTTATGGATCTGATGTATTTTATTATTGAAGTTTGTTTATGTTCTTTCTACTTTTTCAAAGCTTATTCTATCTCCTTCTTGCATATTTTGCAAATTTTAGACTTAATCATATTGAAATATCACTGGAAAACTTTTCTTATAAATTTTTTAATCTTTGAAGCTTGACAAGTTCTTAGAGCTAAAATTTTAAACATATGCTTTCAATTTTATTTCATTAGTCTTGACAGATATCTTAGTTTGTACTTTGATCATTTAGCTTTGATTATAAGTTGGAATGTAAGCCCCTTTTAATACAATCTACTTCCTTTGCAATCTATAATGGATGATGGACCTTATTGTACTCTATTTTTATTCTTACGTAATTATTTCCTTAAATGTGACAATTTATATGAGTCATTTGTAAATTGTATCTTAAAGAAGTAGTACCTGTAGCTCATCCTAGTTTTCTTGATTTCTTACTTTTGATTCCTGAAACTATCTCATTTGATAAAATATGACATTAGATCATCCTTTGAGCTTGTAAATTGTATTGTTATCAATATGATATAACTTTAGTTGATCAACATAGGAAGTATTCGTCGGGAGACCAAAATATCGTTGAAATTCGTCGGGTGACTACTCGGACTCCGTGGCACCTAGAGAGGCCTCGTCTGATCCAACACCTCGGCATACGGACCCTCTACAATAGCCTCTCTCATTTTTTTCCTTCTCATTTCGGTGCTCTCGCTGTCCTAATGTTTGCAAAGCGCGAAATAGTGCGGTTGGAGCCGAGTGTAAGGTTGCCAATGCGGTGTGTATTTTGCAAGCGGTGGGCCGTGGCACCCGAACCGCTGGGCGGCACGTCCGGGTGGCCAGGTGAAACGCTAGAGGAGGCGGTGTTTCGGTGCGCGAAAATTCGTTGATTAGGGCTACTTCGTTCGGGCTTAGTCCCTTAAGAGCCACGAGACCAAAATATCATTGAAATTAAGTCGGGTGACTATACTCGGACTCCGTGGCACCTAGAGAGGCCTCGTCAAATCGATCAAACACCTCGGCATACTGAGACCCTCTACAATAGCCTCTCTCATTTTTTCCTTCTCATTTCGGTGCTCTCGCTGTCCTAATGTTTGCTGGCTTAAAATAGTGCGGTTGGAGCCAGTGTAAGGTTGCCCAAGCAGCTGTATTTTGCAAGCGGTGGGCCGTGGCACCCGAACACTTTCTGCGCTGTGAACGTCAGGGTGGCCAGGTGAACACTAGAGGAGGCGGTGTTTCGGTGCGCGAAAGAATTCGTTGATTAGAGCTACTTCGTTCGGGCTTAGTCCCTTAAGAGCCACGAGACCAAAATATCGTTGAAATTCGTCGGGTGACTACTCGGACTCATGGCACCTAGAGAGGCCTCGTCGATCAGACACCTCGGCATACGGACCCTCTACTGATAGCCTCTCTCATTTTTCCTTCTCATTTGGTGCTCTCGCTGTCCTAATGTTTTGCAAGCGCGAAATAGTGCGATTGGAGCAGTGTAAGGTTGTCAAGCGCTTTGTATTTTGCAAGCGGTGGGCGTGGCACCGAACCGCTGCGCCGGCAAAACGCGTCGGGTGGCGGTGAAGCGCTAGAGGAGGCGGTGTTTCGGTGCGAAAGGGTGGTTGATTAGAATTTCACTTCGTTCGGGCTTAGTCCCTTAAGAGCCACGAGACCAAAATATCGTTGAAATTCGTCGGGTGACTACTCGGACTCAAGTGGCACCTAGAGAGGCCTCGTCGATCCGACACCTCGGCATCTGACTCGACCCTCTACTGATAGCCTCTCCCATTTTTTTCCTTCTCATTTCGGTGCTCTCATTTGTCCTAATGTTTTATGGCTTAGCGAAATAGTGCGGTTGGAGCCGAGTGTAAGGTTGCCCAAAGCCTTGTATTTTGCAAGCGGTGGGCGTGGCACCGAACACGCTTTGGCAAACACGTCCAGGGTGGCAGGTGAACACTAGAGGAGGTGGTGTGTTTGGTGCGCGAAAAGGGTCGCGTTGATTAGGGCTACTTCGTTCGGGCTTAGTCCCTTAAGAGCCACAGAGACCAAAATATCGTTGAAATTCGTCGGGTGACTACTCGGACTCAGTGGCACCTAGAGAGGTCTCGTCGATCAGACACCTCGGCATACAAACCCTCTCTGATAGCCTCTCTCATTTTTTTCCTTCTCATTTCGGTGCTCTCATTGTCCTAATGTTTTATGAGCTTGAAAATAGTGCGATTGGAGCAGTGTAAGGTTGCCCACCTTTGTATTTTGCAAGCGGTGGGCGTGGCACCGAACCGCGCTTTGCCAAACGCGTCCGGTGGCGGTGAACGCTAGAGGAGGCGGTGTTTCGGTGCGCGAAAGAATTCGTTGATTAAGATTCCGGCTACTTCGTTCGGGCTTAGTCCCTTAAGAGCCACGAGACCAAAATATCGTTGAAATTCGTCGGGTGACTACTCGGACTCAGTGGCACCTAGAGAGGCCTCGTCGATCCGACACCTCGGCATACGGACCCTCTCAATAGCCTCTCTCATTTTTTCTCCTTCTCATTTCCTAGGTGCTCTCATTGTCCCCAATGTTTTGCAAACGCGAAATAGTGCGATTGGAGCCGAGTGTAAGGTTGTCAAGCGTTGTATTTTGCAAGCGGTGGGCGTGGCACCCGAACCTTTCTTGGCAAACGCGTCCGGTGGCGGTGAACGCTAGAGGAGGCGGTGTTTCGGTGCGCGAAAGAATTCGTTGATTAAAAATTTCTGCCGTTCGGGCTTAGTCCCTTAAGAGCCACGAGACCAAAATATCGTTGAAATTAGTCGGGTGACTACTCGGACTCAGTGGCACCTAGAGAGGCATCGTCGATCCGACACCTCGGCATCACGAACCCTCTACTGATAGCCTCTCCCATTTTTTCCTTCTCATTTCGGTGCTCTCGCTTGTCTAATGTTTTATGCAAACGAAATAGTGCGGTTGGAGCCGAGTGTAAGGTTGCCAATGGCTTTGTATTTTGCAAGCGGTGGGCGTGGCACCCGAACCTTTCTTGGCACGTCCGGGTGGCCGGAACGCTAGAGGAGGCGGTGTTTCGGTGCGAAAGTGGTGTTGATTAGAGGCTACTTCGTTCGTTGGGCTTAGTCCTTAAGAGCCACGAGACCAAAATATCGTTGAAATTCGTCGGGTGACTACTCGGACTCAAGTGGCACCTAGAGAGGCCTCGTCGATCACACCTCGGCATTTTTTCGAACCCTCTGACAATAGTGCGGTTGGAGCCGAGTTTAAGGTTGTCAATCTTTGTATTTTGCAAACGGTGGTTGATAGTGGCCTGAACACCTGAGACTTTGGCAAACACGTCCCACCAAGAGCCACGAGACCAAAATATCGTTGAAATTGACGATGGGTGACTACTCGGACTCAAGTGGCACCTAGAGGAGTCGTTTTCAAAATTTACAACTTTTTCAAAATTTACAACTTTTTCAAAATTTACAACATTTTCAAAATTTACAACTTTTTCAAAATTTGCAACTTTTTCAAAATTTACAACATTTTCAAAATTTACAATATTTTCAAAATTTACAAACTTGACTTTTCAAAATTTACAAATTTTTCAAACAATGTTCAAGCTTCTCTTAGCTTCGAGAATTTAAAATTCTCTACTAACGATACCAACCACGTGAAGGTGGAAGCTTTTCTGGCACCACTAACCTAAACATAAAATTGTTAGTCAAAGAAATTTAAGTTTCAAATCAAAACCATATACTAGATCTTTAAACTAAAAAAATAATATATATATATACGCTATATAAATTGAAACTTGAAATTAAATATATACCAGACATGTGAGCATTGTAAATTCATTCCAATGAACCATCAGGATCGGATCTACTCTGAATAGCGAGAGACAAGATTGCTTCATGATCGACTCTCGAACCTTCGAAAGAATCTTGTTATTAGGTCTTCCTCGATATCTATCTGTTTGAATATTTGTCGCTAGAACTAGATGTGAATATAAGAGTATTTTCTGTGTGTCTCAAAGTCTTGAAACACCCCAACAGAGGAGTTTTTAATGGATACCGTCGAAGCCAAGTTCCAGTAATGCTTCCACTTGACCACCTGTAGGATACTCAATCTCTTCGCCATCTATAATAGGAGAAGTCAACTTCTTTCTTTCCTCGATCAACGACATAAGAAATAGTCATTCCTTCTTCATTGTCTTACATGTGAATTCTGCAAACACATGTCCTACTGAAAAATAACCAAGGTTGAAAAACTCAAATTTAAATTACATATTAAAATTTCATGGACATAACTCAATACAAAAATTAAATAAATAAGCTGGATAAATACCTTGTCGCACCAAAATTGAAATTTCGTCAAAGTCCTTGGATGTTGTAACTTCATCTGCGAAAACAAGTTGTAGTGCTTGTGGAGGTTGATAACTAGGAAGCGGAGTTAGAGGCCTCTGAATCCATCCTTCCACCCATTCTTGTGAATCACACTCAAGCGGTGACAAATTCGATACAAGATGCACAAAAACATGTCAACTTTCTTGTCCATATTGCCCACTGAAGTAGCGTCGAGCTCAAAATGAGTGCATATCACTTTGGACCCGTGGGTGTCATACAATCCTCGTAGTTAGCAATATGTTTTCCTCTATCAACCAAAAATATCTGCAATGTGGAATTTTCTTGAGAACCTCGGGTCATGTTGTCGATTACACCATTCCACTTTATGCTCTTTGCATCTTTTAATTTAGCACCATCTTTGTACTTGACTCTTCTCTTGCAAGAGCTCTTTTCACACATGCCCTGCCATCATGCTCTCCTTTTCCATGTCCACCTCGGTGAAACTCCAAATATGTTGCACACCCATCTTGACATGCATTACTGCTCATCGATAAAACATTCGTGCATTCTTAAAGCGAGGCGTACATTATCGACCATATATAATGTTGTTTGAAGTGGATGTCCCTATCGAGACAAGTTTCCATAAAATAGCTGAAACACCCTTGCACAAATTCGATAGAATGAGTACGATCATCAACGATATAAAAGTGGTACTCTCTTAAAATTTTTCGATCATTCTCTGTCTTTGTCGGAGAATGTAGAAATGCTATATGCACAAAAATGGCAACTTATCTTTGAGTTGTAATATTGCGATTGAACCTCCATTTGTGGTTGTAATGTGTAATTCTCTGCAAAATCGACCACTTTGAAACAATAGTACCAATAGGAAATGTGTCTTTGCATAGCTGGAATTGTTCATCCAACCATCGAGCTCTATGTGTATGCCTCGCATACTCATAAACAAGTTCATCCTTAAATTTTCTCATAAATTGAAAAATGGGCATTTGTTACATAACTAGCTCACACCCGTTTCGATTCTTTTCCATCTTTCAACCGGTATGCAATGATTTATATTTATCAAATTCAACTAAATTATGTCCTATTGTACCTTCCATTTGCTCATGGATCTGACTTTCCAATTTAGGTAATCCGCCGCATGTACTACTGACTTTCATCTAAACAATCCACTATAAAAAATTGTCCAACTTCTTTTCACAAAATATAGTAGGAATGAAATCCTAGAAGATATTGGTGGAACTTGAACACCACATTCGGATAACATAGTTTCGAAATGAAAAATGGAGCGAATACGTAAAAATTTAGCATAATGCATTGCAAATTCAACATGTTGCCTATAATAACAAGTGGTGCGAGCATGGTTGATTTTCACATAGAATGGTTTCAACATTTCAAAAAAGCGTTGACTAATTTTAATTTCCAGTTCTCTTGTTCAAACTTACGAAAAATTGAGTTTGAGTCATATCTAAGAAATGCTTTGGATGTGGTTCACGATTAGTAGAACCAACTCTCCGTTTTATAACATCTCTTGTATTAGGTGAAACTCTAGTGTTATCATGCCAAAATTTAATAACAACTTCTCTTATAGCATCGAATTATTTTTGTCCTTACGCGGTGCTCTAGCGAAAAATGCCCAAAAATCGACATTATTGAGTGGTTGAAGGATATTACGTCTTTCGATTGCTTTCATTAGAGTTTTTCGATTAACTTATGACATTCGACTTGTTTGCGTAATCAAGCGTTGTTTTTTATTGATTCACTTACAACACTAGTAAGCGAGTACCACGGCGCTTGATATTACTATCCCTAGTGCGTCTCTTTACACCAACAGCAGATGTGATATGCATCATGAAGGTTTTCAACAATTGTAGAGGTTTGACCACGTATGTTAGATGTTGTCAATCCTAAGGTGTTTAATGTAGGTCTCATTTTAATCAATTTCATCAAACTAACCAACAACTGACATCTTTGGGAATCATTTAAAATTTCAAAATGATTATCCCAAATTTCACTAGCTTTTCTTCTGATTTGTCGTTCAGAAAGTTTGTCAGACATTGGTTTCAAAATGTTTTCATCAATTTCAATCAAAAAATTAGGTTTCTTATGTAAAATCCTAGGAGGTGTTTTTGTCAAATTTTGTTTGTCTACAGTTTCAACATGAATTTCCTTATTCACATTTTCATTGTCTCCTTCAATTTCAACATTTGCTACATCATGAGTATTTAATTCTTCTTGACATTGTGATAAAAACTTCTTCATCACGAGTATTCAATTCAACTTCAACATTGTGGTGAGAAACATTACCTAGTTCTTCATTGCTTCTGATGGTTGGGATTGAAGATGAACCTCTTCTAGATTCACGAAGTTTCCGCATCAGCTCAACATTTTCAATTTTGTTGGCCTCTAATTCGTTTGGTGTTTTTTTACTTAATGACTTCCTTTTTGACTTCGTTTTTGTCTCCCATGATGTTTTGCTTTCGGTGATAAAAAAAACGTGCAGAAAAAAGGCAAATTTACTTGATAATTAAATGCGGTAAAATCGAGTAAAAATCACATGGTAATTGGACGTTGGAATGTGTGTAAATATGGTTTATAAAAACGCTTTATAAGCCTTGTGCCGCTTTATAAACCGCGTTAAACCGCGTAGTTTACAAAAAAACGCGATCGCGGAGAGCTATTTGCCGAACCTTAGCCTCGGAAAATCTTTGTTTTCCCAAACCCAGCTATGGAAGGTCATTATGAAGTGCAAAAGATCAAAAAACCTCAAATCTGCTCTTCCAAAGACTTGAACCATGCTAAAAAACTAAAAACATTTCACAAAAATGGTGCCATCACGTAGGGTAGACTCTTAGCTTTGTAAAAATATTGTTTTTAAAGTGAATAGAATAAGATAAATATCATTTTATAATTTATTACTAACAATAGGTCCTTAAGACATTTTTTCCCGTGAATGTTCATGTCTACGTTTAAGACTGTAACTTTTGTTTCGCTTATCAAAATATGATAAAAATTATACCATCCCAAGCGTGGACAAATTCTATGCACCTTAAAAAAAAAAAAAAATTGATTTCGATATTTTTTGATATAGTTATGGCGGGCAAACGGAAAGCGCTCCATTTTCTAAATATTTTCAGACCACTTTCACGGAAAAAATCATAAAAAAAAAATATTGCTAAAAAAATACAAAATAAAATCCATCCCAAGATAGACAACTACATCTAACGTTTCACCAAAGGAAAAAAAAATAACAAGATTTGGTCATCCAAAATGCGGGCAAACGGACTACAATCTTATAAGTTTTTTCGAAAAAAAAAAAAGTCATATAATTTTAAGTGTTTAATATAGCTAAACTTGTCCGTTTTTTACAAAAATTAGTATTTTAGAAACTAGATTCCGAATGCTACGATTCATATTTATATAAATTTTTCTAATTTAGAGTGCATGTATAGCTAATAATCCCTACAAGTTGAGATTTCACTGTTTTTTGCAATATGACGTCCACGGATGACCCTATATTTGTCCATCAACTTGGTGCACTTACCCACCAGTTGGCCTTGAATGCGTCTCACATGCATTGAAAAATCCTGTTGGGTCATTGCTATCAATGCCCAAGTACTCTTCATCTAAAGTTATATTATTTAAAACCAATATGCCCATTGTCTTGGTCAAGCCACGAGAGAGAGGATTGGAATTCAAAACGAGGAGGCAATGTTTAGTGTCCCACTAGGGTCCGGAGGAATTGGCATGTGTTTACCAATGTTATTTTTTCCTGATCCTCTGGTTGGCATTTTGAATATTATTAGAGGAGGAGGGGGTGGTGCCACTATCTGCATGTATGGAAGGTGAAGGACGTAATGTCTTTGAAAAGATCAAGAAAAATCATATGAAAATTGTTAAACTATGCAAAAACTATGAAATTATACGAAGTACTATTCAAAACTTATACTAAAGAAATAAAATAATACCTTGTTGTTGAGGGGTAGCTTGTCACGGTGGTTGAGGTGGCCGTGTTGGAGTAGTAATTGGTGGTTTTTGATATCTATTGTTGGGATTGTTGAGGTGGTTGTTGAGAAGAGACAATTGCATGCGACTGAATGGAGTGAGTTGGTGAAGACAATTGACTTTGAGAAGTACGCGTATAGTCCAAAGTCCCTGTAATGTCAGCAATAGTTGATTGTATGTCAATTCAATATGGTAAAATTTAAATGGTAAATTAAAAATACAAAATGGGAATTTGTAAATAATAAATGTTAAGGTATTACTTCTCTGGTGTTTAACGAATTCAAACGGTTGGCGATTCGGAGATGAGTGAACTTCCATTTTAGATTGTGAATCTGCTGACGCCTCAGTGTGTTGTTGGCCTCTTCCTCTTGATGCCACCTTTTTTCGAGGAAGGGCCTCCAAAAATCTTCTCTGTAAACAGTAAATATTTAATTAGATTCGAGATGAACATCCTATTAGTCTAATGTCGAAATACAAACTTTATAGTTTATACCTGTTGTTCTTGAAATGGAATTGACAAATTCGTCAACGCCTCATCCATGCAAGTAGGAATTGGTTTGTCTTTTAAATTTAGAAGATCCTCGTAATAAAAGCCAAGGAGATAGTTTGTGGAGTAAATGACTTGTTTTTCCAAGATCATTGCATTTGTAATGTCAGTTTTTATTTTTTTGGATAAAACGTGCACCAATCAAATTTTTGCTTTTTGATAGTTGCAAGAATGTATGCAATAGCCCAATTTGGTATATCCATTTGGCAACCCTTCAAAACTATTCTAGCTTGAAAGAAGGAAATCATAGTGGCAAGAAAGTGGTCTGCAATTCCTTGCGTATCCACACCACGTATGGATTTATTGACATGAGCTGCAAATGCCAAAAAAATGTTGGAATTAATATCGATTTGAATTATATCAAAATTAGAAACTAAATACCAAATGAAAATTGAAAACAATTTACACTTATAATCAACATGGAACCCGAAATTTGATTCCAGTACTTCTTATCATCTTCGATGAGTGTTTCCTTCATTGTAACAATAGGTAAATTTTTGAATGGGAGGCATGTTAACCGATGAATATTAGTTGGGTCAACACCAAATTGAAACATTCGACCGTCATCCACAGTAACAGTAAACAGACCGTCCTCTGTATTATACGAGGATAGAAGGTAGTTCATAATGTCATGGTCTATTTCGAAATGGGGCATCTTAACGAGACCACCAAAGTCACATGCATCGAGCATATCGTTGTATTCCTAATTCATTTGTATAAATGTCTGGATGTGGGGGAATAAAAGGTTCCTGTAGAGTATCTTTCCCTTGGATAGGGCTTGGACTGGATTTTCCTCTTGATTTTTGTCTTAGGCTTGGGCTGCACTTGTAGTCACCATTGTAGTTGTCCTTGAGCTTGATTGTACCTGACCTGGATTCCTATAAATAAGAAAATTTGGGAGCCGAAAAGTGTAAACGTGAAAATGACCGGTGACAGGGTATTTATAGGACAAAATTAGGGTTTTGAAGCCTAAGACACGCATGACAAGAAGATTCCTGTCGCATCAAGAAAATTTGTTGACACATGACAGGAATCTTCCTGTCGTGCATCAACAAAGTTTCTTGACGCACGACAGGAATGTTCTATGTCGTGTGTCAACAAATTTTTCTTGATGCGCTACGGAATCTTCTTGTCGTGCGTCGGCCAAAAGTTTCTTGGTGTGCGACAGGAAGGTTCTTTGTCGTGCGTTAATAAATTTTTTTCTTAACGCGCGAACGGAAGGTTCCCCATTGCGCATCAAGAAACTATGTTGACGTCTGCAACAAGGAACCTTCATGTATCGAGTGTCGAGATTTTTTTGATGCACGATAGGAAGATTCTTTGTCATCGCATCAAGAAACTTTGTTGATGTGCAACATGGAACCTTCATGTCGCCATAGCGTCGAGAAACTTTGTTGGCGTGATGAGAATCTTCTGTCTCGCATTAAGAAACTTTGTTGACGCGTGACAAAGAACCTTCCTATTATGCGTCAAGAAACTTTGTTGACATGCGACAGGAAGATTCCCTATCGCGCATCGACTATGCGTTAGTTTCTGCAGTCTCCGTTGAAAAAATAGTAGGTGAAAATTTAGTTCTGAAAAAATGGAAAATTCACCTTTAAGTGAAACCATTCCGGGATATTCACTGGCACTTTCCACCTCTAATTTCCAAGAGGTCTCTTAAAATAAACGTTGATTTATTCTTGCTTTGCATGCAAAAGAAAGCCTCAAATTTTAGGGCAGCAGACTTTATATGCAAATTTGGTGACAAAATCAAGTATTCATGTTCGGACTCCATCTTTATCTGAATTAATTACGGTATTCATAACAAGTGAAAAGGAGCCCAAATCAATGTTAGGTACATTGAATATATCTTCTAAATCTGAAGAATTTTCTAGATCTGCACAAATTGATCCAATTGCAAGGATTCCAATGGAATTAAAAGAAAAGATTTCAAACAAAGACTGCTCCATACATAATGAAGCGGGGATGAAAGAATATGATTAGCATAATCATGTATAGCTTCCGATTTGTAGAAGTCAATGATACAAACATAGGCCCTAAACCTATCGCCGATTTAATTTATAGATCCAGATCTCATAATTGCAAAGGCTTTCGGCACAAATTCATCCTCTTGTTTCTAACGGAGCCCGTAGAAGTCAGTGCATGGAAAATTCCTTCCAGGATCTTGTGCATGTGCTCCCAATCTTCCAATTGAAGCCTTCATTGAATTTACTTGTATTTGCATTCACCCAGAGTGTTTTCCAGAATTTAAAATTGCTCATATGCAATTAAAAATAAAAAATGATGAGTTTTGTCTGAATTATTTATGAAAAACATTGCACTGGTGCATGTACTGGAGAAGAACTACAAAAGCTTCAAGGATAAGAGGAAGACAAGTCAAAGGAAATACCCGCAAGCAAATCACAGTCAGCTACTTCCAGATCTAGTTTGGTGAGAATCAAAGGCAAAAGAGTCAACCGCATGTAGAATATGGAAAAAGAACAAGACTGGAAGTGTTACATCTTTCTTCTAATTTCTTTTCTTTTTCTTCTTCTTTCTCTTATTTTCTTCGACAAAGTAATTGAGCAATCAATTAAATTATAAAACTTAAGTGATTGGTTTAAAATCCATTACTTGAAGAAGTTAATTACTTGGAAATAGGTGGCAGCCATGTAAAATAGAAGGTTTTATTTTTCAGTTATAAATCATGCATGTCATGCAAAGAGGAATTCCAGGAGGGAGATTTCCAGTTGTTTCCTTTACAACTTCCACATGTGCTAGTTTAGTCATAGTTTCATATTTGTAATTTTCCCTCCATATCCTATAAATAGAGGAAGAGACTATGGGTTAAAGGATCAAAATTTATAATCAGCATTATTGTGTTCCAAACTTTGAGTTGAAACCCCTGATAGCTTTCTACAAGTAGAGGAATAGAGAAGATATTTCCAGAGAACTTTGTGTCAATGGTGCATTCGTCTCTTATTTATTTTTAGATCTATGCATAAACTTTGTGTTGTCTTAGATCTAGATCTGAAACTTTCCCTTGCTTCAAATTCTGCGTTTTAAGATCTATTTGTTTCGTCTATGTGCATGTGATCAACTCTGTCAACTATTGGTTAGGTTGCACATTTCCTTTCCTTTCTTCTCGCATTTAATTATTTCCCTTTCCTGCACATATTGCTTATTTGCTTACTTGTTGCAAAACTGTCTAGCTATGGTTCATGAGCTACATAGTTAAAGTAATACCAACAAATAGATATTAGGAAATACAACTGACAAAATCCTACATGGAGCCTCACCAGTAAATGAGGGAGATTTATCTCATGTCTTCCTAGGTTTTCAATTTGTGTGGAAAATGTGGCCAACAACCTTTAACAAAACTCATTCAAAGTTTTTTTGAGAAGTTAAAAACTTTGGATGGTAAATGATTTTACTATACTAGAGCTACAAACTAGAGCAACATGGAGGAGCACTTTCTTTAAGTGGGACATGGAGGTGGGCTTAAGTCCTTAATGTTTGCCGAGTGATCTACATTCGGAGCGCCCACTATGTTCCGCTTGGTCCACATAGAGAAGTTTGACCCCTACCTTAAGTTGTCCCCATGAATACTTATTGAAAGTGTCCAACGGACTCAATGACAATGGAATTTGGGTTGATGATTACAAACTATTTGTAACTCACCAATAACCCAAGACCTCGAGTCCAAAACTCATTCAAAGTTGTCTCATTACCCATGTATTTCATAACCTCAATAATATCTTCATCAACGAGAATCATGATAAAGGGAGATACAACATAAAAACTTAGCAAAATGTCATCCTCCTTAATGCTTATGCCCTTGATGATGTTGACAAAATGAGGTCAATTCAAAACACAAGAGTTCTTTAGAATTTCAAACTAAAGGTTCAAGATTTTTGGTTAAGGAAAGATGGTAACTTATATGTTGGAGAAACAATTGTGCGAAGCAAATGGTCAAAGAGGGACTCACCCTAGAGGAACTTTGGAGGTCTCAAATATCCTTGTGGTACCTTTTAATTAGGTGCCATTTATTCTTGATATCTTCTTAGTGGCCTTGATAACTCATTGTGAAACCATATATTGTCTATTGAAGTCCATTTTTCTATAAAGCAACAACTTTGCAAGTGATCAAATGCCTTATTAAAATGACCAACCTTGTTCATCATAACGATCCCATCTCTCTTATATGCCTTTGTCACCACAATAATTTTTTCATGTTATGCCTCTCTAAGGCTTTCAACTCCTCTCGTGTTAAATAATATAACTTTAACATGTGTGACATTAATAAATTGAAATAGATGTTTACATATCATCAATTTATATCTAATTCAACAAATTTATTTATAGCTTCCACCAAGGTTTAAATATTTCTAGCTCTCTAAGAAACACCCAAAAAATAGGGAATACAAATCATGCTCAACTCAAATAGTGTGCCCTCTACTATCATAGGATAACTTTGTGGGTGTGGAAATACTATAATGTAGTCACTGATGAGCCAATCCCCATCAAACCAACTTACAAGTTTACATTTATCTAAAAAGTAAAATTTCGGAATTTACAAATAATCTCATCTCATGTTATATAATTTTAATAATGGAAATTTTTATTATATGAAATGTACTTATATAAAAGAACATGACCAATTACCTCTTCAACTAAATTGATCCATGTGAATCCTCACAACTTGTCTAGCTCTCACTCGCACACGCATCCTTACTTGCTCGTGTTGAACTTAACCTCTTCACCATCGCAACATCTTGTAACATGCATAAAGCCACATAATAGTGATGAAAGCCTTTTTTTGTCTACCGCACAATCGTCACAGATTGTACCATAGCTTGCCTTACACATAACACCATTCACTATGTGTCGAGATACCTTGGTGCATTACCCTACATAGTCCCGAGCATGTCACACAACTATTTCACATTAGTTGTAACTTCTACATCCATACGCTAGCCCAATGCAACTCTCATCACTTTCACAAATTTGCATTCTTCACGATCGATGACTCATGACTTATGTAGTCTTGCCAACCCATTAGGTAATATCCACACCTCCTAAGGCATTGACCAAGACTCGCACTATATTTATGGTAATGTGACCAAAAACTCAAGGAAACAAGGGAAGAGAGATAACTCAACGATGAGAGAGAAAATAGGGTAGTAGGAAGTAAATAAAAGGAGACAAAAGAAAACGATAGAAATCAACCGAGAAATAAGGAAGTGGAACATGGGCCAACAAGAGCCTAATGTAAACCAATAATCTATAAATACACAAATACATTATAAGTGTATTAACTTACTAGTCTTGTATCAAATTAAGTGTCTATGATTACATTAACCAATACATAAACCCACTCTCGAATGCATAGTTATATCCATGTATGTAATATATTGAAAATGTAATTCTACTTTGGCAAAATTATAAAGTGCAAAATTAACATTCTAAATATTCATCATCAAAAGTTTGATAAGATTTTAGTATTTTAATCGGTCTAATAAATAATTAAAACTTATTTCCAACCTCTCATAATAACATGTCTTATCGACATAAAAATAATTTAAAAACATATTATATTTGAGAGAATAAAACATTACATTACTTTTATGTTTAAAAATTAAAATATTATAAATAAAAATATTTTAAATACATATATTTAAGAAAAATAAGAAATATCAATTTTAAAGCACTTATTATTAATTATTATATAGTTTCTCTAGTTAAAGATTTAAAAAGTTCCATATTGATTGATGATTTAATCTAATTCTCTACAATTTCCTTATTGACTAGTGACAAATGACCTCAACAGAATTACATTTGTCTTTTCCTAAACTCCAAACTTCATATATATATACCCAAAATATTACAATTATTTTGGTAACGAATTGGAGATGTCAAATTTATTACGGTGAATGAAAGATTACATTCAATTCTTTCCACGTCCTTATCCATCATTATAGTTATGTCTCCCCACATAATAAATGATTCACACCATGGAATTATCACAAATTTGACCAGTTCTGCTGTGGTCCATACTCCATAGCCCTTTGCCGACATGTCTTTTCGTCATTGCCCTCTTATAACTTCGCTTTAGATTATGTTCCAAAAATATCTAAGAATATTCAACGCCTTTTGCACCTCATAATACATTCGTACCAGATAGTACTTAGTGGCCTTTTAAAATGCCCACCATGTGTATCCATCCTATGAATATCCGTCCTGATTCACCTGCCAATATGGGCACCAAAATTTAGAGCCATTCAATGAGCACAAGGTAAATGAATGACTAGACTGTACCGCACTGTCAAACTCTGTTGTGTATAAATTTATAGGTACCTACCTAGCTTTGGATTCTCAATTCTCCAGCTCCTCCTCGAGTCCCTCTTACTTTACACATACTCAATCCATTCGTACGCCCTTTTAAACTATACATATTAATTTTATTATTATACTGCCGAAGGCAAGTATATTGCTTTGACAAGAGCAAATACTCTTTTCCACAAAAGCCAATAAATGAATGCCATGTGTATTTAAATAACATCTAGCTAAAGTTTTATGGTGCAATTTTTGTTTTTGCTTCAATTTGATTGGTAAATCCCTTTATTCCTACTGTACAAAAGCTTTGATTGCCTACACTGTGTGTAAATTACGGTTGTTTGTCAACGTTGGGCAGCTGTCTGTCGGAGATGGGCAGCTCGGATTTCTGTATGCAAAGTGACCTCGCAACAACCTCAACTAAGTATTGGAATTTGGATTTAATGAAACGAATCTGGAATCTGGATGAGGTGAAGGAAAGTCGGAAAGACGGTGTTAATTTAAAGCAGCAGTGAGCAGAGGTGTGTCAGGTGTAATGGCTTCCAAATGCCAATGGCGGACTAAGGCGAGCTTCATATTCTTAAGTTTAAGTGTTTGTCAATATGCTTCTGCAGATGGGACGAGATCGGGAGGTGCGAGTTCCACAACATGAGCAATAGCGGCGCTACGGCCCATAATCTTACAGTGAATATTGGAAGCAAATGCTATATATTTAGTGGCACTTGGGTTCATGATTTAACTTATCCTCTTTATGATTGGAGTTGTCATCCTTACCTTGATGGCAAAGCGACTTCCAAAAATGAATGAAGCCCGATTTGGACTACCAAAAATGGAGATAGAAGCCTTCATGATCGCGACCTTCCTGTAAGTAACCCACCTGAGAATTGAAATTGAGCATTGTTAGAGTGTATAATAATTTATGATGCTTGATTGTCAGATTCAATGTGGTGTACATGCTTTGGAGAGGATGAGGGGAAAGACAATTATGTTCGTGGGAGATTCTCTGAACCGCGGGCAATGGGAATCCATGACGTGCCTTGTGCACTCTGTGCTGCCGCAGTCGAGAATTTCATTCACCTCTGGAGACCCAATATCCACTTTAAAAGCATTGGTATGAATACGAATACGAATACAATGTGGGATTCATGCATGTCTCTGAGTCTTAATTGTATGTGTGTTTATTAAAACAGGACTATGGAGTGTCCGTGTCGTTTTACCGGGCACCGTATCTGGTGGACATGGAGAGCAGAGTTGTGCAAGGGCAGAAGAAAGTTGTGCTCGAATTGGATTCTATCGCCATGAATGGCAGAGCTTGGAAGGGCGTGGATGTCCTCATCTTCAACTCGGGTCACTGGTGGACTCACACGGGCGCTCTTCAAGGGTATAATAACTTATAACCCCATAATTTCGCTATTCATATTCATATTACATGTACTTACCTACATATACATATATATACTCTAAAATCCTTATTCTGAAAAGTTTGTTTTTGTGTGCATTTTATTTTCATATTTGACTGATCTTACCCCTTCTTTGTTGACTCAATTAAATTTCTATGTGTTAGTAAATATCTGTACAATTTCCTTTTTCCCCTCAACGAAACTTTAGTCATAAAACTAGACACTTATTCTTTATTTGGTTAATTTTGCAGACACGCTTATTGCAAAACAGAGAGTGCAAGGATTAGACAACAATTTACAATCAATTATAAGCAATTTCCCTATCCAACTACACATTCGACAACGCAACTAGCTAATGCCTCCATGATGTGCAAATCTTATCATTATATTAATAAAATATATTATTGGCAATACCCCGTAAATGACAATACCCTCCTTATTGGCGCAACAGAAGGCCAAAGAAATTCTAAAATTGTATGTGAAAATGTGGTGCAGCTCCCTGTTTTCCCTCCTCATTCAGAATGTTTTTTCCCAGGCAACGAGTTATGACTGATGCTTTTCGATCTAGTCCCTTTGTATGCAGTAAAAGGAACAATGAATAGAAAAGCAACTTCCGACGATAATTTAGTATGACTACACTAATTAATTGATGACAATTTATGTGATAAATTATTATCACTAGAGTTGTGCGTGGAATATGACAGAATGTAAATACTAGCCATATATAAGCATTTTCAAATTTATTATCACTGCTACGGTGCTCAAATACATAGAAATGTTTGATACTACTATGAGAGAGAAACAAAAATGTTATATTTTCCTTTTCAAAATATTTGTGAACTTGAAATAACAAACTTGATGTTGGATGTTTCCGGCCCATCATAGACCAAAGCTTGCATTTGCAGATTCTAAAACTATCATATATAAGCATCTTAAAAATTTAGTGCACTTCAATCCCAGGTCAATGAATCTACAACTCTCCCAAAATTATATTTAATCCCACCGAGTTCAAATTTTGTTCTCGATCACAAAGATGTCATATGTAGTTCATTTTCAGAGCTACACCCATCTGAGCGCTGTAGAGAATCTCATGTCCAATGGATTCAACCATCTTCAGGTTAAGGAGAAACACATATTTGCTCCCCATAAATGCCCTCAAATGTCTGAGGTCTCTTGTTCTTACAACATTCAAGTTGTAGATCTCAAAGATCTGGATGGTCCTAATCAAGTAAAGTGGTGAATCAGATCAAAAGTGCATGCAAGGAAGATGGCTTCTTCCATGTAAATATTTATTATTTGTCTTGTTACTTTCCTTTCATCTGGGTAGTGCTTGAATTCAAAATGGGTCATTCAGATTGTGAACCATGGAGTGCCGCACAATCTGATGAAAAACATGATGGATATTGCTAAAGAGTTCTTTGAAATGTATATGGAAGATCGGGCCTGTCTTGGTATGCCTATGGAAGATCAGGCATACCAATTCAAATACCTTTGTGGGCATACCGAGTCAATTACCTGTAATGAACTGGGTCAAAGCTACATCGGCTTTTCTATTGTGGGCATACCCAACAATTATTGCACTCCACATTATTTAAGACATTCTATCAAAACATTGGGGTATAATCTGTTTACATCATGTATGTGAGAGTTGTCCTTGCAAGACAGACCACAGAACAGAGGAAGCAAAAGAACCCATAAACAAGATACCACAGTTCATATTCCAATTGCATGCTTCTACATTTTGCATAGCTATCTAACCCTCCCCACATCTCCAAAATCATCTCCTTCGGCAGTATTTGCCATATCATGGCCTTGTTATTATTACGTTTTAGTTGGTGAAATTGTTTATTTCATAAAAGATTAATTATTGTCCGACTCTAGAGACTTCTCAATTAAAATATAATAAACACCTCAACATATTCAATATTAAAAACAATAAATAAATAAATTATGATTTTATCGTATCTTACCCTTATAAATATATTATTTACTAAGTTTTTTTTTTTTTCCGTGAGATTTTTATTTTTGGGACTTTGTTTATTAATCAAATGACCTCTATAAATCTTCATTATTTTAATGATATTTTTTCATGTATTTTTTTAATAATAATAAGGTAAGAGCCCCATTTTAACACACAAATATATAAGTATTTGTTAATAGGGGAAGGAATAAGGAATATAATTCCCCAACTTAAATATTTTACCCTCTAACTTCTTTCCCTTTTCACAAAATTTATACTATTTATGATAAAAGTGGGCACTAGAAAGTAGACTTCGATTATTTAAATTTAAAACACAATAAAAGGATGTTGATTGAAGTTTCTCAAAATCTTCTCTTTTAAAGTAATACTTATCATACAACATTTCACATTCCTAAATGAATCGCTTCACTTGTTTTTTTAGACTTTTCATTCTTTATTAAAAATAGCTATAAATTGTTTATCATCCAACTAAAAATTAGAAGATTATAGTTTTACATATCTTCTTGAATATTACTACCCTCCAAATTACTCTTATTTTCAATAACCTTTGATTTACATCACAATGCTAATTGTGTTTATTGTATTGTCTTTTGTGTTTCATTGCTTTCATAACATATTGATTTCCGGACACACGACTCTTCAAATTCTTCCTTGTTGGTCAAATGGTTTAAGATGGCAAACACGAAATAACATGCAATCCTTTTAAGTTATTGCCCATAAAACCCTAAAAAAATAGAGGAGAGATGATGGAATTATTTACCAATATTGTAGCATCTACCTCTTGGTCAAATAGATGTTTTGGAGGTCTAAAAGTTTTTTTGAGAACACTTATTTTAAGATATAACATTAATTTTTTCATTATATATATATATATATATATATATATATATATATATATATATATATATATATATATATAATTTACCAATATTGTAGTATCTACTTCTTGGTCAAATAGACATTTTGGAGGTCTAATTTTTTTTTTTGAGAACTCTTATTTTAAGATATAACATTATTATTTTCCACACACACACATTTCAATCCCATTTATAGAGGAGAGATGATAGAATAATTTACCAATATCAGTAGCATCTACCTCTTGGTCAAATAAACATTTTGAGGTCTAAAAGTTTTTTTGAGAACTCTTATTTTAAGATATAACATTGATTTTTTTACGATGTGTGTGTGTGTGTGTGTGTGTGTGTGTGCGTGCGTGCGCGTGAGCGTGCGTGCACATGAATACATATATATGTATTCATATGTGTGCACATACATGCATACATACATACATACATATATGTATGTATGTATGTATGTGCACACATATGAATACATATATACATTCACAGAGAACATTTTAAGATATAACATTATTTTTTTCCACACACACACATTTCAATCCCATTTATAGAGGAGAGATGAATAATTTACCAATATAGCATCTACCTCTTGTCAAATAAACATTTTGGAGGTCTAAAAGTTTTTTTGAGAACTCTTATTTTAAGATATAACATTGATTTTTTTACGGATGTGTGTGTGTGTGTGTGTGTTGCCGTGTTAGGCTACAAGGCGCGTGAGCGTGCGTGCACATGAATACATATATATGTATTCATATGTGTGCACATACATACATATACATTATGTATTGTGTGTGTGTACACACACACACACACATATGTATACACATATATGTGTATACATGTGTGTGTGTGTGTGTACATACATACATACATACATACATACATACATACATACATACATACATACATACATACATACATACATACATACATACATACATACATACATACATACATACATACATACATACATACATACATATATATATATATATATATATATATATATATCCCATTTATGCTAGTTTAAATAAGATTTTCGTTATAATCTTGTAACATATCGTACACCTACTTAACTACATTTCATTTTCATGCCTTAACTCTAAAATCATAATAATATTTCTTAATCATTCTTCTCCGATCCTCCTTTTCATCATAAGGTATGATTCATGTTTGTTGAGAGCATTAACATGTTTATTTCGTGTCTATAGATCACACACCTAACTTGTAGAAACAAGATTCTAAATTAGTTAACTTTTTTCCTACATAAGGTATAAAAGAATAGTAATTTAAGAGAGTGTTAGTGTCTCTTCATTAATAAGATGGCTAGGATTCCTTTCAAAGGTCATGAAATGACACTCCCAAAGTATGAAAAATAGGAGGAATGCATCCAATTATAAATAATATTGTTTGAGAGCCAAAAATTAATGTTTTATTTAGTTGTAAAAGGAGGGAGAAAAGTATACAAAGTGACATGAGTGTGAACACATCCTTGTTCGTTGTCATATTCTAGTTTAATCTTTGTAAACTATCTTTTCTATATGAATATCAATGTAACTAAACTATTGTCACTTCTAGTTTGTTTCTCCCATTTTGGAGTTTCCAGTGTTAAAATATGTTGTGTCAATTTCATTTATGGTTCATTCACGATTCATTGTTTCTAGTCTTGTTATTATGCTTCCAAACAACACACTACACTAATTCAAGCAAGTTTGAAACATTAAAAATTCCATTTAAGGTTGAACTCAAGTAGGACAATAATTTATAATTATGTTAATTCCAATTACACATTTTCACTTAAGAGTTTATATACAAAAATGGTATCATGTTGTAGTACCCTAAATTTGAACCAAAGGCACTTGATAACAATCATTTGGCATTTATCTCAACCATTTCCCATTTGTAAAATTAATTGACTTAATCCTACGCCCATCACACATCTCACTCAATCTAGTACTCTATATCTACTAGGTTACACTTGTCACTCAACGTTTGCTCATTAAGAACCTTCATGTTATATACAAAACACATCTTAAGAATGCTAGAAACATTTCTCCACTTTCGGATCAAGTCTTGAACTATGTTGGGGAAAACCACCCGACATTCGCAGAAATGATATACATTTTTGGCCTCATGCGGACGTTTTGTTCTAAACACTTCCAACGGTCAAAATTTCAAATGCACAAGCTACTTAGGATCAATTAAGTGGGAAAACCATTCACACAAGTCGATATAAAATAAAAATTACCTACTCATTAACAAGACCTCATATCTCACATCTTTAGATTATCTAAGGGGTTACACAAACAAAAAGCACAAGAGAAGGAATACCATTTCTTTATTACTCCCTAAAGGACACTAGCAAGATACCAAGTCTCGAACACATCTCAAGATGCTTTTCTAGATCACTATCACACACTAAAAATTACATCAAAGATCATTTACAAGCTACTAGAGGTTCCTTTGTTAGGGTTCTCTTTATCAAACATACTCCTTTTGGGCATTTCCACACCTTCATTGTGAAGGAGAGCTACATTAGTCTAAGGCCTCTTCAAGGTATTGTCTTGTAGTAAGCTCTCAATTTAGTAAGGGGTAGAGGAAACTCAACCAAAATTGGATTAACCCCTCTTAGGCATTTCAAGTGGAGAGAGTTGTTAGGAAATATATCTTAGTGCTCCATTTGTATGTATGATGAGTGAATAATAATTACATGTGTAATTATTATTATGGTAAATTAGTGAAAGTACATTTACTATGTAAATGTAAATAGTAAATGTAAAATGTGGTTAGTATGTGGTAAGTTAGTAAGTTAGAATAATAAAACAATTAGTATTGTTTTATTATTATATTGGTGAGAGGTTGAAACCATACGGGTGTATGGTTGTATATGCAGACAAAGGTTGTTGTGAGGATTGTTATTATACATCTCCTATATAATGGAGTGTAATGAAATAGTGAATCAATAAAAAATGAGTGTGAGAATAATATAGTGTTGCTGATTTTAATTATTGTTTGTGTAGCTATTTCATGTATTATGTGTATTAGATCAGAGTAATTTTCACATTTGGTACCAGAGCAGGTTAAATCTGTCTCGAAGAAGATCTTGTAACTTTTGTTTCGCGATCTGGGTTTCTCCACAATTTTACACGTGGAACGATCTGCTATATAGGCAGCTACAAAAGAAATTTCAGCCAAACCCAGTTTGTCGTTTGGGAGAAACGTGTAATTTACTATACAACACATTGATCATTGTTGTTTTTGAAGAAATTAGAGAATCAAAGGTAATTCAAATCTACATTCAATTTTTTTTGGATATTTAGATTCAGTAAAATGGATACACCATTAGATAAATTTAATGGGCTGAACTTCCATACATGGAGAGTAAAAATCCAGATGCACTTAATGAATAAAAACTTATGGAGGATAGTAGATGGAAAAAAAAACACACCTACAAATGTAAGCAAAATTGTAGAATGGGAAACTAGAGATGACAAAGCCAAAGTAATAATTAGACTTGGTCTTTCAGATTCTCGAATTACATCATGTAGATTTCAAAAATCTTCTACAGAAATACGAGATTTACTAAACAAAACTTTTGGGGCTAAAGCAAATAATGCAAAATTCTCTTTAAAGTTGCAATTATTCAAATTAGAAATGAATGGAGAAGTCACAATGTCAAGTCATATAAATGAATTGAAATCTCTTCTTAGACAACTAGCAGAAGTTAAAGCTCATGTTGATGATGAAGATTCAAAATCCATATTATTAAACGGTTTGCCATCAAAGTACAATAATGTTGTCTTTACTCTCGGGCAAATGTCTTCTCAATCATTAGAGGGCATGATTTCAACTCTCCTAGCTGAAGAGAAAAGAACTAAAGAAGATATCGAAGAGGAAAATGCTTTGTATGTTAAAAAGAAATAAAAAAATTTCTTGAAAAAAAAGGATGAAATTGAATGTTTCTATTGCAAGAAAAAGGGTCATACTAAGTCTTTTTGTAGAGATCGAGCTAAAGACTTACTCAATGGAAATCTTAAAAATGAAGCAAATATAGTCACTGAAGAAGGATCAGATAATGAAGATGAACAAATAACAGATGAAATTGACTATAATTTTGAAGACTTTCTATACTAAGTGAAGTTCTTGGAGGAAGGAGACACAGGAGGTTGGAGATCATTCAATTACCTCTCGCCAGTCCCACCAAACAACAGGCCGTATCAGCTATGGTGATTTTTTTATACAGTGTGTTCATGTTGTTTCTTTGTGTGTCTAGAAGAGTGTTTGGTTGCAGTGTTCCTATTGTGGTTTGTAGAATAAAGGAAATTTCACATTGAGGGGGAACATGATCTCAATGTTCCATTTCTAGTTTTCTACATTTATGGTATTTTCTATATGTGAGCAACTATATTTCCTATGTTTTTCCATGCAGTGAAATGTGATGAGAGCTGATAATTGTATTTGACACATCATGATGTGGTTGTAGGTAAACCACTTGAAAACCTTCATTTTTGGTTTGTGGTACACCACTTGTAAAACCACCATTTTTCAATTGTTGGTAAACCCTATGAAAAACCATCACCCTTTGTGGTTTATGGTAAACCAGTTGCAAATCCATCATTTTTGGTTTATGGTCAACCCTATGAAAAACCATCTATTAGGTTTATGATCATCCCGTAAAATCATCAAATCATGAAAGTAAGTGCAAGTACAAAGGCAATTTTTTCCCATATTCGCACTAAGGGGGGAATGTTAGGAAATATATCTTAGTGCTCCATTTATATGTATGAGTGGATAATAATTACATGTGTAATTATTATTATGGTAAATTAGTGAAAGTACATTTACTATGTAAATGTAAATAGTAAATGTAAAATGTGGTTAGTATGTGGTAAGTTAGTAAGTTAGAATAACAAAACAATATTCTAACAAAGCAATTAATATCGTTTTATTATTATATTGGTGAGAGGTTGAAACCATACGGGTGTATGGTTGTATATGCAGACAAAGGTTGTTGTGAGGATTGTTATTATACATCTATATAATGGAGTGTAATGAAATAGTGAATCAATAAAAAAATGAGTGTGAGAATAATATAGTGTTGTTGATTTTAATTATTGTCTGTGTAGCTATTTCATGTATTTTGTGTATTAGATCAGAGTGATTTTCACAAGAGCTAGGGTGCAAAGAAGAATTAGCTCATATTTAGTTACAAAAGCATAGTTACCAACATTCAAGCATAAATATAGAACCAAGGGATGTAATTTTTTAGGTTCCAAAATTGAGATCTAGATCAAAAGACCGGAGGGAAAATCGACCACAAAGGGTAGTAATGCCCAAATATTTTTGCAATCAATTTCATCACTCCAAATTTTATAAGCACATTTATGACACTCTACACAACACATTCTCCAGATTCAAAACACTCTTACATTGTTACAACCTATTTTGGGTGAACTTGTTTCTAAACCATAACCCTAAATTATAATCCATCTTATCTAGAGCTTGTATATTTCCATTATATACCAACACATGCTCTAGGATGTGTATTTACTATTTTTAATGTTTATTTTACTCTAGATCATATTTTACATATTTATTAATTATCTTAACTAGATTAACCATAATTTTTGATATTACATTTTGGTGAAATCGTTTATTTCTAAATCTAATCAAGATATATCATAGATCTTTGAGTTTTTCTAAAAACTCTAATTTGGGTTTGATGCTTGATATCATCGCAATGGACAATATTAACATATCCTCCTCCATAGAATTGTTTAGTGATAGAACTCATGATACAAAAATAATAAGAGAAGTAGAACAATGTATAAGGGACAATCATGCTCAAGTGCCTCATTTGTTATATGCTTCCTAAGAATAAAAGGAAATGTTCAATAAATCTATGATAGGGGAAACTCAAGTGAACCCTCAAGTGATACAAACCCACCTAATTCTATAGGATATCCTCCCATCTAGGTGTTACCACTAAAGTGATTAATAAAGCCTTACTCACATCTAAAGTTCCAGTATGGGGGCATCAAACATGACCCCCAAGCTACTATACTTGATACAATACATGGCCTTTTTAACCAAACCTAGTATCTTGCATATGCGTTAAGTCCATATTCCTAACATGACTATATGTAAAAATTCAAGACATGAATGAACACATAACTCTTTTATTGAAAAATCGATCACAAATCATAATGAACTCCATCAAGTTACTCAATAACTCATTATCTCCCAGGTTCTTAACTATCCATTACCACTGGTTTGCTTCACCAAAGTTCTCATTTGATGATGGTAAGATCGATCCACAATAACACCTTCATGCCTTCATTGCCTCTTGATGAAATATATGCATAATGATATCTTTCTTGCAAATTTATTTCAACATAACCTTAAATACTATGTACATGATTGGTTCTACATTATTCCTTTGGGTTCCATAAAGAAATTTCAAGTTTTAGTAAAAAAATTCTTCTCCATTTCTTGATCAATATTGAACAACACGAATATTTTACATAAGTCGATGAAGTACACCAAAATTCTCACAAAATGGTTGCAATTTATATATTATGATATAAGATATTTCTTTCTTGAGGGCTAAACACATCAACGTGAACAAATTTATTGAATTATTCATTATTAGTTTAACCCCAAAGCTCAAATAAAAATCTTTGTTTCCTAACTCAGTAAATCCTTTGAGGACCTATGTGAAATAGTCAAAGTCTATGAGACTAATATCATGGATGTCAATATGTTGAACCATGAGATCATACCTTCACCCAAAGAATAATAAAGTTAAAGTAATACCCTCATACAAAGGAAACCCAACCGATGACAAGAAAGTCAAAATCATAAATGTGGCACAATCGGTACTGTGAGAATCCCACAAAAATAAAACTATTTTCCATAGCCTCTTCACATTATTTTATGAAATATCCTTGAGTGTAACCTAATTCATACACCTATACCTACTATTACTAACATGAAAAAACCACAAACTCTAAGGTTAGATGAGAAGGGATCTTGTGATTATCACCAATTTTGTTGACATATTATGTCTAAATATTTTAGATTACATAAAAAGATCCAAGAGCTCATTGAGGATAAGACTATTTATTTACAAGACCTAGATCCACAAATAGCTCTCCTGGCATAATTTCTTTTCTTTGAGTAGTCTCTTCTAGCTGATCATCTTATTCAGAGACTAGTCGATGAGAGGTGGTTGGTAATGGATCTTCTGTTATCACTACTAAGTCAAAGGATGACTCCTCACAAACCACATCCCAAATCTCGTATATTTTATTTGTTTCAGGATCCATGAGATAGTATGTCTTTGAGGTAGTGTTATAGCCAAGTAGGATGCATGGGAGTGACTTTGTCTCAACCTTCTTTCTCTTCTGAGTTGGGACATGCATGTATGATGTACAACTAACCACATCCCGAATCAACAAATAGCTCTCTAATTCATGTATTATGTACAACCAACCACATCATGAATGAGTTTGGACATTCTCCAGTTCTCCAAGATCAACAAATAGCTCTCCTAGCAGCATTTCTTTTCTCTGAGTAGTCTCTTCTAGCTGATCATCTTATTCGGAGACTAGTCGATGAGAGGTGGTTGGTAATGGATCTTCTGTTATCACTACTGAGTCAAAGGATGAATCGTCACAAACCACATCCCGAATCTCGTATATTTTCTTTGTTTCGGATCCATGAGATAGTATGCCTTTGAGGTAGTGTTATAGCCAAGTAGGATGCATGGGAGTGACTTTGGCTCAACCTTCTTTCTCTTCTAAGTTGGGACATGCATGTATGATGTACAACCAAATACTCGTAAATGAGAAATTCATGGCTTTTTACCACTCCATACCTCTTCTGGTGTTTTATTTTGTAGAATCTTTGTTAGTGCCTTATTGAGAAGATATACACTGTCTATACTTTGCTTCAACCCAATAGCATTCCTCTAGCTTTGCTTGTTGTTAGCATGTAATGAGCCATCTCCATCATTGTGCGATTATGACACTCAACAATGTTGTTTTGTTGGGGTGTGTTGGGAGCAGTCGGAGTTACGCTTAACGCCATGTTGGTTCAGGAAGGCCAAGAACTTCTTTGATGTGAACTCCCCCTCGATTTGAGTGAAGTAGAAGAAGTGGTTATCTGGTCTCTTTCACAACACGATGATAAAAGTTCTGAAAATGTTGAAGAGCCTCACTTTTCTTCTTTAGGAAATATACCCACATCTTGCGAGAGTGGTCATCCACGAATAGTTGGAAGTACTTGTATCTTGAAAATGAAGTAAGCAGCGGGCCATTCAGATCGGTGTGAACTACCTCCAGACGCTTCTTGGCATGGAAGGTGCTCACCTGAAAGCAGATATCTGTGTTGTTTTCTTATGCAAGACACCGGGAAAATAGGCAAGGAACTGGACAATTTGGGTAGTCCATGGACCATTGCTTTTGAACTCATTTGGTGCATGAACTAATCGACAAGTGTCCATATCTAAAATGCCATAGGGTAGTTGATTCTATTGTAGAAGCAGATAAAGCTACTGCAGAAGATGAAACAATATCTAAAACAAATAACTTATCTTTTAAAATGCTTTAGCAAGAACCATACCTTGTCGGGAGATTAAGCATGATTTAATGCCATTTTGAACAAGAAATTCTACCTTAAGGTGATGATTCAATAGTCGAGTAACTGACAAGAGGTTACTAGTCAAGCCAGGAACATATAATACCTTTGTAAGTGTACATTTTTGTGGTCCCAGAGGAATGGTGATATTTCCAATTCCTTCTGCAACATATTCTTTGTCATCGGCTATCCGAACCCGATCTCCAGTTGGTTCTTTATGTAGTGAATCAAACAACTTCTTGTCACCTGACATATGGTTGCTTACACCGAGCCTATCAACCAGACTTCTACGTGGGGTGAGAAGTTTGAGAGACTAAGTACAAGGTTCTACCACCATGGGCTCCTTCCGTGTCTCCTCCTCGATTCATCATCTTCTTGGGCTACGAGATGTCCCTTTTGCTTTCTCCAGCGGGGACGTCATTTGGATTTTTGAAAATCTTTGCCCTGATGTGCCTGTTTGACTTGAAGATCCTTGTTTCAAGCTATTGTACCAACAATGATTAGTGTCATGAGTGTTGGTTCTATAAATGTGACACCACCTCTTTGACTTTTGATCTTTCTGCATTGTTTTGGTTGCGCTTGATTTTGCTTCTCTGGGGGACCCTTCTGATTCTTTTGGCCATGGTATGGCTTTGAGAACAAGGCTTTATCCTGAGACTCCTCATGGGATGAAGTGATGGCCTCCTCTGCTGCAGAAAATTCACAAGTTCTTCGAATGCCACTGTTTGTTTAGACACATTCAACGTTGTAACAAACACTCGAAATTGCGAAGGGAGTGCTCTCAAGGTGATCACCACGAGAAGTTTATCGTCTACCGTTTCACCGAGTGCCAATAACTTTGATCTCAGCTTCACCACGTGACGTAAGAACTCCTCCACTTTCTCATCTAATCCCATAGAGAGGGTGTGCAACTTTGACTGAAGATGAAGAATCTTTGTCTGATTTTTGGCTTCATAAATTGTTGCCAGCTTGTCCCAAGCCTCCTTTGGTTTGTCTCGCATTCCGAACATGCGGTTGCACATCGTCATTGATACTGAGCATTATCAGCATCAAGGCTTTCACACTAGCCATCTCATACTTTATTAATTCATCGGGGTCAGGAGTGGGGTGGGCATGCACTCGTGATGAATGCCCCATAATCCTTCAAACTGAAGGATTGTCCTCATTTTTGTTTTCCAAGTGCAAAATTGGGCCCTTTGAGCAACTGAGCATCGAAAGAAGCAACTTCAGAGCAGACATTGTAATATTATTTATTTATTTCAAGAGTTATTACAACTTTGACTCATTGATGATGAGAATTACTTGCTCGTAGATGCTCATGATATTCGTGTGTTGTGAGACGATGACGCTTTGTGGGGCGTTCTTCTTCGTCATCACAGTCGGCATCGTACCCAGCTTCTAATTCTTCCCGTACTCACTTTGCTTGGTAGCTGACGTCGAAAAGGAAGTATTCAAGAAGTCCTTCTCGAACTAGCTTGTCGAAGGCTAGATTGCATTGTTCCAAAGCTCGTTGAGCAATGCAAAGTAGAACCCGAGCTCTCAGGAGCTTCTTCACGGTGTTCTCTGGTTGGCGAGTCGACGTTGTGGCTTTCGGCAGTGGTGACCATGTTATTGACGCTCTCAATCGAGTTGTCTACACTCGACATTCAATGTAGTGTTGTAGGACTTGCTTCTTGTCCTTTGTCGTCTTGGTGAAGAGGATATTCGAGAGATGCTTCTTCGCTAGGCACTATAGTCTTTTTAAATTTATCAGCCACTTTCAGGCTTTGTGTTCACGCACCCGTTTCAGACATCTACGCAGCTACATGTAATTTTCTACATGTTCCACGTCCTTGGAATCAAAAGCTACTCCATGCAGCAGCAACAAATTTCCTTCTCCCAATTACCACGCTGAAGACAAAAGACTTCTCCTTTCCACGTAGGTTGCAGGCTCCAAGCAGGTAGATGGAACACACTAAATTGCATGTAATTTCTTCCTTCACACAGCTCCACGTAGGAAAAAAAAAAAGACTTCTCTTCCCGTTGCTGAAGACTTTGACTTTCCACGCAAGTGAATGCTCAAGCAGTGAATGAGACGCTTCCACGTTTTTTTCCTTCACATTTTTTTCTACACGTAGGTTTTTGGAAATATCCACGCAACAGAAGATCTTCACGCAGGTATAAATACTCTAGGAAGATTTCACTCTACTGCATGCAGCTTTTGTCCTTTTCTTCATAGAAAAACAAGACCTCCATGCATAGATAAAAGACAAAACAAAACAACACTATTTGATGTCCACGTTTTGAATTTTTTTATCTTTTCTTGCATAGGTTTCTTTTTTCTTCTTTCCATGCAAGTGTTCCAACAAGGAAGAAATATAGTGCACAACACTCCACTCAGAAGCACTTGGTGTATTCTTCCACGCACACTCCACGCATCAGAGGATTCTCCACGTAGGTCACTCTACGTAGTTATCAACAACTTCTAGTGAAATTCTTCTTCCACGCAGTAGCAAGATACACACCAGACTATGCAAGTTTTCATGCAATTACATGCAGGTCGCTCCTCTTGAGGGGAGACCTACAATTCTTTCATACACAGGCAAGAGAATTTGCTACTCGATACCAAAATGTAGGAGCCAGAGAGAAGAGAAGAATGTGGAGTGAAATACTCTTCACACATTGTATTATTATGAAGTAGTACGTACATTATATAGGAGAGGCAATAAACAATATTCCCCTAAACTGAAGGAGGAAGATATGGATGTAGGTGAGAGAATAATGGAATAGATAGAAGCTTAGTCTAATAATAAAATTAGGTATGTATACTATGCTAACACACATGGTATGGTTTTGTGGCTTAAGTCAAGTATATAAAGTAAGTTATGCTCATTTGAGCTAGTGGAATGGATAGAGACGTGAGCGAGAAAAGGAAGAGAAAGAAGAGGTTAGAGGGATCTAGAGTAGAGATGAGAAGAGGCATGAGGAGTTGGGAAGAGTAGAGGGGTAGGGCTTATAGGTAATATGACCTAATCAACACATTTTGGTGCATGTATGAGAAAAGAAGGAGATAGAGCGGTTTGAGAGAGTTTTGAAGTAAAGAGAGTTGACAAAATGATCATAATCAGTTGTTAGAGCAACAAGGTCATCAAATGATCTTCATATTCAGGTGGCTAAGTGGGTGCTTGGTCATCTTGGGGGTTGCATGACCTCCTTGTAGGGTTGGTGCCCTACTAAACTAGGGGTTAGTGCTCCTTGGGGGTTGGCGCCTCACTAAAGAAATATCTTGTGATGTGTAATATTCACTTAAGTCTTTTGTGTTGAGTAATATATGTAAAGGTTCAATTGATTTTCTTCCCCATAAGAGTTTCCCACTTTATATATTGTGTTCGCGTGTTCTCTCCTCGCTTCATGTTCTTGTGAATGGTTGTTTCATGATTAATAAGCTCACATTGGTTAATGAATGTTGAATGGATGCTTTGAATGATGTATGAAAGTTAATATAACTAAAGTAAAAGTTTTTAAAAGACCAATTCAACCCCCTCTCACTCATTGTGTTTCCAACAAGTTTTTTTTATTATTGGCAAATAGTTTTTTGAAAGGGACTATACCCTTATACAAGAAGGCTCCAGAAGCCAGATGTGAACAAAGTAGAAACAAAGGAAAAGATCAAGATCGCGGTAAAACATTCAAGCCCAGTAGCAGGAAACAACCTGCTCAGAAAAAAACCCAAAACCAACAAAGAAATCGAATAAAAATACGGATTCACAATAGCGGGCAGACATTTGTTGTCCAACAAAGAACCGTGTAAGCCTGTGAAACTAACAAGGCGGAGAACCGATATTCTTGGAGAAAAGTTTTTTCTTTTTACACACCGTTATCCAGCCTGTAGAAGCCTCCGCGATTGGAGGATTAAAAAAAGGAGGCGTATTTTCCTTATCCTCCAACAATCCAACTGGGGCAGCGGATTCATACATACATATTGACTTTTTTTATCTTTCTTGACCTAAGTAAGCACTTTTAATTAATATGTTTCATGTTTACTTTTGAATATTATGTGCTAATTTGATTGTTTATGAAGTAATTAGTATGTCTCATCTCTATTGTTATGTCTAACATTATCAATTAATCCTACATGCATATCCTAAAGTGAAATAGAGTGATCACAACAAATGTGGGGACTAAGTCGAAAAATCACCCATAACCAATGCTATAGGTGCTCCATGTCCACCCGTAACAACTATTGTAGCATTCCCTATCGCTCATAGTAGTTAGCAACTCAACCACAACAATTACGATGGGTATAATTTCATGCACTAATGACTACATGAAAAGTTTGGTTGATTCTCTTCCGTGATTATTAGGAGTAAAATACCTATGTTTGAATAGAATGAATCAATATTTTCATTGATTCACCCTAATTTTCTCTCCTATAATTGAATCAAACTTCTTGAAACAACTATTATAGTGAATGTGTTGTTTTCACTACTACTATAGTTTTCTCTATAGACATATCTTCATATGTAACTTCCTAAAGCATCTTAGCTATCTAAATAAGGACCCCCTCTTGTTTAAGAGAGGCGGTAGGATGTAGAAGGGGAAGCTAGCCATAGAGAAGACATGTGTACAATTGTGGAGATTGAATAGAGATTATTTTGAGTTTGTTGTTCTAGTTCTTTGTTATGTGCAATTAGTTTTCTTTCATCATTATAACTTTGTTATGGAGTAAGATCTAGTTGTAGAAAGGAAGGGAATGAAACACAATTCAAACTAGAAAAAGGGCCCACTTGATAAGAGTTGAGGCATAATTCCCAACCGTACTATAATAGTTTTCTTTTTGTATTGTTGTGAGTGTGTACTCCATTCCCAATAATTGATTGTTGTGTGATTTTCAATTTTGTAATATTGATTTCAGCGTGAATTTATTTGATTATAACATTAGGAATCTTGCATTCTTTATTTTTATTAGAGGAAGCTTCCAAACTTAAGTTTATATTTCTTTTTGTAATTTCTTTTACCGCAAGAGTTTGTTATTTGAATTATGCAAGTGTGAATTTTTTTAAAGATTTTTTTAATTTCACTATACGCAACCGTGGAATCTCGGTCTCTCAATAGAGCCTAATAATGCACATACGGTGCCAACACCTTGCTAAAATACATGCCCTAGGTTGATAATTAGTGAAAGTAACAATTCTAATAAACCAAGTGGCTACCCCTCATAGTTTATTTGTTAGATTGTACACAAGCACTAGCTCCCCATTGGAGTCTATATGTATAGTTATAAGTGAGACTTGGTTACGTCAGTTTGATTGGCGGTTTGATTTTGCTTTTCAATGTCCATTTTGGGACGAACATTGTATCTCTACATATTTGTAGCTTGAAGTAAAGCTAAGAGTCATGTAGTGTCAATATGAATTGTATTTTCACATTGAAAGCGAATAAAGATAAAGTTTGTGGTGTTCCATTATTATATGAATTTGTGTGCGAATGTCCATTATGAGTGTTGTGTTCTTGACTACATAATCTAAGGTTGTTCACTTGAACTTACAAATGTGACCACATTATACCTCGTGTGTTGTTTTCCAAATTCTTTAAAATCCCAAGTGTTGTTGGAAATGTGTTGTATATTTTCTATGAGATACACTCTTGTAGATAGTACAACCCGACATGGATTTCGACACATATAGGTAATTTTAACTTATGTTAATTATGGATGGTTAAATCACTCATGTTTATGGGGAATCATTATGGTTTGTATTCCTAGCCCATGGTTTTAGTACCCATTATTTTGTAATACAAATGCAACAACTACCTATTGATGTGCTTACATATAGTTGGACATGTAGTAGGATAGAGCAAAATTGAGAAGTACATTATTGTATGGTAAAACAATTGAGTTTCCCAGATATATATCTTGTACTTGTGTTATTTTGTGTATGTCATTTCTCTATTTTTGTTTATCTTAAATATTTTGTGAAGTATTGCTTCTCTCGTATTTGCTTATCGAATCAAATTCTCTTCAAGCGCTTTATAATAATGGAGGGATAACACAAGCCCCCATTATCTCCCTCTATTTTTATTGTCTTATAATGTGTTGCGGTCATGTTAGGTTTTCAAGTAAATAGAGTAGTTTCCGAACATTCCATTATAAATTCTAAAAAATCGAGTGTGGTTTTCGAATCCTGAAGCAAACAAATAAGGTTGTGCGATTTGATTCGCTCCAATAAATAGTTGCTAAAAATGTATAGTGCTACGATTATGGTCTTTCTAAAATATTAATTCATAGAAATAAAGCTAAATTATCAAATTAAATTCATCTAATCATGATTAAAATTGTAATGTGATCAGTTATAGTGCACACTTATAACGTAAAACCACTTTCCTTATGTTAATAATGCAAATTGACATTCACTCACATGTTTGTCCTCGTCAAAGTGTGACTACCCTCCTTTATTGAGTGCACCCACTTTACTCCATGTTTAACATGCAATGTAATTGTCTACATAAACTTTTCCCATCAAGTGAAAACGCTTTGTGAGGGGGATCTCCTCTCATGATTTACAAGGTGTAAGAGCACACACTTAGTAAGGTTGTCTCTTAAAGAGAGATGCACACACATCTCCATGTGAGGAAAAAGTAGAAAACCCTCTTTCCCACCTTTGCTTTAGCAGCAATTCACCCAGGTTGCACGTGATGAGCCAACCCACAAGCCCCCTTTAAAGAAAATATCTATTCAATAATCGCCCTTTCATCACCTAATGTGCATGCAATCATGTGTTTAATTTTTCCCTAGTTTTAACAACCAATATATCAAACTTGCTTAAATTTTCAATAGTTTTAACAAACAATATTATATCACCACTCCCATGCTTTTACTTTAGTGACAATTCACATAGTAAGCCCACTTGACTTCGACCAGAACTCCCCATACCAAATAGTCCCTATAATACAAGCCCACTACTTATATAATAAATAAATTGTTTTTTTTTTTCCTTTTAATAGTCTCGTTTATTTATTTATTATTGGACACAAAAACTCAAAATAATATTTTAAATTCAATTTATTTTGGTTAAAATAATTAAGTCCCTAAATATATTTGGTGTGAAAGACACACAATAGAAGTACCTCGTTTCGATCAACGTAGACCGACAGCTGGCTGTTCTGACAACGGGTTCACTTACAGGTGGCAAGCTTGTCCGTAACGCTACGAAGGGACATACTTTTGTATGTCAGTGAACTGCTAAAACCAGGCATAGAGTAAGTACCGCCAGTAAATAGTAAAATTTATGAAAAATGTTTAACTCACTTCGAATACTTAAATGGGTTTTACCGGCATGTTGACAGTCGTATTGGTTTTATAAAGGAATTTAATTTTGGTCGCCATTAGTGGTAAAAATTGATCTTTGAAACATGTTTTCTGTGTTTTGAAAGGTGCGATTAAGTAAGGATGCATTAAATGTGTCTGGATGCTTTACCTGTTAAACCCATCATTTTGGAGATAAATAAGGCCTGGGATTTTTCTGTCATAATTAAAAGGGATTGGATTGGTGTTCATTAGGACTGGTAGGGGCTAAGTGAATGATTGTTTGTTGTGGAAATGGCAGGGGAGGCACATGGAGGAGGGGCCTGATGCTCTTTTCTCGTTAGTCTTATGCTGGCATTTTTATTTTATTTTTTGTTTTGCAGCTGCCAGTTAAGATTATCTATCGAAGCGGAGAAAAAATTCAAAGGGTCATTATTTAGGATTTTGAGTGGGATACAAGTTATCGATAAGGTTAGGCCTGGACCCTGGTGGGAGCAACAAGTTGAAGGGAGACAAAGCTGGCAGCAGTAGCTTGATGCAGCATACACAATGTCTTTTGAATCCCATGTTCCTGTTCCTCCTCCTCCTCCTCCTCCTCCTATGAAGAAGCATTGGTGGATCACTAATAAAAAGGTGGGTTTTTATGTTTCCCTCTCTGTTTTCTTCCCCCTTGGTTTTTATGAAGATGAAGCCTGTTGGACAAGTGGGCTGCCGAGTTCATTGGCTTTCATTGATGATCGTCAACTTTTATGGTTTTTTTTTCCTCTCTTTGCAATCCATTGGGGCCATGGATAGATTTTGTGGGTGTCTGATTGATGCGTTTTGTAGTTCAGTCTAGACAACATAAAATTGCATTTTCTCGTTACTGTATTCGGTTTGCAATTTGGCGAAATGGGGTTATGCTGTTCCTTAGAGGATTAGAACAGTAAAACAGTTCTCGTGTATCTAATGTGGGTAGTTTGGGTCTGCATTCATTTGAAATATAGAGATGCTTTTATGACAATGTACAGAAGGATTTGGTTTCCTATGTGCCCATTTCAATTCTGAATGGATTATTTGGACGCTGGAAGTCTGAGCTCATCAATGATGCTTGGTTATGGCTTTTGCTTACCGCGGAGAATCTTGTAGCCAGTTATATCCATGTGGTTTCAGTTCGATAGCATTACCCGAATGTTCTTTGATTTTTTTGAATGCTTTGTGAGACTTTTTGGGTGTCTGGTTACTTTGAATGTGGAATGCTATATTGAAGCATTTCAGAATCATCTTTCTTCCTTTCACAACCTGCAGATGTAGAAGTCTTAATAATTAAAACCATCCAAAGTGCCGAAGTGCTAAATGAAGAAGTTTGCATCCGGCGGCTTGGTCAAATATCTGGGATTTAAAGGACCCCTTTTTCAAAAACTTGTTCAACGCGGAATAAGTTTTTAAATACAAGTGGTTTCTTTGAACACCAAACTCCCATATGCAAACTGCTTTATTTGGCATTTTGGACGGTTTTCATTTTCGCCCTTATACAAGATGCAGACTGTAGATGAAATTATAGTATTGGACGAATTTAGAAGTTTCTCATTTTGATGTTTGATTGATGCAGCTTGCTGAGAAACATTTGAGTAATGCTCAGGCATTACTAGGAAGCCAGGAACCTAGTGAGATCTATTCGGCACTTAATTTCCTTGATGCTGCTCTTGATTTATTCCCCAGATGTGAGAAAGCCTTGGAACTTAAAGCAAGAGCCCTTTTGTACCTGAGAAGATTTAGAGACGTGGCAGACATGCTAGAGGATTGTATCCCGAGTGTGAGATTCAGGGAGGACATATTTTCATCTGAAAGCTCTCCAATATCAAGAGAGAAAGTGAAGCTTCTTCCGGGCCATGTAGAAGATGACAGATTCAGGGCAAGTGCCTTTCTCAAATGCTTCTCAGTTTCCAAACTGAGGAAGAAGTTGCTAGCAGGACTGTCCAAGAGACGTGAGAGGGAAGAGTGGAGATACTTGGTTCTTGGACAGGCTTGTTGTCATTTGGGGCTGATGGAGGATGCATTGCTATTGCTTCAGAGTGGAAAAAGGGTTTCCTATGCAGCGCTTAGAAGAGAGAGCATTTGCAGGAGCGAGGATAGCTTTTGCTCCGAGAATTCGTCTTCAGACTCAGAAGTTGTTAGCCATTTGCTTGGGAACATCAAGCTTCTTCTGAGGAGGAAAGTGACCGCTATGGCTGCTTTAGATGCCGGTCTTTACTCAGAGTCAGCAAGACATTTCTCAAAAATCCTTGATGGAAGAAGGGGCACGCCTCAGGGATTCATAGCAGAATGTTACATGTCGAGGGCGACAGTTTATCAAGCTGACGGACGAGTAACAGACTCTATTGCTGATTGCAACAGGACACTTGCATTAGATCCTATGTGCATGGAAGCTTTAACTACCAGGGCATCCTTATTTGAATCTGTAAGATGCTTCCCTGAGAGTTTGCAGGATCTAGAGCACCTTAAATTGCTTCATGAATCCATCCTTCGCCACCAGAAGCTGCCAGGGCCTATATGGAAACACCCAAATGCCAATTTCAGGGACATTCACGGAAACCTTCAATATTTGAATTCTAAGATTCATACTATTAAACAAAGACTGTCAAGTCCTTACACAATTGATTATTATACCCTTATTGGTTTGAGAAGAGGCTGCAAAAGGACAGATGTTGAACGGACTCATCTGTTACTTTGCCTGAGGCACAGGCCAGATAAAGCGTCCCATTTTGTTGAGCGGTGTGAGTTTGTGGACGAAAGGGATATTGATGCTGTTAAAGATCAGGCTCGTGTGTCTGCCTTAATGTTGTATAGATTGTTGCAAAAGGCCTACACATACATAATGACTTGTATCATGGAAGAAGAAGCAGAGAAGCAAAAACAGCTGAAGGCCATCGAGGCAAGAAAGGAAGAACATAATGTACAGGTCAATCCAGTGCCCGAGCAAAGTGTTCAAGTTACAAACGTGTCCTTAATCGATACAAGAGTCAACTTGAAGCAATCAGATTCATCTAAAGAGAGTGAAGCTAAAGAAATTGGGATTGGTTCTTCAGATGACAACAGAAAAGATGTTGACATTCAGCTCCAACAGGTTTTCTTGGAAACAAATTCCACTGCTGATGAGACATCAATGTCCAGTACCTCCAGGGTGTCTTGTAATATACAAGGTGAAGCTCCTAAGGTCAGTGATACCCCCACGTTTAGCATATACTCTTCCGTCCTCAAGGAGGATGCCAACCTTCAAGACTTGGCAGATACTTCTGTTTTCCAAGCAGTCTCTTGCAGGGATTTAGCAGCTGTTGGGACAATATTATCACAAAGCTTTCATTCAGATACCTGGATGAGTGGTCATCAGGGGCACACTTTAAGGTCCCTCCCAGTTACTTATGAAGCACTTAGCTGTTAATGAGCTATTTCTATCCCAGTCAGAAGCTTTTTGCGGGGGTTGAAAGGTACTTAACCAGGCGATGCCTTTGACTGAGGGCCATAATCAAAGAAAGCTTTACCCTATTCAAGGTTTACCGCATTTTGCTGTGGTGATGAACATCTGGCATTTTCCAGTCCTCTTGAAGGACCGTTGTAAGAATTTGGTATTGTAAGGGTTCCTTCTTGGGGAGACACAGAGCCTTTGTTTGTATTTCAAAGCAGCATGTGGCATAGCAATCAAAGGATTTATTCTGATCATAATCCAAGGGATTAGTCTACCACTACAATCCATTGCTGTGAACCACACCGGACAAATTGAACTCTGTAGCAAGTTCTTTGAAAGCTTTGGGGGCACAATCTCTCTTTAGATTAAGTCTTCATTGTTACTAGAGGTCAATTTTATCAAGTGACTCCATGGATACATTGTACCATTCCATAACTATGTCATTGATATTGCAATTTTGGGAGTTCTGTTGTTCGATCTATTGCTTTCTATATACAATCTTTTACACGTTAAATAAGGAGACAAATTTTATGTTTCAGTTTGAATAGAACACCTGATGGTGTGCATACTACGGATTGTTTCTATTGCATCAGTCTGTTGCCCATTTTATAAAATATTTGGTTATCCATTACTGCAATTTACCAAGTAACTCCCTGCAATAAGCCAATTTGTTTTTAACATTTTCTCTACCCTTCAAAGACATTTGGTAAATTACGTGAAGTTTTCATCTTTTTGAGGATTTGTTCCAGTGATAATTATCGAATTTTTTAAGAATCTTGCCTACCTTCGTAATATCTTTTTTTAGAATCTTGCAACCTTTGTAATCATTCTGTAGTTTAAGCAGATATAACCCTCTGACATGAGCTATAGGGCAGCTTGATACCAACCATCACCTGAAATGTGGCATATAACGAATTGCCTCTGTCGTGGTGGTTGCAAACAGGCTCTTTTTATACTGCTGGTTCTTGATGGTTGTTCCAATCAAAAGACGTGGGGCATTTTTCAAACGGTGGCAGGTATCATGAGTCTGAGATCTCTTACCTTGACAGTCACATGTATCCCAGAATTCGAATTGCCCATTTCTTTGAAGCCAAATAAATATATATGAAAGGAAGGAAAGGTCCTTCTTAAGGTTGCGCATGGCACCCTGTGCGCCTCATTGTGCTTAGAGTCCTAAGTAGCTTACAGAATATGAAACCACCTTGTACTACCTATAAGCTTACTACATGTAGGCCGGGAGGTACCTGTGGTACCATCATATGAAGTGTACATATCCTACTGAGATAGGTTTTGGATTGGATGGTTTTCAATTTTTAACTCGATACTGCTTTGGTTCTTGAACTTCATTGTATGACCATAATTGAGGAGAATGTGCCCGCTAGATATATTAAACACCTTGGAAAAAATAGTTGCAAATTGATCACTGCTATTTAGTGCTAGCAGAAGAATATCTGAAATATCTCATGATACACGAAGTGGGCACTGTAAGGCACTGTAAGTAGTCCGTCGTATATGTAAGACGCATTTCCATCCATTTCTTTGGATACATATATATGTAAATTACTATATCGTGTGGCAGAATATGCATTTTGGCACTCATCTAGATGTATTTTTCTGACAACTCTATGAGCAGTGTTTGGGATTCATGACAGTAGTCTTTTTAAAGAGAGTCATAAAGGATATATGGTTGCACTGATGTTAAGCTGGCTCTAAATTGAAGTCATTGAAGATAGATGAAAAGGCTTGGATTTGAATGCAGTATCACATTGTCCCCAATCCAACACCTGCATATGTTTTCGAGTATGATTGCCAAAGAAATTCATATACTAATTTAGTTTGGGATGAACCGAGCTATACGTGTAGTGTCAATCATAGTACTCCAGTTCCAAGAGCCAGGGTGCAGTTGAGTGACTTAGGAGACTCCACACATATAGAAAAAAGCCTTGAAGCTACTAACTACACCTCTGACACCCTTACATCAGTACCCACAAGAGAAAAAACAGATTTTGCAGCATAGAGGATTCAATTTTAATGGGTGATTAAGCTCAAGTTTGCCAAGTTCTGTGGATGTTTTCGGTCGAGTTCCAAGTTCAAGGCCAAACAAAAATGGTCATCTCGAGAACAAATCAAGTTGACTATCGAACCTCCCAAAACAAATGGCGTCCCTCTAGTTTTGATTGAACTACTGGATAAGACACAAAACCAGGACTATTCATTTCCAGGTCTCAGGCCTTATGGTCTTCTTTGCAACTTAAGTTAGAGGCCCTTAAACTTTTCTACTCCAGGTTTATGTCATAGGCTGCTGGTGTAGTGGAGTTAAACATCCAGTGAAATATGTATATAGAGACTATCAAAGCAGAGAAGCATATGTTTAAATGTTATAATGTTGAAACACAGTGAAATATGTATATAGACTATTAAAGCAAGGAAGCATATGTTTAAAATTTAAATGTTATACTGTTAAAACATGCAGCGAAATATGTACATTCACTATTAAAGCAGGGGAGCATATGTTTAAATGTATAAACATATTCTGTTCCCCAAGGAGCAGCCGTGATCTATCCTGCAACAGGAGTATATCACATGGATTGCAGTCTCCCAAATAACCTATCCGTATTATGTGTCACTATCATATCTGCTTTTGCTGGGACAAAGGAGAATGGAGCACTAGATTCAAAGTAATTGATTATCATGGAGTTGTCCTGATGCCAGTTCAGCTAGAATTATTAGTCCAGCAGGCCAACCAGCTGGATCAGTAAGTGTCCACTTAAATGGAAACAGTAAACATCATTGCTCAGGCTGTACCCATGTGAGTAAAGTTTCCCCAAAACAAAGAAGCTGTAGGCTGAATTGACACAAATGTGACTAAGTAGGTATACCCTTTTTGCCTCTAAATCTCTTCTAAATGCCGGAGTGACCGTCAAGATTTAATGCTTCACGTATGTAAGTACCTATTAATATGAAATAACCTGATAGGGTTGACTCTTTAGCTATTAACAAGGAAGGGGACTTCTAATCAAAATTAATTATACGATCCGACCCTTTCCCTGTTCCTAAATATAGGAGAGTTTCTTACCAAAATCAATAATAGGAGATTCTAGTCTCTTAGAAAAGATAAATATTTCAAGTCTCTTAAGACCAAGGAATCAGGTTGAAATAAAAGAGAGCTATCGGAGCATGATTATTTTGGAGTTAGATGCTCCTGAACTTCAAGAATCATACCCTTCGCACATGGAGTTTAAAATGCAGCTGTGGAAGGGTGCCCCAGGCTCAAAACAGGGGTCTGCGTACATGTAATTGCAATGCCCAATTGAGTCTGCAGATTTTTTTAATTATTATATTTAACAAATAAATATTAAAAATGACATGGCAGTTTGTGAAAGGTTGATGTGTTTTATCAGATATTAAATATGGTATTTTTGTGCAGGTTTGTGGGTGCCCCTAGGGTTTGACCTCTGCAGCAGTAAGCACTGCTGCCATAGCCCACATTTTCTGTCCGCCCTCAAGCGCACATTTCACCCGCATTTTCATTCATGTGTGGGGACTTCAATGAAATAGGAATTCTAAGCGCAACTCCCTTTTAGGATTTCCTCCTCAAAAAGTAGAGTACCATGAAAATTGTAAGAATAAAAATTAAATATAAATACATTTAATTTTATTTTATGGAACTTATACCACAGTTACCAAATCATTTTATCAAACTTGTATCACTGTAAATAATCAAATTATGTTTAATCAAATTATATTTGAAAAAGTTTCAAACTTTTAAAATTTGTTGACCTCTCAAAAAATTCAGATTTCCAGATTTGGTAACTATTTCACTCTACATAAAGATCTAGATCTCTAACTGAACAAACTATCATCCCTTTACCAATATAACCTTTTTGAAAAAAAAAAATTATATTTATTAAGAATCTCACCCATTGCAAAAATTAATTGGTGGAAAAAATTTATACTGAAAAAGCCCATATCAGATAGGAAAGGATCTAATCAATAGGTAGGATCCAATGGTTGTAATAAGATATATATTTATAGAAGTACTACTTAACATATCATATAAATTGCATGACCCATTTAATACTTTTATCAATTATGGTGAAAAGTGTATAAATTTTCAGAACATTTATTAATTCCAAAACATGAAATGGTCAAATTACCAATGTCAGCCAAACCAACAAAATATGAACCAACCAAGTTGAAAGCCATTTTGTGGTCCCATTGGGTACCATACTTATTTGTTTATAGGGAATTTAAAAACATTTCATTTCAATAACTGCATTGAGGGAGGCAAGTCAACAAAGCACATGCAAAACAATAATAATGTGTGGACGTTGGAGTAAGAGTCATTTGACTGCTGTCTTTTGCAAACTCCGAGACACACACATCATATCATAATGTTCTCGTATTTGACCATCTTTTTATTATTGTTAAGTATTTTTTTAATTAGTATGGCCATGGCCCATGACCCATGACCCATGGTTATTACGCCTCTCTTTCTTGTCATTGATGTTACGTGGTTGGCATTACTTAACTATGCACTGCCAATGGGAATTCAATTTCCTGCTTCCGTACAAACCCAATTGACTGCTTACCATAGGTACAGTAAATGGTGAAAGGTACATGAAACCAGCAATTTCAATTATTATTTTAATATTGTAATGAAATATTCATTACATTTTTTCTCATTATTATTTTAATATTATAATGAAATATTCATAACATTTTTATCATTATTATTTTGATATTATAATGAAATATTTATAAAATGAAAAGAGCACAAAAGAGGCCTTTCACACAAAGGTTTTCTAGTATATTGACATATCAAAACCAATCGTCTTCAAATAAGCACGTTAATCTACTTCTATCTATTTAACTATAGATGTATGTTTTTTTATGGAAATCTCACACACTCTAAACATATTAATAATATCTCACAAGTGTTTCATCCATTTTCATTGATATCTTTTGGAAAGTGTATTTTGGTGGTTGGGCGATAATCTACTTAATATTATTATCATTTTAATACTTTGGTTTGGTGTTTTGGTGTGGACTTACATTTACAAGTTAATTGACCCCAAATAAATGTATAATGAGAACCTACTCATTTAGTGTATAGTTGTTTCCTTCTCGCTTTGTAAGGCACTACACTATTCTTATTTTTATTAAGGTGCCACATTTTTACACTTTCATTTTTATATTCACTAAATATACCGCTTCCTATAATAACATGACCAAAATTAGTTGCGCTAGCTAGAAAATTATCCATATTCATTTTAAGCAAATATGTTTAAAATACATTGGCATTATTATATTTGCAAAAACCTCCTACAATAATTATTTTATATATCATGATGGAGGACCTCTTATCCCGAAGAGGTAGAAGATTTACTCCTACACACGATTAGCTTCCCATCCCTCTTTTGCATCTTTTGGGGTTTCGGGTCGCCCCATCTTTTTGCGGAATATGGTGATACATTGACACTCTTTTGTTATTGGTTTGTTGATTCCATTCATCTAAGTTATATTCTCCTTAAGTTTAAGTTTGGTGTTTTGTCACTATTGTTGGTTCATTATGTGGTTACATTGACTCTTTACAAGGTTCAATGAGTTCTTATTATTGATGTAGAAACTTTTGGGGATTGGGCCTCTTGTTATGCCCCATAGTTGGTTCAAAATGCCACCAAAAGCATATCCCGATTCATAGCTCGCTATCTCTCTCTCTCTCACACACACACACACACACACGCGCGCGCGCGCACACACACACAAACAGACACACACACACACACGCGCGCGCACACACACACACACACACACACACACACACACACACACACACACACACACACACACACACAAGAGTTACTGCTGTAGAAAAAGCAATAAGTAAGGGATGAGGAAAACAACGAGCATTGTAATATTTGTTTGCTCATGGCCTTTTGGTATAAATAAGTGTAAATATGTTCTCCATTAATGAAGGATTTTGATTTGTGTTGCCTCCATTTATGCATCTCTTCGTTTAGCTATCCTGGTTTATCATTTTCACAACTGTATTTGAATATGTTTAATTATTTTTCTATTAGCATGCCCTATGTCATGGGCCACTGCTAACAATGGCGCAGTGAGCATGGATGAGGGCACGTGAAGGGAGTGTGGAAGTTTTAGTGTAGATCTAACATGAGTGTGGAACATGAGCTGTTTGTGTATTTTTCATCTGAAAGGAGCATGAGCCAAAGTCAAAATATTTTTAAGAATACAAAGTGAGAGTTTAAGTACCAAATCCTATGCTTCTCATCAACGATGTAATAAATTTTATCCCAAAAATGATGTCAAGGAGACTGTGTAATAGATCGTAAATTAGACCAAAGCATATGGGCGTTAAGGGAAGGTAAAGCACCTCGTGGAAGATGAATAGACCAGGAGAAAAGTTGGAGTGGATAGTTGGAAGGCCGAGAAAACTTCAAAAGAGACAAAATTATATGACTATTTTAGAGCAACCAAGCAAGAGGAAGATAGAATGTCGTGCAAGTCATTCTTTCAAGTCATATGTAGAAGAAGACACCAATATAATTTTGAAGACTACACTAACTTAACTTAAACACCAAAAGCATATTTAGATGGTCTCCAAAAACAACATGAAGAACGTTTGGGTGTTATGGAATGCACAATAAAAGGAAGAGTTTGTGGAGTTTGGTCATTTCTCACTGCAAGCTCAAATATTATTCTTTGCTGGAAAGTAGGCAAATGAAGGTGTTATGATTAGTTTAGATGTCTTCTTTTTCAGTTATAGAGGTGATTTAATAAAAATAAATTAAATCTTATTTTAGAGTAATCATATCTCTATTTTGTCCCCCGAAAAAATTGATCAAACATGACCCCATGCAGGAATAAATTCAAGAAATGGTTCCGTCGAACGAGCCCATGCTTTAAATCCAATAAACAGGTTGCAAAGAGACTCGAAAATGGAGAAGCAGGTCGATTAAGAAGAAAACAACTTCAAGGAAACCAGAGGCTCAAAGGAAAAGAAACAGGAAAAATCGAAGTCTTCGGCTCAGAATGATTCAGAAAGAGCCCCAAAATTGGCTAAGTATAGAGAGTCAATGGAAGTTGCCAAGTGTCCAAACGACGCACCTCCAAAGATTGAATCCAAAAGGGCAGACTCAAACAAGCGCCATGCCTCCATGTGTCCTGCAGGACTCCAAAGAGGGGCAGAGTCAACACTAAAAGTCAAAAGGCGTGATAAAAGCGGCCCAAAACCGATTAAGTATAGAGAACCAACGGATGACGCCACGTGTTGCATTAGCGCAATTTCAAAGGCGCGGCCCAAAAGGTAATCCATGAGACAGCGCCCTTTCCATGTGTCCCAGTCCAAAAGGGGACATAATCGGCCATTGAAAAGTCAAAATAGGGAAAAGGCCAACGGAAGGAGCCAAGTGTCAACATGGCGCTACTTCAAAAGTAAAATTGAGTGGTTTCCAAACAAGCACGAAGCCTCCACGTGTCCAGGGTCAGACTTTTGGCCCCACCAAGCAAGGAGACTTAGGCAAAATACAAAGGAGCCCAAGGAGCTCGCTGGAAGCTGCCACATGTCAGTCTAGCGCGATTTCAAGAGCATAAGGAAGGAGATGAATCTCCAAGATGCGCGAGGCTGCCACGTGGACCTAGTACAGACAGACTCTTTAAACATGGCGCGCCCACAACCCTAATCTTCAGATGGCCATATCTTTTGACTAGAAACTTAGATTTGGGCGGGAGAAGACTTTTTGGAAACGTATCGACACCCTCTACGCCATGGAAACATAAAATATCATTCTTAATAGGCTTTAGTAGGTGAAAAATGGGAAAATGTCTTCCAGGCCATTAATGCAGAATCTGATTTCTTCAACTACTAGATTAGATTTTATTTGATCCGCCGTTCTTCTTCCTTAGCACGCCAAATAGACATAGGGAACCAGAATTGACAGATTGTAGGCAGATTTGAGAGGGGCATTGATTGATGGTGGTTGAGCTTTCAAAGCAAGATTCAATGCATATCTCAAGGTGGTTGAAGCAGGATTCGAATTCTTCCCTCCTCTCTCTCTCTCGTTCTTCCTATATATTGTAATGAAGGGGCATATTCAAGGGTTGGTCATTGTTTCTCCTCTTCCCCCCTCTCTTTCTTCCTTAGGGTAGAATGCGGAGTCTAAGCCTCCTCCCATGGCTCTATAATGGCGTTTTCTTGCCTCTTTCCCACTGATGATGTACCGTGTAACATTTTGGAGCAATAAAATCTATTTCGTGATGCATTTGTCCATCCTTGGCTTATTTTGTTGTCTCTTCTTACCTCTCATCGTTGCAGGTATACTGTGCATACTCTGATGTTTTTGCAGGTTCTGGGAGCTATGCTTAATGGGTTTTGAAGTGGTGTTTCATGTGAAATCTATCTCTAGTCCGTGGTGCATTCTATCCACCCTCTCCTCTAGCTCACCTCTCTCCACTTCAGGTAGTCGGATCTATGATTCAACCACTTCCTTTTTTGGTGTATCACCGCTTAGTGTAGGCTCTTTCACCCTCTCTCTCTGTCCCCTTGGAATGGTTAGATTAGGATAGAATAGGTTCTGCTTGCATTGGAGTAGCTTGTGGTAGGTAGATTAGGAAGCAAGAACTCGAATTTCTCCGAGGTCCATCTCAAGTTTTGTAAGTCCCACAGCTTGAGAGATGGTCCCATGTTGTGCAATCACACCAAATGCCCCACTTCACACCTGGGCCATTCGGGGTGCTATGATTCTGCACTAACAGTTTTGGCACGCCTAGTGGGACATGTCTGAAGTACCTTACCACTTCATCTTAGTAGGTTGGTGTGTTCTTATTAAGTTCAACCTTTTGAGGCACATGCAAGCACATCTGGCAACTCCATCTAGGTCAACAACCCCATCTCTGAAGTTACAGACCTTTCCATCCATTTCCACCCATCTTCATTCACTTTTCTTCCATATCTCCCATTTTTCTTCCATTTTATGAAGTTGTGCAATCATGACTTCATTCCCTTCATGGAATTCACACCTACAACAATGCAATGCCACCTCCAATGCATTTCCCAACTCCTCCAGATCAGCATTATAATCATATCTAGGACCATTATGCTTACCCATATGAGCAGGGTCATAGTTAGTTTGGCCATGGAGCTTATCAAGAACAAGGGGACGCATACAATGGTGACAACTATGTGGAGAATGTTAGTTTGTTGGAGAAGATTCAAATAATGGAGGCTAGCATGGTGCAAATCCAGGGTACAACACAGATGAAGGCATTCGAGATTGGTTTTAGGACACCTTGTCCATGGGGAGGCCCTTTTCCAAGACATTACAACCCTTAGGAGAAGATTGACTTCATGGTTGAAATGATGCCTCAACTTACACAATGGATTGAGGATATTGAGGCTTATGAGTTGGACACAAGAAAACCTTGTCAATGGGTAAGTCCAATCCAGGGGTACAACACAGATGAAGGCATTCGAGATTGGTTTCAGGACACCTTGTCCATGGGGAGGCCCTTTTCCAAGACATTACAACCCTTAGGAGAAGATTGACTTCATGGTTGAAATGTTGCCTCAACTTACACAATGGATTGAGGATATTGAGGCTTATGAGTTGGACACAAGAAAACCTTGTCAATGGGTAAGTCCACCACCTCCTAGCTCTTCATTTTCTCTTTCTCAAACTTTATCATTTCAGCATGATCAAGAGTCAAGCCCCTCATCTACTGCCCCAAGTGTTAATTTCTTTTCTCCATCTCCTGATCTCCCATCCCACCTCAGTTCCTCTGCCCTTTTCCCTTCCAAACAGTCATCCCCTCTAAACAAACAAGAAGTTTCACCTCCCTCCCCACCACAAACAATTGCAAAGCTGGTTGAACCCCAACCTGTCACTCCTCTTGCCTTCCTAATTCCATATGGGGAAGAGATTCCAAAGACCATTCAAGGAGAACAACAAGAGGAGGAACCCAACAGAGAAGAAATGATAGAAGATCTAAAGAGTTGGGTTGCCAGATTTTGGTTTACAAAGATCCCTTGATGGTCAAGCCAATAGAGGAGGTCAAGGTTGAAGAGCCAGTGGTGGCTAAGGCTCAGTTTGTAGCAGAGAAGGAACAAAAACAAGAAGAAGAAGATCAAAAATATGTTTGCTTTGAATACAGTGTCCCTAATGGCACTCTGTCTGAAGAGAATGCTGATCTAATCCAAGCTGCACAACCAGTTAAAGAGGAGGAACAATCAGCTCCAAGTCCCATTGAAGAGGAGCAATTGGGAGAGATCAAATCAGTGTTGAAGCCACTCAATGAAGAAAGCATCATTGAAGATTCTTTGCTTTCATTTCAAGGGCCTGATTTGATTGATGAACCCATGATGGAGGAGGACCATATAGTTTTAGAGGCTCCAAGTGTGGAGCAAGCTATAGAAGAACCTTCAGTTCTTCCTCCCACTTCATCCCCTTTAATCTCTAATGTTGAAGAGGAGTTTGAAATTTCAAACTTCATGTTGGAGGATGAAGGGAACCATGGTGAGCAAGTTGCAGATCAGGAGGACACCATGGAGGAGGTTGAGCACATGCAACAGACAACAAGGAGACAAATTATCTGTCTGACTTGGAGGATTGCTTTGATAGAGAGGAGCTTGAGGAAATTACATCATTTACTCCTCTATCACCCACCTTCCAAGCATATGAGCTTGCTGCCATAAAGGAGGGCATTCAAGAACAACAACCTATGTCTCACAACATCCCTCTGGAACCAAGGTTGGAAGATATGAGTCTTCCATGTTCTTCACAGAGAAGGAAGAGAAAAGGCAAGAGGATGTCATCATCCCTCTCACACCATCCATCCAAGAAGGTCCACAAAAAGAATCCATTTTTGGAGTTAAATTTTAGAGCAAAGGGCACATTCTAAAGGGTCGACCATGCCCAATCAGGTACTTGGCTTCATTGGAGCCAAGAGAGAAGCTAGAACCAGTCATGCCCACTTCAGGGCATGAGGATGAGTTTCAAAGCACCAAGGGTCACCATCAACACCTCCAAGAGTCTAATACCAATCAACTTGAGGAGGTATTTTTGGTTGATGTAGATACCTTGATGATTTGGGTGGAGGACCGACTTATTGTCAGTTTTTCACTCATACAAGCAACCATATTCAGTGTCAAATCATTTGCATGGCTGCCCCTTTTGAGAAAAGGAAGCTACTTCTCCCTGCTCAGTTGCAGGATTTGTTTGAGTCCCTCTTCTCTCTGGTTAGTGTAGGAGTAGGTTTAGGTTTGCTTTCAGTAGAACAAGTGCTTGTGCACACTCTGCATGTCTCATTTGAGGCATGTATGATTTTTATCTTTGTACATAATTTTTGTTTGTATTGCTCCAGGTGCATAGGCCAGTGCCTTTCGGTATTCATGGCGAAGGACCCATAGTTTTCTCAACAACCGCTAATTTCAAAATAAAACAAATGCAGAGAAACTAAAAACATTTTCGAGACAATCTATTTCTGGGGAAAGGCTTAGGGTCAGCAAGTGCAAGCAATCGGGAGTCCATTTCAGAAAAAAGGATCAATATCAGGCTATCATTCTTGACTCCATGTCCAATGGATGCTTTAAGGCCACCGGTCTCTTCATCTAGCAGGAAAATGTCCCCATGAGTCACCAAATTATTATCTCTATTTTGTCCCCCAACAAAATTGATCAAACACGACCCCGTGTAGGAAGAAATTCAAGAAATGGTTCTGTCAAACAAGTCCATGCTTCAAATCTAATAAAGAGGTTACAGGCGGGACTCGAAAATGGAGAAGCAGGGTCGGCTAAGAAGAAAACAATGTCAAAGAAACCAAAGGCTCAAAGGAAAAGAAATGAAAAAAAAATCAAAGCCTTCGGGCTCTGCAAATGATTCGTAAATGAGCCCTAAAATTGGTGAGTATAAAAAGTCAGTGAAGTTGCCAAGTGTCCAAACGGTGCACTCCAAAGATTGAATCCAAAAGGGTAGACTCAAACAAGCGCCAAGCCTCCACATGTCCCAGCACTCCAAAGAGGGGCAAAGTCAATAGCTAAAATTCAAAATGCGAGATAAAAGCGGGCCCAAAATTGATTAAGTATAGAGAACCAATGGATGACGCCACGTGTCGCATCGGCAATTTCAAAGGCGTGGCCCAAAAGGCAATCCTTAGATGAGCGCGGGCCTTCCACGTGTCCCAGTCCAAAAGGGGACAAAATCGGGCGTTGAAAAATCAAAATAGGGCAAAGGCCAAAGGAAGGAGCCAAGTGTCAACATGATGCTATTTCAAAAGTAAAATTCAGAGTGGTTTCCAAACAAGCGCGAAGCCTCCACATGTCCAGGGTCAGACTTTTGGCCCCGCCAAGAAGAGACTTAGGAAAATACAAAGGAGCCCAAGGAGCTCGTGGAAGCTACCACATGTCATTTTGGTGTAATTTCAAGAGCATAAGGAAGGATCTGAATCTCCAAGATGCGCGAGGCCGCCACGTGGACCCAAAGATAGACAGACTCTTTAAACACAAATAAGCACTCACGACCCTAATCTTCAGATGGCCATATCTTTTGATTGAAACTCAAATTTAGGTGGGAGAAGACTTTTTGGAAACATATCGACACCCTCTACGCCATGGAAACATAAAATATCATTCTTAACAAGATTTAGTAGGTGAAAAATGGGAAAAAATATTCCAAGACATTAATGCAGAATCCAATTTCTTCAACTACCAGATTAGATTTTATTTGATCCACCGTTCTTCTTCCTTAGCACGCCAAATGACATAGGGAACTAGAATCGAAAGATTGTAGGTGGATTTGAGAGGGGAATTGATTGATGGTGGTTGAGCTTTCAAAGTAGGATTCAATACATATCTCAAGGTGGTTGAAGCAGGATTCAAATTCTTCCCTCCTCTCTCTCTCTCGTTCTTCCTATATATTGTAATGAAGGGGCATATTCAAGGGTTGGTCGTTGTTTCTCCTCTACCCCCTCTCTCTTTCTTCCTTAGGGTAGAATGTGGAGTCTAAGCCTCCTCCCATGGCTTTGTAATGGCATTTTCTTGCCTCTTTCCCACTAATGATGTACCGTGTAACATTTTGGAGAAATAAAATCTATTTCATGATGCATTTGTCCATCCTTGGCTTATTTTGTTGTCTCTTCTTACCTCTCATCGTTACATGGTATACTGTGCATACTCTGATGTTTGTTTCAGTTCTGGGGAGCTGTGCTTAATGGGTTTTGAAGTGGTGTTTTGTGTGAAATCTATCTCTAGTCCGTGGTGCATTCTGTCCACCCTCTCCTCTTGCTCACCTCTCTCCACTTCGTGGGTCGATATGTGATTCAACCACTTCCTTTTCTGGTGTATCACCACTTAGTGTAGGCTCTTTCACCCTCTCTCTCTCTTTGTCCCCTTAGAATGGTTAGATTAGGATAGAATAGGTTTTGCCTGCACTGGAGTAGCTTGTGGCAGGTAGATTAGGAAGCAAGAACCGACTTTCTTTGGAGGTCCATCTCAAGTTTTGCAAGTCCCATAGCTTGAGAGATGGTCCCATGTTGTGTAATCACACCAAATTCCCCACTTCACACCCAAGCCATTCGGGTGCTATGATTCTGCACTAGCAGCTTTTGGCACGCATAGTGGGACAAGTTTGAAGCACCTTACCACTTCATCTTAGTGGAACATACCGCACGAAAAAACCGCACAATAGATATTAGTGGAAGTGTATACGAGGCAATGAAAATTCAAAATGAAGATAAAGTGATGATAAAGGAGAATTGGGTAGAGAAGGAAGTCTAAACAATATTGCGTAATGTATTATGCAAATAAAAGGAATGCATGGAGGGCACACCATGATAAAGAGGAATAAAGAAGGAGAAGAATACTTACAACACTTGTGTAAAGAATTACGAGGCATATTGGGCAATAGGAAATGATTGTACAACATATCATATAATAAATAAAGACATGATGGACAACATAGTGGTTTAAATGGGTATAGAGAAGGATTTAGTTTTTTTCCTTGAATGATTGGACAACTAGACATGAGGAAGCATTGCATGTTTATATGTTTGTACATTAGTAGATTAGAAGTGGTGAGAGGGTGCACAAGGATCCGTTGACCTTATTAGCATATTATAAGTGACGAAGAGAGTGCACAAGGAGCCGTTGACCTTGATTGTGAAACACTAATAATTTTAAGAGGCATATGGGAAATTGGAGATGGAAACTCCCTGACGAATATCCTGAAGCACTTTCATGACATGGGTGAATTTTCCGTGAAGAATTTTTGTTGCAAAGGAAAACGTCCCTAGGTGTGTGATAAGAAAATCACGTGACACACGTCAAGGAAAAACTGTTGTCACACGTCAAAAGGATAATGTCATGCGTCTACGCTTCCTGCCGCACATCTAAATCTCCAACGTTTATAGGTTTTGGCCACACATGCAATTCCTTAGTGCACATCTATTCTTCTTGTCATGTGTCTAACCCTTCTTGTCGCACATCTACGAATTCTTGAACAACTCCTTGTCAAGCGCCTATATTGTAGTCACAAAATCATGCACTTTAGACAATTATTTATCCCGATCTCATACTACTATTTAGAAGGTTCTTGAGTGAAGAAAGTACTAATTAACCTCATCTTTTGGCCATCTTGTTTTATTTTATTTCTCCATTACCGACCTCTTGCAACCATATGACCAGTCGATTCTGTCATCTCACATTATTTTAGCCTCAACCGGAGCACCTAGATTAGTATTGAGGCACTCGTGGGCACCCTGGTCCCACAATGGGTGCCCCGATCCTTCTAGAGCTTTCCCGTCACTTCTTGGGCTCTTTCTAGCCATTTGAGATTTTCATCTTTCTTGTGGTCGGCCTTTTCGGGGTTAATTACGAAATTAGACTAAGAGAACCCTATAAATATAAAGTTATGAGACCATAATAAGGGACCTAACATCACTTACTACTATCACTCCATCTAGAGTTGCATCCATCTATCGTGCATTGGAGATCACTTCCATCCATCTATCGCATTGAGATTACTTGCATCCACATAGCTACATCATCAAGGCACAAGGATAAGACATATGCATCACACTTCATAGGGGAGGGATTCTATTCTATTCCATGCACACATTCTATTACATTTTCTACACATAGTTATTGCTCACTACTTCACAAAGTGTGACCGCACAAGAGCAACCTAGGGCATGTTCACACACACTTGCACATAGAACTACATAGGGTCTGAGATGTAGTGCAAATATCAGTTAGTAAGTCCACCATTATGGCAATGAGGTCACTCCAACCCCTTCATATGCATTTTTATTTTTTTAGGGTTTGATGCTTGTTTTGGGGTCTTGCAGGTCTTTCTTATGTCTTGAGATATTGACAACATCCGACACGGTAAAATGAAATTGATGCGACAGATAACAAGTATTTTAGATCACCTTTCGGCCATGTGAAGATCAGATTCAAAGCTTTTACGTAGACCAGGGCGCCTGGGCGTAGACTAGAGCACCCGCAAATGCCCCAGCCCTCCTCTAGGTGACCCACCCAGCCTAGATCCTCCAAATCCACCCTTTTCGGGATTCCTAGATAGTCATTTCTTCTTCTAATTTTTCTAGTCTCCTTTGTGACACAATCCCCGTGAGCATCTGTTATCAGCTTTGTTCTTTGCTCTTCCTGCTTGCACATTAGGGTTAGCATTTATTTTTACATAGTTACTTAGATAATTTACATACTTTCCTTATTGCATTCATTTACTTTATTAAAATTGTTCATAGCTGAGATTAACTATCCCTTACTACACTAGTTAGTTAATTTTAGTTAATCATATTCTTTACAGTTAAACAAATCTTACTCGACTATAATTTGAGTAATCGACGAACTACACCCTTTTTACATGAGTTTTCAACAAGAGGAAAAGCTGACCCATAAAAATTTTAGATTGGAAAATTTAGGCAAAAGGTACATTGTCGTACTGAAAAATTAACCTTTGCAAAATTTTCAAATATGGAATATTCGTCAAATTAAGAATATTCGCCAATTAAATTTTCCCATTTTGGAACTCGAGAATATGAAAAAGGTGATCGAGAAGTGAACAATGATAATGATAGAAAATTAGGAAGTATATTGAGCCGAGGGAGCCTCGATAAGAGCCAAAGAAAAACCACTTGGACATATGAGTGGAAGTAGTTAGGATCACATACATACATGAGTTGTGTCTTGAGACAAGACACCTTTTCAAGTTTGAGAGAGTGTTAGCGGGGATAAAATGAAATATATATTTAATTTTTCTCATATGGGAAATGTGAAGAGACATGAAGGAGACAAAAAAAAAACATGTAATATGAAGAGTTAACATTACATATAAATAAGGAAGGGACAAGGAAAAGTAACGAGATAATTTGTGTTGTAATATTTGTTTACTCTTGGCCTTTTGGTCTAAGTAAATGTAAATATACTCTCCATTAATAAAGGATTCTAGTTTGTGTTGACTCCATTTATACATCTCTTGGTTTAGATGTCTTGGTTTGTCATTTCCATAATTGTATTTAAATATGTTTAATTAGTTTTCTCTTACCATGCCCTATTCTAGGGGCCACTACTAACTACACACACACATGCACACAATGACCCAATCCACACTTTTTTATTTTTATTGTATAATTGAGAAAGTATATGATAAATTAATAGATTATAAATACTTTTTCAAACACCTTATTAAAATGTTTTGATGTGCTTACATTTTTGAAGAAAAAATGATATACCACTTAACATCTAATGGGTTTCCCAAACCAACAAAGGTGATAGGAAAATGTTCAATACCCAAGATATTGGAAAGAAAAATAAAAAAATTATTGACATTATCATATTTGAAGAAGCCTCCCAAAAGTCTATATTGCTTAATTGTTGAGTTATTCTATTGAAATTATTCCTCACATGACTACATAAACCATTACTATAGATGTTTCCTTCCATCGTGCATCACATACATGTTAAGAAAAGTCAACGGTATTTCAATGTAATAAATATCATCTCCAAATTCATTAAGACAATGTAAACAACGGTCATGTTACGAAAGTACTTACCTTAAATGTTTCGAGATTCAAATGAATAACATCCATAGAAAAACTCCAATTGATAAAGTGAAAACAAAAGTTTTCATGTTTTTCATCCCAATTCAAAACCGTACAGCTTTGGTTAGGAGTTTCTATCCAGTCCTAGTTGACTTGTACAATTTTAAACTGACACATCCTCCATCTTTTATTTTAGTTTCACATCTTTGTTGGGTCCTTTACTCGCTCTGGGTCGACCTTTTTCAATATTTTATTTTTGAAACTCGATATAAGAAAGTATATAATCTCTCATTTACACACATAGAAATCATATGACACTACATTGATACACTCACTTCCCACACTTACAAAAGGCACCCAAGACTCCCTAAAACCTACAAATGTTTATGCACACTCATTAGGGAAACAATCAATATAGATCTCAAACATCATACCAAAGTTAAGAAGGCAAGTTATCTAATTCGTAAGCACTTAAAGTACCTTCTTCAAGTATTTTAGGAAGAGCCAAACTCAAGTCAAGTATCATAAAAGAGGTTCGATTGCCAAACCATAGTTGCATTCATTCATGTATCACATAATAGGCGGAGAATGATGTGCGGTTTGAGACCTTTTCGATTAGTGTTAATGTTAGTTTGCATGGGGGTGTCGTAAACCAACTAATGTTTGTTTTGTAGGGTCTCAAACCCATGGATAGGGTATTTGATATTATTCAAAATGTTTAGAAGGCTTCGTAACATAACCGAAAGTTAGGGTTGAACATCGACAAACATTTCTAGGAATGAGATAATTAGACAAAGTTACGAGCTAGATTGAATAGGTTCAAAATTATATAATAGGTTCAATATCATATGAATGGTACTAGTAGAGTTGTATTGTCCCGCCCTAGGTCAATTTCTAGTCACAGCCTGTGAGTGAAGCATCATTAGGTCCAAATTGCCTAGTTTCAATTGTTTTCACATCCAAAACTTCCTAGAATCATCTATAATCAGATAAGTGCACTCATTTTCTTGTTTTTCAAATGTTTAGCATTTATTGTAAACATGAATATGTTGTTATGATATTATATGATTACTATTGGATGTTCATTAATCAAAATAACCTCTTATATCTACCCTTTACATCCTCAATGTAATTAAATCACTAACCTAGATTATTATTATAACAAAGGGTGTAAACATTTTGGTGAACCCGACTCTCTAATTGAACATCATGCTCAAAATCTTAGTTGCCTCGGGGTTTCCTTTCATCATAAATATTTGTTGTTTTTCTCTTCGCTCTTGGTATTGCATTTGGATTTCTATTTATAATCATGATTAATCCCCCAAATATTCTACAATTTTTTCCTTTATCCTAGAGGTTCTTGATCTCCTGCTACCATGTGATAATATTCTCATTATGTTGGCAAACACCATGACATACTAGTCTATACCACTGGGTCTTATTCTACCTATGATATCTTTTCCCATGTTGTTTTCATTATTATCACTAATCATGTTCAAGATGAAGGATCCGATTCTCACTTTGAAAATCATGACCATGATGTTCTCGAGACGAATAACAACATCTTACTTACAAAATAATCCCACTAATATTGATATTCTTATATATACTACTAGAGAGAAACTCAAGAATGCTTCATCATATCACATAGAGACATCTACTATTCCCGCATCCACAATGCCTACATCCTCGGGGTACCTAATCTTTCAAATATTTCTATGCCTCTCGCCTATAAGCATTATTGTTACTACACATCCTATAGGAAATCATAATGGTTCACACAATTCTTCACCAAGCACGAGAGCCTCTTGAAACCCTTGTTTATACATTAAAAGATCAAATCTTATAATTACATCAAGTGCATCTGCTTCTTATTGTGCTATGGCTTATACTCACTTGCTTCACACCCCACTTGTACCTAAAGTGGATTCTTACCATATGCCTCTTGGTTTGATTGCTCCTAAACTTCCTATATATGATGGCAAAGGTGACTCGACTGAGCATCTTCACTCATTTCACGTGGCTTACATTGATTACACATCTTATGATACCTTGCTCACTAAGCTCTTCCTAGAAGTCTTACAAAATTTACATTGCAATGGTTTTATAATCTCCCCACACACTCTATGTGCTCTTTCATTTCTTTGGAAAATCAATTTTTGGCACAATTCTCTATCAACATTGGGGAAAAGGTTTCATATGCATAAATGTCTAAGATGAGACAAGGATCTAATGAACCTATCAACGATTATGTATTATGATACAAAACCATGCTTACTAAGATGAAAAATATCTTAGTTGATAGTGAATTACAATATCTCTTCACTCAAAGCTTACTTTCTCCTTTGCAAGAATCAATCCTATTTGAAAAGTTTTGATCTTTTGACCATATATGTCATACACTCAAAGAACGAGAAGCTAAGTTATTACATATGAACAAACTCAAGTACATTGCTAACACTCCTAATACATCTAATGCCAAGTTTCTAAGAAAATCCACATTCAAAGGAAAGACTACTGATGCTAAGGCTACTTTTAAGGACATTGTCAATGCTATTGCTCAACCTACTAAGCTATAATTACAACTCGCACAACAATAGATTACACACTTACCTTGTGCCCTACACATTGTATTGAAACAATTACTTGAGTGTAATATCATGTTTCTCCCTCCACCATTTGAGGTTGATGTGAGAAAGGCTTAAAGTAAAAGTTTTGATGCTAAGGATTAATCTGACTATCATCGATATATTGCTCACTTGGAACCGATCGCTGCTTGAAGCTTAGTCGCATTATACAAGATATCATTGACTCTAATACTATTAAATGGGATACACGCAAAAATCTTCTAAGCCAACCAATGATAATCCCAAATTGAAAATATTCAATGATCCACTTCCTAAGCATAACAATGACAAATCTACTTCTGAGGTGCACAATACTCATCATGTGGTACCATTATCGCTCACTTATGATTACCTCTTGATGCAAGGATTGGAACTACTTCTTGACCCCGCGATTCTTGTATTATTTTATTGGTCAAGTTACACATTGGGAACTAAACTCTTAATTATTTATTAGTTATATTCTTTTGGTTTCAAAAATAAATATAGGAGATCCACACAAAACAATATCAGAAAAATCCACACGCAAGAATATTAGAAGAACTAAGTGTGAGAGTTACGAAGGAACAACACGAGAAGATTATAAGTGTATGAATTCTAGAAGGAAGTGTGGAGGTGTAGAAACTAGAACTAGGTCACCCTAATTAATACATCTGTGTATGCACCCTAGGACACCCCTTTGTAATCATACAAAGTCACTCTACCCTTTTTCTGACCCGCATTTACCATTTTACCACCTGTAACCTCTAACAACCACATGTAACCACATAATAAACAAAAATAAATAAAACAAAAACAACCCTAATCTCCTAACAAACTACCCATGAGCCTAAAATCATTATAAAACCTAAAAATCCCAAAAAAGGAGATGATTGAAACCAAATTTAACCACTCTCCTTGAAAAAGATAATAATCGGTGCCAATTCCCTGAATCGGCGCCGATCGGTGTGGTTTGGTGCCGATCCATTGAAACGACATTAATTCTATAAAATTAACCCAAGCCATTACCTAAGGATTCACAAAATTTATAGGTGATAGGGCGTAGAATCTTGACTTTCATGTTGAAAGTTTTCACTTCCAAATCGAGCCTCGGTTGACGTAAAGAAGTCAAAACATCTCAATACATAATTCTCCCTTTGGAGAAGCTTCCCTCTCAATCCAATCATCCAAACCATCATTTCTGCAAAGGTATGCCTATCTTTGGAACTCATAGACATATATATTCAAGTTTAGAAATCATTGTATAAGTCTTGAATAGTCTTCTATTATCATTTTCTCTAAGAATTAGTACCATTTCACATTTGTGATTCTACAATAGCGATCGACACCGATCGTGTGTGAATCGACATCGACATACCGATCGACGTTGATTCCTGTTAAAATACCGATTATCTCAAATTTTGAGCTCATCAATAAAATTCAGATAACCAATCAAATTTTCATTTTCGGGACCTTTTGAAAATATAACCAATTTCCAAATTTTTGATTTGAAGTAATTTTTCCATGTCTTTTTGTGTTTTAGGTTTCCTTTCACTTTTTACATGTATTTTGCTAAATGTTTCCCGACCCCAAAACTTGAAACACTATAGCCTTTTAGGTTTTGGGTTCCGAAAGTATCAGGACATCAAAGTAAAAAAACATATGCTTTGTGTCCTGTGTTTTCTCGAACTCAACCACGAAACACTATAATGTATCAAGTTTTTAGATTTTTTTGCATCGAGACATGGGGGTGAAAAAACAAGTATTTTGTGTCATGCTTTTTGCTTCCCGATCCCGATAGGCATTTGATCCCTTTATGGAAATTTTTCGGGACCTAAATGCACATCTCGTATGACATGATTCGTGTGGTAAAAATTTCACCCTCAAGTCAACATAATTAATGTCAGGGTGGAGTTGGTGCCCCACACATGTCATCCTACATGTAATTAATGCATAAAGGTTTGTAAATAAGTGGGTTTTCCACAACATTCGTACTAATATGATTCCGTAATTTAAATTTTTGCTCCTACTTTTATATCCCCAAAACTTGACCGACAATTTCTTGGCATTTTTGATCAATTTTCTTGGTTTTTCAACTATTGGTGTATATGACTTGTTTCATTGTCATTCAACGACTTGTCCACCATAGATGGTTAGTTATCTCACTTAGTGAGAATAGGTCAATAGGGATAGTTAGGGTTGTGTACATGTGACATGCATAGGAGTTACACATCACACCAATATGTACCTCTTATTTTTGATCTATGAGCATGCCAAACACACCAATATCTTTCTGTACTTGATTCTCATTTTGTGATTCGATCTCTTGCTTACTAGGTGAAGCATTCATGACACCATTAGAAGTGAAACCTTGTTCAATGTGTACAAGGTTTTGTATTGATCCTCGCAGAACAATCCAATATGGTATCAAAGCTATTATTTGGTAAACATGCACTTGTTTGAATCTGGTTACTATTTACTTTGTTTTCTGATTTTCATGCTTCTCGTGCAAGTTTTTGATCTTTCCTTTGAATCTTGTTTATAGCTTTAATAATATGGATTTTATGCGTGTTTTCTCGGTTTTGCATGTGTAGGTTACATGTGTTTCATAACCAGATCTAGCTAGTTGTAACTAAGTTTGGAGGAACAACTAAATCTAGAGGTTGGTTCTCCAATTCTGGTTTTTAATCAATTTTTAAAAAATCGGAAGTGATTGTTTTTAAGAAACTCGATTTTTTGCATTCTCCATGCTTTGGTTGGTTTTTCCCGCCGCCTTTCGCTCTCGTCCCTTTTCCCCTCGGCAAGCTCTTCGGTGCGAGCTGGTTAGTTCCTGGATGAGTTTCATTGTAAACCAAATCAAACCCGTCCTTTGTATTTCTTTGTATTGGTTTTTGTGTTTCATTATTTGCAGAGTTGCCTTTGTTGATTTAGGTAGTTTTTACATTGAATAGGGTTTCCCCTTTCTAAGAGTTGTATTTGAGCCTTGTTTGCATTTTGTAGGGGCTCCTCATTTTGCTGCGTTCTTGTTTTTTTTTGGTTTCTCCTCCCTACATGCCTTCAAGCCATGTCGAAATATTTTGTGTGTGTTTTGAGCCCTTTTTGCACTCCTGTAAGTTAGTTGAGCTTTGTTTTGGTGTTTTTTTCCTTGGTCGCTTCGACGATTTGTTTCTTCATTGAATTGATCTTACTCATGAATATGAGTTTTGCAGCTTATTTTTTTTTCATTTCGTGTTGGGTTATTACTTTTGGCTATGTTTTCTTTGGATTCAAACTACTTTTAGGATTACACATTGGCTTTGCGTTGGATCTTCGTTGGTTCCTACCCCTGCGTGAATCTTACCCTGTGCTTTGTGTTTTGGTGTGCCTTGAACCTGGTTTGACATGTTTCACTCAGGTCATTTCATGCATGGTCAAGTCTTGCTCCCGCCGTGTTGTGAACCCTAAGAGTCATTCAACAACTCTCCTTACCCGCTTCCTTAGCCTTTATTTGACCCTACATTCTGTCTAAGCCCACCCCAAGATTCTATGCTAGCTCTCTCCTCGAGACCCCGGATCTTCCCATCTACCTCACCCTCTCGTCCGACGAAGCCTCCTTCTCCCTTTTGACCCATTTTTGTAAATCCTCTCCCGTTTAAAATTTCAAAGCCTTTTTAATCTATAGTTGGTTTTATCTAATATTAAAGCGTGGCTTTAAAAATCAAGTGAGGTGTTTTAATTTGGGTCGGGTGGTTTTTAAATTTCGGTGTGGGGTGGGTCTAATATAAGTGTGGGGATTTATTAAATTTCGTAAGGTGTTAAGTTTTTTTATACAGGGGTTTTTTTTAAAAGTGGTTTAATTTTATTGTTAGGTTCTAATCTAGTATTAGGATATTTAAGTAATTTTAAATTGGTGGGTTGATTTAATTAATCAATCTTAGAGCCTTATCTTTTAATTAAGCATATAATTAATTTAAATTAGCTCTTTATTTCTTTATTTAGTAGTTAATTTTTTTTTATCATAAATCAACATTATTATAGTTTTCAAGCACTTTTTTCCTTTTTTATCGTTAAATTAGGCTTATTGGCATTTTCTAAATGTGTGTGTTTTTAGCGTTATTGGGCATTTTTTTACTACTAATAGTTTGTTGAGTGTGTAGTACCCCTCTTATAATTTTTCCACCTTCTTAGAGCTTCTATTGCATCCTCGGAAGCCTCTTGGACTCTTTTTGAGCCCATTCTTCACTTTGTAATCACTCTTCTTCACTTGCGAGTTAGTGAGTGCGTCTCACCACAACCTTGCGACAAAAGAGCTTCCTTCCCTTCTTGTTTGCTTTTGTGCTTGTTCACTTGTTTCATTGTGCACAAATGAGTATATTGTGGTCTCCGCACTTATGCGATATTTCACTAATTACAAGGTGAGTGATCACCTGTCCCACATTGCATGGACACTTGGATGTAATCAATGCACTACTTATAAAGTGCCGCAATCAAGGGGTGTTCATTTTGTGTGGTTATTTTCTTTCCACTTTTTTCTTTCTTACTTTTATCTGCTATGGATCTTAATACTATTCATTTATTTAATGCATTTAAATATCATGAATGGAAAGATGATGTATCTCTTGCTTTGAGAAAATAAAGTCTCAGATCGTATAATTATGGGATTACAAACTAAACCTAAAGAAGATGTAGAGAAAGAAAAGTGGTTTGACAAATGTGATGAATCCTTTAGCCTTTTGTATCTTTCTATATCATCGAAATTGCACTTTCATATTAACACAACCAAATCACTAGGGAAGTTTGTGATGCCTTAGAATTTTTTTTTTGGGAAACAAGATGGAATGAACTAGAAAATGAGTGGATTAGTCTCATCCCTAGAAGTTTTGACACTCTCTAGGAATTTTTCACCAAACTCAAATCTCTAAGATTGCAATTGAAAAATTGTGGAATTGATAAGGAATTATAACTCATTCTTTCCATCATTGAAAAACTTGGTCTAGACTATTTAGTTTTCGTCTCTACCTTCTATTCTACAAAAGAGCACTTGGTGTAAGTTGGACTATTCCCTCCTTTGATGAGTTTGTTGTTGATTTGATTAGAGAACAAGATAAGATAATTCATATGGGTACTCTTAGATCCACAAAATCCCATGCTCTCATTTCTGGTCATGAAAAACCTAGGGTTTCAAAAGAGAAGAAGCAAAAAAACAAGGATCGTGAGAATAAAAAGGAAAAATCCACCACCAAATCAAAATTTCCACTTCCTCTTCTAGTTTTAAATCTCCTAAAGAATGGATCAAATGTGGGTACTGCAGTGGTAGGCATGAAGAATAAAAATGTTTGAAGAAGAATATTAACCTCCTCATGAGTCTTCTCGAGAAGAACAACATAAGAGTTCCTGATTCTCTCAAGCCATCTTCATCCTCAACTCCCAAAACTTTTAAGGAAAAGACAATGGAAAGGGGAAAGTGAAAGAAAAATAAAAAAATCAACTAAGGATAAAACAAGGAAATAACTTTAGTTGCAGTTGTGTCACCTACTCCTACATGGGTGATTTATTCTGGTGCATCTCATCATATGGCCTCATATTACATTGAACTTTCTTCTTTAGAGTCATGTGACATGTATTCTATTTAGTTTGGTGATGACACTTCTACACTAGTTTTTGAGAGAGGGTCTGTTGAAGTGAATGGTGGAACATTCAACAATGTGCTTAGTATTCCTTCACTTTCATCTAATCTCCTTTCAATATATCAGATCACTCACTTTAGAAGGGAATGTGGGTTGATTTCACTCTAGATTTTGTTTATGTCGAGAGCTTCATAATGACAATATTGTTGCAGAGTTGGTATAGTTGATCATCACACTCAGCTCTACCCCTTTTCTTTCTTTGCTCCTCCTTCGATTATTCATCGGATTCACTTGGACTTGATAATATTTCTGAGCTCACTTCTGATGATGATGAATTCTCTTCTAGCTTGGTTTATTTCCATAGTGATGGGGACCCACCTACACCATCCACTTATCATCTACCACATATTGAGCAGTTATTTCTTGATCCACCTACTTCTAGTACTTTACAAACTTTTTAGGGAGAAGGTACTTTGATCCAGGACTCATCAAACTTTGAGCACTCTTTTATACAGTTACATGACATTTCACCTTCCTTCTTTGCCATTATTTTGGATTTACCATCCAATCATGGAGTAGTTGACACTTCCACCTCACATATGGAGCATCATTCCTTGGATAAGAGCCACATCTTGTCACTTCGGGGATCTTCTTTTTCACTTAATACAAGGTGGTTTTTGACACATTATTCGTCTTGGGAGGTAGGATAACATTTCTTCATCTCTTCTCTTCTTATAGAAAGATTGCAGTTTATACATGAGTACCTTATCATGCCTTTAGTTGTCGGGGATCATTTGACACATATTTCTTAGGTTGTTTAGGGGTGTCTTTTATCTCTTGTAAGTGGATGTTTTTCCTTGGGTTTTCCTCCATTACTTGAGATCCTTATTGTACATGGGTACCTCATCATGCCTAGTTGTGGGACCCATTTCTCTTTTCCTCTTCTTCTTTTCCACAGATATGTTGTTTTTACATGGGCACCTTATCAAGATTAGTAGTCAGCCCCATTGACACATCTTTATTAGTTATCTAGGGGATTTCTCTTTCAATTCTAACTTTCCATGACCTCTACCTCAACTTTGATGAAGGGGGTGTTGGTGTATATGACTTGTTTCATCGTCATTCGATGACTTGTCCACCATAGATGGTTAGTCATCTCACTTAGTGAGAATAGGTCATAATGAGAATAGGTCAATAGGGTTAGTTAGGGTTGTGTACACGTGTCATGTACATGAGTTACACAACACTCCTATATGTACCTCTTATTTTTGATCTATGAGCATATCAGACACACCAATGTATTTTTGTAAGTGATTCTCATTTTATGATTTTATCTCTTTCTTACTACGTGAAGCGTTCATGACACCATTGGAAGTGCAACCTTGTTCGATGTGTAGGGTTCTATATTGATCCTCATAGATTAATTTGATATCAAATTCTAATCTCATTCCCCGATAATTTATTTTCTTCTTGTTGGTTTGTTATATTTATGGGGTTTTTGCTCTAAGTTTTCTTCATCATATTTATTGCTTAGGAGTTATGCTCTTTTTCTTATTTTTCTTTCTCCTCGCTTTTTTTTCTCTTCCCGTTGAAGAAACCTAGTATTTATCCCCATTCCTTGATTTTTATCATGATAAACACATAAAAACTACAACATGAACTTTTCGGGATTTTGACGTCTTCATCATGATAAAAATTATGAATTAACAAGGAAAATATTACTTACAGATTAAATCTATATGTTTTGGTGTGAAATCGGTCTACATTTTAGACTCGTGTTTTGAAGATTTGGAGTTGTAAAGAAAGTCCTGAATCCCGACAGTCTTTTAGAGTTGTCACAAAGTTGCAAAACAAGTTCGAGTTCTGAAATTTTATTAGGCTTTTCTAGTTACAAAGTAAGGTAATCATCTCGACAAGGTGTATCAAGTTTTTCAAGTTACACAACATGGTCTCCTTTCCACCCGTGTGTCAAAGTTATTTGAAGTGTATAACAAGGTCCGAGTCCCAATAGTGTATTGGGTTTTGATTTGTAAAGCAAGGTTGTTTTTTTATAGGATACCGATCGCTCAAGGTGTTTTGCAAGGTGTAATTTCTAATTTTCATTCATAGGCATTCGGGAGGATTCTTGGGAAAATTTCTTCGCTTAATCCCCCATGCCCGATTTAGGGAAGGGAAAGGAAAAGAAAAATCCTCTAAAGAGATGAAGTAAAAATATCAAGGGGTTGTGCCCCCTTATAATATTGCTTCTAATATTAATATAAGAGACACTGAAAATAGGGCACATCGACATGGAGTAATTACGAATAGGGTCAAGTAATCCTCTCAAACTATGTGGATGTAATGTATCTATAACAAGGATTACCCTCATCAAGTACTTTCCTTATATATGCTCAATTCCTAGAATTCATTCTCGATGTGGAAAATTACTATGACCCCGAATCTGGTATGTCAAGAACTAAGATGGTGAGGTAGTCATTCATTTAGATACTGATTATTTTGAAGATCTCCTCAAGCTACCCAATTTTACCACATATGTCGAAATAAATCTCTATAAGTCCTAACAATCTTGGGATGACAAAAATCTGATTGTATCAAACATGTCAATAAGAAGTATCTAGTAAATCCCAACCCTTCAATAACAAGGCTCCCTAAGGCCTTTCCTTGAAGTAATTTCATCCTTGAAATCAGTGATATCATCACACTTTTGTGCAGAGTATTTGGCCTCCTTGAGGCTAGATAATTCCAAGGATGGATGTACTAATTCATCACACTCATATGTAAAAATGAGAAATTATTTGATTGGGGTGAATTGATCAATGATACCATTTGTATTCAATTGAAGGAAGTGTCTTGACTATGAGTAAATTATACATGACATCATATATTACCTATGCTATGGTAGGTATGGGAATTTATCCCGGATTAACCACCCATGGAACTAGGTATTCGTATTATGTGTATAATTTTTATCCTCGATTGACTCAAGTAGAGCCAAAGTCATTTCGAAGAGTGAATAATGCCTTTTCTATAGTATCATTTGCAAATTAGATAGGGGTCTCACTCAATGCGGGTGTCTTGATGCATCTTGGAATGTTGTATCTCTATGGGGATGTATTTTCCTTTGTGTTGGTGAGAAAATTTGTCTAGTGGACAAATCTATGGGTTTCTTTCCAATGCTCTGGGAATAGAAGTCCCTCTACTTAGATGGTGTAACTTCTGTATTTGCATGCACTTGAAAAAGTTAGATATCTCTTGTGGCCATGTGGTCAGGGGATACAACAGGTCACTCCATTGACCCTATGACAAAGCTAGCAATCTCTTGCTAGAGAGGACTTTGTCAAGAGAGTGGGAAAGGGAGTGAGAATAAGAGGTAGGGGAACTAATGTTGCAGGTAGAATTTCAGAGTCCTGCACACACTAGTTAGAAAACTTTACACATGCATTTTGAGAAGAAAACAACATGATTTTTTGAGCTACTGGCTAGAGGAAACCATACGTACAAAGACATACACATTTGTATGCCTTGGAAAACATAAAATTATTCCTTTATTAGCTTACAAAATCACAATTGTACATAGTGAGGAATGGAAGAAATGTGAGGTAGAGAAAACAGAAGAAAATCAGCTATCTCTTTGTTCCTTCACAAGCATTACTCTCTCATGAGATTAAAAATTGACAACCAACTAAGAAGTTTAGAAGAAGCTCAAATGAGGAGCTCATTACAATTTATAGAAGAGAGATGACTCTTCATCTTCCTAATGACACTTCATATGCCTTTTTCTAACTTTAGACTCTTGATATTCCTAAGAAAATATTAAGTCCCTTTTATATAATCAAGGTGAATTAATTTACATTATGTTTCTAAAGTTGTTTTTCAAATAACTTAAAGGCATATCAAAAAGTGAAAACCCCAATGAAGAATTAGAACATTTGAAGAGAGAGAAATTTGGGGGGAGGAAGAGAGGAGAGAGAAAAGGAAGAAGAAGGGGGAAGAATGATGTTGACAATGAAAGATCTACCTCCGATGAAGTCCACAATTCCTTCCAGATGGCTCAATGGAATGTCCCAATGTGACGATCTCTGAATCCTTGAACTATTTACACCCCGAGAAGCTCCTTTGGATGGTTCAAGGACACCTTGGGTTAAGTGTTAAAAACAATTGTTAAATGAATTCATTGATGACCACAAACACTAGACTCATAAAGATCCTTTCCAAAGAGATATGAGCTCGAAGTGTTCTGTCAAGTTGAATGAACTATTTCACCAATGACCGCAAATTCCACCCTACACATGATATACCTGTGACCTCGAACCATGTAGTGAGTGTTGAAAGACACTGTCGGGGTCTCCCGAGATGAGCTCTGAAAGATCTACGAGAGATGCCAAAGATGCTCCTTGTGACAATGTTATGACCCACTGGGAAGATGGTATATTGAGGAGATAGGAAATGAATCCTGGTGAGGGTAATATTTGGTGACAATAATAATGCCCATTCTATAAACTTGAATCATGTTGTCTCTTGACACTTACTATATTTAGAGAGAAAAACTTTGGGTTTTTAGTAAGTGTGAGAACTCATCTTCTTGGACCCTTGCATGATTGGTATTCTCTGTCCTCTATTGCCAACATTGCTCCTTGAATGTGACTTACTATTGATAGCGAGTGCAAAATGGGAGACTTACTATCTTTAGTAAGTGATGAACTTTTCCTTTCTTGACTATCTTGATGAGGTTGGCTTCCTTAGTTATTCCTGTGTACACTGCCTTCATTTTGACCACTCTCTGGAATGACTTTATATTTTTAGTAGGTGCTAATGAGACAACTTGCTATTTTTAGTAAGTGTAAAAGTCATCTTTTTCAAACCTCAATCAACTATGACAACTCGAATTCCTTCTTCTCAATGTATTTCTCTCACCTTTTGAGCCAACTTACTATTTATAGTAGGTGCTTGTGGAACCACTTACTATTTTTAGTAAGTGTCAATTGTGGGCCGAGATGACCTTTTTGATGTTTTTCTCCTGTGATACTTCCTTTGTGTTCACTACCTTCTTTGCAACTTCTTTAGATGGTGACTTACCCGAAATAACAATATCCCATGTAGAAAGGCCTACTATTTTTAGTAAGTATGCTTCTGGTGATAAGATCATTACATGAAGAAGATTTTTGATATGGGTTTTTCCCAATATCAACCCTCTCGAATTTCGGATCTACCCGATCACCAGTTGTGAGATTTTAAAATTTAAAATTTTTCACCTTGCAGCGGCTTCAAGAGCACGACAACCATTAATGGAGCTCAAAATTTTTAGGTCTAGTTTTTACCTCTAATTGTGATGAAATTAACTCCATTGCGATATATTTTTCATTTGGAGTCCATGTGCAAGTTTTTAGCTCGATCCGACTGTCAGATTGGTGGGAAATCTGACAAATGAGAGCTAGGGCACCAAAATGAGTTTTTATTGTAAAAAATAATCTGGAGCATCATTTGACCCTCCATCTATTGCATCGTGATGGCCTTAAAAATGAGGAGGTCTGCAAAAAATTTCATCTCAATCCGTTCTTGGATTGTGAGATATGAGGATTTCTTCGTTTTTACCATGAGGATTTTTTCAGATGAAGATCTTCGTTTTCTCTTCATTATTTGTCACTTTGATCCACTTATATTCTGAGATATATGTGTTTTCAGTGTGAGGGATCCATTTTGGATCTGGTTGAGTGTAGCAATGGAGGTTGGAATGTGTGGAAGAAATTTTCCAGAGTTCCGACAGGGTATGGAGGTGTGGGGGATGAACCGGAACAGAGAAATGGCTAAGTCCTGACATATATTCATCCGAAAAGAGAGCATAGGGGATGGGTGAATTTTTTTTTCCCCTATGTACCTTTTCTAAAGGGATGAAAGGGACACAAAATTCCCCTTCATGCCTGGTTGCGACACTTGGCAAGATTTGACTGGATGTGTGTTTGAGTGAGGGAGCTTGAGAGAAGCACTTGGGAGCTAACTTTTGGGCACATGAGGAACCACACGGCTTAAGTGGGATGGAGTAATTTTTTCCCCTATGTCACTTTTCTAAAGGGATGAAAGGGACATCAATTTCCACTTTCCACCTTATCGCGACACTTGGCGATCATGAATGCAGGGAGAGGGAAGGCTCAAAATTAGCTCTCGGGGCTTAACTGATAAATGAGAGGTCACATTGGTGTTCTAGGGGCCAAAAAGGGTTGGGAATATTTTGGTGTCCCTTATTTAAATTTTATAAAGGGAGGAAAGGGACATTAAATCTCGTCTAGCTCCTGGTGTTGACACGTGTCTTTAAAAAAACTAACTACGAGAGCTCTTACCTTGAGGCCAACTTGCGACGACGATATCTTGAGCTCCCAAATGAGTTTCAAGGTGAAATTGTATATGAATTTGAATTGAAAACAAAAAATGAGTTGAATTGTGATGGTTTAAAGCTTCAATTCTGACTGAAACACCTCCAAATTACCCCTTCTTTCTTGGGACCGCTAGTTGCGCGCTAAAAGAATGAGTTGCCTAGGGAAGTGCATGATGTTTCATGATGTCTCATTTTTTCACCATTTAGGGCATGGAAAATAAATTCCATAGATAATTTTTGGGATCTTGGATCTTCTTAAAGGTCAAAAAATATTTTCTTTAAGTTCAATCACTCCTTCGCGGTGTTTGCTCCTTCAGGCCCGAAAACCTACTTTTGTTGAATCGGCTCCAAAACCTCTAGATCTTTCCAAAATATCCCAAAACATATTTGAGGATGTTATTGTAAATTGAATGAATTTACATGTTGAGTTATAATCCTTTTTATGCTCTATGGGGGTGCATTAGTCCCGGGAAGGCCAGTGGTAACCCTTCCCAAAACTGCTCAAAATTTGGCATTCTCCAAAAGCTCCTAAAATCACCTAGGGGGAATGAATTTGATTTCCTAAATCACCTAGGGGAATTATGTACATCCAATTGAGGACCATTAAATGTACTAAGGCTTGGTGTTAAGGATAGGTAGACCTAGGGTGTCTTGGAAAGGTAAAATTCAAAACTTTTGACACAGGGGTATCGTTGTCATGCTTGAAAACTGGAAATTTTTTTGTTACACATTTTCATGACACCACTTTGATTTCCAACTTTCACCCACCTCTAGGTAGGATAATTTCAAGGAACCCTATATCTATTGCTAAGGTTCCCGAGTGATAAGTGAATCCTAATGGAATTAGTAAGAGTGTTATTAGATCTTCACAAATTCCAAAAGAGTAAACACAAGGAAAGTATTCATTTCCCCATGTCTATTGGTCGCTATATTTGCACATCGATGATCAAGACTAGGAATATTGCGACTAAAATACATGAGATGATCAAGAAGACTCTTCAATCAAGGTATGTATTTGATTCCGTAGGTGTATTGAAAGCCTACAAAGCACTGCAATTTCATGTCCCCAAAATTGAAGATATTTGGATTGATTTAAGGGATGAAATTGTAATAAGGAGAAGAGACAATAATCATTTAAATTTGGATGAGGTATCATTGTACAATCTTGCTACCATTACTCAGGATGTTATTGATGATGGGGGTGTTTTGGATCCCTTTTACAATCAAATGAATGTTGAGATCTTGGGTTTTACCCAATTGATTGGTCAATCAAAGAATCTACTTCCATCAAGGAGAGATTTGCTCGGAGTTTTTCTACAAACAAAATCATGGTTGTATTAAATGAATATTCAGCCCAATGACCCCAATTTCCCAAAGGTGGAATTCACTTCTACATCAGAGGTGGGCCCCTCTCAAGAAGGAAAGGATAAAGGTGAGGCTCTTGGGATGAAGTTAAATTTGAAGTTCTACATTAGTGGAGAAAATACTCCATCTATTCCATCTACAATCGTCATTGAGATTGAATCCCGTTCTCCTCATCATACATAAGAGGCATCAGTTAGCACCATGGTCACTCTGCATCCTCCTCCTCCTCCCCCTCTCATCACTCATGTGGTCCCTATTGTAACTTTTTTTCCGTATGTGTCCATTCCTATCACATCCCCTCCACGTATTTCCTCTCCTCATCCATCTCCTCCTCCCCTTGGTTGATCCGTTTTGCTTTCTTCATCCTTTTAGACCTCATTAGTCTCCGCATCATTTTATCCTACCTCTTCTCCTTCACCCTCATCTCCTCATGTTTCACTTATGGCACAAGTCTTCTCATCCCTTCCACATTTATCATCCGGGATAAGTTTGAATTTGGGTTTCTCCTCACATAACCCATTTCCCTTTTCCATCTGTTGTATTTTTGTCCATACCTTCTTCACCTCCCTCATCTCAAGGACATTGCCACTATTATATTTTCCACTTATCATCCTCGGTGAACACCTTACTTACTCTTCACAATACCACTCGATGATCACTACTCCTCCTCAATAATCACTCTCTTCCTCTGTGCTCCAGCTTGACTAGCCATCCAAACCCCAAGGATAATGAACAAGGTTGTCCGTCTAAAAGATTTTTATTTTTGTGCACTTACTCCCACAACGTACTTACACACATATAAGAAACACAAGAAAATTTCACATATCACCATTGATGCATCAGTCGAGGTTTTCTTCGAGAATTATGTTCTGTTGCCGATAAAAATAAGAAAGACATCATGAATTCTCGATTATTAGATAACCAAGGTGGCACTAGGGAAAGTCATGAATGAAGGTACATAACAAGATGTACAAGTAGCCATGGATCCAACTTAATATCATTATTTTTTTGAGCTAAAGGAAAAATTGGAGCAATTGAATGCAATCTTTTTAATCTCTCCTCACCGACTCAGGTTCCCTCTTTGACTCTAATTAACTTTGATACCTCATTCGTGCCTAAAATGGAGAAGATTGGATAAAAGGGGAGGGCAAAGTGGATAACTAGATCTAACTACTCCTTACTCAAGGAAAATACTGATCAAGGATGTTGTTAAAGTACATAATGACGTTAAGAAGGAGAAAGAAGCCATTAAAAGGATGGATAATGAGCTTCGGGAGGAATGTAACAACTAGGTGATGACTTTGGAGGCCTTGAGTGAGTTAAAAAGGTTTATTCGAAACCCTCATTAATGAGGGAGCGATTAGTGAAAGGGACCAACACTTCGAGTTCTACAAAGTTATTGAATTTCGAGTCAAGATTATGCATGAAGCTTGTGAGAATATTAAAAAGGTCAAAGAGGAGGGAATTGATGCCACCAATGACATTGGTGATGAATTTTCCAAATCCTTCATCATGTCCTAGATGATGAATTGAATATGTTACCAACCGATGATATCTTCAAAGAATTCAAGGGGTTAATTGAAATGGAGGCCTCAAATAATGTTGATTTTCATTCGAAAGCAATCGATAAGCTGATCTTATGCAATATTTTTTAAGCAACTTGGCCAAAAGAATGAAAAAATTCCATAAGCTCACTTTGGAAAAAATGTGATGTTTTAAATCAATACTCATGTGGTCCTGATGAAAAAGAGACACAAGATATGGTCCAGAAATTTCATGAGTATCTTCAAAGGTAAGCCGAACATGAAGCTGACAAGGAAAAGTTAGATTGAGGATTTGCCATGTTTTTCTGTTTAACGTTAGACATGTAAATTTTTGAGATGTTGAAACATCATTTGGATTTGTAAGTTGACTTGGTCATTTTGTAATAACTATTCAAAGAAATCTTAATATGCATTTTCCATTTTTATCTTACAACACAAACAACTTCCCTTTTTCTATAAATTTAAAATGCTAAGACATTGTAATGGGAGAGAATTTTTGGAAAAAGCTATAAGCTGGAATTTTGAAAAGAAAAGAAAAGCTTTGTATTTTCAAATTTTTAGATAAGGAATATAAGAGACATCATTACAAACTTTGCGTTGAATGTATCTCTTTGGTTAATGTATTTTTCTTAAGTTCTATGCATTACATGTTCCTTTAAGTTCCAATTTTCTACTTCTTTGAATTTTCTTTCAAGTTTGTTATCGTTTTATATCGTGTTATTATATTTAGATCTACATTTTCTAGAGACGAATAACATTTGCACTCTCTTTGTCTTCCTTCCCCCTCTCAAACTTCACTTTCAAAAAATTTCTTCCATTCCTAATATTTCTTTCATTATGCAAGAAACAAATCTACCGAGATGAGATCCCAACCCTAAATGGTTAGATTAGTGTAAATATTGTAAATATTATTTGGTGTTATTAGAATAGTAATAAACAGGGTGCCTCCCCTTTATTCAAGGAGGGACTTTTTCCCACATATTGTGGTTGAACCTCATATTTTTCCTTGACAAAATATCTAACCAACAATACCATAATTTTCCAATTGTAACATATTTTGATATAGTTTCGATATTTCTAAACCATGTCTAATATCCTCTTGCTCATAAGCTTGGTTCTTTGTTAGATAACCGTTCTAGGAGAAAATTATGATCCAAAAAACATATATGATCTCTCCATAGTCTCGTCAACTATTTGTGTGGGAGTAATCTGATAACAACCATGAGTTGAACATATACGTCATTGTCCTTATGCCTAATCGAGACGACATCCCCGAATAGTTGGATCCTCTTCTCGAACACGCTGATGAGGCCAACTTCTACTGGGAAAACATTTTCAATCCACCTCATCTTATCTTGATGATGCCGATTGAACCTTGGAATTTAAATTTTAGATATATCCATAGTTGGTCATTTGTATCATTTTACATTATCAAGTATATTTTCAGCATTGGTTATTCATGTCTTAACTGTCTAAAAGTGAGTTGACACACGTTAAAGGAAGCCCTTTGGTTCTTGTGATTGGCCTTTGCTAAGAAACTCACCTCATAATTATCTAATATATCTTTTTCAAGCTATCTACTTGTGTACATGTTCCCAATTATTTGGAAGAGGACCTTTGTGTGTGCATTTAGATCTGCCATATTTTTTTTCATCCTCCACATAGGTTTCATTAAACCCGCCATTTATGAGTTTTAGTGGTTTATTTCATAAAGTAAAATTGAATCCTAAAATCTACTAAAACATGAGGATTTGGGATAAGGCGGAGGAAACTTCATGTATAAAAATAGAACATGAAGGTACACATACATGTCTCGAAGGAAGCATGTACATACAACATAGAAACATCTTGTCAAAAAGAAATGAGATACAAATAGTAAAATAAACTTTAGTTTGAGTTACTTGTATGAATTCGATGCAAGAACAAGAAGAATGGGTTAAAAATAAGAAACCTAAAGTTAGTACATGAGGTAAATAGAGAAAGGATATGGATAAATATAGCCACGATACTTCTAGAGGATTAAAAGGAAAAATAGAACTAGACTATATAACAACATGCGGTATAATCACCACTTCAATGTAATAGTTAAGTGGTAGTTATGAAATCTAAGGGAAAAGAATAGATTTTGTTCAACTAGTGAAGGGAAAGTCCCCACTAGTATATATACCCCTTGTAGGGTTAATTGTAAGGGGGAGGCATGCGATAATTAAAATTATGTAATGTTTCGAGTTATCTCGTATAAATTACAAGATGTTATGGAGCAAGAAAACTCACCGCACATGAGTATGTTTACTAATTTGTGTTAATGTCTCTAATTTTCTATCTACCACAATTCTTATCATAATGCTAAAACATGATGGGACCAATATTCTCTCGCACCTCGGGTGAACGTCATGCAAATTCTACTTTGGCATGATAGGATGATTCGAGGGGTTAGATAATGGTGCACACTGTGTGGAAATATATTCTATGCGTAGAAGGATGCTTTGGTAAGTATAGATAGATGCAAAAAATATTGGTTCTGCTTTCAGGACCACATGATAATTATGAAAAGATGATAAGGTGGAAAAAATATGTTCAGACTCACATAGAAAAATATCGAGATTTGGTAATACTCTATCAAGAAAAATTCACACAGAGACATCCTAATCGAAAGAACTTCTCACCCGATTGCTCTATAAGAACTTAGGTGGAGAAGAATCTATACGACGAGTTATATGATAATTTTTAAAGAAAAATTCCAAATAAACTTGTATGCTTGGATAGTAGCTAATTATTTAGGGAAGAATCATAGTTTATGAAAGAAACATCCTTGTACCCTAAAGCACACAAAAATACTTGTACAACATGACACAACTTGGATGTGAGATGTGGATTATTAGTGGAAAGGTACACTAATTAATTTATTATCCTTTATTTGATAAAATCATTTTTATTAAATTTGGGGTTTTTAATTAAATAAATATTAATATAATACTTATTAAAAGTCATTCGATAAATTTTTTATTTTATTGTCGGGAAGTAAGCTTGTGCTTCCAATAACTTGAATGCCAAATTGGCTTCCCAAACCCGATTTCCCTTTCCTCGGAAAATTTATTTTAATTTCCCGCTTGTGGATTTTCTCCACCAATTGCCAAATCAATGGATTGGAAAACGGGCAAGAAATCTCCCAATTTCCCACATGGGTAAATTGAATGGAGATTGCCAGGATCCCATTTTGCCATTCCCATTGGTAATTAGCCATTGCTTTCCCCATTTCCCCAGGCAATTAATTCCACTACCCGGAAGAGGGAAGTCATTTTAGCCTTCATAAATTCTTCTTATTGGACTCGTTGGAAAGAGTCCACCAAGCTTTCCAATTGCTTTATTTTTCTCAAAGAACATAATATTTTATCACATCCCATCAACAATCATCACATTCAAAAAGCTAAATATTGAAGCATTTCCAAGAAGAAAAATACTTCAAAAAAAATACATAGGAGAAAGTAAATTTTTTTTTTGGAGGAAAAAAACAAAAAAAGATCAAACAACAGAGGAAAGAAGGACAAAGAGCTTCTCCATTCCCACTCATTTTTCAAGAGGAAAATTAAAAGTCCAAAAAAAAAAGGAATTTCATGCAAAAGTTTTTGGTGGAGAGGAGGTAGAGGCCACACATTGTCTAAGCAAAAAATCAAAATTCCCCACAAAGAAAAACATGATAAAGGACACCAAAATAAGGACAAGTTTCCATGCATGAAGGGTAAAGGAAACAATTTGCATTGAAGAAAGATTTATACGCATGAGCTAAGAGGACCACATGCATTCATCAAGAAATCCAGTCTAAAGAAGAAAAAGTTGTGCAAAGCTTTAAAAACAAAAAACAAAAAAAAGAAACCATGCATGGAGGTTGAAAAGAAATAGTTTGAAAAACAGCAAAAAAAAGAAAGACCATGTGGGAGAAAAAAGATTCCACGCATGCAGTAATAAGATTTTTTAGATCAAAAAAAGCAGATCCAAAATGTAGTAGAAGACAAGGAAAATAAGAAAAGAAGGCAAAGAGAGAGAAGAAGACGGTTTTCAATCCAGCAGAAAAAAAATCTCCCACGCATTCAAGAAGAAGAAATACACATAAAAAAAATAAGAAGTTCCATGAAAAACCTAGCCAGGAGAAAAAAAGAAAGCTAAGCATGGGGTAGTATGGAAACTTCAACACATAGTTTGGAATAAGTAAAATCAATTACCAAAAGACAAATAAATTCCCACGCCCAACCAGCAGAAGGAGGTTTTCCACGCATTTGCCTAGGAAGGTCATGCAAGAGACAAAAAAGTAAGAAAAAAAATACTAGCAAAGCCATCCAAACATTGTTCACGTGGCTTGTAGGAGGAAAATTTTCAATAAAGAGAAATCAAAAATCTCCAAAATACCAATCAACAATTTAAAGAATTAAGCAAGTTTATTCACGCATCACTCAGAAGATCACAAGGAAGAAGTGAATCTCAAAGTACATTATTTAAATCAGGCCATTTTCACACATTTGAGGAAGAATTTGCTCTGGCAAATTAATAAAAAAAAATGATATTGAAATTGGGTGATTTCGTTTATTTTAAAAAAAAAAAAAAAAAAAATTGTCACCCAAGTCGGAATTCAAACCGAGTCTCGGTGTGTATTAATTTTTTTTGTAACCAGGACTATTTATTATTATTATTATTATTTTTAAATAATAATAATAATAATAATAATAATAATAATAAAAAAATTAAAGTGAGTCATATTTTTCTTGCACTTGACGGGGGTTTCAGAGACTGAGACCCGACCCCACTTGCATTGTTTTGCATGCCCGAGTCATTCTTCTGTGAAATTCATAATGGCCGAGAAATCTAACAAATCAGAGGAAGATCGAGGAAGCCAATGGAGAAATCAAACAAATCCATGCTCAAGTATGAATTCCAAGGAATCATCCTTCCTAGTTCCATTAAGTCAACATATGACAATATCACTGATACAAATCTGGGTCACATCAATGTGCAACAATTTTGTGAATGGGTGAAAACTGAAGGCAAAACCATATTCTCGGATAGGCTTTACCATAGTGGTCTACCCCAAGCAACAACATTTCCTGTCTCGGTGTAGTGTCCAGAGTTGGTTATCACTTGTGTTGAGCACTATGATCCTGAGAGACGAGGAATTTTTAAAGATAATCACGAGCCTTTCCTCTTAATCACACCAGAGCACATTGAGGAATTGCTCAACATACCTGACTTTCTTGAGAATGTGGATATCACTCACCAGTCAGCACAAGAATTTTGGGATGAAGAACCCTTGAGATGGAGCAAGATGGTTAATAACAACTAGTTAGTAACCAAGAGGCCTCGAATTGACAGGCTTCCCAAAGAACTATACCGCATTGAGTTCGTGGAAGAAATCGGGACATGATTACTCTCCTAAGTCAAGTTTTCGGTTTACCCTCTGCTAGGATTTTCCACCCATGGATGTATCAGTTTATCTGTATCATCCTTTCCAAGAAAGAGTTTGTGGATTGGGCCACCATCATCAGTAATACCCTTCACAAACAATTGATAGAAGTTAAGATGACTGGATGCTTCTACATGACATCATATCTGACTTATGCAGTAGTAAGAAGAAAGCTATTTTTTGGACTTGAAACAAGAGGAGTCATGGGGCCATCAAATAGTGTTTTTCATTATTACCCTCAACTCAGTTTCAAAAATAGCTCTCACCATTTTAGAAGAGTCAACGATGCATTCACCTTCCACGTGATTCGAACTCTGAATCAGAATACTAGAGGAAAGATTTTCTAAAGAAGCCATGAGTGTCATTTCCCAATGGGGAACCTGGTTTATTCAATTTTCATCATTTTCCTACATTCACGTGAGTGGCTTTGTTGGTACCCCATGGAAGCTTCCTAAGTACGTCAGTGACAAATGGGCATTAATGGAGCTTGTGTGACAACTATTCCAAGTTCATTGTCTTCTTAGTGACAAGCACCGTTCAGAATTCATTTCCCAATCCAAATCGGGAATACCAATGTCCAAATATTTTCAGTGCACAACTCATGGAAAAAGAGTTCACCCTCATCACAATTCATCCATATGTGAAGAGAGCCCAGTTTGATATCAATGGATATATGCAGAAGATTCTGGGAGCAAAGTATCAACATAACCCTACCATGGAAGATTTTTGGGCTGCTTGTTCGATGAACATGAAGTAAGAAGATGAGAGTTTTCTCACCTAACACTTGCTCAGATCAAGGCCTTCCACATCAAGAACCCTCCCGATTCATTCATAAATGATGATGAAGATGTCATTGATCCCTCATATGATGCAGTTGCTTTTACCCCATTGCCTCGAATCGACTGGACCAAAAGAGATGAATTTTCTCTTGATAGCAAGAATCAACCAATTATTGAAAGAAGCATATCTTGGTATGACAGAGAACTTGCCAAGTTACAATCAATTCAAGATCATGCTTCAGGATCACAAAAATTTCCAACACGAGGAGGCCTCCATTCAACCAAAGCCTCTTCTCGATCAACCTCTATACCATCCAATCATACACAACAAGCAAGAAAGGAGTGGTTTCCAAAATCCACTTCGCCAAGTAACGTGTCACGAGGAGAAAAATCTAAAGATCCTAACCCCGAAGAAGGAAGAGAGCGTGTATCAGGATTTTCTACCTCGAGTAGAGATTCTTCTACCCACATTGTTAATAGTGCTCATAAAGCTCAGTGGCAAATGATCCTCAACCATGCTTTGAACAAGCATCCACTCAAGTGTAGGTAATTCAAATATCAAACACTTCGAGCATGTAGTTCATGAAGGGATTTCCCAAAATCTCCCAAATAATCAAGAGGTGGATATTGAGGTTGTTTCTCCTCAAATCGAGGTCGTAGATAGGATTCAAGCAGGATCTCATGATGTCGAGAACAATGAGAATATTGATTTGAGCTCTAGGATTTTGTATGCGAAATAGTGCATGATACTCCTTCCTGGGTTGATTCCGAGGTTAAGAAAAGGAAGAGGGTTGTCAAGGCAATTGACATTGATTTTGATGCCCTTTTCAAACTTTCAAATGACATCATTCCAAAGAAGCCTAAGGTGCTTTCTCGAATAATGGTGGATAATGACGGAAATAGATTTGCAGATCTCGCCATCCCACAAGTTGATAAGGAGCGTGATGCCATGACACCTACTGATTATGAAGTTTCCAGACTTGGACTTGGGAGGTCTACATTAGAAAGTGACATGGCGATGGCTCGAGATTCAATTGATATCATGCTAAAGAGACTTGAGAAATATAAGTCTCAAAACTCTCAGCTCAAGGCCGAAAAGAATCAATTGGTGGAATATGTTCAACATTTGATAAATCCCATATCATCCACTTTCCCAGTACCTGATGCAGTGGCTGCCCCTGATGAAGAGACTCTCAATTTGTCAAAAGAAATAAACACATTAGGCCATGTCACTAAAACTTGGCTTTCAGAGATTCTCGTTTTAGGCCAAGAGATGATCAAGACCGCGGTTAAGCTTCATGAAGATGTCAATGCATATCTTGATCCAATTCTTTCTTTCAAAGAAACTTTTGTTTCTAATATATCAAATTTGGATGAGATATTGCCCAGTTTGTAGGAGATGACAAGTATGGAATCCTCAGTTTTAGCCATTGAAGGAATTCTCAAATTTGAACATCGAGGGACACATTTTCTTTGGTGTCTAGCATCTCAAATCAAGGAAGATGCTTCTCGAGGATTCTATGATCCATTATGAGAGCATGTGCAATGAAGCCTTCACTTCACTCTCCTTGATTCAAGAATTCATAGCTGAGATTCCTTGCAACCTCGTAAATGAGCATAATCAAAGGTGTTCATCGGAGTAGGTGGAAGAGCAATTTTCACAATTGTTTAAGGACATGTACACTCCCACCAACAATTTCTCGTCAGTTTCAATGGAGCGGTGCATCAAATTAAAGAACTTGTTTGAGAATGCTCAATCCAAAATTGTTAATTTAAATGATATGCCAAGTAGGATTCTTGAATTGCAGGTATTTTGTGAGGCTATTCTTCGACCAAATGAACCTCCAGAAGAAGAAAAAATGTTTGAAACTTTGGGAAGGTTTAGATCCTTTCAACTGGCAAAAGCGGCAGATCCTAATTTCACCGGCGGTTCAGGAGTTAATTTTCTTGGTATCTAACGAAGTGGGAGAGTCCATTTCTCATACGCTTGAGATAGGTGGACCCCATTTCAATGGATAAGGCACTGGTTATTATTGTATATTTTAAAAGGTGTTGTTATTTGCTTTTAGGAAACTATGGATATTTTAAGTAATTTCTATTTTTGGGTTGTCTTTAATAAAGTTGGTTGAAAAAGTCAAAGGTCACTTAAGTGCCTTATTTAATGATCATGTAAAACCCTAACTACTTTGTAACCAACTTTTGGGTTATAAAAGGAAGTGAGGGGCTCATTTGTAAAGGGTGACTTTGAGAGAGGAGAAGAAAATACTTTTGTGTGCAAGCTTTGTTTCAAGAAGAAACTTTGTGTTCTTTTGTGAAAACATTTTGGAGTTAATGAAATACAAACTTTGTGTCTCATTCATTGTCTCTTGTAACATTTGATGTTCTTATGTTCATTAGATGTTAGGTGTTTGAATCTTGCATGCAAATATTATCTTTGATCTTATTGTCAATGTTATTAATCTATTGTTCTAGTTCACAATGATCAAGCTCTGATTATCTACTTGCTCATGTGTGTTCCCTTTTACACGTTCTTGTTTGGCTAACTCAAACTCCATTTTATTTGTGTTAGTTATTCATCTTTCTTCTTCATGCAATATTAGGCTCTGTTTTTACCTAACTCTTGCATGTTCTTTCAGTTCATTCCATTCCACTCCTTTCCTTCATTCCATTCCATCTCCCTCATTCACTTTTCTTTCCATTGATGTTCCAAAACACCCCCACATACAATTTTGAATGTACAGATGTAAATACAGTTTTGGTTTTCAATAAAGGCAGCCTCACCTTCATTGAGGAGGGACTTCATTCCCACACTGTTGCATGTCATTTGCATGCATGCAAATCCATATGCTAATAGTTTTTGGTGACTCTACTGGGATTCAAGAATCGTTAACCAATGCTTGGTTAAATCTTTATGACTATCCCCTCTACACAAGCTCTAGTTCTTCAACCAACCTTGTGCCCAACGAAGATTTTCAAGGAGACATTGCTTCCAACCTTCAAACAATAGCTTGGGAAAACCATGAAAGCTTGCAATTTTTGGTTTTTGATAGAGCCATTGACAAGAGAAAATCTACATCAAGACCTTAGAAGAAGAGCACCCACACTTGTGGCCAGAAGACCTCCTGGACACATTTTGATCATTGTTCACCGACGCGGTCCTCTTCCACCAAGGTAATAAGTTGTATGACTATTACAGGTAACCCACCTATCTTGCAACCAAATCTTGTTTTTGCAGATAATCAAGAAGATATATCATCATATTTGAGGCAAGCTATTTGGGAAAAGCGCATGAATAACTATCATTTTCATCTCACCGCATCAGTACTAGATAACGAAGAAGAGAAAGCCATGAGAGTTTCTAGAGCTATTCAGTGCAAAATAGCTCAAGAAAGAGAGTGAAGAGAAAAGGCTAGAGCTGATCAGAACATGCCAGTGATCCCTTCACAATAAAGATTTCAAACTGGAAGGAAAGAGGTTTACGTGAGGAGAAAAAGCTAAAGGTCGATCTGATCCCATTTTTGACTTTCAAGGAAAGTTTGGTTTCAAGTTATCTCCTCCAAAGAAGAACACACCTCGTAGATCTGCAAGCCTTGCATCAAGTCCTGAAAGAGCAAGCAAGGAAGGAATCACTACCAGTCAAGCACTTGTCCTTGCTCACGTTGTTTTACCTTCGCATACCACCTTTCCCAAAATGGCAGTCAACGTACCATGGGGAAATGCCATAGGCCCATTGGCCTTACCTGCTCGACATGAACTCCCACGAGGATCAAGAAAGATTCTTCCCAAGTTCGATGGAGATGGGAAGACATCACCAGATGACCATATTTCTACCTTTTTCGCTGCATGTGTTGTTTTTTTGGTAGAATATGAAGATGTTGCTATTCACCTTTTCATCAAAACATTGCATGATGTTGCTTGCAGATTGGTTTCATCATCTTGCCAAATGGATGCATTACAAATTGGAATGATATGAAAACTAAGTTTGAAGATCGATTCAAGATGGAAGATGAACATGCCCTTCTTGCCCAACTATCTCAGGTGAAGAAAGAGCCAACAGAACCCATGAGGAACTTCATGGCTAAATTCAACAAAATGGTGAACAAAGTTCCAACCGGGATTCACCCAAACCCTGATGGACAAAAATGTTTCTTTATTAACGCACAACAACCAGAAGTGTGCTATCATAGTGAGAAGGGCTAGAGTGGCTACCCTAGAACTTGCTCAGTCCTTGGCCATCAAATTGAGGATGACTTAATCATGGTGGGTAAATTCAAGAAAACTTCCCTCAAGGGAAAGAGTCAAGAAACCTCCAATGCTTCAGAAGCTATACTCACTAAGTTAGCTAATGATGTGCTAGCTTTGAAAAAGCAAGTTTCTCAGAGTAGTAAACCCACTCCTTACAAAGACATCCCAAGGAAAGGCTATGTTCCCAACAAAGCCAGGATTGTAGGTCCTCCAACGAGGCTTGCTATTGAAGCAGCTCCCGCAACTAACTCAAAATGTGATGTCATTGAAGAAAGTGATGATGAGGTTGAAGTCATCGAGGTTGATGAGGAAGAGCCGATTCTGGAACATCTGAACCTGAAGTTGAAGATCCTGAGGGAGAAAGTAATAATCATTTCTTTGAGTACCATTCAAGAAGAAGAAGATGAATACAAGAAATTATAGAAGATATGAATAGTCAATCCTTCGTTGTCTTCACACGCTCTCAGAAAAAGGAGCAGGATACCACTAAGGTGGGAGATAAAGAGGTTTCCAAGGAACTTCAAAAAGAATCTAAGATTAAGGAAACTTCCAAAGAATCCAAGACAAATGAGACTCCTAAAGAGTCCAAGGTGACTGAGGTTTCAAAGGTCAAAACTATCTTAAAGAAAGGAGGGCCTTTGTTAAATCAATCAATTGATAAATCAACTACGAAGAAAGTTTCTTCTTCCACATCCATATCAACCAAGCCCGAGAGCAAAGGTCAAAAGTGTGCCATCATCAAGTTCAAAAGAACTAGTATCTGAGACATCAAGTATGGTTACTTTGCCCAAATTTGATATCATTGATCATATCAATAAAACAAAAATTTCCATGTCACAGAGCAGAGTACTTGAAGTCCAATAAGGATCAACTTGAGAAATTGGTCTAGTTTATCAAAGGTGACTCTACTGTTCATTCCTCCAAAGGATTCTGAAAACTCCCAAAGATGGGAAAACTCAAAATATTGTGGCGGCCACTACACCTTCAAATGAAAAGATTGAACCTTTCTTTGTGTCCTTTCTGATCAACGGATGCAAATTAAGTAATTGCATTATAGACTCTGGAGCCTCGGATAATGTGATGCCGAAAAAATAGCACATGCTCTTGGTTTGACTTGTACAAGAACATTCGGATCATGTTACTCCATGGAAACCAAGCAAGTTCCTTTGATCGGGTAGATTAAAGACGCCCAAATGGTTTTAGCCCAATTCCCTCAAAAGCGAGTTAAGGTAACTATTTTAGTTGCTGATATTCCCACCTCATATGGAATGTTGTTGAGCAGAAATTTTGTAGAGATCTAGGTGGAGAAATTCAAATGGATTGGTCTCACGCCATGATCCCTATCAATGGAGAAATGAAGAAGCTTATGCCGGAAGCTCAGAAAAGTTCACGGTAACTAAAACCAAGATCCTCGCACATAAATCCTTTCCAAGGCTCAAGTATGGGTAATTATATGATGACTGTAGAAATTCATACCCCTGAGATCACTTGCCAAGATTCCAATGAGATATGGACTCTTGAGTTTGATGGAAGTTGTTGTTCAATGGGTTCTGGTGCAGGAGTGGTGCTCATATCTCCAAATGGTAAAATATTTCCTTTTTCCTACAAACTTGAATTTTCAAATACTAATAACACTACAGAGTACGAGGCATTAATCCTTGGCCTTCAAGCTACAGAGGAGAAAGGGATAAAAATTTGGAAGTCTTTGGAGATGTGGAATTGATCGTGAAACAGTAAGAAATCAGTTCCAAGTAAAGAATGATCATTTGAGACACTACAAAAATAAAGTGTGGGATGCGATAGAAGTCTTTGATGCTTTTTCCATAAAATTTGTCCCTCATGAAAAGAATGACAAAGTAGATTCTCTAGTAGTCTCAACTTCATTAATGATTCCTCATTCAGAATTTGATCAAGTCAAATACACCATTGAAATGGTTTTTAGGCCAAGTGTTCCTAATAATGCAAAAATTGGCAAGTATTTAATGATGATCAACAAATTATTGCCTTCTTGGAAAAGAGAGATAATTTTGAACAATTGTACTTTGAAGGAAGTGATTCTACATTTCACGAATCAACTACCTCACCCATTCAGAAGGAGTTGAGAATGAAGATCCTAGTGATGGCATCATTCAACTCAAAGGAAATAAAATTCCCAAAGGATTGGTTTCACTTGAAGAAATTTTTGACAAACATGACAGGTTTATCAAAGAGAAAGAGCAGGCAGGACCTACAAATTCTACTGACTATGAGCAAGTTAACATCGGTACCAAGGATAAACCTCACCTGGTCAATATCGGTAAGTGTTTCTCACCTGAGGAACGCAGGAAATTCATAAGCCTCCTTACCAAATATTCTGACATTTTGGCTTACTCATATGAAGACTTGAAGTCTTTCCAACCCAGGAAATGGAGCATGCCATACCCTTGAAGCCTAGTGCAGTTCCATTTAGGAAAAAGCAAAGACAATATAATCCCAAGATTGTAGGGACAATATTTCATGAAGTTCAAAAGATGCTAGATGCACGAATAGTGTTTCCTATTCGACATTCGACTTGGATAGCTAATATTGTACCAGTTCACAAGAAAAATGGAGAAATTAGGATTTGCGTGGATTTCCACAATCTTAATCAAGCTTCCTTGAAGGATAACTACCCACTACCAATCATGGACCATATTCTGTAGGTAGTAACTAGATCGGAAATGCTATCTATGCTAGATGGTTTCTCTGCTATAATCAGATTGAAGTGGCTAGAGAAGATCAACATAAAACCACGTTCACCACCCCCTGGGGTACGTTCACATATAGAAGAATGCCTTTTGGTTTGATTAATGTCATGGCTACTTTTCAAAGGGCTATGGATATGGCATTCACAGATTATAAAGACAAGATCATCGTGATATACCTAGATGACTTGACAGTGTTCTCAAAGAAGCGAGAGATCACCTAAGAGATTTAGAGAAAATATTGCAAAGATGCAGACTTCATAAGATTTCTCTAAATCCAAAAAAATTCTGTGTTCGGAGTTACAGAAGGGAAACTCCTAGGTCATATTGTTTCTAAGGAAGGAACTAAGATCGATCCTGAGCATGTTCAAGCTATCAAGAATCTTTCCTTGCCTACAAGTAAGCCTGGAGTCCACTCCTTCTTTGGGAAGGTGAAATTTTTGAGAAGGTTTGTGCCATATTTTGCCGAGTTGACTAAAGAAATCACTGATATGATGAAAGGAAAAGAATCCTTCAAATGGTCAAAGGAAGGTAGAGAGGCATTTGAGAAAATCAAGGGTGCTATTGCAAAAGCTCCTACATTGGTGTGTCCCGATTTTAAAAAGGATTTCATAATTTATTGTTATGCTTCACCGCACACAATCTCTGCCATTTTGACTCAACACAATCAAGAGGGGATCAATCTCCTATTGCATTCATGAGTTCTAGATTCAAGAAACATGAACTTAATTACACTCCTCTTGAGAGACATGCGTACGTGGTGGTGAGAGCCCTGAAACACTTTAGGTACTATGTGTTGAATTCTCACACCAAAGTCTTAGTTCCAGACACCATAGTTAAATCGATGTTGACACAACAGAACCAGATCTAAAAGAGGTAATTGGGTCTCCAAGATCCAGGAATATGATTTGGATATCAAGCCTACCAAGTTGGTTTGAGGAAGAGGACTCTGCCAACTCATCACAGAATGAACCACGAGATAACTCTGAAGAAGAACCAGTTGAAGAAAATTTACCACTTGGTAGTTTTTGTCAGTACCACAGATGAATGGTATTCTGATATTGCCTACTTTCTCACATATGGCGAGTGTCCAGAGAATCTGATAGCTAAGGAGAAATGAGCTATCAAACTAAGAGCTGCTAGGTACATCATTTGGGACAACACGTTGTTCAAGAAAGGAATTGATGACATGTTCCTCAGATGTGTTGATAAAGAGCAACAACCTAGATTGTTGGAAGCTTTCCACAATCATGCTTGCGGTGGTCATTTCTCTGCCCAATGATGGCTCATAAAATTCTATGAGCACATTATTACTGGCCCACTATGTTTTCTCGATGCTCAAAATGGGTGACAAAATGCGAAGCTTGTCAACAATTTGTTGGAAGACCAAAGTTGGCAGCTTTTCCTTTGAAGCCAGTTGTCATTGAAGAACCCTTTCAACAATGGGGTTTAGATTTCATCGGGGTTTTGAATCCTAATTCTAGTGCTGGTCATACTCACGTGCTCACCACAACTGACTACTTTACAAAGTGGGTAGAAGCTATACCAATGAAACAAACATCTACTGCGTAATTTGTGACTTCATCAAAGAAAATATATTGGTTCATTATGGAATTCCACACAAGATCGTGATGGAAAATGCCTCAAATTTTTCTTCTATAGAGATGATAGGTTTTTGTTATGGGTATGGGATATCTTTGTCTCATTCATTAGATTACTACCCTCAGGGAAATGGTCAGGCTGAATCCAGTAACAAAACATCATTACTATCATGTGCAAAAGTTAGTCGAAGAAAATCAAAGAACTTGGCATAAAAAGTTATATGACGCATTGTGGCTGACCGCATAACTCCCAAAAGGGCAATCGGGATGTCTCCATTTCAACTTTTGTATGGAACCGATGCTCAAATTCCCATCACACTGGAGTTACCAACATTAAAATTAGCCAAGCAGTTGATGATGAATGCTTCACCAATGCATTAGATAAAAGGATCATGTTCCTAAGCAAGCTTGAGGAACAAAGAAGTCAAGTGGCAAAATAGGATCGAGGAACATCAATCCAAGGTAAAGAAATTGTTTGACAGAAAACTAGGAGAGACAATTTCAAATCAATGACTTAGTTCTTCTCTGGGACAAAAGACGTGAACCAAAAGGAAAGCATGGGAAGTTTGATTCACTGTGGCTAGGCCCTTTCAAAATAAGACATTTTTGTGGAGATAACACCTATTACTTGGCATATCCTGATGGAACTCATTTTCCTTTTCCCTACAGTGGGCAATATCTCAAGCACTATCAAAATTGAAAACGGGTTGTTCCCCGTATGTACATAGGTAATTAGGATTTTGGTTTGTTTGTTTCCCTATTTTTGGTCTCCTCTCTTGTGTCACCCCATTTTTGTGCCCCATCATTTTGAGATCATGTTCATGAATATTTTGGTCTAGGTCCATTGTTGCGTCCATGAAGTCCTTGTCCCCAATTAGAGCCAATTTATTATCACCAATTTTGACTTTTGAAAATTCAAAAAAAAAATTAAAAAAAATGGAAATTTTGAAATTTTTCAAAAGTGTTACTTTGCATGATTCATCACTCTCATCATGATCGTCTCATTTTTGTGATCGTTCGGTCTTCGTTTCATCCATTTCGGTGAGAACTCCTCCCGCCAGGTCTTAAAATGCATTAATAATTAATTAATTAATATTTAATTAATTTATTATCCTTTATTTGATAAAATCATTTTTTATTAAATTTGGGGTTTTTAATTAAATAACTATTAATATAATAATTATTAAAAGTCATTCGACAAATTTTTTTATTTTATTGTCGGGAAGTAAGCTTGTGCTTCCAACTGCCGAGAATGCCAAATTGGCTTCCCGAACCCGGATTTCCCTTTCCTAGCAAATTTATTTTAATTTCCCACTTGTGGAATTTTTTCCACCAATTGCCAAATCAATGGAATTGGCAAACAAAGAAATCTCCCATTTCCCACATGGGGAAATTGAATGGAGATTGCCAACCCACTTTTTGCCATTCCCATTGGCAATTGGTCGTTGCTTTCCCCATTTCCCCTGGCAATTAATTCCACTACCCGGGAAGAGGGGAAGTCGGTTTAGCCTTCATAAATTCCTCCGTCGGACTCATTGGAAAGAGTCGTGTGAAGCTTTCTAATTGCTTCTTATTTCTTCTAAAGAACATAATATTTTATCACATCCCACAATCTCATGAATTCATCAAAGCTAAAATACATAAAGAGAGGACAGTCATAGAAAGATCATCAAAAGCTTCTTTGAAGGAAATATCAATATCAGCTTTTTTGCATTGAAGAAAATTTCCCACGCATTGGCAAAGGGGAGAAAAAATCTTTTTCCACGCATTGGAAAGGAGGACAAAAGAAATCAAAGAAAAGAGGAAAGAAAAAAGCTTTTTTCAAAGGAAGGAAAAAAAATCAAAATTTGAATCAAATAAATTTCAAATGCGTTTAAAGAGTTTTCTAAACAAATAAAAATGAAATAGCATTTGCCACGCAACTTAGAAAAGAAATAGCATAGGCCAAAGTAAAAAAATTTTGGAGGAAATAAAACAAAGAAAGATCAAATGCAAGTTTGAAAAATAAAAAGAGCTTCTCCAAAATTTTCCCATGCATTTTTCAAGAAGGAAAAAAAAGCATTCAAAAAAGTTTTAGTGCCAGTTGTGTGGAGAGGAGGTAGAGGCCACACATTAGTCTAAAAAAGAAAAAGCTCCACAAAAGTCCAAAAAAAAAAAAAAAAAAAAAAAAGTTTCCAGAGAAAGAAAAAGTAAATCATAAAGGAGGAAGTCCATTGAAAAAAAAAAGAATTCCAAATGAGATTTAAAGAAAAATAAAAGAAATCTAGTCTAAAAAGAAAAAAAAGGCAAGCCTAAGGGAAAAAAAAAGCAGAAATTTCACGCATGGAGGAAGTTGAAAAGAAAAAGAAAAAAAAAAAAAAAGGAAGACCATGTGGGGAGAAAAGAAGAAAACGCAAACTAGCCAAAAAATCCAAAACAAAGTAGAAAAAAATAAGAAAAGAGAAAAAGGAGAAGAAGCAACATTTCACAAAAAAAAAAAAAATCTCCATGAAGAAGCAAGGAAAAAAAAAAATTTTAAAAATAATAAATTTCCAAAGCAAAAAGCAGAAGAGAAAAAAAAAACAAGGGGCAAAAGAAAAAACGATAGTTTGGAATAAATAAAATTAGTTACCAAAAAAAAAATAAATTCCCACACATCCAGGGAAGGAGGTTTTCCATGCGCATTTACCTAAAGAAAAATCACAAAGAGAAAAAAAAAATAAAAAAAAATTTAAAGCCAATGGCACATCCAAAATTTCAAAACTTTTCGCATGGCACTTTAGGAGGAAAATTTTCAACAAAGACAATCACAACAATCTCCAAAAAAAAAGCAAATCAATTTCACACATTCGAAAGAATTAAGCAAGTTTTATTCACGCATCATTCGAAAGATCACAAGGAAGAAGAATCTCAAAGTACATGATTTTTAAATCAGGTGATTTTCACACATTCGAGGAAGAATTTTCTCTAGAAAATTAAATAAAAAGAATCGATATCGAAATTGGGTGATTTCATTTATTTAAAAAAATAAATAAAAAAAATTGTTTGTCCCTATTTGTCGAATTCAAACCGAGTCTCGGTGTGTGTTTTTTTGTAAAAATTTTTATTACTATTATTATTATTATTATTATTATTTTTTTAAATAATAATAATAATAATAATAAAATTAAAGTGAGTCATATTTTTCTTGCATGACGATGGGGGTTTCGAGAGACGAGACCCACCCCACTTGCATTGTTTTACGTGCCCAAGTCATTTTTCTGTGAAATTCATAATGGCCGAAAAATCTAACAAATCATAGGAAGATCGAGGAAGCCAATGGAGAAATCAACAAATCCACACTCAAGTATGAATTCCAAGGAATCATCCCTCCCGCCCATTAAGTCAAGATATGACAATATCACTGATACAAATGGTCACATCAATGTGCAACAATTTTGCGAATGGGTGAAAACTGAAGGCAAAACCATATTCTCGATAGGCTTTACCATAGTGGTCTACCCCAAGCAACAACATTTCCTATCTCTGGTGCAATGTCCGAGTTGGTTATATCACTTGTGCTGAGCACTATGATCCTGAGAGATGAGGAATTTTTAAAGATAATCGTGAGCCTTTCCTCTTAATCACACCAGAGCACATTGAGGAATTGCTCGGCATACCTGACTTTCCTGAGAATGCGAGATATCACTCACCAATCAAAGCTATAATTTTGGGATGAAGAACCCCTGAGATGGAGCAAGATGGTTAATAACAACTGGTTAGTAACCAAGAGGCCTCGAATTGACAGCTTCCCAAAGAACTGTACCACATTGAGTTCGTGGAAGAAATCGGGGACATGATTACTCTCCTAAGTCAAGTTTTCGGTTTACCCTCTGCTAGGATTTTCCACCCATGGATGTATCAGTTTATCTGTATCATCCTTGCCAAGAAAGAGTTTGTGGATTGGGCCACCATCATCAGTAACACCCTTCACAAACAATTGATAGAAGTTAAGATGACTGGATGCTTCTACATGACATCGTATTTGACTTATGCAGTAGCAAGAAGAAAGCTATTTTCGGGACTTGAAACAAGAGGAGTCATGGGGCCATCAAATAGTGTTTTTCATTATTACCCACAACTCAGTTTCAAAAATAGCTCTCACCATTTTAGAAGAGTCAATGATGCATTCACCTTCCGCGTGATTCGAACCTGAATCGAATACTAAGGAAAGATTTTCTAAAGAAGCCATGAGTGTCATTTCCCAATGGGGAACCTGGTTTATTCAATTTTCATCATTTTCCTACATTCGTGAGTGGCTTTGCTGGTACCCCATGGAAGCTTCCTAAGTACGTCAGTGATAGATGGGCATTAATGGAGCTTGCACAAAACTATTCCAAGTTCACTATCTTCTTAGTGACAAGCACCGTTTAGGAATTCATTTCCCAATCCAAATCGGGAATACCAATGTCCAAATCTTTTCAGTGCACAACTCATGGAAAAAGAGTTCACCCTCATCACAATTCATCCATATGTGAAGAGAGCCCAGTTTGATATCAATGGATATATGCAGAAGATTCTTGGAGCAAAGTATCAACATAACCCTACCATGGAAGATTTCTGGGCTGCCTGTTCGATGAACATGAAGTAAGAAGATGAGAGTTTTCTCACCTAACACTTGCTCAGATCAAGGCCTTCCATCAAGAACCCTCCCGATTCATTCATAAATGATGATGAAGATGTCATTGATCCCTCATATGATGCAGTTGCTTTTACCCCATTGCCTCGAATCGACTGGACCAAAAGAGATGAATTTTCTCTTGATAGCAAGAATCAACCAATTATTGAAAGAAGCATATCTTGGTACGACAGAGAACTTGCCAAGTTACAATCAATTCAAGATCATGCTTCAGGATCACAAAATTTCCAACACGAGGAGGCCTCCATTCAACCAAAGCCTCTTCTCGATCAACCTCTATACCATCCAATCATACACAACAAGCAAGAAAGGAGTGGTTGCCAAAATCCACTTCGCCAAGTAACATGTCACGAGGAGAAAAATCTAAAGATCCTAACCCCAAAGAAGGAAGAGAGCGTGTATCAAGATTTTCTACCTCGAGTAGAGATTCTTCTACCCACATTGTTAATAGTGCTCAGAAGCTCATGGCAAATGATCCTCAGCCATGCTTCAAACAAGCGTCCACTCAGGTGTAGGTAATTCAAATATCAAACACTTCGAGCATGTAGTTCATGAAGGGATTTCCCAAAATCTCCCAAATAATCAAGAGGTGGATATTGAGGTTGTTTCTCCTCAAATCGAGGTCGTAGATAGGATTCAAGCAGATCTCATGATGTCAAGAACAATGAGAATATTGATTTGAGCTCTAGGATTTTGTATGTGAAAATAGTGCATGATACTCCTTCCTGGGTTGATTCTCGAGGTTAAGAAAAGGAAGAGGGTTGTCAAGGCAATTGACATTGATTTTGATGCCCTTTTCAAACTTTCAAATGATGTCATTCCAAAGAAGCCTAAGGTGCTTTCTCGAATAATGGTGGATAATGACGGAAATAGATTTGTAGATCTCACCATCCCACAAGTTGATAAGGAGCATGATGCCATGACACCTGCTGATTATGAAGTTTCCAGACTTGGACTTGGGAGGTCTACATTAGAAAGTGACATGGCGATGGCTCGAGATTCAATTGATATCGTGCTAAAGAGACTTGAGAAATATAAGTCTCAAAACTCTCAGCTCAAGGCCGAAAAGAATCAATTGGTGGAATATGTTCAACATTTGATAAATCCCATATCATCCACTTTCCCAATACCTGATGTACAGTGGCTGCCCCAGATGAAGAGACTCTCAATTTGTCAAAAGAAATAAACACATTAGGCCATGTCACTAAAACTTGGCTTTCAGAGATTCTCGTTTTAGGCCAAGAGATGATCAAGACCGTGGTTAAGCTTCATGAAGATGTCAGTGCGTATCTTGATCCAATTCTTTCTTTCAAAGAAACTTTTGTTTCTAATATATCAAATTTGGATGAGATATTGCCCAGTTTGCAGGAGATGACAAGTATGGAATCCTCAGTTTTAGCCATTGAAGGAATTCTCAAATTTGAACATCGAGGGACACATTTTCTTTGGTGTCTGCATCTCAAATCAAGGAAGACACTTCTCGAGGATTCTATGATCCATTATGAGAGCATGTGCAATGAAGCCTTCACTTCACTCTCCTTGATTCAAGAATTCATAGCTGAGATTCCTTGCAACCTCGTAAATGAGCATAATCAAAGGTGTTCATCGAGTAGGTGGAAGAGCAATTTTCACAATTGTTTAAGGACATGTACACTCCCACCAACAATTTCTCATCAGTTTCAATGGAGCGGTGCATCAAATTAAAGAACTTGTTTGAGAACGCTCAATCCAAAATTGTTAATTTAAATGATATGCCAAGTAGGATTCTTGAATTGCACAGGTATTTTGTGAGGCTATTCTTCACCAAATGAACCTCCGTAAGAAGAAAAATGTTTTGAAACTTTGGGAAGGTTTAGATCCTTTCAACTGGCAAAAGCAAGGCAGATCCTAATTTCACCGGCGGTTCAGGGATAATTTTCTTGATATCTAACGAAGTGGGAGAGTCCATTTCTCATACGCTTGAGATAGGTGGACCCCATTTCAATGGATAAGGCACTTGTTATTATTGTATATTTTAAAAGGTGTTGTTATTTGCTTTTGGAAACTATGGATATTTTAAGTAATTTCTATTTTTGGGTTGTCTTTAATAAAGTTGGTTGAAAAAGTCAAAGGTCACTTAAGTGCCTTATTTAATGATCATGTAAAACCCTAACTACTTTGTAACCAACTTTTGGGTTATAAAAGGAAGTGAGGGGCTCATTTGTAAAGGGTGACTTTGAGAGAGGAGAAGAAATACTTTTGTGTGCAAGCTTTGTTTTAGGAAGAAACTTTGTGTTCTTTTGTGAAAACATTTTGGAGTTAATGAAATACGAACTTTGTGTCTCATTCATTGTCTCTTGTAACATTTGATGTTCTTATGTTCATTAGATGTTAGGTGTTTGAATCTTGCATGCAAATATTATCTTTGATCTTATTTTCAACGTTATTAATCGTTGTTCTAGTTCACAGTGATCAAGCTCTAATTATCTACTTGCTCATGTGTGTTCCCTTTTACACATTCTTGTTTGGCTAACTCAAACTCCGTTTTATTTGTGTTAGTTATTCATCTTTCTTTCATGCAATATTAGGCTCTGTTTTTTTACCTAACTCTTGCATGTTCTTCCATTCATTCCATTCCACTCCTTTCCTTTTCCATTCCATCTCCCTCATTCACTTTACAATTTTGAATGTATAGATGTAAATACACTTTTGGTTTTCAATAAAGGTAGCCTCACCTTCATTGAGGAGGGACTTCGTTCCCACACTGTTACATGTCATTTACATGCGTAAAAATCCATATTCTAATAAGTGCACCAATATGAGGAAGAGTTGTGGCTACTACACAACTAGTATTAACATCAAACATATTTTACGAGATGTATTTGCATATATAATAATGTTAAAACACAAAAAGATGACATAATAGGTAGTTTTATTTATTTTATTTAATTGAATAGGAAGGAATTTAATAAATTAAATAATTAAGTTTACTTGTATTTTGTTTAGATTAGATCTGTTTATGTTATTTATTTAATGATAGGATTTAGCGTAGTTGAAGAACCTAAATCAAAACAACAAACCTAGTCATTAGGAATTCACGCTACCAATCCATAACCTATAGCTATCATTCGACTATTTATCTGGTTTCTTCTATCCTCACTCATGAGTTGATGACCATACATGACCATTCCCAATCCGGATCAACCTTGTAGGAGGATTTTCAAACCAATCATCCACCCACTAGAATCGACCAATATTAGGGAGACATAGAATTAGGATTGTGTGTATTAGTTTTCCACCATACTTTCTTGACCCCATAATTTTTAGCTAACTTGATGCATTAAATGAATAATTATCTATACATGAGAAATTTTGGGCTAATCAAGAAAATTGAGTTAGAAATCCAAACCCATAGTTTGATTTTCTTCATGAATTGTTTGCATCCTTGTATGACCCTCTCGGAGGGGAATATTTAGAGAAGAATGGACATTTTCCATGAGATTACCAATGAGGCTAAAGTATCTTTGGTCTAACAAATATATATTAGGAGTTGCGTGCAATGATTATCCTTGATCGTAACATCCCACACATAGATATCGACGAGACTTCTCTATCCCGAAAAAAAAGTTTCATACTTCTAATTCGACCGATTACAAGTTTCTCAATTTTGAATCTTGATTCGTAGCCATTCCCACCTATTCCATATTTACCATTTATACTTATCCATATCCATCACATCTTCCACATTTCGTCTCGGTTTGACCTCGAGAAGTTGAGTACATAGAGAATTCTGTTTCATTTTTCCTATGTACAATATTTTTCCTTTTCTTTATCTTTTTATTTTTTCCTTACAGACACATGATCTTCTTACCTTTCTTCATTTTTCTCTTATTTTTCCTCCAATTTTATAACCTTGTGGATTTCTTTAAGTGGTGGGATTTGTCTTGGGATTATGTCTCCCACACTTTGTTTTTATGTTCCCTCTTCTCCTCATGTTCCATTGCATGCATGGATTTATTTTAGGGTTTCCACCCTTAGTTGAGTTTTAAGTGTTCACTCTTCCTCCTCCCCTTTAACCTATTATTGCACTTCAAGCTCATTTTCTTTGCTTGATAATTATTCATGCCTATATGTAGGCTATCTTAATTATACCTAAATAGAAATAGATTATAGTAGATTATCCTTATCCATATGTAGTTCTAATTTAAACACTAGTTTCTCTTCAAAGAGTTGTTCCTCAACGCGCTTCACTTATCTTATGAAATTTCTTAATTCACCATGTTTCTAGGGGCTCTATGTCAGATTCCTCATCCTTGTCATCTCCTATGGGATTTTTTAGGAATTAGAAGGGGATTTATTTTCTTCTTTGAGAATTTTAATTTTATAGTCTCCTCCTTAGGGGAAAAAACATTTCATCTTCCTTGGTGCATTGATCCTGCTCTCAACCTTTTTCCAAGGATTTAGGAAGTATAGATGACAAGCCTCTTTGTCTACCATGAATTTTTTCTATGGGGATATGAATCCTTCCTCTTTATGTAAGTGATGTTCCATACGTAGAAATATTTTGTGCACTACGATGGGTTTCCATATCAATGTGTTTTATATACAATTTTATTCTTAAATTTTTTGATATGGTTCATTGATTACATGAAGTATCTTTCCTTAAACTCATAAGGTAACTTCAACCAACATGATCTTATCCTCTAAAACAATCTATATAAGATAATAATGTTGCATTACCACAAAATGAACCTACTTCCTTATAAGGTCTAGGAGAAGCCTTGGTATGCATCACTCATCTTCAAAGGCCTCCAAATATTTCAGCCAATTATCCAATTTGGATTTTTATGTCTTTAGTATTGTGGCTAGGTATATGTGATCATTGTAGTGATATTTTGGGGACATTTTCTCTATTAGGATCTCCCACTTTACTTATTAATTTCCTTCTCACACAGTTATCTCATTAAATACAAACAAGATGAGGATATTTCCCTAGGTATATTTTCCACCCGTTGCATGTGCTACTTTAATGTCCTCCACCATGCATTCAAAAATTTACCATGAGATGTTATAATGCATCCCATTGGAAATTTTATCATTATATGTATGATTTTTAGCTTGACCCACCTCTCGAGCTAGGTAGTTTGGTACTAATAAGGTATATATACACCCTTGTTGAAAGATCCATTATATTGGAAATGGGGAATGTGTGTCCTCTCATTTTTTTATTATATATCTTGCATGGTTTTTATTTCTCCATGTCATCCTATAGCTAGGACAAAGTCTTCAAATGTGCACACTAGACTGATTTCTCTATTGACACATGAGGATGTGACCTCATTCTTTATCCATTGAATTGGTATTATCCTTCATGGATGCAAGAGATAAGAAAGTGTAACAACTCCATTAGCTTCCCAAAATAGGGAAACTCAAATAATTTTTGCATTTCCACATATTATAGTGCATGCTTGATGTTGTGCTTCCATGCCAAGTGCATGATGGTTGTAATTTATGAATTTGTACAAATTCATTGATAAGGTCCATTCTTATTTGTATTGTTATAATACAAGGTATTATATCTTCAAGATTAGATTAGAGATGGGAGAAGAATTCTTTTGATTTTCCTATTCTCTCCTTTTTGGCATGGTCATCATGGGTTCCTTCCCAATACTTAGCCTAATGGAATAAGTGCTTAGTTACGATTCTTCTTCCTGCGACCATTCATATTCTAATTCCTATAAGATAATACTTGTAGCCTCCTCCTCCACCATGGGTGTGTTTATGTAAACCTCTTCAAATATTTTATCTTCCCTCTGCCTAACTATTATGAACCCCCTCGATTTACCTTCAGAAATTGATATTTCTAAAGCCCATCATTTTGAAAGAAGATATTAAAACCCACATTAATGGTGGTTGAGAGTTATACAACTTGAAATGATTTAGTTTTTGTTCTCTATCTTGTCTACATATTTCTTAATTCCTCAAAATCTTCCAATTCTAAAAATGGAAACCAACACAATTTTTCATGTGAATAAATACCCATATATTTAAATCCTACAAGGAGAGATATGACCCTTATGGATAACCATAAAACTATCTTATCTCAGTATAATTAAAACGTAGCGTGAAGAAATATTGCAATTTTTTTGTGCTTTATAGTAACTCAACAAGGTGAAAAATTCAAATTAGATATAAATATAATACCTTTAGTATAAGAATTGATGGATGTATTCCCTAATGTGATCAATGATATACCTCATAAAATAACTATAGAACATGGCATATACTTAATTATCAGATATGAATAGATATCAAAAGCCCCGTACCACCAAACAATTATGTGGAATCATATTTTAGCACCAACCTCGAGAGACTCAAGAAATTTTCCATTCATACATTCCTCATCTTCATCTTGAGTGCAATCATCATTGAGAGAATCAAGCACTTTTCCATTTATACAATCGTCATTTAGAATGTTCTATTCTCCAAATGGAAAAGAGAAAGATTCATATTCATAATCATGTCCATTGGGTAAGTCTTCATACTAAATCTTGAGAAAATGATTGGGAACATGAGGCTCACATTTCTAGGACTCATTGAATATCAATTTTTCTTCACAATCCACATTACTTATCATCTTAGGGTGGTTTTGTGGAAAGTCAAAATATCCATTATCCTTATCATCACCAAGTAGAGAACATGTATCCATATTCAATGAGAAGTGCACACTTTGTCAAATTCCAGGTCCATCAAATCATCATGTTGTTGCTTAACTAGCTCAATCAAACATGGGTACTCCTCCATTAGTATGGGAATCTCAACATATTCTTTTGAAGTTATGAAAAAATTTCCATATCTTGAACCTTGGTACAAAATGTCTACTCTTGGATCATCCTCTCTTTAAATGATGTATCTCATTTTTCTTATGGGAAGGAGCTTCTTCATTTTACCCTTAACTAGTATGGTGGCATATGACCAATCCATCTGTATCTCTCCACTAACACCACAATATACAATTCGCCTCAATAAAATCCCATATGAAGATGGGATGTCTGCTATAAGTATGTTCATCTTGACCTTCTTATTAGGGAATTCCACCAATGTCACTTGAACATCTTCACTTGACCAATGAGAGGTACTTATTTGGTCTCCATGGAGTAACATTGTCTAGTAGTAGGAATGAGGGTGAGACCAAGAGATTTGGCCACTTTGGCGGGCATGATATTGTCAGAAGCACCAGATTCAATGATGCAATTACTTAACTTATACCCATTGATTAACAAAGATAGGTAGAAAGGTTCAATTTTTTGAGAAGTGGAAGATGTGGGAGAAAGAAGATTCGAGAAGGAGTGACACAAGGGGCAAGAAATAGTTCTTTGGAAACGGATTTATGGAATTAGATATTGAACTAATTCCTTTGATAAACTGGATAAGTTTATCAAACTGCTTGGGATGAGTTCTTAGATACTCAACTTCAAAAATTTGGATTTTGGCCTTCTTGACATGATCGATGATGTCAAAGAATGAAGAGGTGGACTCTTGGGAATAATGACATCCTTGGAAGGTGTAGGAACTTAAATTCTTAAAACTAAAACTAGAAAATGATTTGAATATAGAAGGATATAGAGACTTACTTGAAGAAGTAGATATAAATTTGGATGAGGTGTTCTCAAGATTATTCTCCGTGACTCCTTGGAAGTGAGCTGAAATGATTCTATCTTTATTTTTTTTGTATAATCATCATTTGAGGATTAGAGTGCTTCATTTGGGCAAATGAGGAAGAGGACTTTTTGTGCTTTTGAGTGAGTGAACACTTTGTTAATGATCAAAAGTAGCATCCTATGATTTTACCATTAAAATTCAATACTTGTAGGTAACATGGGAATGCATTTAAGGTGTGGGACCTTGCTCCTTGAGACAAACCTCAGTAGAGAAGTATGGTTCCTTTTATCCTATCTCACTACAAACTAACCTAAACAAATTCATAAGGAATTACCTAAATATAATATAAGAATCACCAAGAACCATGGTTGAGAGAGAGAAAAATATTGTTAAATAAAGGAGGTGATGCACCAAAACTAGAATAGGGATTGGTTCCAAACTTTAAGAGACACATAGATAACCACACATGCAAGAATATAGGGAAACACGAGATATTTGAAAGCAATAAGTGAATAAGAACTAAGGATAAAATAAGAGGGCAAGAATACATTTCAAATAGAAAGGGATTCAAAGGGGTAAACCATAGTTGTATTACATTCAAAACATATTCACCTACATTTACAAAGAAAAGGCGTATGTCGAAGGAAAGAAATATAAAAATTCCAAGGTTGATTCTCCAAATCAACGAGAAAAGAACCCATTTTTCATGCATACATACTTAAATTTATAGAGAATGAGAGAGAGAAGGGAGAGGCAACCAAACAACCTTCAATGACCCAATTATACCTACGAGATGAAATGCCATCATTTTTGTAGAAAAAATCATGGGCACCATGTCATGCTTCGGTTTGTATGCCATTAGAGTCTACGAGGATAAGGCATGAGAAATGTACACAACCAAATTTGCATGGTGAACCATTGTCAAAATAGTTCAAATCCCTAATGATAATAATTGTGTTTATAGATTAATGTGGTGTATCCAAGTCCAACTTTCTTGCTTGCAAAATGTTCTTGTAGCTTAGTTTTCCTTTCTTATATTTTTCCTAGATTTTCTCACCTTCCTAGTTGTTTTTAACCCTTTTCATAGCATTTTAATCTTAAGTTATGGAACCACCACAAAGGTTACACAATCTCTTGTTTTCCTTGAGCGATGGTTATGAAACCGCGTGGTGGTTGCGCATAACCACCGATCTGTATAGAACAACGCTTCGTGTGTATTTACGAGACTTTGCCAACGTGTATTGAGCGTGTGTTGTTTTTTTCCCAAGTTGATGTCTCACATGTTTCTTGAATAAATTAGGTTCGTTTGAGCTTGTTAGATGCGTTTAGAATTCATATCCTTCACTTAATTTTATTAGTAAGTTAACTGTCCCTTCCCATGGTGATTTGGCACTTCTTGGTTGCCAAGTGTGCTTTGCACCATTTCCTGCCAAATTTCTATAAAAACCAAGCTTTTTCCCAAAGCATTGGTTGGAGTATTTTGATTTAGAATTGCATTGTTATGTTGCCAAAATATTTCCAAGAAGCACACAAGAAAACACAAATATTTTTCCTTGTTACTCTCTTGCCTGCATTGCTACTAGAATGCTTGTAAACCAACTAGCTCTAACACTTCTACATCTTCTTCTTGCATACCAACCAACACACTCCTGGACAATATTGGATTCACCATTGGAAAATAAGTGAGGGGATCAACAAAAAAAAAACCAACACTAGAAATTGTCTCAGTTCTACACTTCCAGGTTGGGGGTGTAATTGAATTATTTTGAAGCTTACCTTGTTTTAGTTTAGATTTTAAATCAATAATCAGTTCAAAAATTTATTTTGAGAGAAGTAGAGTTTACACAATAGTTTCATCTCCCGTAAGTAGCTTCTGTTGAAAACTCCTTATCAGCTCATCCTTGTGGATTTTCCTAGGAAGGATTTGGAGGAAGTTCATGTGCATAATGCTTTGTATTTCTTCATTTATTCATTTAGAAGCACCTGTATCTTTATTTTGTTTATTAATTAGTTTGTACATGCATACGGGAAAATATTCTCTTGAGAGCTTCCTCCCTACTTATCCCTGTGGATATACAAGGGAAGTAAGTTTGAAGAAGCTTCTATTTCTATGCATTTCATTGAGTTTCTTCACAAAAAGCTTATGTAGGAATTTAGAATTTTACCGGGAAGTATCATGGAAAAATATTCTTCTGAGAAGCTTTCCAATCTTCCCGTGATTCTAAGGTAGAACCGGAGAAATCATATCCAAAATTACAAATTAGAAAAATCCACTGTGTTGATTATATTAGACTAAATCAATTATGTAATAGGGAAATAACCACATCCAAATATTTCACTGTTTAGTTTATTTTATTTTAGAGTAGAAGTAGTTTCCATTTAAGTATAAGAAATTGTATTGTCTATGCAGATTTTATTCATTTAATTCCAGTAAACTAGAAAAAAATCTCCAAAACATAGATTATATTAATTATATTTGTTTATTTGTCTTATTCCCTTTCATTTAAAACACTTGAAAATAGCAAAACAAGTAGATTAGATTTAATTCATTGTTTTAGTTAATTAGTTTCATTTATTTTAATTAATTAGTTGCACATAGATCAATTAAATTAAAGGAGAGTAATCGATTTTTTTAAATTTAAATATGTTTGCATTCTTTGGTTAATTTAGGAACATAGATTTAATTAGATGAGAATTAACATAAGCTCCCCACGTTACCTTAGAGGCTTAGGTTACCTGAACTTGACCTTAGTTTCCTTTGGTTTCTTTGTGTGTTTTTTTGTTTCCTTAGATTCTTTGTTTGCATGTTCACATGACCATCCAAGGCCCCAGACAACCTAGACAAAGAGTGTGTGACCCAAGAGTACTACAACCAAACATTGTTACACAATTGGCTGACATTGATTAGGGTATTAGGAAAATCATACGCCAAACTACCCTAGTTCTACCAAGCATTATCTCACAACTGATAGCCTTAAACGAAGAAGCAGATAACGTTAAAAAATTCTCTGCACAATCCACCTAGTCGAGACTAGATCGTAAAATCCATAGAATTGTCCTTTTGACACGTCTCTTCCCACACCTCCATGACCTTGTCTAGAGATTTTTACATGAGAGATGCATGACAGTTCCCATGTATTCCACATCCCATTCAAGGTATATTTGGTGATTCTGACATTAATCGAAACCTTCATGCAACCATTATCCTTGACCATTCCATTTCACCCGAACAAGTTAGACAAGTGTTCATTGCCTTAAATGAGCAGATTCCCTTAGTGCCCATAAAAGACATTCATTTTCCTTGATCTATCTTTTGGCCATTCTCTCTTATTTTCACATATTACACCTACTCACTCTATTTATCCATACTCACCCTATTTATCCATTCCATAGCCATTTTCCATCTCATTTTGGCTGTCTGACATGACCTCGGGAGGTCGAGTGCACCTTAGAGTCACGTGTTGATTCTTAGATGTACAAAATTGGTGAACCCAATGTGAAGGACTAGTTCCTTTTCATTTCCTCTTTTCTTTCCTTTCTTTCATCCATCCTTCTCCTCTCATTTTATTCTACGAGTGTCTTTACACCCCCAAATATGTCGGGCCAAGAATACGATAGGCCCATTCTCGGTCTTGAAGCTTATTATGCTAAGATGATTATGCACTAGTTGTGTTCTTTGTTAGGGTGGGCTGATAATTACTTGTAAAATATTTTATCTCCTCACATACCCCCTCCTCAAGGATATAATACCAAGACATTAGTTATAATTAAGGAGAGAGATCAACCCAACTATAATGCACAACCAAATTTCTCCAACTCAAATAACATGACATTTAAGGGAAAAAAAGGTTTTATCCTCGGGTCTTGTCTTGGCACCTAATCGTATGCAAACTATCTCATTCTCTTCATATTTATTACCAAATTATGAGTTCCTAGAATTACTCAACCGAAGCAATGAGCATTTCAATTCTATAGATCAATCCTTGGATATGATGCAAGGGTATATTGATTTTCTTCTCCAAAACAACACTATTACCCCTCCTTTTAGAAAAAAATGCATCCAAAGAGGGGTGGCCTACTAAGGATCAATTCATAGTAAGACATTGTGCCTTTACATCCTAACATGGGCTCAACACATGCCTAAGAAAAATGCAACACCTTCATTAGGCGATGTGATTTCAATGTTGGTGGATAGAATTAGAGAATTAGAGATTTCCTAACCTTCACACTATAAACATTTCATAGGGTAAGGAAAATTTCCCCACCACGTTTAGAACTATAATCATGTTCCCTCTGCACCATCACCCTCTTAGGTCCACATAGGTGTTACTATCCCTAGGGACCTTCTTACTTTGGATCGAGCACATTAGTTATGCCCCATATTATTCATATAGATACCCACTATAGGGGCCAATCGAAAGTGTGTTTTCAAATTCCATTCCAACTGGAAATGCGATGTTCCCTAGTTTCACCCCTACCAATCCGTATCAAAAAAATATTCCCTCATATCTTCATATGTATTCAAAATCACCACAAGGGGATATGTTTTCTTAGTCCAGTCTCGTATTCTCAAGCAACAAGGGGGTCCTTATGCCCTAGGAAATGTGTATGTTGTGGCGTACCAAGCTCTTGTTCCACCTCCACCTCCCCATCAAGGATTGTCAATGGTTGAGTCCTATGTAATAGGAACATATTCTGAGTATCTCAAGGAGCCTCTTGACTTCACCATATAGAGTGTAATGCTCCCATGACCATTTCTGGATCTTCCAAAATTTAAAGGGGAGGGGGATCCAAATGCACACATCAAATTATATGTGACCACCATTAGAGAGCTACTCCCATGGGATGCGGTTGTAGAAAAAATATTCCCCAAGACCCTTGAGGGGATTTCTCTTGATTGGTACTATAGAATACTAGAAGCCTCAATTCACTCTTTCAAGAAACTCGTATCCGAGTTCATAAAGGTTTTGACATGAAAAATATCTTAAGAACATGAATAAGAGAATTCCTTCACATTAAAAAAGAACATAATGAATTCGCTTCCCATTTCATCCAGAGGTGGTGGAAAGTCCTCTACTCCTCTTCCAGTGCTCGAAACATGGATCAAACATACCTTTATGATCTATTCCTCCACTCCCTCAATCGAGAAACTAAGGAGGAGGTGCAAAATTTTCCTCTTATGAGATATGAGGAGGTCTTAGAGTTCGGAAATCTTCGCATTGACCTAATGACGAAGAATAGAGGAAAAATGACTTATTTTCCAAATGGGAAATTGGTCATTCCCTCTCAAGGTAAATCAAATTACCCGAATGGTTGAAACAATAAAAATCAAGGACCTAAGGTCATTAATAAGAACCTTGGTGCTACAACGGATGGTGTAAACGATCAAGCTAAGAAGCCAAACTTTGTTAACACTAGTAACACAAATAATGAAAATAACAATACAAACATGAACAACCAAAGGATGAAAAAATTTATTCCTTTTATCAATGCGGTTGATTGTAGTCACCCTCCCCTTCCTCCTCAATAGGTTCATGCCCAAGGCCTGGTTCAATACCCAAACCAATATCTCAAACCAATTTCCAAATCGAGATCGAAATTAAGGCCAAAGGCCTCTAAATTTCAACTATAATAACAAAAATAATAAGAACTAGGGCTGCATGAACAAAATTCGAACCAAATGCATCACGACTACAATCCCAAATTATATTGTGGTTTCCATAGGGTTATAGGAAACAATGATCGTATGTGCCGTGGTTGCAATAAATTCATACAACTTCGTAAGACCAAAGGAAACTCTTCATTGATATGTTCTTGGCTAATCCCACGACACATGCAAAATAATCACATGGGGCATGTTGCTCCATAGAATGCTACTCTCAAGATCTATAAAGACCCCTTCCCACCACGTCCTGAAAATGGGAAGCTTAATCCTCATGGTACCAAAAAGGGGATCCTATAGGAAATAATGATCACGAAGTATCTATATATATGGATCTTCGAGTAGATCCTCCTTTGGACAACCAAAATCAACCTAAGATTGTAGGCCTAGTTGAGTTAAAGCCCAAACTAGAATTCATTGCGGTGACTCACACGTGTGATTATTATTTGTAACCTCTTCCCATTTATCCCTTAATGTTAGATGATACACTAGTAGCTCCTAAGCCAGTAGGATCCTATGATTTGATCACAGATTTGACTAAGACCTTTTCCCACATTTCCTTTTTGGATTTGTTAAAGAATTCCCCTACGCATCAATCTACTTTATTAGAAGCACTAGGTATTGGCCATCTAATCCATGTCACTCCTCCTCTGGAGGCCCAAATCAATCACATAGACTTCAATTTCTATCCCTCGGGGTATCCTGAGAGAGATGTCGGATTTGTGTTTGATATCAACAAGATGCCTACTAACACTGAGCTAGCGCGAGAGGTGATCCCATGTTATATCTGCAAGTTTGGATTTACAACAATTATGTAAAGCAAGCTATGATAGATGATGGGGTTCTTTGTTAATATAGTCCATTTTTCATTTTTGAAAAAGTTAGGCTATGGAGAAACGAACCCTTCCTCCACTTTGAAACATGCTTTGAGAGGCTATGATATTATCAAAGAAACTTCTATTGAAATCACAAAACTTCTAGTCACTCTTGGAACCAAGACCGTGTTGACTTAATTTATATTATAGATTGGGAAACTAATAATAATATGATTCTTGTTCGACCCTAGATTCATAGAATGAAGGAAATTTATTCTATGTTATTCCAAGAAGTCGATTATTACATCTAGGGAAGGTCTTCATTGCTCAGGGTGACCCAAATCCATTTGATATCCATTTGGCCAATTTAAAGAAGAAACGGGGTTCATACCAAATTTGAGCTCCCAACCAATCAGTTAAACAAGCCACAAGGATCAATGCTTGCATCTAAGCTTGTTCATAAGATTGAGTTGGAAGCCCCTAAGGCAATATAAGGGGTGGATGTTATTGAAAAAATTCCAGTGTGGTAGAAATTATTTCAACAAAAACCACAACTAAAATTGTTAAGATTTTGGAGAATGATTTTCCTATTGTTATCCCATTTGATTCTTTGGGCATAGGTCATGCTCTTGGAATTTCCTCTCTTCTATCCAGTGTCTTTGATGAATTTTTATGGTTTAGGTCTTAGAAGTTAAGGAAGAAGAATCCAAGAATAATCAAAATTCTACCTTCCTCAACCACTATTGGACTCTCAACTATGACGATGCAAAGTGCAACTTTGGCACTGGGGTAGGGGTGATCCTTATTTCCCCTTAGGGGAGGGTCATTACTTTTTCCTTGAAGCTGAACTTTGAATGTACAACGAATAGAGATGAGTATGAATCTCTACTTATTGGTCTTATTGTGGCCAAGAGGATGGGTTTGAGTCTTGGGTGACTCTCAACTCATTGCTAATCAAGTCTCAAAAGTTTATGAGACCAGAGTAGAGCACCTACAACTCTACAAGTCCACCATTCTTGAGCTTTGCAAGGGTTTTTAATTCATCTCCATAGAAGCTATTCCATGAGAAAAAAACCTATTGGCTGATTCTATGGCTACTTCCTCTTCACATTTTTATTTGAGTGAGGACTTGAAGGAAACCGAATTCAATATTTCAATTTGAGTTGAACCTTTGGTTTAAAGGATGCTAACCAATGCAATTTTGGCATACGTCGAGGCTAAGAATGATCCCGCCACATTGGAATTTTTAGAAAATAACAAGGAAATCTTAGGATACCTCAATGCTTATGCCGACCTCCATCTCACGCACCATAAAAAGGGATTTTACCTGATACCTCACCCTTCCTCCTACTTTGGGATCACATGATGAACTATTCCTCATCGGAAGATTTTGAGATCTATGAATTCGAGGAAGAAGAGTTGGAATTACCTCCAACCCCACCTGAGTTTGAAGAGGGTAATTCCTCTTTGATCGAAGGAATGATAGACATAAACATAGGGATGGAAGAGGAACCCAAAATCCTAAAACTTGGTTCTTCATTATCTCCAAAATAAATATAAGTGCACATGAAGGTGATTAAAAACATTCAAAAGCCTTTGCCTTTAGCTATAAGGAAATGACATGTATCTCTCCTAACGTTGCAGGTCAATATCTAGTTAAGAATCCCGATGCTAAACCGTGAAGAAAAAAATCGAGACCCATGAAGCCAAAAGTGGCTTTAATGGTTAAAGAGGAGGTAATGAAACTCCTACAAGTAGGGTTTATCAAGTTGGTAGATTATTCCATGTGGGTTTCAAACATCATCCCAGTTCTTAAAAATAATGGGAAGATACACATCTGTATTGATTTCAAGGACATTAACAAGGCTTGTCCTAAAGATGATTTTCCACTGCTTTCAATTAATGTCATCATTGACGCAATGGCTGGGTATGAGCTGTTGTTGTCTCTTATGGATGGATTTTCTGGTTACAACTAGATAAGGATTTATGAGGAAGACCAAATGAAAATGGCCTTCACAACTCTTTGGGAACCTTTTGTTACGCAGTCATGCCTTTTGACCTGAAGAATGCTAGATCCACTTACCAAGTAGGAAATGACATACATTTTTCATGATCTTATTCATAAGATCATTGAGTCATATGTTGAAGACCACATTTGGCGAAAGTAAAGAAACATGGAGATCACCCTGAGGTGTTACATATCATTCTCTCTCATCTAAGCAAATATGGAGTAATGATAAATCCTAAAAATTACGTGTTTGGAGTAACATGAGGTAAGTTACTAGGATACATCATTTCATCTCGAGGTATTGATGTTGATCTGAAAAAAATTAGGTAGTTTTAGAAATGTCCCCACCCACTGATGAGCTAGGCATTAGATATTTCCTAGGTAAGCTTGGGGAAATTCGTAGGTTTATCCCTGACTTGACTTACACCGTTCACCCCATCAATGACTTATTGAAGAAATATTGTAGTAAATATTTTACCAAAGAATGTCACAAAGCATTTGAGTCGATAAAAAGAGATTCCTTATGTCACTTCCTATGCTCATGCCACTGAAATTTTGCCATCCTTTGATTTTATATTCTTGAGCCATTGATGTCTCGATTGCGTGCATGTTGGCACAAGAGGATGGAAATGGGTGTAAGTGGTCCATTTATTTCATTATCCATACTCTTATCAATTACGAGATGTGATACACACAAGTAGAGAAGGAGTTGTTGGCTATAGTTTTCAAAACAAAGAGGTTATAACACTACATGCTTAACTAAGAGATGTGAGTGAAAGTTAAATATAAATAGTTGTGAACATTCTTAACTCAGGATGCCTTATCCAAAAAGGCTAGCTATTTCATTACACGATGGGTGAGTTTGAACTCGATTTGTTAACTAAAAGTCCACGAAGGGAAAAATTATCGATGATTGGCTAGCGAGACAATCCTATAGACCGTGGGGAACTAGTAGATCTAGATTTTCTTGATGAATGTGTGTTCCTCATAGAAGTAAATCCCTTTGTCACTTTGATTCTATGGTACATTGATATTTTCGATCACATTGTGGACCTGAATGTATCTTGAGGAGAAACCTCACAAAGAAAGATGACGGCTAAGTGTCATAACCACCAAGTATATAATTGTGGAAGAAGTGCTCTATTGTAGAGCCTTGATGGTATGTGTTATTAAGATGTGTTGACAAAGAAGATTCGAGATAAAATCCTCTTGAAGCCCACAATGGAGTTTGTATTGGTCACTAAGGAGGGCATACAACCACTCATAAGACTCTGTTATCACCGAATCACAACACCCATATGTTTACACAAGTGCATATACTTGAGCTCACGATGTGATTGGATAACATGGTTACTATCTCCAAGTTATGGGACTTGCTACTTGAGATAGACCTCCAGAGAAAGCTGGTTCTTGCTCCTAAACTACCTGCCACAATCTACTCTAATGCAAACAAAACTAACTGTCCTAATCTAACTTTCTAAGGGACCAAGGAGAGAGAATGCATGAAAATGAAAAACTACACTAAAGTGGTGATACACTAGAAAAGGAGGGGTGTGAGAGTAGTCTTCCAATGTGTGAAAAATAGAAGTAAAATGTATACTAGAAGGGATGATAACAATTCTCCATAATCTGGAAAATGCATTCACAACAATATTTCATACATGCACAATAATAATGAGTCCTTGCAAGAGTATAAAAATAGACATAATATATATGCAATGAGATTAGAGGGGCAATAAGAGTGCAAACAAACACAATAGGGGAAGATGCATCCACAAACTTGTATTTTATTGCTTCATGATATGCATAGTTCAATATATTACAAGATAAGGGCCTGGATCACCATGCAAGGAGTCCACTACAAGGGCCTGTAACACATTGGCTTCACAAAGAAATTTTGACAGAGCTTTGCTATAACAAAACTACCTCTCCCTTATAATGAGCCCAACACTCCAATTTATAGAAAAATAAGAAGAGAGAGAGAGAGGGAAATCCCGAAATATGTCCTCAAACCACTTGTAATGATGCTCATTACTTATAAAAGGCTCCCCATACTGTCCCATGACTTGCAGTAGTGAAATATGTTAGCCCATGCTTCATTGAATGCGTCCAACTACCAAATAAAACACTATTATGAACTTGGCCATGTTTTCTAAAAAATATATATCTATCCTTCATCAAATATGGAATTTCTTGATTTTTTTACGTCGGGATTGGAGCCACGATTCTAAGGGTACCAATTTTTGTGATTTTGTTGAGAAATGAAAAAGTTATGGCCCTCCGAGTGCAAGTAACTATTTTGAGTCTCACTGCATTTTCTATCATTTGACGGGAATGAGCATTAATTGACTGGAGCTGAATATGTTTCTTTTATTTTAATATATCTACCCTCATCAAAATTAATAAATACAGTTTTTGTGATGTAGAGGACGTTGTGCTCGTTCTAGAAATTCCAATTTTATGAAAATCAAAGCTCGGAGTCAAAATTTATGGCCGTTTGAAGTTCGGGAGGTCAAACATTGACTTTTTCTCTTCATCACTGCAATGGCTATTTCGAAAAAATTGGCTGTCCCAGCACACATTCTTCTGCATCACCTGATTCGGGCTTCCTTGTCCTTACACGTCCACCATTGACTAGGTGTGAGGGCCGTTGACCTCTGCATTCTCCGCAACGTATGGTTCCTTTTGTCGGCTTTTTCACCTTTGTGCGTCTCGCGCGTACTTTTGTCCCGACTGTCCCGGACACATTTCTCCGCGCCACCCGCAATGCACTGACTTGCGGAAAAATCATCTTTTCACGTCCCACGTGTACTGCATCCCAACCGTCCCCGTGGACCGCCTGGGACAAAAATGTTTGATTTTTCCGCAAAACACCAAAATGAGCCCATTTTTCGGATTTTTTCCAATTTTCTCTAACTTCTTGGGTTTTTTCCGGATGGGGAAGTTAGAGAGAAGCCAAGGGACCCCAAAAACATGATTTTTGGCCTTGAATCAATTCTACTTGGCTTAGGACTGAAGAATTTGTGCAAGTTATCCAAATCACCATGGGGGTGAATTTGGGATAAGCAGACTCATCACATGAGCTATTTCTAGCCCACTTTAGAACACGAAATTGTAGAGTATGTACGTAGGTGTAAAAATGCTAATATTTTTCACAAGAGATACAAATTCTTGCTTAGGCTCTATAACCCATTATGACACCTTGAACCTTCTCCACCCGGGTCTTGATTTAATAGGGATATTATCTCCCTCATCATCAGATGGCCATAACTTCATTATAATGGCAAATGAGTATTTTAAAAAATGGGTTAAGGCTATGCATTTTACTACAGTACCTAGATATGTAATTACTAAGTTTATTTTAAACCAGATCATCTGTAGGTATGATATCCAACAAGTCATTATTTCAGATAATGGCATGCCTTTCAAAAATGAAGAGGTGCGAGAATTATGTGCGCAATTCAAAATATCCCATCACATAACCTCTTTGTACTATCCTCGAGCTAATGGACAAGATGAGGCTAAAAAAACCCTAAATTCCATTCTCCTTAAGACGGTTAAGGAAAACAAAAGAGATTGACATCTAAAGTTATTTCTGGCCTTGTGGGCCTATAGGACATCGATAAGAACACCCATGGGGAAACCCCTTATTATTTAGTCTTCGGATATGAAGTGGTCTTACCATTAGAAGTAGAGTTACCTAGTATTTGTATATCTTTACAAGGAATTTTGGATGAAGATAAATATTGAGAAGCGTGATTGGTTGAACTGAAACCCTTGATGAAGCTTGACTTAGAGCTGAATAACATCACCATGTTTATGCTTTGATAGGATGTTTCGTCAAGTATAACAAGAAAGTGTATGAACATGAAATACACATAAGAGACCTAGTATTGAGACTTGATAGTCGATTGAGAAAAATAATGACAAAGGAAGGAAGTTTAGACCCAAATGGTTAGGCCCGTACCAAGTAATAGAAGAATTTAAGAATGGTGCGTACTGCCTATGTACTCTAGAAGGTGAAGAATTAATAAAATCGTTAATTCACTTCACCTCAAATGATTTTATGCATAGTTCATTTGCATCTCCACCTATACATTATAGCATCCATACTGTATATCATCTACATTATCATATTGTGAAATTGTAAATCAAGAAACTTGTTTTCAAGTCAATTTTAAAACTTCCAAATGTTGGAAAAGCAAGTATCCATCATATCATCACCAAATTATTCTAATCTCTTCATCATTTCAGCAATTAAGATGAACTTTTGACATTGGTCTACCAAGACTTGCACATTTAATTCTATTCATGGTTTCTTCCAAATTGAGGTGTATTTTCCCATAGTATGTTCTAGAAGCTTCTTGATTTCACGTCTTTCCCTAAAATTATCTCGTAATAGTAGACGCGATATAAACATTTCACCTAGAGCTCTTGTCCGTTTATCTCAAACCTCGGTGGTGAGCTCTCACGTCCTACTAGTTGCGTGGGGTTGAGGCTAGGGGAAAGTTTTCCTTCCCAAAAGCACAAGTCAAAGTTAGAAATAAAAAAAAGATAAATCAACAATAAATACAAAAATATTTCTTTTGCAAATAATACTACACTTCCTTGCCCTACCAATCTTTGGTGATGAGCCCACGCTTCCTACTAGTGGTGTGAGGTTGGGAAAGGAGGGAGTGCCCTTACTCACCTATTTCTTGTCCTCGGTGATGAGCCCATGCTCCTTACTGGTAGCATGGGGAAATATGTGGGGGGTCCTATCAAATAAATAAATAAGTTATAAATAAGTCAATGAATAAAAAGTGCTTTGAAATATTAAAAATCCCAAGAAAGTGAGTTAGATGTGTATGTTATAAGAGATTTAATCCCTAAAACCATATTTTGTCAATCAAAAGGCCATCTACGGATCTAAGTCTAGATAAAATTGCAAGAAAATCACATTCTGAATATGGTTAGTTGACCTTGCTTAGGGTTGAGTTGTAGGTTCCTAATTAGATATTTTTCAAAATCTTGTCTTCTTGTCACCATATCCATTCATCAAAATCATACAACTCACATCCTTCCTAGCTCTTGGTGATGAGCCCTCGCATCTTACTAGTTGTGTGGAGTTAGGAATGGAGCAAGTTCATCTTTCTATTATATCACATTCATCACATTTTTCCAATAAAATAGAAGTTCTAAATATTTCTTGAAAACCAAAGTATCTAATTACAATTTTTTCTCATGTGCATCATAAAAAAACAATAATTCTATTTACACATTTGCATCATCATCATCCATAACATGCATCCATAAAATCATATAAAAAGCATAGGAAATTCTAGCTATCTAAGAGTACATAGATGGGACAAATCACGAAACGAGTCAACTCTTACATAGAATAGTCAAACCAAAAAGAAATGTATATATGTATATATCAATAAAATCAAGTTTTATGTACAATGCCATCACACTCTAACAAGTGTGGTCAAAATGCTCATATATGAGCCAAAAATCCAAAAAAATTGATATACGAGAAAAAAATAGTCTCAAAGCAATAAAGGCATGAAGCATATCCCTCTCTACGGGATCCCTATGAAGGTGCACGATGAGGACTCCTATTGTGGCTCCTATGGTGAGAGTAAGAGCCTCCATGCACTGATCAGTGGGAGTGTCCATGAGACAACCCATGAGAGGGGGCATGTGATCTCCTGGTACTAGTGGCTCTACGACAAGAATGGTCTTGTCTTTGTCTCCTCTCAGCTAGATAATGTGCTTTGTGTCAGTCCTCATCTGGATCATGGCCATTGTAGCATTTCATGCTTGTGCAAACACATATGTGTGATGTCCAACCATCGATGGGAGTCAAAAATTTGATATTAATTGCTCTGTGTCATCCCTGTAGGGAGTGTGAATGTGTTTAAGAAAATATGACGAATGAAATCTCTCCATCCATTTATGGTAGATGCAAAGCATAATTCAAACAGACAAGTTAGAAAAATTCCAAAAGAAAAAAAAAAAAGATAGTTTGTAGTCACATTAACCAATATAGGCTAGAAAGTAAAGTTGAGAGAAGAGTATTATACTTAATTAGATCTCCGGAATCTAGGTTGGATCAACCGATGCCGGTGGTGGTGCGAGAACCAACATGGGTTGCTCCTCTACTCTCACCTCCTCTCTCATCTCGCCTAGAATGGACTCGAGTCCTTGTCTCCACCTCCTACGGTCAAAGGCTCCTCCATGTCCAATGTCTCTACCTCTTCCTCTGCCTTGGCTATAATGGCTGTGGTGGCCTCTCCAAGAGCATCCCACTCGGGTCGCTCTCCCCCTCCTCGCTCCTCCTTCACCTCTATCTCAACCTCCTCATCCCCTTCTGCTGTGTGTGGGTCCTACCTCTATAAAAAGGACCTTCCTAGGCCTAACAAATCCCTTGCAAGCTGGATCTAAAACAACTTGTCATGTGCTAATTAGAACTCCGGAGTGATTATGGTCCACTCTAGCTTGCCCCTCGGGATAGCTCTCACCTTTTGGATGCCCCCGTATACCATGAGAACTATTGGGAGGGCATCTATGTAAGGGATCCTAAATTGCTGAGGCACCCTAAGGATGGGATGGGTCTCTACTCTCCCATTTATGTCCACTAATTGTGTCGTATAACTGCATGTAGCCAAGGGATGATATCCTTTCCCCATATGTCAATTATGTCCTGATATGGGTGTGTGATCATATCATCGATAGTGAGTGTAGAAACCAAATGATGTGGCCCTTTGAGCGGAGCCATAAAAATCCATCTCGCTGCTCTAACCACCCCGAGATCTGCTATCCCAATGCCCCTCTAATATGGAATCATGTGCTTATAGACCCAGCTCATGACCAAGGTAGGATGACTAAGGGATTTCCCCTTCATCGAACAACTCTGTAAATCATGGTATGTAGAACCTAGAATGTCAGCACCCCATGTAAAAATATGGCCATGTTGCTTGATACTTTGTATAATAGGTTCCCATAAGTAAAGTATTTTATCTCCACCCTTATCTCCCATCAAGCGTGAAGCCAAGATACCAATAATGGCCTTACACAAGGCAAGGATAAGAGTGGAGGAAACATATAGTAATCTCATCCCATTTTGCACCAGCACCAGATTTAGGTGCATGTGCATCTCCCATATATATAGCCAAACCGCAAGCCTATGCCATCGAACCCATGCTAGTAGAAACACACTTCTTGCCCCCCCTAACTCCAAGTAGTTTGAATGTGTTTCGATTTACATCATAAGTAGGATAATAATTCACACAATAAGTGACTGACAAAGTGAACCAACTATTTCCGAGAAATATTCCATATCCTAGCCCTCTATAGCAAATCCCTCTCAGCTTGAGTCAGTCCATCCAAAATTAGAGCTAACTAGTCACACTCATGGGCCTTGCTCCACCTGATATAATCCCCCTATATTCAAAACAATGAAAAAGAGCAAGTTAGAACCATTTAGATGCATAATAAGCTCACCAAAAACATCATAAAAACAATTAAAAACCAAAAAATTATACTTAATTAAAATTGGCAAGCTGTCCCAATAGTTACGTAACCATCACTCAAACCATGCAAAGCGATGGTTGTGTAACTGCCGTGGTGGTGGTTCTTCCCGCTAATCTCGGTCCCATACCCTAAGGTCCTAAAAAGTCAAAAATATAAAAACTGACCATTTGAATAAAACAAATTACAAATCTGGTGGTGCCCCCGATGATCATTTTGACTACAAAATTATCAAAAATAACCCCCTTACATCAAGTTTTTCACATTTTCTACATTTTAGGGGAAAATAAACAAATTCAAATAAATAACATGTTCCCGACTGCTGCTCCTCCCACTTGGTTGCCTTTGCCATCGTCTCGATATCATCTTCATTTTGATTGTACTCGCATAAGTAACCATCATAGGTAATCCAGAGCTAAAATTTCGCTAAGTGGGTAGGTGAAAATGATTTTATATAAATAGAAATTTCAATATATATATATAAAACATTTTTAACATTTTTTTAGTATGTGTCTTACAGGTATGAGCGCTAGTGCAAGTATATCTCTACCCCCATGGATATCGTAAGTAATCTTGTCATTTTAGTTTGAGTATTTTGTCGATTATACATTATATCTGCACTTGATTCCCATTTTCTTCTTGCAGGTAGTGGGAAGCTTAGATTGGCATAGTATCAACACACAAATGTGTCAGGTATAATTTCTAACTTTCCCATTTGGGAGTGCCATACTTGGACTTCATGTTTTACACCTCTTCATGGCTAAAATGCTTCTCCAAGGGGGAAATATGTATGCACCCAAATTTACATGATGTAACATTTTCAGAATAGTTAAAATCCCCAATGATGATAATTTTGTTTCCAGATTAAAATGGTGTATCCAAGTCCAACTTTCTCACTTGTAGCATGTTCTTGTAGCTTAGTTTTCCTTGCTTATCTTTTTCCTAGCTTTTTCCCACTTTCTTAGTTGATTTTTCAGCCTTTTTCCTAGCATTTTAACCTTAAGTTACGGAACCGTGCGGTGGTTGTGCAACCATCGGTCCTTGAGTGGTGGATATGTAACTACCCGGTGCATGCAGATCGGTGGTTTGATTCACATTTACATGATACTTTTCCAACGTGTTTTGAACACGTGTTGCTTCTTCCCAAGTTGATATCTCACACATTTCTTGACTAAATCATTTTCATTTGATCTTGTTAGACGTGTTTTGACTTCTTCTCCTTCACTTACTATTATTAGTGAGTTAACTACCCCTTCCCGTGGTGATTTGGAACTTCTTGGTAGCCAAGTGTGGTACCATTTCCATGTCAAATTTGTATAAAAACCAATATTTTTTCTAAAGCATTGGTTGGAGTATTTTGATTTGGAATTGCATTGTTATGCTTCCAGAATCTTTCCAAGAAACACACAAGAAACATAGATTTTTTTCCTTGTTACTCTCTTTCCTACATTTCTACTAGACTACTTATGAAACCATCCAAAGACTAGCACTTCTACATATTTTTCTTGCATACCAACCAACATAGTTCCCTAGACAAGATTGGATTCACCATTTGAAAAGAAGATGACAGGATCGAAAAAACACAACCAACACTGGAAATTGTCTCACTTCTACACTTTCAGTTTGGGGTGTAATTGAATTCTTTTCAAGATTCCTTTGTTTTAGTTAAGATTTTAAATCAATAATCAGTTCAAAATTTGTTTTAAGATAAGTAAAATTTACACATTAGTTTCATCACCTATAAGTAGCTTCATTGAAATATCCTTCTCACTCATCCTGTGGATTTACTTGGGAAGGTTTTGGAGGAAGTTCATGTGCACAATGCTTTGCATTTCTTCATTTATTCATTTAGAAGAACCTGTAGGTTTATTTTTTTGTTAATTAGTTTGTATGTGCATACAGGGAAAATTTTCTCTTGAAAGCTTCCACCGTGCTTATCCATGTGGATTTTCAAGGGAAGTAAGTTTGAATAAGATTTTGTTTTTGTGCATTTTAAGTTTCTTCACAAAATTCGCTGCTATAGGAATTTAGAATTTTACCGGGAAGTCTCACGGAAGAAATTTCTTCTGAGAAGATTTCTAATCTTCTCGTGATTCTCGACGTAAAACCAAAAGAAATCATATCCGTAATTACAAATTAGAAAAATCTTGTGTTAATTACATTAGACTAAATCCATTATGCAACAGGAAATAGCCACATCCAACTATTTCACCGTTTAGTTTATTTTTTTAGAGTAGAAGTTGTTTCCATTTAATTAGACACAATTGTATTATCTCGTAGCTTTCATTCATTTAATTCTAGAAAAATAGAAACATCTCCAAAAACATAGCTAAGATTAAGTAGATTTGTTTATTTGTCTTATTTCCTTTCATTTAAAACCCTTGAAAATAAAAAAATAAGTAGATTAGATTTAATTCATTGTTTTAGTTAATTAGTTTCATTTCTTTTAATTAATTAGTTGCATGTAGATTTAATTAAATTAAAGGAGAGTAATCAACTTTGTTTTATTTAAATTTGTTTGCATTATTTGGTTAATTTAGGAACATAGATTTAATTAGATGGGAATTAACACAAGCTCCCATGTTACCTTAAAGGCTTAGGTTACTTGAACTTGACCTTAGTTTCCTTTGGTTTCTTTACATGCTTTGTTTGTTTCCTTAGATTCTTTGTTTGCATGTCCACATGACCATCCAAGGCCCCAAACAACCTAGACAAAGAGTGTGTGACCCAAGAGTACCGTAACTAAACACTATTACACAATTGATCGGGCATTAATCAGGTTATTAGGCATCTCATATTCCAAACCAACCTAGTTCTACAAATCATCATCTCATAACCGGGATAGCCTTGAATGACGAAGTGGATAACACTAATGAGTTATGGCATAATAATCTTGGTTGAGACTAGATCCCATAATCCATAGACTCATCATTTCCACACGTCTCTTCTCACACCTCCACGACCTTGTTTGGAGATTTTTACATGAGAGACACATGAAAATTTCCATGTCTTCCACAACCCATTCGAGGTATATTTGGTGATTTTCACATTGATTGAAACCTTCATGAAACCATTATCCTTGATTGTTCCATTTCACCCAAATGAGTTAGATAAGTGTTCATTTCCTTAAACGAAGGATGTACAAGACATTCGTTTCCCTTGATCTATCTTTTGGCCATTTTTGCCTATTTTTGTATATTCCACCCACTCACCCTATTTATCCATTCCATAACAATTTTTCATCTCATTACGGATGTCCCGACATGACCTCGGGAGCTCAAGTGCACCTTAGAGTCACGTGTTGATTATTGGACGTACATGAACCATCGAGTAATAAATTTGGGTAGGTGGGGTTGTTGAATGCATGTAACCAAGTAAACCGCACTTTCCCTCCTGCAATCTTATGTTTATATGGTTATCCCTCTTAACAACATCATTATCCATGTATCTTTAGTGTAACATGTATCCCTTGGAGAGATTAAGTAAACATAACAATTCTCATGTGATTTAGTGATTCTAGTCAAAAGTTATAGCCAAGAAATAAGTGCACATTTAGGGGTGGAAATGACAATAAACTTCGTAGGTTATTTGACTTTCATGGGTACTTTATCAAATTTTTTTGAATGTTCTTTAGCACATTATCTTTCACTAACCCACATAATACTACAATTAACCTTGATGAACTCACTTTTATTCTTTGTGGCTATTCCTTGTTACATGACTTATTTTGAAATCCCTTACACTTAGCAATTTGATGATCTCGCTATGTTGTGAAGCTCTTCTTCTTTATTACAAAAGAATTTTGACCCAATACCATGTTCCTTTGTTTTTGGAATTTCAATTTTTTTGGTATAGAACATTTGAAAATCCACGGGACACGAGTCAACGCCTTGCAAATTCTCACCTTAATTACTCCATAACATACTTATCTTTCTTTATGACACTACATGACATGTTCCTTTTACTTTGTGACATATCCCGAGTGGAACCCATGTTTTGTTTTATGCCATGAATAACTTGAATATTTTCACCATTACCACGAATACTATAACTTCTTATTTTCATGGATCTTATAGGTAAAATCCATAAAACACTAAATATTGCAAGCAACCTTCCACAAATTCCTTCCTTATCCAATTTCGAGACTTGTAGATGCAAGTATCCAACTCAAATGTGTTGGAAGCACAAGCACCGAGAATTGGGGGGTGAATCAATGGGAAATAAAAATTTCATTCACTTTAAGCATTAACATCCATCAACCATTCAATGCATTCACCAAAAATTCATCAACATATAAATTAAGCAATGATTAATCAAACACATGAGCATGCACCATGAGAAAAAAGAACACAAGTACACCAAATTTAAGTGGGAAACCATTATAGGGAATAAAATCCACTGAAAAATATTGATTAGAGTAATGATTCAAAATTAGTTGAGAACCAAGCCAACAAGGAGCACCAACCCCTAGATTTAGTGAGGCATCAACCCCGCAACAAACACAGACCCATATATTTAGTAGAGTACCAACCCTACAAGGAGCACTAACCCATAGATGTAGTAGAGTACCAATCCTACAAGGAACACCAACCCATAGATGAATCAACACTAACTAAAGCCATCTGATTTGTTTATCACCTTTGATATGTTTCCTCAATAACGATGATGGAACCTATGAAGTTCCTTTTCCTTCTATCTTCTCCAAATCTTTCCTTCTTGTTAACTCGCTCAATCCCTTCTTCACTAAGTTGATTAGGTATAATGACCTATCTATCCAATAGATGATAAAACTCTAGAACATCATATCATAATTTTCTACCCTATCTTGGTGGTCACTTATACATCCTTCACTTCTTTAAACAACGCTCTAGATCACACTTTTCCATACACACTCAACAACTAAATAAGCCTTCTTCACTCTTCTGCTTATATACATGAATCATGATTCTAATTCATCTAGGTAAAAATAATGGAGAATATAACCTTAAAAACTTAAAAACATCATGAAAACACCATATAAAGGACATTATAGGTCGGAAATAACATATAGAACAATCATTTCTCCATTAGAACCCAAGAATCGCTAAAAACCCCAAACTACCCTCTCACCAAAACCAAATCACTTGGGACACAAATACCTTCACTAAAATATAAGGAGTTTTTAGACATGTTTTCTAAGCCTACTAAAAAAATTCTATAAGCTTTACAATAATGCATCACCATCTCACATCATGAAGCCACTTGAGAACAAGGACAACCAAGATGCCCCAAAACTAGTCTTCAAAGATGAAGCTCAAAACATCATCAAATCACCTCAACCATGCAAGTGTGATACATGGATGGAAATATTATGATCTCAAGGTCATCACAAAATTCTCAAGACAACTGCCAGCTTAGATTGTAGAAGCTCAAAAACACTTCTAGAACCGGATAACCTAAAATTGTCAAAAATTACCTCAAAACTAGTCATGCAAGAATGACTTAAACAGACCTCCTAAGGTCTCAACCATGATATAAAACCACCATGGACATGTATAATGATTTCCATACTCCCTTAAACACCAATTTAGTCAACAAATATAGTATATAACTTAGGAAAAAATAGAACTTATTCATAAAATTAAATTTTAGTGTGGGGTCCACACACAACCATGACACCTAAATTACACCTAGAGAAATATGGAGGAGTCCTCTACAACCTAAAATCATAAAACTTGATCAAATAATCCATTCTAGGCATGTATTCTCAATATCTTCTCGATCACTTTTCAACTAGGATGTAATGAGGGTTTATAAGATGTTTACCTTCTTAAACATTGTTCATAAAGATTTGTCCCTTAAAATATGAACTAATGCTTGGATCATAATATTATGACCCTTCCACAACTACCATGAATATATTTTACCACCATTTAGAGTTTACACGTGCCAATAAGCATCAAACAATCCATATCGACTTGATTCTCCCTTTTAGGAACTCGATAAGGGAAAAAATCACATATCTTGTTTAATATTTCAAAATAGGACTTGAAACTTGGTACACACATTAAAAAACCTAAATTTACATCTATAATTATCACATTTGTATCACTATTCTGAAATAAGACTTGTTCACCTCATTAGGTCACCAAGGCTTGAGAATAGGTCTAGTGTAGACCTAGAAACTATATCCAAACCCTAAACGAACACTCTAATCCTAAAAATTAATCCTCATGATTCCCATTCTCTCACCAACCTCAAATATATCATACATACATGTATTCCATCATGACATTCCTCAACCTTCCCGACTAGGCTACTTGACCAAGCACTTTGACCATGTTTTCACCATCAAATTGACCTCCTCATCAATTTTCCACTCTTTCCAACCTAAAAGATCCTTAAACACACTTCATGACACCTTAACAACATCCAAATAGACTCCTTGATCACAGAAATACCTATCCAAGCTACTATACCATCTCAAGACACCATGCCACCTCATCAAACAATTCAACTAGACCAAACAATCTCAACAAGACACTACCAATCATATTTCATATCCCTTACTCTATTTGACATCAATGATACCTAAGACGTCAATGAAAAAAAATGCAAAAAATCTCCCCCTTTTTCATTGATGGAAAACAAAAATATATCATTCTCCTCAAAGGCATCGACATGTGTGATTATGCTAAAATGTAAAATAATAGCCTAATCTAATGCAAGTTTGCAGAAATAAATGAAAATGCAATACTTATATAATACCCAAGAAATAAGAAATGAAAATGTGAAAAGAGGGTTAGAAGAGCCTCAGCTGATTTGCATAGGTTGCTGATTGTGTCACAAGAGAGACCGACTAAACAAAAATAGAGGACCGTCACATAAAAGCTTGGAAATATGTAGATCTCGGCAGATTTCACTCGAGCGAGGAACCTAGTGAGGGATAAGGGCACTCGTGGGGTGTATTGGTATGATTTATGGGCATCTTGGTCTGCATAGATGCTCAGAAAACCTCCTTTGAGGTGTGATAAGAGGTTCACACTTGTTCAATTTTTTTCGCATGTATGTCACTGAATTTTGCCGAATGTCTCTATAAATTTGGAATGAGTGAATCACCTACAAAACTCCAAACAAAGAATCAAACCCTAAAAAATAAATATGCAAATAAAGGGGTCAAATTGTCCTCAACTGCCAAAATGATGGATTTATCACTAAACATTGCACACATCTCAGACCTAATGTAATTGTGTGTGTGTGTGTGTGTGTGCATGTGTGCATGCGTGGAATTGTGCCCTAGGTTTCTCTTGTCTTTGAGTCGCACATGAAGTAGTGAGTAACTAGCTAGATGTAGAATATAAATAATGTATGTATGGAAATAATAGACTCTCCTCTTATGAAGTGTGATGCAGATGAACCACCCTTTGTCCCTTGTGATGGAGCTATATGGATGCAAAGGAGCTATAGATTCCTTTGATGGATGCAACCTTAAGTGGAGATAGTAGATGCTTAGTGCTTGGTCCCTTATTATGATCACATAAATTTTTAGTTATATGATTTCCATGCTTTAATTTCTTAATTAACCTTGAAAAGGTGACTACCAAAAAGATAAGATGCTCAAACGGCTAGAAAGGACCCAAAAAGTGTGACCAAATTACAAAGATGATAAGGGAACCCAGAGGGGATGGGGGCTCCTGGTGCTAGCATCTTGGCTAGGTGCTGGTGTCTAGGATGAAAAATGTTGAAAGGTGAAAATATAGACTAAGCAAGTTAGAGTGCAAGAATGAAAGCAGAAGGATAAAGTAAGGAAAGGTGGCCAAAGACATGGTTTAATTATTACTTTTCTTACTTAGGAACCATATGAATAGTAGTATGTGATCAAGACTAGATAATTACCCAAAGTGCATGATTTTGTGTCTACATTTTCCCCACTTTATGTTTTTGAGAAGAATGCTCGTAACATAAAGTAGATAGAGATGCATACCTAATATCCATGTAGATTGATGTTGAAAATGTGCTAAGGGATTAGAAAAAGCGTGGAGTGATAAAAAGATGGAATGTGGAGACTAAAGATGAAAAAGTGTAAAAGGTGATGAGAATGAACCTAGGGTAGAAACACGTGCATATATGCCAATGTGTGTGATGTACCTATTGTTGGTGTCGATGTGTGTGATGTTGGTGATGTTTTTTGACTAATATTTTCTTTCCATACGAGATGGACCCGTAAAAGAGAAGACAATCAAGTATATGTATAAAAATCATGTAAAGAAGTATGTAAAAGAAAATTTTGGAAAATGTGAAAAAGGAACATGTGCACTTGATCCGTGAAGAGGAAAGAGTATAGAAAGGATCATATTGATGAAGTGCTAGTTTTTTGGGCATTCTCACACCAATAACTAAAGAAGTAACGTGAGGAAAGTTTGATTTATCCTCCAACCTTTAACCGCTTCCCAAAACTGTAGAGATCTTTATGTGGTCTAGTTTTTGGGTGATTTGACGCCATGACAGAAGTAGTATAGAGAGGAAGGTTTGGTGTTATCCTCTATCCTTTAACTTCTCCCTAGAATAAAACACCACTGCAGATGGTGTGTACTAACACATGTGCTAAGGACAATCTAGCCTGTAAAATCCACCATGTAGAGTTTTCTAGACTATGTTGAACCCAATCATTATGTAATTGCCCCCTAGTTATATGAACTCCAAGAAAGGCATTGCTATACTAAAAACCCAAGTCTTATTCGATCCTTGAACTACGTTGTACACGTATTGGAATGTGTGTATAAACCATTGTATTGGGTGACTGATTCACCTAAATGATGCCCCCTCTTTTGGGGACGCATGTGACATTGCTAAAGGAGAATGCAGCCCAAAAGAGGACCAACCATGAAACTGTGCCCTGCAGGGGGGAGGGGATGTGCTTGGTAGAAACCAAGGCATATGCAAATAAGTGGCTGGGAGACAAATGTTAGTACGAGAAAATACATGCATGTATAAGACAAAGTGTAAGATAAACAAAAAATTTATATGCTAAGATGCGGAAACACGTAAGAGAACAATGTAGACCACAAAAAGTGGGTTGCAAACATGGGACATCATTCAAGATCTCATAAGAAAATCAAGACCGATGAAGCCAAAGACATACAAGTGTTCACACAAGACAAAGTGGAACGCCCACAAAAATGACATGTAATGACAAACAAGTACAAGAAATGTAATAGATAACCATGGTGGAAAATAGTCCTGTAAAACAAATGTTACACATGAAGCACCCGTTAGCATGTTAGAAAGATAAAAAGTATGTCAAAGCGTGTATAATATAATAAAGTAGTGTGCTATGAAAAATGAAACAATAACACTTGTAGTGTATGAAAGTGGATGCCCCTAGGAGCCACTGTGGGATTGGTGTTGATTAGTTAAAGTATGGAACTTAGAAAATAACATACAAAAGGTTCGCGTGGGAAGAGTAGAGTGCACTCAAAAGCGTAGAAGGATCGGAAAGGAATCACGCACTGGGAACAAAGACAGATTTGGGACTTAGCCGTTTTCACGATAAGGATCTATTTTTGGAGATGGTGTGCGGAGCACACAAACTAGTTAAAAACTTATGCGACATGCATTGGCTATTTTTGGAGGATCAGCTATGAAGCGCTTTGCATGGATACATGATGAGAATATATTTACTACTAGCAGTTAACTAAAAGAAGTCTATTATTAGCGCACTTGCATGTGTGGCTATTATTGTAACAACGCGTGGCTGATAATTGCATGTGACCTATTTTGGGATTAGATAAGAGGTGAATGGAAATTCCCCACCCTTACAAATATGTAGTGAAATGTGTAGAATAGTAGAGTGTGTAAGAATTAAGTTATTGTGAGGTCATGCTACCAAATCTAATGCATGCATATATTATATGGTACCATCTATTGTAATTAGCTTCTATGTAATTACCATGTTTAATGTAATGGAATGTGTTGGTTGAATCAGAGTGTCAAATCTTGGGTATAACTGGTTCGTGCATGCTTGATTTCATCATGGTTATCTCTTAAGTCTATTATTCTCTAGATCTAGATCTGAATATGTACTATAGACTGAAATATTAGACATAGATCTGAATGCTTTAAGTCTTCATCATGCTAATGTCCTGCTATAATAACCCTAAAGAGGGACCTGGTACCTTTGTGCACTTCAGGTGAGCACTCGGTCTAGGTTGAGTGATGTGCAAGTGCACCTGGGCTTTACTAGTGAAATCTAGGCTACATAATTGGTTCCATTTCTCGGGACCTCTTTTTCAGTTGTTTTGGGATGGTTCACGATGAAGACATACCAAATGGTTGCCCAGCAAGTGTTGAGGAGTGGATACATGATCTGGAAGAAGAATTTGCATGGAGGTTCAACACTGGATCTGAGTTTAATGCACATGTATGGGTAGAAAAAAATCTATATAACAATTTATATGAGATATTCTTTGTTATCTTTCCAGTAGAATTGTACGAGTGGCTGATTGCTTATGCATCTAAATGGAACTGGAGGTATCACACACTTGTCTAGATGCAAGAATAATTTCAGGCCCTTTATGATGCTGATTTGATTTGGTTTCATGCAATGGACACGTGGTTCCATGGTGTTTTGAACAATTATATCTTGGAGTACTAAATTTCCACTTATTTGTGCCCGAGAGGTAGATGAATTCCAATTTTTACAAGGTACGTATCCTAGGGAACTTACATGTAAGGCATTCCACCGGTGATCAAGATCCTAATGGTAACTAAGAATTTGGAGAGAAAACCGATGGCTAACTAAACCCCACCATGTGCGAGGGTAGGAGAAGGTTTGGTGAAAGATGATAGACTCAAGCGGAAGAGAGGCATAGAGAGGAAATGCGGATTAAGTATAATGAGGTGCACGAGAGGGAGGTAGAGAAGCAATGGGAGGTTACAGAGAAAATGGCGTTGTGGAGAAAGATAGTTCGGAAGGAGTTGAAGTTCACGTCGAAGACATGGAACGCAAGCATTAGGAACTCCTCCCTTTGGGAAAAAATGACAGGGAACCCTCCTCGGCCTCACATAGAAGCATGCCGGCAGAGACGACCTGGCCGTGGGCATGCATCTGAATCCACATGGCAACCTTGCCCTTGCACTTGGTTTTCCAACATCTAGTACAACAAATAATCGGTAAGAAGCTAATTCAAGTAGTGGGAGAGCATGAGCGAGTCTTATAAGAGGCACAACGATGGTAGCATAAACGAATTCAATGTGATATGGGAGTACCTTTTTGGGTGTATCCGCCGCATAGAATTCAGTGCACAAATTTTTGTACTATCTTCTGGGAGTAGTAACACTTCATAGACTATTGGGGTGCAGTTCAGTACTATGGTTGGGACATAGGGAAGTACATCCTCTAGTCCGACCCCAACTACAAGAGGTTTAGGATTAGGGGGTATAGGTGGCTCTAGCTCCGGGGGATCTAGGTGGTTCTAGAGGTAGAGGAAACACATGAGGTTCGGATCAAGTGGGCAAGGTTTGTACCAACCCTAGAATATTTACATGGAGATGTCTCTTCATCTTCTAGAGTATAGGGGCATAGAAGATGCTACTGAACACATACATATGTGTGAAATAATGTGGCATACAAAAGGAATCACAACTTCTGAGTGTAGGGCAAGCCAATTTGATACTACATTACAAGGGCGCACACATAGCTAGTATAGAAAGTTTGACCTTGATCAAACTTGTGTAGACTATACAAATTTGAAAGATGCATTCCTTAAAGAGTTTCACATCCCTAAGTTTGAACAGAAGAGTATAAGTGCACTCAAGGATATTAAGAAAGGCACTACTAAAAGTGTTAGAGAATATGATGCCCATTTTAAAACGCTATTATCTAAGCTCTCTTATGATATGCACACATGCCAACATGCACAATGGTTCATCGGAGGCTTGATTACACCTTTTAGGAGGGTGGTATCACATAAGACATACAATGATCCACGTGAAGCTCTTGAAGTAGATTTATGCGCTGAGGTAGTTGGAAGTATAGACACTAGGGTGAGCCCATTTTTAGAAGCATAGATTATTGCTATGGCAAAGCAGTTAGAGAAACTATCGGAAAATTTAGCACATGAGACACGCACATGGATTTGGTGCACAAATTACAAAGTGGAAGGTCACACAAAGGATAGTTTTCCCCGTAGATCAGTGTGCTCACTATTATTAGACTATGAGATATGCCATTTAAACCATGATGCTAGCTACTTCCCATTACTACAATGTGCAATAAGGAAGAATGTTTCAAGCTACTGTAAAATCTATAGGTCCACGACTCATGACATAGAAGACTTTTGGCTGATTGGTCAGATCCAGGATGTTATAGATATTGGTGTACGATAGACAGGAGTTTTAGATAACTCTAAAGGAAAGAATGAGCATTAGGATCGGGATCACAATCAGGCACGCTATGATTGGAATGAAGGGAATTTTGAAGGTGGTCATGGCAGAGGTCGAGGATACCATGGTGGATTTAGAGGATGAGGCTATGGTGGTGGAAGAAGTGAGTTACCTCGCAGAACATGTTATACATGCGGATCTCCTAACCACTACAGGCATGAATGTCCTCAGAATATTACATGTTCTTTCTATGGAAAGAACCATAGCTATGAAGAGTTCCCAAACCTATATGAGCATCTTAATAAGCAACATAAATAGGAAAACAAAGGCGCATGGATGGTTAGGATACAACATGTTGTGAAAATCAGTGGATGCCTAAGTTGGAACCATACTCCGAGGTATTATAGGTAAAGATCATGACCCGCGCTGAATTAGCACACACCAAAGAAGCATTGCAACGAAGCCTAACATTACTAAGGAGGAGGTTCTTCATGCACGGTACCCAGATCCTGCCCATCAGAAGGAGGTTTACTAAGAAACCATGGAGGTACTTAGAAATCTTCAAGGTGAGATACAATATTTAAAAGAGCAATCATGGAAGATGGAGCAAAAGAAAGTATCAGAGATGGTCCAAATTGATATAGATGACTTGAGAGAAGTGTGCAAATTGTTGTGCCAGAGAATATCATTCCACTATTGGGGAATTGGTTAAAATTAAATACTCCATGTGCAAGTTCGAGACTAGATGACAGATCCTTCATGCAAATCTCCCCCTCATGTAGACTAGATTATGACAAGGAAATAAATCAATCTTTATTACGGATGGGTGGCTATTGAGTAATATGTTGATTGATACTTGGCATGGAAGTCCATGTTCTTACTTTAGATGCATGGGTAAAAATGGGAAAACCCCATTGCAGCCATCCTCTAATGTATTGTTCATGGCTAATCAAACTAAGGCCACTTTCATTGGAGTTTTAAAAGATTCATCCATTACCATACAAGGAGCTAAGTTCATTAGAGACTTTGAGGTTTTGGAGATGTCGAGTTAGATAGCTTCCCGGCTCTATTGGGAGTCCTTGGTGTTTTGCAAATAATGTTGATAATTGGTTCAACAAGGGTTATATTAGTTTTGAAAACAAGGAGGAAAGAGTTATTATCCCTTTAACAGATGGAAAATTTGCGCCCTATGTTGAGCCCTTGAGTGAAGAAGACTTAAATAGGATTTATGTATGCACCATCCGGGATCCATAGGTGCTTGAGCCATGTAAAGAAGGAATCCTTCAGTGGGAGGATGAAAAATCTATCAGTGATACTACAAGTGTTGCTTGTGATAACTGGGCTCATACACGTATGAGTTAGTAGGGCGCGAAGTAAAGAGCATATTTTCCTAAGGGAAGAAAACCGCGTTATGTCATGAGAATAGGTAACAACTTGGTACCTTGTTACACCGGAGAAGGAGATCTTATGGTGTTCCTACATGCCATGGAGGAATAGTGGATAGACCCACTGGAAAGAAGAAATATGCTAGCATATACACTACGTGGGACAACAATGTGCTTGGTGGGTGGTCCACAAGGATAATCTTGTAGGATGGAATGAAATTAGGATTTCTCTTGCCACTAGGTTCTACAGAGCAATGCACCTACTTAAATATGTACTTATCATGGTAATCAACCTATTCAGAACGATGTTCAGAAGTGTGAGAGACTCTAGACAAAGGGGTAGGAAGCTTTACCACCTTTGCTCTGGGTGCACAAGTTTTATTCCACATTACAAGGTTGTGCGTGTGCTTGGTATGTCTATGTAGAGCTCCATAGAGAGACTAGAAATTGGTAGGATTTAATTGCAGGAATGGCCCAGATGTTTGAATTCTTCCCTGCCAAGCCTCTCGTGGAATAAGCATTAAAATTCATAAATTTCTTAAGTATGGGAGATAGTGCCAAGGCTGAAGAAATCCTTTAGGAGTTATTGGATGAAGGAAACTTAGGAGCGCATTTTGTTGAAGAGACAGAGGTTGATGATGTCTACTTCAATGCACTTGCATTTAGAAATAAAAAGGCAAAATGGTCTATTTAGTGGATGACGAACAAGTAGAAGAACTCGATAAAAACCATTCAACAGTAGGCATGTGGTGTTAGATAGTTTAGATAAGACCACACACGACTATCATGAACCTATGATGACAAAGAAAGTGAATATTAGATCGAGATGCTTGAGCCTAAGGAATCCATTATTGGAGACTATTGGTCGACTCTCGCTGTCCACTCAAAATTTCCCGTTCTTAAGAAGTCATTTTCAAAAATTTTGAGTTTAAGTGTTTTCTCTAAAGTACCTAAGTCGTGAAATTGAGAAAATTTGCGTTTTGGGTCATTCTGAGTGATTTTCGGGCTGTCGGAACTTTTTGTCCCAACCGTCCCAAGTTCAAAAGTGCATTCTTCTCCCGATCGGACGATTTCCCGGTTGTCCCGATTTCGGGCCCGTCCGGAATTTTTCGTCCCAAGTGTCCCAAAACTTATTGTGCGAGTTGTTCCATTTTCGGCTGAAACACCCGAACCACGTACTTCACACTTTCATGTTCCAAATGTCCCAAATCAAATTGTGCAAGCTGTTCCATTTTCGGCCGAAACTCCCGAGTCACGTACTTCAGAGCTTTTTGTCCCAAGTCAAAAGTGCAAGTTGTTCCATTTTCTACGAAACTCCCAACCGCGTGCTTCGTGTATTTTCGCCTCAAATGTCCTAAACTTTTTCGGACCCATTGGAACCTTTTCGGCCATTTCGCCCGAATCGCACACTTCGCGTACTCATGTCCCGCGTGTCCCAAAAAGACATTTGTGCGTCTTTTCCCCCTCTCGCCCGAACTGCCGAGCCGCGTGTTTCAGCGCATCGCGCTCGCGTCTCACATGTTCCTAATGAACCAAGTGTCATTCATGCCGCTTTTTCCGCTTTACCCGAATATTCTTCTTATTCAAATTGGTGGGTATATATATTAAATGCACATTCATGGCCTTTCTCTCTCCTAAATGGCTATATAACGGTATTCCCCTTTGCATTTTTCACATTGTTTCCATGCTTGCCCTTACTGCAACCTAATTTCCCGCGCGTATCCCTTTTCTCTCGTAATTCCTCCCGAGTTTAGGTTGCATGCGCCCCGAGACTATCAATATTAAGATCAAATTTCGTGGGGACAGAACAAATTTCTCCACTTGAGTCTGCCGTTCACAATATTGGGGACAGCGAAGCTCGTCATCTTGATTTCAGTGATTTTTGGGCAAGAATGGCGGACGCAAACCCTACACCAATGGCGCAGATGATTCACGATAGCGGTTTGGCTTTTGCTGGAGGTTTCCCAATCTCAGTACAGTGTGCTGATACCGTGCTTTCATGCGGAGCTCACTTCGACCCCGCTTCGAGTGAATTGACCAATATACATGGGGAACTCATCGCCAAACTGGATGCTGCCACCATTAGCACTGCTCTGAGGATTCCAGAGATGGATAATGCCATAGTCGTTTCCTGGATCAAGCACAGGCCCTGTTCGACCAAGACAGTGACAAATATAAGGCACGAGTGGCGAAGTCCTGGTTGAAGAACCCTAAGAAAGGAGCTTCTCGTCTGACCAAAACCCTCTTCCGAGCAGATTTCAATGAAGAGTTGTCAGACTTCATAATCTTGCTGGCTCGGGTTATGGGTTTGCCCTCTACCAACGAATTTCACTTCTGGATGTGCCCGCTCATCAGCATGGTGTGCGAAGGAACGCAAAATATCAATTGGGTGGAAATCATAAGCATGAATTTGACAGAGCAGCTGTCCAATGTGCAGCAAACGAAGAAGTTCTATATGACTTCGTACCTGATGTATACCCTGGCAGCGTCACGGCAATGGTTTGGCTTTTCTTACATCGACGCTCACAAAGATGATCCAGTATATGCTTACTGCCCGCAGTTCACCCTGGAGACCAGCAATCGTAATTTCAGAAGGGTCAATGATGCTTTCACCATGTACGTGGTCGGCTGCTCAAAGGTGATACTGCTAGAAGGTTTTCAGATGAAGCCATGAACCTGATATCGCAATATGGTGCTTATTTCATCCAATTCAGGAAATTTTCTTATATCAGGCTTGCTTGCTATGAGAGCACCCCTCTGAGGCTTCCCATGTTCTCGAAATGATAAGATGGCCTTAATTGAAGTATGCAGTGCTAGACAAACCGCACGTAACCTGCGCAGGACAAGAAGATTTCCGGTTTGCACTTTCCCATCTCTTTGGGAAATTACACTTGTAAAACAACCCCGAGGCCCGTAACATAAAGAGAGCCCTGTTCCTTCATCGTCCATTTCTTCAAGCCAAGAACTTGCTTTGACTTGAAGAAGTTCATTGAAACAGAACATCAAGATAATATACCATCATAGGGAAGATACGTAAGACTACTTTGGGCCGACAATGTGCAGATGATTTTGAGGCCGTGAGAAGGCATTGTGGCGGAGTTCTCCCCGCACCGATCCAAGAACTCGGTTTGTACCAGGTCCCCAAGGACTCCGTGATGATAATTCTGATCTATACTCATATGAATATGACAAAGTGTGATTAAGCACACCCCTCGGAGGACTTGGATTGGAACAGAAAGAAAAAGATGATCCGGCCGAGATCCTTGCTCCGGGCTTAGTCGAACTAAGGTCCGGTTTGATAGAAAAGTTTGAGAGCTCAAGGCACTCAGAGAATCCTCTTCCAAGGATGCTTCAACACCACGGAGAGAGGCATTGGTTCCTGTGTCGAAACACCAATGCAAACCCCACCTGCCTCATCAATACAAGGACCTGCAGCTTCCACTCCTTCTTCATCCACTCAAGTGTACCAGAAGAAACTCAAGGAGGTTAAGAAGGAGCCTGTGGAAAATGATCCTCAAAGAAAGCAGGTAGAAGTGCCTATGGGACCGGAGAATATCATTGTTCTCAGTGAAAGTGAAGAAAGTGAAATGCCAACCCCTGCAAATGCTCCTGAAGACCCAGCTGATAAAGATAAAGAAATCCAGAGCACTGAGCTTTCAGGTGATGTTGACTCTTCTGCCGCAATTGCCCCAAGTGCCCCACTCACCTCTCAACTCGAGTCAACAGCTGCGTAGACCTTGAGTGTCATGAGCTCTCTGTCTCTCGGCCCTCTTGCCCCTCCTGCTGATTCCTCTTCCTCTTTTGCGTGGGTGCAACCTTTGGTTGACAATAGGAAGAGAAAATTTTCCTCTCGGAGTTCAGGGTCAAATTTTGATGCTGTCGCAGCCTTGTTGGGCACCACTCCTTCTCGTGCCAAGAAAGCCAGAACTATCTCCAGAATAGTGTCTGATGCTCAAGGTCAGCAATTCCTGGAGATTGCCAAGCCTACAACGGATAAATCAGAGCAGGACTTGCAGGTATCTGACTTAGAGCTCTCGAGAATCCCAATGGGAGAGTCTACTCCTGAAGGTGAGATTCATAACCTCCAAGAAACAGTCACAAGAGTCATTGGGAGGGTAGAAAAAGGGCAGCAAACTATTGAGCAATTAGAAGAACAGGCCCAAATTCTCACAGGTTTCATCAAGTCTCTTTTGTCTAAGGACAAAGTTTTAGACCCTACTCCATTGACCACTCTTCCACCACCTGTAATTTTGAGCCAAGATGAAGTACAGAGTATCAAAGACATGCACAAGTATTCCGTCTATGGCAGAGCTATGGAAGCCATGGTGGATGATATGCTTGTTGCAGGGTTGAACTTCATCGATGAAGCTTTCAAACTCCATGGAAAAGTGAATAATTTGCAACATGTAAGCCGTCCTCTACTATCGGGATCATGGATAAAGAGCTCAAGCTCGAGTAGTTGCATAGTAGACCTCCGCCTTATGGGACAGATGATGAGAACGCTTTATCGAAAATAAGGTTTTTGATGATGCGAAGGATAATCTATCAAAGTCCCGGGTTTACAAGGTGGAGTGGAAAATCAAAGTCTTGGAGGAGGCTTTGGGAGAGTCAAGAACAGCTTGGCGAAGAGTGAAGCTTTCAAGACACTCGTGGTCTCTACTTTCAAAGATATACACTGCCATCTTCAAGATGAAACTTCTGGTGTACTCCTTTCCCTGCAAGAAATCAAAGCTCGGCCCGAGCTTTTGTCAAAGATAATCTATTCAAGGAAAGCTCCATCTCCAAGGAGAAAATGAAGGATGTCTGCTCTCTTCAATCTGCCATTGAAGAAGCGAACAAAGATTATCATACTCATATCGAGTTTGATAAAGAAATGGAGAAGTGTCTTGGTTTTTGGGGTCACTCTACAGCCAACACATCAGTCCCTCGTGGCGTAGACATAGCCGAGTCATCAAGAGATTCAGGCAGTGAATTCTCAAGTCAGTGGGTCCCTCTCAGTGACCGACCACCTGTCTTCTTCTCCTTATTCTTCTCTTCTTTTCTATTTCTTTTTCTCAGATTCATTGTAATAAGTTGAGGTATTGCGATTGGCAATCCTTAACTAATCTTTAGTTAAAAGAAGTAGTTACAAAGAGTAACTGACTTGTAAGCTATATAATGGCCTTTCCATGCCATTTTGAAGGAGGAAGAACTTGGCTTATTTTCTGAAAAGTGTAAATAGATTATAAATAAATCAATACGTATGACTTTCCATTCTTTGTCTATCTAATCTCTGTTATTCCTAAGCTTTCATTTATTTTCTTTGTGAAGGTCATTTGTCTCAAGTTTGTTAGTCTCACCAATTGCATACTCTTCAACTTTACAAGCCTGGTGATCTTGTATAACCAAGAAGGAACTTTGTGTCCTTGATTAATGAATCTGTTATGTTAAGAAACCTTGTGTTCTAGCGGATGTTATTTACGAACTTTGTGTCTCTAAATTCCATCTTATTTATCCAATACAAATGATCTTGTTTCAATTTCTCAGACTTTGCATACATAAAGAATTACTCTGATATCTATAATTCTGCATGTTGCCTTTTTGCTCTTTCCCATACTCTTTTTCCTCACTCCTTATGTAATTGATGATCTTCATAGAAAACACTTTCATAATATCCAAGTTTAACCAACAAATCATGTTTTGTACATTTGTAAATAGGTTCGTTTCTGAATAAGGGAACCTCTCCCATTAAAGAGGAGGGACTTCTTGTCCCCTGACTGTTGCTCTTCGTAAAGTCCTATCTGACGACCAACAGTTTTTGGCGACTCCGCTGGGGAAAATCATATTCCAGTTCTGTAATTTTTCGATCATCCTTTGATCTGGCGACTCCGTGTTTTACTCGAGGGAGAAGGGCCCTCGGTATTGAAGATTCTCAGTTTCAGCTTTTGGAGCAGCAGGGTTTTCCTTTCCCTTCAACAAATAGAAGGACTCGTTCGACAAGCACTCCGCCTGTTCAAGACAGAATTCCCACAGGTGGTTTTTCTTCAGAGCCAGCTAGCCCTAATCTTCAAGCTTTGATTCTTGCTGGTGTTGCAGTTCCTCTCCAAGCCGTTTTTCCAAGAATGGCGGCGCCATTACCATGGGGTCATCGTGTCGGGCCCCTTGCTCTTCCTCAGCCTTTGCATGAGTTACCCAGAGGTAACCGGAAGAACTTTCCTAAGTTCAAAGGCGATGGCAAAGTGCATCCTGATGAACACATCGCGGCCTTCATTGTTGCATGTGGAGTCCTGGGAGTTGAGCATGAAGACGTCTCCGTGAGACTGTTCGTTGAGACGTTACAAGATAATGCTGCTGATTGGTTCTACCACCTTCCGGCTGGCGCTATCACCGACTGGGACACAATGAGAACTCAGTTCGAAAACCGTTTCAAGCCAGCAGAAGATGTGCATGCCTTGCTTGCCCAAATTTCTCAGATAAAGAAAGATTCATCAGAACCCATGAGAGAATTTGTGGCCCGATTCAACAGACTGATCAACAAAATTCCTGTAAATACTCGACCTGTTGATCAAATCCGAAAATGTTTCTTCTTAAATGCCCAATCGTCTGAAGTCAGTTATGCGCTGAGAAGGGCTAATCTCGCAACATTGGTGGAGGATCAAACTCTTGCTGTTAGTGTCGAGGATGATCTGATCATGTCAGGGAAGTTGAGGAGAGACCCTTCCAAATCTAAGTCTGTTGCTTCCTCCTCCTCCACTCCTGGACCTAATACTGATCCGTTGGTCCAAAAGCTTGCGAATGATCTCATTGCTATAAAGAAACAATTGGCTCAGCATGCCCCTTATGCAGATGTTCCAAGGAGGAATTTTCAGCCCAGAAATCGTTTGCCTTCTTCTCAAACAAGACTAGCACTTGAAGGACCTCCTGTTAAGGTTCCTGTGAATGCAACCTGTGAAGTTGAAGAGCCAGATGATGATGAGGATAATGAAGCTTGCGAGGAGTTTGTGGAGGAATTTGATGATGAGGCAGAGGAACTTGAGGGATCTCGGGTTAATTTCTTCACCACTGAGGGCATTGATGATGGAGATGATTATGATGAAGTGGTAGCAGACATGAATAGCGAATCATTTGCTGTCATGACTCGAGAGTAGACACATCAGAGGGAGAAAGTCAGGCAGCCCATAAAGAAATCTAAGGAGTAGTCGGCAACTATTCCTGTAATTGCAAAAAGAGGATCTCCTATCCCTACTTCATCTACGCCAAAGGTGAGTCTTGTCAATCCTACTAACAAAGTTCCTTATTTTTCTCCTAAAGCTGATAAGCCTAGAATTTCAAGTGATGATGGCCCGTCCACTTCTGGGTCTTTTGATATTATCGATCATCTAAAAAAGACTAAGGTTCAAATTTCAGAGGCTGAGTATTATCAAACTCATCCCAAAGCTTTTGCCAAAATGATTCAATTTGTTAATTCCCACTCCAAAACCACCTCTAAAGGCCTTTTACCTACTCCTCCTTCTCGCACTGACGCTTAGTCCTGTAGCTTTCTTGTCACCTCGCCCGGTGACAAAATTAAACCATTTTATGTAACGCTTCTTATAGTGGTCATAGGATCGATGATCAGTCATTGACTCAGAGCCTTAGATAACGTGATGCCTGCTAAAGTAGCTCATGCTTTAGGCCTGACCCTCACACGCACTTATGGATCTTGTTACTCCATGGAGAGTAAAGAAGTGCCCCTGGTCGGAAGAATTAAAGATGCACAAGTGGCTTTTGCTGCCTTTCCTGAAAAGAAAGTGTTGGCTACCATCTTAGTAGCAGATATCCCTCCTTCATACGGGATGTTGCTAAGTAGGAACTTCTGCAAAGATGTGGGTGGGGAAATCCAAATGGACCGGGTCGCATGCACTCATACACTGCAATGGACAAATGAAGAAGTTGATGCCTCGAGAAGCAATCTGAGTATATTGTGCAAAAACGGATGATCCTAAAGCACAAATACTCTATGAGGATATGGGTCATGGCAATTACATGATTATGTCCCCTGATGAAATCCAACTTCCCAGAATGTCACCTAAAGATCCTAATGGTATTTGGATTTTAGAGTTTGATGGAAGTTGTTCCTCAGCTGGTTCTGGAGCTGGTGTCCTACTGGTGTCACCGGAAGGTGGCCTTCATCCTTTTTCATTTAAGTTGCAGTTTGAAAACACTAATAATACAGCAGAGTATGAGGCTCTCATTCTTGGACTGCAAGTGGCCAAAGAACAAGGTGTGAAGAATCTTCTGGCACGTGGTGATGCAGAACTAATTGTAAAGCAAGTGAGAAGCCTTTTCCAAGTAAAAAATGGGAGGCTGAAGCATTACCGGAATCAGGTTTGGGATTCCATTGAATTTCTTGATGCTTTCTCCATTGAGGCAATACCTAGGGAGAAGAACAATAGGGCTGATTCACTAGCAGTCTCAGGGTCACTACTGATTCCTCATCCTGACTTCTCTCAGGATAAGTTCACTATTGAAATGGTCCATCGGCCTAGTGTACCTGACAATACCAATAACTGGCAAGTTTTCAATGATGATCAACATTTGCTTTCCTTCCTGGAACTCAAGGGTAATTTCGAACAACTGTATTTTGAGGGAAGTGACAACCTGCCTCGTGAAAGTGTGTCCTTTGACCAAGCAGTCACCCAAGGGGAAGAAACAGATCAAGATGGATGCATCAATCTCAAAGGAAACAAGATTCCTAAAGGTTTGGTGAGTTTGGAGGAATTATTTGATAAACATGACAGGTATGTGAAATCTAGAGCTTCCACTAGGCCTCAACAATCAGCTGAGTATGATAAGATTGATATTGGGAGTTCTACTGACCCCAAGCTCGTGAACATTGGAAAATGTTGCACAGCAGATGAGAGGAGAAAAGTAATTGATCTTTTAAAGAGGTATAAGGATGTTCTCGCTTACTCTTATGAAGATTTGAAAGCTTTCAAACCAAAAGATATGCAGCACTCTATTCCTCTTAAGCCTAGAATTAAGCCTTTCAAGCAAACAGAGTTAATACAACCCCAAAATAGTGGGTACTCTTATTTATAGAATTTGATTTCGAGTTGTAAAAGCTCGGGAAAAGTAATTCTAGACCAGACCATTTATCTAGAATACAGTAAGGAGAAGAAGCACATGCAATTAAAGATACCATGTTAGATGCACAATTATATAGGTTACAATGAGCACCATCAGAATTAGAGGACATGGTTGTCTTTCTACGAATAGGCATGACACCAGAAGGAATGAAATCCTTAGAGAAGAAACAAATTGCTATATATGTGACACCCTACATGTTAATTAGTGGTGATATTTACAAGTTAGGATAGGATGAAGTATTGCATCATTATGCACTAGAACATGAGCATATAAATATCATGGAGGAAGCTCATGGTGGTATTGCAGGTGGCCACTATGTAGGTGACACCACTTTGTGTGCAAGATTCTACTTGTTGGGTTATTGTAGGAGACCTTGTATAAAGATTGTAAGGATTATTACAAAGCTTGTGATCATTGTCAACATCTTGGAAAACTAGGACAACAAGATGAGATGCCATTAAGGCCTATTCCTAGTGCAGAGCCATTTGAGAAATGGGATATAGATTTTGTGGGTCCTATTTCACTAGCTACGTGCAGAACTGGATCGCGCTATATCATAACTTGCATAGATTATCTGAAAAGGTGGGTAGAAGCAACACCTACAAAGGATTGCACAACGGCTACAACAACTAGGTTTCTATGGGAAAATGTTATTACACGGTATGGATGTCCTTTAAGTTTGACTAGTGATAGGGGCACACACTTTCTGAATGAGACAATCAAAATTTTATTGGATGAATTCATGATTGCACACCATAAGACTACACCATATCATCCTCAGGAAAATAGGACTGCTGAGGCTTTTAACAAAATTTTGAGCCAGACATCAACAAAAACCTATGATGTTGGAAGAAAGGATTGGGATGATAAAGTATCTGTAGTACTTTGGGCATATCGAACAACATATAAAAGGTTGAACAAAGCCACACCATTTCAGTTAGTGTTTGGCATAGAAGTAGTTCTTCCTATGGAATTCATGTTACCTTCTTTGTGTATTGCACATGCTAGAGGTCTAGTTGATGAGAAAGCATTAGAAGAACAAATTGAAAAGTTAATTAAGTTGGATGAGCAATGAGACATAGCACGTTGTAGACAAAAACAAGAGAAGGCCTCGACAAAAAAGCATGGCACAGCGATTGCATATCAAGGATAAAAAGCTTGAGATAGGACATATGGTACTCCTTTATGATTCTAAATTTTTACACTATCCAGGTAAACTTAAAGTACATTGGTTGGGGCTGTATGTTATCACTCACATACTTGAAACATGCACTTGCCAATTAGAGGTGCTTAATGGAATATGGTTACTGGATACTTCAATGGGAGTAGGCTGAAGCCCTACTATAAATAATTCTTCTTGGTGTTTGTAATAAGGTAGTGTTTCCATTTAGATTAGGTTTTCAATTCTACATTTCCTTAATGTGTTTCCTTCTTTTTTGTTATGCTTTGTCAATTTAGTTGGTGTTTTTGTGTAATAAGCATGTTTACGCGCTAGAAGATAATTACTATTTGGATAATTTTAATGTGCAGAGGACTACACATACCCTTAGTGTGGGGTGGTTATTGATATCTAGGTACAAGAATGATGAAAATAAGTACACATGAAAGGAACTAATTGCTACGGGTGTTATTCAAGTTGGAAAATTGAAAGAAAAAAAGATTGCTTCTGGAAAGGAGGACCATAGATGGAGATGAATGAAGAAACAAGTATAATGTGAGGTAAGGAGGGTCTATGAGGACTACCAAAGGGAAGGTGCAAGTGACGAGGTACTTAGGCACATGGAAGCGCTTATTTGAAGAGAAGTCTGTAGCCAAAAGGTAGGAGGGCGCACTAGAAGGTTATAGCTTGGGCACAAAGATGTACCACATGGAAGAAATGAAAATGGTTGATTAATGAGAGGATTATTGGTAGGTGGAGGAGAAATAAATGCACAATTTTTTTGAAAATCTATATAAGGATGGGATGCGAGTTCATTTTTACCGTTGCAATTAAGATAATTTGAAAAGAGCTAAGTGCGAGTGAGTGAGAAATTGTGTTGAGGTGCGAAGAGTGTGAAACCAGATGTGGAGAGGAGGTTTGTGTGTAGGAGAAGCTTACATTCCCAGAGGTGAAGGGTTTGAGCAAAGCAGATGTGTTACAAACAAGCTAGGGCATGCAATTTCCACTAGGGCACGGAGATTTGAACTAGGGTTTCAACTTGCTCGATTAACAAAGGGAAGAAAAGAGAGATTTTTTAGATGGCATCAAGAAAGCACCTGCAACAGGAGTAAAAGGGAAGAAGAAGGTCGAAGTGGAAGAAGAAATTACTCCTAAGAGTAACTTCTTAGAAATGCAGTATCCAGAGGGCATGATCGTGGGACAAGAATGGAATTCCCACATCCGTCAATGTAAAATCAGCGATTACAACCATTGAACATCAAATAATAAGAAGGAGCTCAATGTGTTGTTGAGCACAAAAATGAACAAGCGCACAAAAAAAGATATACAAGTGTATGATGACACTGGTGAGAAGTTATTGAAGCGATTGAGTCCACCGGTTGTATGAGTTGCCATACTTCGGAAGTATGAACTATTGTATCAATGGTTGATGAGCAGAGTCCATGAGGAATTTATCTACTTCACCAGATGGAGGGTTAGAATCACAACGGATTTTCTTTCAACACCGATAGTACTGAGGGCCTCGTGGATGGATCGGAGAGTGATTTAACTGATAAGTCTGCAATCCTAGAGACAAGGAAGGATATAGGGTATACCAAAGGTCCGCGAAGCATGGACATCGATAAAATGAAGAAGTACCCAAAGAGTGCGGTAGCGACACATCTTGTAACAAAGCTAAATGACCAAGAAAGGTGGTCACAGGTAAACATAATGTGGCTACACATTACAAAGAAGATGTCTCAAGGAGTGGTCTACAATATCACGGATCACATACAAAAGAAAATCATTGAAGAAGCATAGTCACCTGCAGAAATATTTGGCAAGTACTTGTGTAATGGATCAATGAGTGGACCATTCAAGTAGAGGGTGGATAAGTGGTATGATAGAATCTGCACAATGTTGGAAGAAGAATGGCGCATACCTAAGGAGTTTCCTTGATGAGAGGGTAAGGCGATTCGCTTTACGCTTTACTAGCATTTTTACATTGCATGATTTGCGATGAAGGACGGTGCTTGGAGCCCATGGTGCAAATTTTCATATGCATTCACAAAAAGATATTTCTAGGCATGAATTCACAAGTTTTCGATGCGCGCCTAACCTTTAACATAGATAAGGTAGATTGTGACTACCACACTTTGAGAAAGAAATATGTATATCCAGGATAGAATGCCTACGTTGAGAGGCTCGTCTTAGATGTATTAAACATGAATCTTGTGAGCTTGGTTGTTGGGGACACTGGAGCAACGCTTGTGTGAATTCAACTCAAGCCCAAGATGGAGAACACTAAGTATGTGGAGAATGAGTTCGCGCTCCCAGGGCTGCCAAAAGGTAAGCATACAATGGAAAATGTTCCATTTCCTAAGCCCATAAAGAAAATACAGGTAGATGATGAAGAAGAGGAGCATGAGGATAGTGGTGGTTTAGAGCACAGAGGTAGAAGACAACCTCCAAATAGGGAAGAAGCTAAGTGCACAACTACTCCACCTCAGCCACAAGAGGTAGATGATGAGGAATTGGATGTAGTCCAAGGAGAGTGTCGTTTTAAAAGAGTATTCAAGAGAACAAGGACCCAAGGTGCTACTCCACAATCAATGCAAAAATTACCACGACTCTCTCCACAAAAGGAGACAACTGACAAAAGAAGAGGGAAGTTGAAGCTGAGCGAGGATGTGGAAGAGTCTGAGGAAAGCACGCCAAATTCCCCTACACCTCCAGAGAATGAAGAAGAACAAAAGGATAAAGAAATGAAGGATGGAGAAGAGGGAGAAAAGGAGGCAGATGAGACAGTGACCGAGACTACTCAGGGTACAATAGAACAAGCTCCAAATCTTGAAGCCCAAGTTCCTAAGGGGCCAAGATTAAAGAGAACAAGTGGAGAGTATGTTCCACCAGTCATGGGCTACGTCGAGGACATAATTACAAAAAAGGAGTTGTATGGCTGGGAGCTGATGGATGAAGATATGGCAACCATGCGCACAATGAAGTAAATGGTGATGGTCAATGCACATGCACATGGAAAAATCAAATTTTGATGTGTGTGAAGATTCATGTGTATCAAGGAGGTTAAAGAAAAAAATCTCGGGCGGGCACACAACAATAAAGCCTCTTGTTATGTTAGATGAACAAGTGAGAAATGCTTTGGTAAAGATCCCGATATGTGGCATGGTGAAATATGGATAAGGTTGTAATAATTAGGGTGCTGAGGGAGGAGATCAAGACTAAGGATGCATAAATAGCGTGCCTAAAGCAAGAAAAATACTTGGCATAGAAGAAGAACGTTGTTTTCATCAGCATGGCAGAGGAAGTTGGGGACAATATCATGAAAGAAAAGCCACACTTAGAGCCAAAGGTACCCAAGACGTTTCCTTCAGCAATGCATTATGTAAGTACCTTGGTGGACTTAGTGCTTGAAGATGAACCTCTACGCAAGCTAGAATCAAAGGATCCAACATAGGAAATAAAGAGAGAAAAGGCATTCGATGATGAGAAGATTGCATCATATGAGGGGTTGCTTCAAAGCTTACAGGAGGAACTAAAGAAAGCAGATCAAGTGCTGAATATCTATACAACCCCAGAAGCCGTTATAAGAACCAGGACCATTTTGGAAGACAATGAAGTCCTAAAGGCCATGAAAGATGAGACCTTGGGCCACACATAATGATTAGCACTTGTCAAGCGAGTGCAAGGCCCTTACAACAACTCAAGAACCACACAAGGAAAGGATGGATGAGCTTGGGAAACTCATCATGTAAAAGATGGACTTGTTAGAAGGAAGAATGACTGCCATGTCTAGCATTGTGTTAGTCTTGTAGAATGAGAAAGGAGAGATTACAAAGGATGAGTTAGAGTCAACTGCAGTGGATATCCCAGAAAAGGTGGATGTTGCACTCAATGATTGGGAGAATTTAGAGGTGGAAATAAAAAAGAATATCCAAAAATTGATTCTTCATGTTGAAGCGTAAGATAATGCAGGGTAAAGACATTCTTTTATTCGTAAACATTCCTTCTATTCTTCTATTCATATTCTTTGATTCATTTTTAAGATAACCATTTCGGGGCGATAATGCAATTAGTGTGGGGTAATGTTAATTAGTTAAAGTATGACGCTTAACAAAGAACATACAAAAGGTTTGCATGGGAAGAGTAGAGCACACTCAAAAGCACGAAAGGATTAGAAATGAATCACACACTAGGAATAGAGAAAGATTCAGGACTTAGCCATTTTCACGATAAGGATCTATTTTTGGAGATGGCATGTGGAGCACATAAACCAATTAAACACTTGCATGCCATGATTGGATTTTTTTGGAGGATTGACTATGAAGCACTTTGCATGGATACATGCTGAGAATAGATTTACTACTAGCAGTTAACTAAAAGAAGTCTATTATTAGCGCACTTGCATGTGTGGCTATTATTGTAACGACACGTGGATAATAATAGCATGCGACCTATTTTGGGATTAGATAAGCGGTGAAGGGAAAGTCCCCACCCTTATAAATATGTAGTGAACTGTGTAGCATAGTAGAGTGTGTGAGAATTGAGTTATTGTGAGGTCATGTTGCCAAATCTAATGCACACATAGACTATGGTACTATCTATTGTAATCAGCTTCTATGTATTTATCATGTTTAATGTAATGGAATGTGTTGGCTGAATCAAAGTATCAAATCCTGAGTATAACTGGTTCATACATGCTTGATTTCATCATGGTTATCTCTTAAGTCTTTTATTCTCTAGATCTAGATCGGAATGTGTACTATATACTAAAATATTAGACATAGATCTGAATGCTTTAAGTCTTCATCATGCTAACATCCTGCTATAACAACCCTAAAGAGGGTCCTAGTACCTTTGCATGCTTCAGGTGAGCACTCGGCCTAGGCCGAGTGATGTGCTAGCACGCCCGGGCTTTACTCGGTGAATTCTAGGCTGCATCAATTGGTACTAGGTACTACGCCAAGCATCCATGCTATGTGTAAGGGATCTATAGAATCTATGTCACAAATAGAAATCAAGTGAATGCACATGTGTGCATGATAAATATAATGACATACATGATATCTATCTAGCATGTGTAATAAAGTGAACATGTACAAGTAAATGCAACCAAGATATGCAGTATGATGTGGATGGATGGAATGGAATGCAAAGTGAATGATAGGATCCACGTGCCCCGAGTGAATGGAATTGTATGTAGTGAGGTTCATTTGTTTATTCCCCCTCGGTAGTTAAGAAACGAATGATAAATGAGAGTGCATAATCGGGAAATAGTCAAACTATATGTTGTGTGTAATGATGATATGTGACATAGAGATGAGGTGTGAGAATGTGTGATGATGTATCCTAAATCATATATCACAAGATGAGGGAAGAAGTGATGATTTATCCTAAAGAATATATCACTAAAGGATGCTAGAAGAAGTGATGATTTATCCTATGGAAAATATCACTAACCTAGAAATGTCGCATGAGAGATGAAAAAAATATTAAATGGTTGAATGTGTGAGTGGGATGTATACCCTCAATAGTCAAGTATGGACGATGAGACTAGAGTGCATCATAGGCTAGTTAGTGTAGTGCATAAAAGTAGATGAATAGATTATGTAGATAAATGTGGTGATGAGGAAATATCATGATGTGTAAAGGGTGTAATGTAGGATGTATAACATGGAATGCAAGATTCACGGATGATATAAGATGTGAAGATGTATAGTGTATGTAAGATGTACATTGTGAAATGTAGGATGTATGTGTAGACACCCCAAAATTACACTTATGTTTCCACTTGTTCCCAGTGTAATCCTAGACGCCATGTTATTCACCCATTTGTGATTAATTGATTAAATTAATTAATTAGTACACATTATATACATTTGGATTAATTAAATTAATCTCATGTATCCTTTGTCAGATCCGCTTTTTTAGCTAAGCTGATTATTATTTATTAATTAAATAATTAATTAATTAAGTATGTGCACATCTTAGTCATCTACCACTTTCTCAAAATCCACTTAGACTCCACGTGAACTCCCTATCCTTACCCTAGTTAACTACACTTCTAGAATCCTAGAAAGGTGGGGGTAATTAAATTGCACGTAAAACCACGTTTTGATGAAATTTTTTGTAGTTAATTCATTTACTACCCCGTCACTATTGCAACTTCACACAATTCTATTTTTTAACATATTCATTTGTCTATGTATAACTAACTTTAACTACTTTTTCCTCTATAAATTACAGGCTTACCTTCCTTACAAATCCTCTTGAATTTGACATACAAAAACTTTGTTGAATTCACTGTGTCTATAGAATTTTCATTCAAATCTTGGAGAGTACTCAAGAGCACCCACAATCATTTCTGACATCCATTTTGTAAGGTTTCACAGGAGACCCTTATTTGAGGTTTGCATGGTTTGTTTATTTCTTTCATTACAGTGATTTTCCTTGCTTACATTTTGGCACGCCCAGTGGGACTCGCACCCCATTGTCTTTCATTTCTGGTTTCTTTCTTTGTTCATGTGTTCTTCATTTCATAATCACCTTCTTGTTTATCTGAAGCTTTTACAGGTGAACTGAGCTGAGTGTTTGCAGTTGCAAGAAGTTACAGAAGATTGTTTACTTTCCATTTTTTTATTTTCTTTTAATATACCAGTTTCTATGTTCTTCATATTTATACTTTTAGTCTGTGTGTAGGTAAGTCAACTCATCTCGCACTACCCGCACCACCGCACAAAAAAACACAGCTTAGATTATATTTTAATTCAAATTTTGTATATATATATATACATGTTCATTTTTTTACCGTTTTAAAATTTAAAAAAAAAAAAACATTTGAAAAAAATAGAAAAAAACAAAACCTAGCTCTACCCCTACCACCCCCTACTCACTTCCTCGGCCGCTTGACCAAGCCACCTCACACCCCACACCCCATTCCTACCCAACCCATCCCATCCCCACCTTCCCCACCTTGTTCGATCCCCTGTCCCACACTATCCAAGCCAAGCTCTACTACACTACCCCCATCCCCATCCTATCTACCCCGCCCGACCGCAACCCAACCCACTCACACCCCCTTTTCTCACACCGACCCCATTCCCCGAGCCCTAATATCCCATCCCTCATTCCTTGATCCCTACTCTCCTCTCACCCCCATCCCCCTAAGCAGCAACTCTCTCTCCATGAGCCCCTTATCTACCCACCCAACATCCTTTCGAGCCCTAAAACCCTTGAACCCCATTCCCCATCCCTCGCAACCCCACTTTCGACCTATGCCCACCGTCCGAGCCATCCCAACCCCACTTTGACTGAGCCCTCCACAACCTTGACCAACCGATCTCCTCACACCGACCCTCTACTCCCACATCTCCCTCACCTCGACCAAGCCCTTCCCACCCCGATCGAGCCATTTCTGGCTCACCCTTCCCCACACCGAGGTCCTTCACCCTTTCCATCTGACACACATAAACATATAATCAATTAGGTTTTTCCCTTTCTTTTGAACATGTTTATAGTTTTAGTTTTAGGGTTAGGATTTTCATTTATTTAATTTTATTTTATAATTTCTTATTTGTAGTTTAGGTTACAATTATATTTGTTTCTTTATTTATTTTTATTAGACTAACTGTGTAGTTTTCCAAAATAGGGTTATTGGACGTTTTGGTCCAATTTTTATCATTTTTTCACCATTTTATGCACAATTCATTGTTTTACAAACTAGACTAACCCTTTCTAACATATTTTGCATGCTTCCCGCTTGTCGTTTTCTTTTATTTTTCTGCAAATAACACGAATCACTCACACATATGCTCTTCCCTCACTCTTTCTAAGCGATCTTGGGAATTGAAAACATGGTCATTTCTTCTTGTTTTTGGGGAATTAACATTTCACTTAACCAAATCCAACCCACATGTATGCTCTTTCCTTGTGCTTTTAAAGTGATCTTAGAAATAAAAATGTGGGTTTGCTTCTGTTGTCTTGTTTATTTGTTTTGTTATTTTTACCTCATTCTGAAAAAATTTCTAATCATTGCTTGTAGGACTGCTCTCACTCAAGGTGGATAAAAATTGAAAATTACTAATTGCAGGTTGCCAAAGGATTTCAACCAAACCACACCTAAATCAAAAGATAAAAAACACCACATTTAAAACACTTGATTTGTAGGTTTGGTTAAGAGCTACGACTTGACCACTTAACTAGAACATAACCCCTTGGCATAAGCCTTAAGCTACAACAAAGGGGGTGGTTCTAAGAACCCCAAAGTAGTCCACACCTTGAGGGAACTGGTGGACGAAATGGGAACCTTTTCTCCTACCTGACTAGTAAAGCCTTTGTGAGTTAGAGTCACAGATATCCTTAGTGGTGACCCCAATGCGATTCATTTTGAGCAAGATCTTTTCTCAGGGTTTCAAAGGGGGTAAAGTAAAGTCATGTTAGCTAGTAATAGTGTCACACTCGCTTGGATATTTTGCTTTGACACCTAGTTGAGAGAGCCACCCAGGAAGCCAAACATTTTCCAAGCCAATCTAAGGTAGAGGCCACAAACAAAAATTCAAACAAAAACTTCTTTTTCAATTTTCTTCTTTTGTTTTTCTTTCTTTTTGTAGTAGTGTTCCACACTCACTTTTTCCCAAATACTCCTTGTTTGGGATCCATCTTTCACTTTTCTTATCTTTTTGTCATTTTCCAAACAATCCTTGTTTGGATTCTACTTTCATTCTCGTTTCATCTTTTCTCATCCTCTTTTCTCTTTGTCATCAGTCATTCACTAACCTTCATTTTACTCTCAATTTTTCCCCTTTTCGAACTTTCATTTCTTTTTCATTATTTCAATATTTTCATCCTCATTGCCTTCTCCATTTGATCTTCTTTCATTCATTTGGAGTTCTCATTCACTTATTTGATTCTTCCCCTTTCACGATTATCAAATTCTTCTATCTTTCATATTCACCTCATTTTGGTTTTATCTCCCATTCCATTCAACACTTAAACATTTGGATAACCTTCCCAAAGTTTAAGTTTTCATCTTCTTTTTGACATCAAGTCTTGAGTTGTAGATATCCACATCCTCGCTCAAGCACTTTCATCTTACGACTCACATCTTAACGGTGTTGTGTTCCAATTTTTCCACAACTCAATTTCATCACATTTTCTCTTCATTCCCCTCTTGACATCCTTTAGTTTGACAACATCATTGTTAAACTATATATGTTTTCTTTCTTCACGTCTCTAACTTGAAAACATATTTTTTTGCATTCTAGACACTTCATCATATCTTCTTTCCAACGCTTACACTATCAGTATTTGAGTCTTATCTCTTCATTATCCTCTTCCTTCTTAACTAATTCTTGTTAAGGGTTGAGCACATCACATATGATTTGACTCTTTTTTCATACCCTCTTCCCATTTAGCATTCACTTTTGCTAGGTGGTAGAGTGCATTTGCAATCAATCTATCCTCACTTCTTCACTCTAGCATTCACATTGTTAGAGGTTGAACACATTCAAAATTTTGTCACTATAACCCTCCTCCATTCTAGCATTCACTTTGTTAGAGGATGAGAACCTTCATCACATCATACCACTCTTCCATCTTGGCATTCACTTTATCAAGGGTCAAGTTTATCAAACACTTTCACACGCTTCCATCTTGACATTCACTTTGTTAAGGGTTGTGTCACTCATATCTTCCAAACCTCTTGCCCATCTTAACATTCACTTTATTAAGGGACATGTTATTACTAAGCTTAATTACACGCTTCTCTTCCATCATCTATTTCACTTTTATATGGGTTGAGTTATCTTTCACATTTCTCTTTTTCCCTCCCTCTTTTAAAAATGAAGGGAACATGACACATAGATTATCGCCCTTTTGGAAGGGGTGAATGAAATCCTTTTGGAAATTTTGATAGTGATAATGACCAAAAATTTGAGGATGATCAGAATGACATCTCACTCAAAGAACAATCCCATGTTGAAAATATTTTACGTATGAATAAAGACCAATTTTTGCTTCGTCTCCTTGAGATGGGAGAAAAATTACCCTCTGATTTTGACAAAGCTAGTTTACAAACATTACTTGGAAAACCACCACCTAACAAGGGTGAACCTTTCATTTTGACAAACAATGACGATGAGGCAGGACCTAGTCACACGAATAATGATGATCGAAACAAGTCCACCTTGAACAACACCAAAAGCAATGAATCAAACAAAGAAAAATCTGACAAAAGGAACAAAGGAAAATCAACTAATTCAGCCACTGATCCTACTCAATCCCTCATGAATAAAATTAATGACATGGCTAAACAACTTGCTATTTTAAATTCTAAAGTCACCAATGAATCCCATGACAATGAGGCACCAAAGAAATCTAGTGATGCTTCATTTAAGAGTCATACCGCACACACCAAAGACAAAAACTCTACAAGTGATGGTTCCTTATATTTCTTACAGAACAACTCACCATTTTCCCAAGAATGGAAAATGATGAAGGACACCATCTCTAGTATGCAACATCAACGCAAACAATTCAACTTTGAAGAATTGTGTCCTTACCCCTTCGATAAGGACATTTTGTGTGTTCCTTTTCCAAAATATTTTGAGACGCCCAACTTTGACAAATACAAGGGCAAGAATGATCCTAGAGAGAATATCAGGGAGTTTTATATGGCTTGCCAAGAGGTGGCCTATAGTGATGTATTCTTAATATATCTCTTTCCACGAAGTCTAGGAAGACAATCCTTGGATTGGTTCCTACACCTCCCTAAGGGCTCTATAAAAATTTTGTGGACCTCTCAGAGAAGTTCATCAAACATTTCTCATTCAACCTAGACTTTGAAATTACAATGATGGACTTGTGTAATGCCAAACAATAAACAAATGAAACCTTCACACAATTCCTACAAAGATGGTGTGGGATTGCTAGCCATTTCCCATGCTCCATGCCTGAGAAGCAGCTCGTGAGCATATTTGTACCCAATCTCAATAGTGAGCTATCCTTTCACATGTAAATGCATTGCCTTAATAATTTTGAAGAAGTTATTGAGAAAGGATCACAAATTGAAAAATCCCTTATCACAAAAGGTTTGATTAAACCTCATTCAAAAGACAATGGGCAACATAGTAACCATCCTAATAGCTCTCACCAAGAAAAATCTAAACATGTTAACCACAATCGTAATATGGTCAATGATGGTATTATAGACAACCACAATGTCCACAACATCCAAAACAATTAGACTAGACCAAACAAAGGTAAACAACCTCTTGTTGTTCCTAGCAAAGAGGTTTTCTCCTCTCCTAATTCTAAACAATATCGTTTCACTCCTTTGGGAGAACCTCTATCAAATTTCCTTCAACAACTCATTAATGAAAACATGGTTACTTATCCCATCACTAGACCTTGGGTTGAGGGAGAACCCAAGCCTACTTGGTACAAGGCTGATACTTATTGTGATTTTCATCGCATTGATGGTCACCCGAATGATTGATGCTTTCACTTACGTCACTTTGTCCAAGACCTCATTGATAGTGGAGATATCACTGTTGAAGAACCATCACCAAATAGATCACCTAACAACAATATTAAAGTGTTCTCAAACCCATTTCCAAAACATGTTGGTGATAATAAAAATGATGACAAAGGCCCCTCTTCCAATAACCCTTATTTTAGCTCAACTATCTCATTTATTGAGGAAGTACCATCTACAATTATGACCATTAAATTCACACCTTCGAGTAATGTTGTGAACAGATGCCAATAGAAGATATGGGTTCCTATGGAAAACCAACCTTCTATGTCTTCTGCAGAACCTTAAACATCTAAACCAATAGCCCCTTCAAATAAAAAGTCAAATTATAATGCCAAATATTCCACTCCAAGTCATTATGACTTCATCAAACAATTAATAACCACTCCAATACATATCTCTCTCATGAAACTACTAAAAGAGTCACCTAGCTTTCATTATATTCTCACTCGTGCTTTAAATGAATCATGTGTTCCTCATACTCTCAATGTTCAATAGTTTCAGGATATGATTGCAAACCTTACGCCTAAAACTCCTATCCTATCTTTTAGCCCTCAAGATATGTTGAACCCAAATAGGATTAAAAACAACTCCTTGTACATAGAACACTGTGTTACCAAACATAAAGTCAAGATATTTCTTATCGACAATGGAGAGGCTCTTAACATTTGTTCTATGATAATAATGAGTGCCAGTCCTATGGTACCATCACTCTTCCCATACAAGTAGGCCCCCAGCTCCTTGACACTATGTGTCATGTAGTTGACGTAGACACGTCATATAACCTTCTTTTGGGTAGACCTTGGATACATGTGATGCATGCAATACCTTCCACTTTCCATCAATGCATAAAGTTTCCACATAATGACAAAGAGTTCACCTTGTGTGGTGATACTAGACCCCTTTGAATACTGTAAGTTTTTCAAAGCAAGGTACAAAAAGGAAAACTATTGTCCATCTACTGATAGCACAACTAGATCTAGCGCAACTTCTATTGTTACCAACCGTATTGATCCTGATGTAATATTGCGCCCTCATGCTTCCACATCTTCTTTTGAAGAATCTATGTCTAAAGTGTTTCCTGAGGATATTCCTCACACCTCCACATCTTCCTTTGGAGAGTCTACATCTAAGGTGTCACCTGAAGTGACATTCTCTCATAAAGTTTTAGGTGAATACACACTTGACAATACATTTCTTGTTGGAAAAATCCCAATATTGCCTCACAACTATAGGCATCCTAATGCTCCTCATTTACAAAAAACCTCTAGCTTAATATCTTAGAAAAACTATTTGGAGATGATGAAAATATTCCAATCTTCGATGACTCTTGGCTATACGATGACAGGATGACAAAATTCTACGAATCCACTAATTACACCAAGGGCCATAAAATGATGAAAAACATGAACTGGAAAGGAAGAGGCCTTGGCCCACAAGGGCATGGTGTTCTTTAACCTATGAATATTAATTCTAACCTTTACACATATGGTCTAGGATATGAGACATATGAGAAGAGGCCTATAGTCTTTGATGTGTTACCTAGTGATGAGGACTCAGATTCTAAAATTGAGACCGGTTCCACACATAGCCTCTTCAAAGACCTAGCCGAAACTACACTTTTCCTAGACTACTTATCCATTCAAACCCTTGACATTTTTATCCTTCCCTCATTGATCAGGACCAATAATGTCATATTTCCATGGATCTCTTTCAAAATGATGAGGCCATCCAGGAGTTCCTCGGGGATCAAGACCCTTTTCCCTTATCGGATCACAAGAAGGGTTTCAATATAAACCTTGATGCTACCACTTAATTTGGCGAAGAACTTACAATCTCCAGTACTAAAGAAAAATAAATTAAACATGGAAAAAATAAAAATTATATCTTGCATAGTGAAAACCTTTCTAAGGCATTATACGAGAAGTAAAAAATGAAAAAGAAAAAGAAAGAAAAGGACACATCTCCTAGTGAAAACCTTTCAGAGGAACTAGAGAGAGGAGATTTGGATCTAGAAATATCCAACCATATACAAAATACTACAACATCATTTAAATATAATGACACTTCTAAGATGTTGGTAAAAGAGACAACAACCATTAACATTAGAACTAAAGACCAACCAAAATTGTTACAACTAGGTGCCAGTTTATCAGAAACTGAAATCAAAGCCTTCACAACACTTCTAATCGAGTTTCAAGATGTATTCACTTAGTCTTACAAATATATTCCCGATCTTGATCCTTCTCTTGTGGTTCATCACCTTGTGGTGCACCCAGATGCTAAACTTATCAAGCAAAAACTATGTAAAATGCATCCCAAGGTCAGCATTGCTTGTTAAGGCTGAACTACAAAAATTATTAGATGTAGGCTTCATATGGTGCATTGACTACTCAGAGTGGATATCTAATATGGTACCAGTTATAAAGAAGACCCCCGAATTCGTATTTGTATAGATTTCGTGACATTAACAAGGCATGTCCCAAGGATGATTTCCCTTTGCCTAATATTGACATGATTGTCGATTCTATTATGGGCCATGAGATGTTATCCCTTATGGATGGATTTTCCGGGTATAACCAAATTCAAATTTCTAAATAAGACCAACATAAAAGAAAATTTACAACCCCATGGGGAATTTGTTTTACAAGGTCATTCCTTTTGGCCTTAAAAATGCTGGTGCAACTTATCAATGTGTCATGACTATTATTTTCCACGACCTTCTTCACGACATAATGGAAGATTATGTCGATGATATTATTGCTAAATCAAAGACTAGGGTGGATCATCTAGTAGTTCTTAGGTGTATATTTGAGCGGTTAAGGGAGTACAAGGTTCACCTTAATCCAAAAAAATGTGTCTTTGGTGTCACTTCAGGGAAACTTATGGGATTCATTGTCTCACGAAGAGGAATTGAAGTGGATCCTACCAAGGTCAAAGCTATAATAGATATGCCATCTCCTCAGAACCTTTGACAACTAAGGGGTCTACAGGTAAAATATAGTCTATTCGCCGCTTCATCTCTCAATTGGTAGATAACTTGCCATCATTTCAAGTAGCTACTTAAAAGGATGTCCAGTTCAAATGGACACAATCTTCCAAGACACCTTTACAAAATTAAAAGAGTACCTAGCATCTTTATTGGTACTCATGCCACCTATATAGGATAAGCCTATTTTGTTGTATACATCTGCAATAGAACATGACATTGGGAATTACTGTGCAACACAATGATAAGGGTCAAGAACAAGCTGTGTATTACTTGAGAAGAACTCTTCTTGAACATGAGACCAAGTATTTGCAGGTTGAAAAGGCTTGTTTAGCAGTTGCTTATACTTTTGGCAAGTCAGACACTATCTCCTAAATCATACCACCAAGATAATTTCATGGGTTGATCCTCTTAAGTACCTACTTTCGAGACCAATCATAACAGGATGAATGTCTAGCTGGATTGCACTACTCAACGAATTTGACATTGAAATTTTCAATCAAAAGGCTATCAAAGGTCAAGCACTGGTAGACCAACTGGTTGTAGCACCACTACCAGGTTCACAACCACTAAATTTTGAATTTCCAAATGAAGACTTGTTGTACATAGAAGCAACACCCTTATGGACATTATTCTTTGATGGATCTTGCAATATCCATGGTTTTGGAGCAAGAATTGTCTTGCATACACCAGATGGAGACCTCATACCTAAATATTATCATATCAACTTCCCTTGCACAAATAACATAGCAGAGTATGAATCATTGATAACAGGCTTATGGTTTTCTATCTTATGGTGCTGTAAGAATTGACAGTTCTTGGTGATTCTCTTCTAGTCATTAATCAAGTTAACAAAGAATATCAAGTAAAAGATGAAAATCTCTTACCTTATAAAAGAATGGTTGATAGCCTTAGAGGGTATTTCCAAATTATCAATTTTGAACAAGTTCCTCACGTATAAAACAAAGTAGTAGATGCCATGGCAACTATCACCTCCCTTATTTCATTCAACACTAATCAAAGTCACAATGATTTCCTTGTTGAACATATTTTGGTGCCCGTATATGAATTTCCGGAGACCACCATGGTTTGTGAGATTGTTGGTCCCGATCATCCCCGGTACCACTATATATAAACCCTCATCCAAACTAAATCCTATCCTCCTAATTTTAATTTAGCTAATAAAATATCCTTAGCAAAATTTGCTTCACGTTATACTTGTTCTTACATCGACACCTTGTATCGAAGGGTCTATGATGGGAATCTCTTAAGATGTCTCAATCAGAAGAAGCCAATTAGATGCTAGCCAAGTACATTTAGGTATTTGCAGTGCCCATACCAACGGAATAGTCCTTGCAAAGAAGATTTTATGCATTGGATACTACTGGCCCACAATGGAGGAAGATGCATGCAACTTTGTGAAGAAATGTCAGGCTTTCCAAAAACATGGTAATCTCATTCATGCACCATCCCAAGCCTTGCAACCTATTACTTCACCTTGGCCCTTTTCAAAATGGGGACTCAATTTAATTGGAAAAATAAAGCCCACATCTTCTGATGGCCACACTTTTATTATAACTGCCACTGAGTATTTCACCAAGTGGGTTGAGGCTATGCCTCTTACTAACATTACTAGGTGTAATATTTCTAAATTCATCTTCAACCATATTATCTCGTCATTTTGGCAACCCCCTCGCTATTTTCACTAACAATGGTGGTTCTTTCAAGAATAAGGATATCAAGGCCCTAACTAAAAATCCAAAGCATCAAACAAGACTATCAAGTCCATTCTAGAAAAGAATGTCAATAAACATGGACGTAATTGGCATACACAGTTATATCCTACCCTTTGGGCCTACTGCACTTCCTTCCATACACCTACAGAGCTACTCCTTTTTCCCTAGTATATGGCTCTAAAGCCATATTACCTATCGAAGTTGAATTGCCTTCACTTCGTGTCTCCCTTCAACATCTCATTCATGAAGAGGATTACCGTGTTACATGCCTTGCAGAGCTAGAATTACTTGGATGAGAGACGACTTCATGCCTTAGACCATATACATGTATATCAGAATAGACTACACCATAATTATAATCACAAGATCAAACCTCAATAGTTTGAAATTGGTGATTTGGTCCTAAAGTAAAATCAAAAGAACACAACTAAACCACGAGAAAAACAGGGCAAATTTGAGCCTAATTGGTTGGGTCCTTATGTTATAACTACTAAATTTGGATCTGACACATACAAACTATCTACCAAGGATGGAAAACAGTTGAAGGAGCCTATGAATGCCATTTAGAATAATTTCTTCTCCTGAGTCTCCGAAGAGTAATCCTTGTACTAGGGGCATATCAGTGCATCCACCTATTTCGTTATTTTACTTTGTTTCCTGTTTGTAACTTTTCACCTTGCCATGTGTTGCATGTTTTCCTTGTTTGGTTGTCATGCCCATTGTTTACCACCATTGTTCACCTTCCATTTAGCATGTCGGTTTTGACTTGGGAATTTCCTTTCCCTCTTCTTTGGCGTGTGGTTCAAAATTCCAAAAAAAAAAAAACATTCAAAAACATCTCACAAAAAACTACAAAAACAATATAAAATTATTCAAAATCCCAAAAACAATATAAAATTGTTTAGAAAATATAAAAAAAACATACAAAATGTTTCAAAAATGCTTTAAAAAATCTCACAACTGTAATTTCATTCACCATTTTTCTTCATCTGATTGTTCCCAATCATCTTTTCCAATCAATCAAGCTACTCTTTGCAATGTAACTTTGCATAGGGACATCACTTGGCTTTGGATTTCTCTTGGGGAAACTTGACATCTGTATATATTCGCTTCTTTATTAGATTTTTTTGTTTACATTAGTGTGTTTTTGTTCACTAGCTTGTTTGCTTGTTTAACATTTGTACATATGGAATTTTGTATTGTATATTCTTAGCTTAGTTTCTTATGTTTGATAGTTCAAATAACTAGTACTCTATGTATCTAGAATGCGCTCATGGACCAATTGTAGGAAATTTATTCACATCCTAGTTCACATATAACTTTGGTGTGGTTCTTTCCTGTTCATATTGGGTTTCTTTCTATTACTTATTTTATATATTTTTGTCATTTGCATATGTTGTGTTTTCCTCCTGGTTTATTTAAGCCATGGAATGTCTTCATTTTTGTTTGCATTTTTATTTCAAAACTTGCAAAAATCCAAAAAAATCAAATATTACAAAATCCAAAAAAATTCAAATATTTCAAAATCCAAAAATACAAAAATCACAAAACTTTCAAACAAACATTCACTTATCATAGAAATCCTACAATTGGAAAACCCTTAAAGTTAATCATTCAACATCTTAATACAATCTTCATAAATTTCATACTTTTATCTATTACCCTATTGATTGTGCCTATATTACAACTATCACTTTCTTCCCTTTGCATGATATGCTAGCTCTGCTTGGGACAAGTCACACATTTTTTTCCTTCGTGATATAACTTCACCTGGGAAATTTCAACTTTGATAATTTTCACAACGAATTCAACAAGAGTGTCATAAAGAGTCAATTTAACTCCGCTCTTCCAGTCTAATCCTATTCCCACTTGGGAGCATTTGTATCTACTTAATCATCATTAGGAGCATGGCTGTTTGTCTTATTTTTCAACTTTGTGTTGCATTATTGATGTTTACTCTTTTTGGACCACTTACAAGTAGTGTGATTACATCTTGGTTCCTTTATAACCTTGATGTTGACACCTACTTTGTATATTGGGTTTGTTTTCCTTTTTATCTTTTCTTTGTTGTGTGTGTTTGTTTACATGCATCTGGGTTAACCATCTTGATTCTTTCATAATCATGGTGACAACTCTATTGTGCAACAACAAAAATCAGGTTGCTCTAAAAAAATTACCTTCATGCTATGAACACAATCCTTTCCCATCCTTGTTTTAATCCTTTGCTTTCTTCCTATCAAGCGGTTGTTCGCTGCCTTGTTGCATCATCCACCCACTTGAGGGGCATTCCTCTATTGTTCTTGTTTGTTGGTGCATCTCAATGTTTCATAGTTTTTCCGCTCGTTGTTCTACATGCGTCTACTATCTTTAAAGAACTATTACTTTGCAATAGCACTTTAAAGAGGGGAAAAATGTAACACCTCAAAATTACTCTTTTGTTTCCACTTGTTCCCAGTGTAATCCTAGTACTCCATGTTATTCACCCATTTATGATTAATTGATTAAATCAATTAATTAGTACACATTTATCACCCCTTTGGATTAATTAAATTAATCTCATGTATCCTTTGCACCCCTTTAGTTAATTTAATTATTATTTATTAATTCAATAATTAATTAATTAAGTGTGTGCACATCCTAGTCATCTGCCACTTGCTCAAACTCCACTTAGACTCCACTTGGACTACCTATCCTTACCCTGTTTAACTGCACTTCTAGAATCCTAGAAAGGTGGGGGAATTTAAATTACACTTACAACCACCTTTCCGGATGCAACATTTTATAATTAATTCATTTACTACCCTCAAAACTATTTCAACTTACCACAATGCTATTTTTAGCATATTCATTTATCCGTGTATAACCAAATTTAACTACTTCGACTCTATAAATTACAGGCTTACCTTCCTTACAAATCCTATTGAATTTGAAATAAAAAAACTATGCTAAATTCATTATGTCTGTAGCATTTGCATTCAAAGCTTGGAGAGTACTCAAGAGAACCCACAATAATTTATGGCATCCATTTTGCAAGGTTTCACAAGAGACCCTTATTTGAGGTTTGCATAGAAGGTTGCTGGAAAGGTTTGTATGGTTTGTTTATTTCTTTCATTATAATGTTTTTCCTTGCTTACAGTAGGATGTATGTATGTAGGATGCATGAAGATGTGTGATGTGTAGTGTCTATTATGCAGTGTGTGAGGTTCATGTGTATAGGATTCCCTCAATAATCAAGTGTGAACCGAAGCACAAGAGTGCATCATTGGGTAATGAGGTGAGAAAAGTCACCTACCGAGATTAAGTGGTCGTGTAGTGGTGGAAGAAACATTAGGACCATGTGATGGTGGCAGAATTTGAAATGTGTCTTGGATATCGATGAAGGAGTAGTTGCTTTGACAAAATGAATTAGAAATGAAAGTGGAGTAGGATGGGGAGGAATCTTGAATGGTGGTAGCTTTGGTGGTATTGATGACACTGCAGAAGACTTGATAGGAGAAGGTGGACTGATTTTGAGAGGTTGTTGTGTAGTTTGACTTGGTGATTCCATAGATGACTTGAGAGGAGGAGGTGTTATATTGATTTTTAGAGGAAAACACTTAGGCGGTGCTTGACTTTCTATAGAACAACCATTAGAAGTGATGAATTGATGCTCATTATACATAAACAAATCAGATTTAGGAACCCATTGGGATGTAACAAGTGTAGATGGGCATGCAACAAAATGTTGGGAAGTAAATGAGATAAATCCTTGATGCTCAAAATGTTTGATTCTTCATCGTAAAGCATAGCAATCATTTTCATTGTCTATTGATTTGATGATAATTGCAATATGGGCGACCTTGATATTTTGCAATTCGGTAAAGAGGATAGCCTTGAGTAGACGGTAAAGTGATCAATTGATGACTAATGAGCTCAGTAATAATGTCATGTTGCTTAGCATTGTGACAAAAAATAAGAGGCTCTAGTAATGACAAGACTTGGGGATGACAAATATAAGAACATGTAGAAGACATAGAATAAATATGAGATGTAGAAAGAGAACAAACATGAGCCTAAGAAATGTCCTTAAGTTGTTGGATTTCAGATTTGAGAGATGTAATAGTGTATTCCATAGCCTGAAATTTGTCTTGAAATAAATAATGTAAAGCTTGAATTGAGTCCAACATGGATTGATTAGATGGAGAATCACTAATCCTAGGATGGTCGAGATAGCCTATCTAAAATAACAATCACTTGATGCGGAGGAATGTCATTAGAGAGATATATGGTGTCTAGGGATTTTTTCAGAATAAATTGGCAATTAGGATACATTTGAATTAAATCATACAAAGAAATTTGAGAAATGTTAGGAGCCATGATATAAAATATGATGTGCTAAAGAAGGATTCGAAAGACCGATCACGAGTGGGGTTCATCAAAGTTATTATGCTAAAATGAAAAATAATAGCCTAATCTAATGCAAGTTTGCAATAAATAAATGAATAATGAAATACTAAAATAATACCCAAGCAACTAAGCAATGAAAATATGAAACCCTAATGTGAAAAGAGGGTTAGAATAGCTTTAGCTTATTTGCAGAGGTTTTGACCGTGTGTCACGAGAGAGATCGATTGAATAGAGACGGAGGACCATCGTAAAGAAGCCTAGAAAAATGTAGATCTTGAAAACTTGACTAGATTGAGGCACTGGAGAGGGATAGGGGCACTCGTGGGTTCCCTAGTCTAATTACTAGGCACCCTGGTCTACGTAGATGTTCATAAATTATCCTCTCAAGTTTCGTAAGAGGTTCATACTTCACATTTTTCCAAGTGTATGCCACCAATTCCACCGAATGTATCTATAAATTTGGAATGAATGAATAACTTGTAAAACCCCAAACAAAGCAACCAGCCCTAACAAATAAAGATGTAAATGAAGGCTTCAAACTATCCTCAACTACCAAAATGATGGAATTATCACTGAGCGATGCACTACATAACAGTCCCAATGTAGTTTTGTGTGTGTGTGGAATTGTGCTCTAGGTTGCTCTTGTTCCAATTGCAAGTGAAGTAGCGAGCAAGTAGCTAGATGTAGAATGCAAATAATGTATGCATGGAAAAAATAGACTCCCCTCCTAGGAAGTTTGATGCAGATGAAACAACCTTTTTCCCTTGTGATGGAGCTAGATGGATGCAAATAGAGCTATAGATTCCTTTGAGGGATGCAACCTTAGGTGGAGATAGTAGATGCTTAGTGCTTGGTCCCTTATTATGATCACATAACTTTATATTTATATGATTCCCTTCCTTGAATTTTGTAATTAACCCTGAAAAGGTCTACTACCAAAAATATAAGATCCTCAAATGGCTATAAAGGACCTAAAAATTGTGATCAAAGTACAAAGAGGACAAGGGCACCCAGAGGGGATGGGGGGGTCCTGGAGCTAGCATCCTAGCTAGGCGCTGGTGTCTAGAATGAAAAATTCTAGAAGGTGAAAAGATAGAATGAGTAAGTAAGAGTGCAAGAATGAAAACAAAAGCATAAAGAAAATAAAGGTGGTCAAATACATGGGTTAATTAATACTTTTCTTACTTGGGAACCATATGAATAGCATATGCAATCAAGACTAAATAATTACCCAAAGTGCGTGATTTTGTGTCTACAATGTGCCATCAAATCATTCTCCCCTTTTATATTAATGAAAAGCAAACATACCTACAACTTCTTCTGAAATATCATCGGCTTACCATTTGGTTGTAAACATCAACCAACCCTAACAAGGTCCATTTTACCTCTTCAACTCTGTTTTGAATAATTTGAACAACACAACTCCCCTTAACAGATGCATACATTAAAAGAACCTCCTCACCTACCTTTTTAACTCTTCATGGATGCTAGAAATTCATGTATTGTGTTGTCATTGATGTCAAAAATGTGAGTTGTTGGTGCTTTCATTGGTTTTCCAAGGTGTCATTTATGTCAAATGAGGTAAGAATCATGAAGTTTGATTCGTAGTGTTATGCTGCTAAGCGAGTTTCTTATTGAGATTGTTTGGTCTTGATGGTGTTGCATGGGTTCTTGAGTTAGTATGATGGCTTGTAGAGGTGATGAAGTGTTTTGGTAATTTTTTTGAGTGTCATGCACTGTTTTGAAAGTCCTTGCAAGTGTGAAAGTATGTCAAAGTGATGAGGAGGTCAGTTTTGGTGAAGCAAGCATGCTCAAGAGGCCTAATTTGGAGGCATAATCAACATAATGAGGTACAATGTGACGAAGTGAGGTATGTAGTAGATGGCTATGTATGGTTAGAGCATGGAGAGAATTATCATGAGGTGTAGGGACAGTCACAAGTGTCTTATAGTGTAGGTTTAGGTGTTAGACATGTTTTTAGGTCTATTCCTAGACTTAGTACTTGAGAAAACATTCGTAGTGAAATGAGTTGGAATTTTTTCAGCATGGTGATGAAAATTTTATAATTTGATAAGGTGTAGTAGTTTTTTCTTGAGATGTGAACCAAATTTTAGGTCCCGGAATTCAATATTAAGCAAGTTATGTGATCTTTTCCCTTACCGAGTTTGTGGAAGTGAGGATTTAATGTGAAATTCGGCAGTTTGATGCTCATTGGAAAGCGAATTTTGTATGGTGGTACAATATCTTCAAGGTATTTGGGGAAGGGTCTTGAGATTCTAATCCAAACATTATTTTGATAATTAAGGGGAAAAGCTTTATGAATAATCGTTAAGAAGCTAAATAACTATTTAACCCTCTTAAAACCCTAGTTCAAAAGTGATGGGAGCGATACTATTCCTAGTGACCCAAAATGAATTTTTACGAAAATTTGATAATTAGAGGTTATAGAGGACTCATACATATTTCTCTAGGTGTAAGTTAGGTATCTTGGCTGTATATGGACCCCACTCAAAAAGGTATGTTTATAAAAAGTTAAGTTTTCTCTCAAGTTTTGCATTGGGCAAGGTGAATAAATTTATTCTAGAAGAAGTATGGTATATATATTTCATGTCTAGAGTGGTTTAAGAATAGTTTTAAACCCTTAAGAGGTCTATACAAGCTCACTTTAAAAGAATGGTTTTGGGGAAGTTTTGGGCAGTTTCAAGTAACTTGGTTGCAGAGAGGTGTTTTTGCGGCTCTTCAATATGATTTATAGTAATCCTATACATTGTTAAGATGAACCTGAGGTCATGATATTTCCATTGATATTTTACACTTTCATGGATTAGGTCATTTGATAGGGTTTTGAGCTTCATTTCTAAATAGTAGTTTTGTAGGTCTTAGACCTAATGAAGAAGGTTGCTCCTTCGGTGGTGTGATTTCCTAAGATGATGGTGAAAAGTGATTCAATTTTACTAAAGGTTTCTTAAAGGATTATAAAAACATCTAAGTGATCCATGAGTCTTGGTGAAGATGGTATTTCTATAGAAATTTCAGTTTTAGTGAGTGGTCGATTGGTGTATTAGGGTTTCTTGTGTCTTAATGAGGTATTTGAGTATGTTCATGCTATTGCCAACCTATATGGTATTATAAATGATGTTTATAGGATTTTCCTAATATTATAAAGTTAATATTTTCTATGATGGCCAACCTACATGTTTTAGGATTATAATTCAAGTAAAAAAGAAAGTTATAAAGCTCATTTGAATTGGTTGAGTGTGAGAGAAAAAGTGTGAGCTAGAGGGGCATTTATAGAAGGTGAAAGCATTATTTGCGACCATAATGAGAGGGAAAATATTGTTTGGATATTTCTAAACTGTGTATAGGTGTTGAAGTGATACTTCATTACACCTAATCAACTTGGTGAAGAAGACCTTGAACGAGTTGACCTAGAGAGTAGATTTAAAGGAGGAAGGAAAGTGAGCTTCATTATGTCACCATTAGTTTTTGAGGAAAAAATTCATAAGTGATAAAAAAATTAGGTGGCTATAGTTGGTGTTGATTCATCTAGAGTGTTGGTGCCTCCTTTTAGGGTTGGTGATCTACTAAATCTAGAGGTTAGTGCTCCTTGTTGGGTTGGTGATTGAATAAAGATGAAACATGAATATAATAAAGTTTTGTTTCAGTTTGTTTTCTTCCCCCTTGAGGGTTTCCCACTTAAATCTGGTGTGTTTGTGTTCTCATGTTGCATACTCATGTGTTTTATTAATCATTACTTAATCTATATTTTGATGAATGTTTGAGGAATTTATTAAATGGTTGAAGTATGTTGATGTTTAAGAGAATGAAAATTTTCATGGCTCATTGATTCACCCATCCATCTTAGTGGTTGTGCTTCCAAAAATTGGTATCAGAGCAGGTCCTTTGAAGCAATTTTTACACTTGAGGTGTTTTTCGAAGCACAAGATGGCTAAGAAATTAATGAAAAAGAACCAAGAGTTAACATTTATGGTAAAAGTTCTTAAGGAATGGGTATGTGCCCTAAAAGGTGACATGGTCAAAGCAGTAAATAAGTATGAATAATAAATAATTATCATGGATAGTGTATACAATAAGATCATCAAGGAGGATTCTAAGATTAAAGGTCTGACAACTTATCTCAAGGTCAAAGAAGAAGAATATGAAACTCAAGTTGAGTTAGTGACAAAATCCCTCAAATCCAAAGAAGAAGATTTAATCGGTATGAAGTGAGATGAGGTTCTTGAAGGAAGAATTGGAACATGTATCTAATAGGTTGAAGATCTATGAAAATTAGGAGAAGATATATGAGGCTCTAAATGATATTCGAGTAGTCGAAGGCTTCAGCGATAGAACATGTCTATATTTCAAGGGAGACCTAAAGAATGATAAAACAAGATAAGGAGATGCTGGTTATAGTTCAAATGGAGATCAAAAGAAGGATGCTAGTGAAAGCAAGGTCAACATCAAGAAGACAAACTTAGTTAGATAATCTAATGCTATGAGGTATGCAATTTTGTTTCATGGTTATTGTTATAATTACAATCAATATGGTCATAGAGAAAAGATTGTAGGAGGTCCTTCAAGAGTAAGTACCCATGGAGAAATGGAATAAATATCAAACGTCATCGACAAATGGTATATATATTTTATGCTATAACTATCATAAGAAGGGTCATATTGCAAGGTATTGTCATCATGTTGCTCCAAGTCAAGGAAAGAAGTTTATTTCTCTCAATGTCAAGAAGATTTGGATGCCTAAGTTAGTCAAAAAGGAATCAAGTTCAATCATGGTTTCTAAGAAGCCTGATCTTGTTGGTATGATTACGATGGATCCTAAAACTGAAAAAAATTACTCGATCATGCATATACCGTAGAAGAAGTGGATGATAAGGAACAAGTGACTATCATGCCCAATCATTCTTCAAGTCAAGAAGGTATGTTTTCCATAAGTGAGAATAATATAGTATTCCAAGTGAGAATAATCCAAGATTCCATGGAGTAACCAGAGCCATTATCGAGTCAAGGTTAGTTTGAGGGCATCGAAACCTTTACGAGCATTACATTTTTAGAGGCACTTGAATCTATTATATAATTATTCAAACAATATCATCCAATGATAAGGGAGACATAAAAAGGATCAATCTTATCATTATTTGATGCACTCATAGAAAAAATGTTTTGTGATGGAGGCATAGGTGGGGTTGGTAATAATCCTTCAAACTAGGAATCATAATATTGGGTTTTGAAATACTACCCTTAATATGACGGACAAGCTTCTTGAATTTCTTAGGACGAGTCTCCAAATGTACTCTTTCAGTTAAATCTGCACTTTGGATTTGTTCACATGTTCTATGATATCAAAAGGAGAAGATGTAGATAGGGGGGATGAAAGCTCTATTTTTGAAGTTAGGATAGGCTTAGACATGGGAGTATATGTTTGGGAAAAAGAGGTTGACTTTGAAGGTATATTAGAGACTCTTGAAGGACTAGTTTTTGTAGAAGAAAACTTAGAATTGGAAGGGGCATTGGAAGACTTACTTAGAATAGTATGTGACCTCTTGCTTGACACATGATCATGTTTCTCCAATGCAAAATCTACGGAGGGATGAAGTGGATATCCTCGATTGATTATTTTAGTTGGTAGAGTTTCCACAGAGGATCTTTGATTCTTTTTTTTTTTTGGTGGTAGAGGAAGGATATCCTTTTTGGGACTAAGAATGGGTGAATACCACACATGAGAAACTAGGTGCATATTTATCATCATCTTCATCACCTCCGAATATTCACAAAATATGATTTGTGCATCATTCTCTACTTCTTTAATCTCTAGGAAATCATTATCTTCATTTTCTTGTTCAAATCCTTCTTCATATTCTTGAGTCTTGAAAATTACATTGATAGGTAGAGTCTCTAATAAAAGCATTTGGGGAGCTAATTCAATATGATTTTTGTTAGGAATTTGATGGGATCCTCATTGGGAAACTTCCCTTTTCAACATTTACACTTCATTTACCAATTGTTGTAACAACGAATTTTTTTCTCTCATCTTTAAGATGTTTGGGTATTATCCTTCCTTGAAGGATTCTTTATTTTATGGATAGGATGAGGTAATCGTATAATTTTATGGCAATCACTTGTGCTTGTGTGATATTCCTTGGAAAACATCTTCGAAGGATGAATCCTACCTCCAAAAATTGAGCACTAATGAATAACCTTTTCACATTGTCATCGGAGGGCATAACTTCAAGAGGTATCCTTTTGAGAAACTTGTTATAATGAGCTACGAAGTCTCTCATAGTCTCATTAGATTCCTTATTTATTTGAGCCAATTGGACTAGGAGGTCTTTCAATTATTCAAGATTTGAATCTTTGTTTGAAACTAGTTTTTATGTCCTCCCAGTTAGTGATGGATCTAGCTGGTAGAAGATCAAACCATTTAGCTAGTTTTTCTTGGGGTGATTCCATGAAAAATCTCACAACATCTTCATGTTCAACTCTAAGAATTCTACATGATGTGATGAAGGTAGAGATGTGTTCTTCGGAAGTTGGGTGTCGTCACCTTTGAACTTTGGAAATTTATTTCAAGAACCTTTTGGTAGATTGTGAAGAGGGGGTGAAAGATCAAGTGGATGTTTATTCCTTCCCCATGGAAGAATGGTTTAGGGCATTTATGCTTTGTGCACCATTAATTCTTCTTCTTTAGTTTTAGCTTCAACTTTGACCTCTGCTCTTGCTTCTAAAAATTATCCTCCGAATTATTCTTCTAGTTCTCATTCTTCTTAACTAGGGAATTTAATGTTCAATGGTGGGTGGAAGGCATGAGAAACAAGAGGATTTACTAGAGGATTATAGATAGGATTACCAGTGAACCACTTGAAGAGTAAGATGGAGATGAATCTTGAGAGAAGTAGTAGGGATTATATTTGATTTGTTCTCATGGATTTTACAAAGCCTCAAAAGTGGGATCAACAACTTCTCTCACTGTTCAACGTGGTATATCTTCTCTTAGCCATCTTTGGGAAAATATTACAATGAGAATATGAAAGGAAACTATGGAATATGAAGGGTCATTCACAGGGATCAATAATAGGTTTCTAATAATGGGTTTGAATCAATTTTTTTGGATATTTTAGTTTTTTTGTATTTGTGGTTTGTATTTTGGGTACATAATATGCAAGGTCTACCCCACTTTGTGGATACCAAAAGCTGTTGGTGAGAAAATTTGTCGGGTGGAAAAATTGGTGGATATCTCAACGCTCTAGGACTCTAGGTTCCTCTTCATAAATGGTGCAACTCCATTTATTGTGTGTGAATAAAATTTAAATATTTGAGTGACCTAGAGCATGGGGATCCAATAGGAACAATCCATTGAACTCCGTAGAAAATCTTGCAATTTCTTGAAAGAGAGGAATTTGTTGAGTAGGTGGAAAAGGGAGTGGGAAAAAGGAAGGGGGATTAATATCTCAAGTATAAAATCAGATGCCTACAGACATTAATTAGAGTATATCATCACAAAAATTAGAAATAAAATAATTTTTTTACTAGCATCAAGACAAGGTAGAATTAGGAACACAAAATTTCAATAATTCTCTCACAATAAAAAACTAAGAAAATTCTTTCTTCTTCATTGATAGTTTGGCAAAGTTGTACATAGTGAGGAATGGAAGAACATATGAGAGGAAAAATAGAGGAAATTTTCTCTTTTTTCTTTACTCCAAGTAGTAATCTCTCCTTGAACATACAAAATTGACAACCCTTAAGAATGGGGAAGTCATTACAATTTATAGATTTCAAGAGGACTCTTCACTTACCCCCACATGAATTTTCGATTGTCCTCCATAACATGTGACTCTTCGAATCCCTAGGGATGAAATTAAGTCACATTTTATTAATTAAGGGTGACTTATTATAATATTGACTATATTCACATTTAAATGAATAAGAAAAACCTCGTGATTGCTCACAACGAATAATTAAAAAGGGGGTAGAGAAGAGGAGAAAAATGAGAGAGGAGAATATAAAATAGATTCTCCAAAGCGTGGATGAAGATGTCTATGAATTCAATGAAGATCCATAATGAAGAAGTTGAAGATGGAAAATGGACTCACGATGACCCTCTCGTAACATTGCTATATTGATTGGAAAGCTTTGATGAAGTTCACTTTGAACACTTTTCCCTTGTTGATGATGATCACAACCTACCCCTTGTATGATGCCCTAGTTCTTCATGTTGCAGAATGAGTGTTTAGAAACACTATTGACATTCCCTAATGTGAATTCAAGATGGCCTGCAGACACTTCTTATGATGATCCTCTTGATGCTTGTTTGATCAAGTCCTTCAACTCACTAATCTTATCTAGCTCACTCAAATTTCTCTTCGAGGGAGTGAAAATGGCCTTAACTCGATTGAATATTTACAATAATGATCTTTGAAGCACTTGAACCTTTTTTACATACTTTATCAGACATCCCAATGCCTTGGGATCTCACCGCCGCACCCTACAATGTTCTATTTGACCTATGTACACCATTATAACCAAATTGATGTCTCTAGTCCTTTGTGAAGGATGATTTGCCTTTCCAGAGAAATGCCATCACCTAGGAACCCTGTAAAGATGTCGAAAAGTAGAGAGATGGATGAAAAATGAGCTCACTACCACTTTCTACACTTGGAATGTGAATTTACTATTTTTAGTAAAAAGTTAATTTCAATTTTTTCACTTCCGATCTCCTCGTTTTTTTCCCTGGTTGTTCCCTATGCACAATGCCTTGAGAAATTTGCCCACTATGAGAGTTTACTATTTTTAGTAAGTGCTCGTATAGAGACTTACTATTTTTGGAAAGTAGTCTTCCTCACTATGTTCATATGTAAATTATTTAATTGACAAATTAACGTCAATTTATGGGAAATAGAATAGTTAGTGCAATTTTAGTAATAAAATTGCTTTGATCAAATTATAGGTGTCTACATTTTCCCCTCTTTGGGGTGGCGTAAGTGACACCACTTCAAAGAAAGTAGAAAAGAAAAAAAAAATATTTTTGAAGGGGTGGAAGAAAAATTAATAGAGTGAAGGATGCCCCCTCGAGTGTCGATAGGGTGATGGAAGAAGTCGATCAACGATTGAAAAGAAGAAGGGAATAGATAGAATAATAAGAATGGGTAAGATGCCCCAAGTGAAGTAGTAGAATAGTGTGGAGAGAAGAAAGGGGTTATAGAATAAAATATTATGAGGAAAGGGGATTGAGATAACATTAATCCAATGCCTTTAAAACAACTTTATTTCATCATATTGCTAGTGATCTTCGTCATCGATCCTTATTAAAAATATAAGCACAAGAAAAAAGTGTAGAATGACATGAAAAGCCATAATATGAACAAGTGACCATTGCTAAAACACAAACTCCATGAAACATACAAAATGCAAAGAAATACGAGAAAGTAAACAAGCTGACCTAACAGGGAAATAAGTAAAAACTACACATACTCAAACTAACAACATTTAAAACATTTGCACAAATGTTTTGTTATCTATATTTCAATTCCCAAATGTTTGTGTGTAATGAAAAGGGTTAAAATCAAGGGTTCCCAAGAAAATATACATGCGAGGGGATTAAAGGAAGGCTCAGTGGTTTTGATGATAAAGCATTTGTGTGTGATGAAACAATACCCAACAACTCATGTAAAAGTGTACGAGATGTGGCAAGCAAACTAGCTATATAAATAAGGGTAAATAAAAATGATCCATGAGTCATTATTTATAGAAACAAGTGAAAATGAAAGCAAGATATGATTTGAAAATAATGTGTTTGACACATGGTTTAAATGCATACCAACGTTTTACCAATTTTTGCAAATTTTTGATTTTTTACGATTTTTTGAATTATTTTTGATATTATCTCGAGACAATGTTCTATTGTTTTTTGGGAGTTTTTTCCATGAAATGGTTTTTTAAAATGCTTTGTGTTTTTTCTAACATATTTGAATGTTTTTTTGATTTTCTAAGGTTTTCCAAAGCTATGTATAGGGAAAAAATAAGTATGGATGCCCCCAACGTTAGATGGGAATGTATAGGGTGCAGAATGCCACATGCATTTGCAAAAGGAGAATATGCAAATTTGCCCCAACTTGAGATGGGAATGTACAAAGGCAAGTTATTCACACATATATACAAGAGGATAGGTTGGATCAAGGCCAAAATAGATATGTTCAACATGATGATGAACATAAAATAATGAAGTGTAGAGAAGGAGCAAGGATGCCCCCAACGTAAGATGGCCAAGAAGCCGCTGATAGATAAGAGTAGAAGATTGTTTATGTGAAAGGGAAAAGGTTCCTGCAAACATGGAAAAAATGAAATATTATACACATGGATGTTTTGAATGAAGATGAAGAATAGGAAATGTTATGGAAAGATATGAAAAATTTAGCTAGAAGGTGGACGATAAAAAATTGATTAGCTCAAGGCACAAATCATGAGACAAGACATGCACTAAAGCAAGATTTTGAACAAGGTCCAAACAAAGATACTTGGTAACCTAATAATCTTGTTAACCGATCAAGATCTAGTGTGTTCACATGGACATTCATTAGCTCTTGAGGGAAGATGTGATAAGCAATAAGTGAAGACACCATACGATGGAAAAGTGACAAGCGAGCATGGGAATCTACAAGTAAGTCTTCCTCGCACCCGACCTCCCGAGGTCATGCCGAGATAGCCAGTGGGGATGGATTATACGTGGGGTATGGACAAAATAATTAGGCAATATTATGTCTTCGACACGTACTAATGGAATCTGTGAATCTAAGGCAAAGAAGGCCCTCCTAACTCCGAACCAACAGGTGTGATAGATCAGTTGGAGAGGATGACTACTCGAAGGCTCCAATCAATATCGAGCTTTGGCGTGATCCAATCTATAGGTTGTGGTGTACGTGGAAAATGACCTGGGATTGCTTCGTGTATATCTCCAGACAGGGGTCATGACATGGATGATGGATATATAGTGGATTCTATGGGTGATTCTCTAGTCTAGTCCAGAAATATTTAGCTTCGTTAGCTGCTATATCTAACAAGGATAATTGTGTGATAATATCTGGTGGAAGTGGAGAGGATCTGAATATCAATGTGTGTAAACTAGCATCAATGTTTGATTGACCTGTGAGCCTATTGGGTTGTGGGACCTGTGGATCGCAACCGTAGATTCGTGGTTGTTGTGGACCTCCTATGGTCATGTACGGAATCAATCCCTAATCCCTAGTATCTAATAGTTGTATGCCTTTTCGGCCTCTATATTTAGAACTAACAACAGTGCAATCTTCTCGAGTATCTTATAGGCGTTCCGAAACTTGAATTCTTAAGCTAGTGTCTATGTCTCTTGTGTCTCTGGTCAGGGACCAAAGGATCACAACCAAACGTTTGCTCTCTTTCAAGCCCTTCTATAGTCATGTGGATATTTATCTAGGGTAATATGTAGTTTGGCTGGTTTGACCAAAACATATGTGCTTTGTCATCTTCTATGTTTAATCCTCTTAACTGTGAGCTAGTTTCTTGTAGGTCCGCTTGTCGTTTGAAAGACCCGAATTACGAGATTTTGGTCTATATCAGTTATTGCTGCAACAAGATTGGGCTGAGGCACTATTGGCTCGAATACGTATTCTCTAGGCTCCTTAGGTCCCGTGATTGTCATGCAAAAGGAAATAATGTAAATCTAACTAAAATAAAGCAAACTAATTGTGCAAAATATATTCACATCATATATATAAATTCCCTGTTTTGTATTTTTGATGAACTATTAAACAAAATTGAAAGAGAAATTATATAATATATCTAGAAATTGACAACTAAACTAATAACGAAATTAAAACAAACAAGGCAGCCAAGTATAGCTACTTTCCTGTGCAGTTGTAAATCAATTCTAAATAACCAGATAACTGATCTAATCTATTTGAAAGACCATCAATCCTACCTCAGAAGTGAGGAATGAATCATAGTTTCTTAGAAAATATCAATCCCCACAGCTTCCCCGGTAACATCGAAAGTGAGATTAACTAAAATGAAATGATTCACTACTCTATTTGATATGTTTTAACTAGAACTTTGATAGCTTGAACCTGGATTTTGCAGTAACAAAGGCGAATCTGATTTTGTGTGGCTTTGTCCCTCGGTGTGATCTCCTCGCCTTCGTGCTTGACATGAATCCAAAAAGCGTGTGATGTTAGCATCAATGTGAAGTTGGTATCAAAATAATGATAGCTTTGGATGCAGACTGAATACAATGCGAGTAGGAGAGGGATAACGCAAGAGAACAGAGATTGGCTTATGCAATTCCTAGCGGGATTTATTGCGAGTCATATGACATAAAACGTCTAGAACCTGAAACTATCCTTTTTAATGAACAAAACCTGCAACTCTAATGGCCTCAGACTGAAAATGAAATTATCCTACTTCAATTGATTGTATGAAATAGTACCAACACTAGCACAAGAAGATTATGTGGCTTCTAAACAGCAAAACAACACTAACTATGCATGTAATAACTGAAAACTATGAATTCCTAAGAACTGAAAGACTAAAACTATGAAATGAGAAGATGAGAGGCAATTTTTGAGGGGCCATTTGCTTGAAGATCAACCAACTATTTATAGAATCCCCATTTACCCAAAGGTGAAAACCAATTTGAACTCTTTAACCATAAACAATGCAAAAACACTATTTGAGGGAACCAGAATCATAAATACAAGCAAAGGCGGTGAAAAAAAGCTGGTAAACGTTGAAATTTACGTGAGTCATGATAAAAAGAAATGTTCTAGAAAAATGCGTGAAGGACCGCCACCTTGAGCAGGGCGGCGGTTTCATAACTGAAGACCAAAACGCAAAGAAAAAGAGGGGAGAAGAGAAAAACAAAGCACGCAGGGCTAAGCGGGACATGCGGGATGTTAATGCATACTTGGAGAGCTTTTCCATATCCCGAACACCTTGCGAGGAGACCTGTATCATCATCGGGGCATGTGTAATGTTATTCTAGTGGTGCGCAGACCCTACATTTTTGCGTACGTACATATTGCCCCCTCGAGAAGCATTTTAGCCATGAAAAGGCGTAAAATGGTGGATCCGAGTATGGCATCCCAAAATGGGAGTTTAGAAATTATACCTAACACATCCGTGTGTCGAAATGACGTCATCCAAAATTCCTCACTTACTTGCAAAATTAAAAGAGGACTCAAGTGCAGATAGATAAAATAAATTGAAAAATAAATACTAAAATAATATGAAATGAGGACTTATCATTCGTGTGGGGATAAGAACTTACCTCCATCGGCGCTCCAAACCTGCAAAAAGGGGCATTCAAAACAAGTCAAGATGTTATATATGTAAAAATGGGCCCATTTTCCTATTCATTTGCGTGTGTCGATTTGATTGATTTTGAGATCCTGGACACACGGTAACGGTTTTTGATGAGTGTATAGTCAAAATATTCGTGACGAGATAGTGATCATGCCTCCGCGAGCTGAACATCGACCCACGAGATCACATGTTAGTTCTTCTTGATTTAACATTTTTACCCTCAAAATGTAAAAATGATGAAATATTTATCATGGGGGGATTATTTTTGAAAATGTCAGTGTTAATAGGGTCACTTAGGGGGTTCCTAATGGGTAGGCTTTGTTTTGGTAAAAATAGTCATTTTTCATGTTTTTAGGCATTTTTAGGGCACGTGACCCATTTGAAAATTCAGACACGACCGCCGCCCTGAGCAGGGTGGCGGTTACAGGACCACCGCCCTTTAAGGCAGTGGTTACGGAACCGCCACCTTGCTCGTATGCGCGTGATGCTAATTCCAAAAACTTAGTGTTTTGAGCCAAATTTTACATTTTTAGTATTCTTATATGTTTTAATGATTTTTCCAATGTAATTTGAATACTAACTTACTCCGTTTGGTGTGTTTTTGGGTGTATGCAGGTGAAGGAGGAATATATCAGATGGAGTCGAGAGAGAGAGTGTGATTGGCTTCCAGCAGTATTGGATGCACTTTCTCAGGATGAGCAGGACACTCTTCAGAGGGCCGACATATTACGTATATCACGGGTCCCGCATGTTGCACCTTCTAGTCACATACTTTGTGACTTGTTTTCATATTGGGATGCTGATTGGAACACTTTCCAATTTCTAGGAGTTAGGGGTGAGTGGACTATCACCCTGGAGGATGTCTATCATATCTTGGGGTCTCGATCATTAGGAGATAGCTTACACTTAGACAAAGCAGGTCACGGGCTCAGATAGCATAGTGGGCTTCATACATGGGAGACGCAGTTATCTCCACTAGTTTGAAGAAGGGGGTGAGGGTTTGTTCCATTCCTAGCTTGCCTATCCCCTTGATTCATCAGGCTATTATGGGGATCCTTGCCTCGAGATTGATTAGGGACAAGGGAGGGGACACCTTACTCTACTGCTGGTCCCCTATTATTACACAGATTGAGGCACATGGCCAGATTTATGCCTAGGGAGCTGACATTCTTGGGACCACCTATCATGATTTGTACTGGGTGGTTCACTTACAGGGGTAGTCATTGAGCCATCCAACCCTGGTTATGAGCTGGGTCTACGAGCGTATCATCCCTTATGGGAGAGGTGTAGACGTGGTGGATCCCAGAGCCGTGAGGGTAGCCAAATGGATAGATATGTTGGTGCTTAGAGCATCCCACTAGCCAGTTGCCTCCTTGACCACTGATGATATGGAGGCCACACCCTATCAGGCCATGGCAAGGTTATGGGGTGAGGAGACCCTTACGTTGATTTCCTACTATACTACAGGGCAACTTGTGGACAGGACGGGGAAGGTGGAGACACACCCTTTTGATCGAGTGCCGTAGCAGTTTGGCCTTCCTTACATCGCATGCTCCCCCCAGGTGATGCCGGTTCGATTAGTTTGGGAGGCTAGGGAGGTCCTAGAGGCCAGGGTTGGACCGTTGTCACTCCCCCTGGTGTCTGTACGATGGAAAAGTGACAAGCGAGCATGGGAATCTACAAGTAACTCTTCCTCACACCCGACCTCCCGTGGTCGTGCCGGGATAACCAAAGTGGGGATGGAATATACGTGGGATGCAGACATGATAGTTAGGTAACCTGATGTCTTCGACATGCACTAATGGAATCTGTGAATCTAAGGCAAAGAATGCCCTCCTAACCTAAACTGGTGTGATAGATCGGTCGGTAAGGATGACCGCTCGAAGGATCTAATCAATATCGAGCTCTGGCGTGATCCGATCTATAGGTTGTGGGATACGGGAAAATGACCTGGAATTGTTTCGTGTATATCTCTAGATAGGGTCATAGGATGGATGATGGATATATAGTGGATTCTACGGTCGATTCTCTGGTCTAGTCCAGAAATCTTTAGCTTTGTTAGCTACTATGTCTAACAAGGATAACTGTGTGATGATGATAGGTGGAAGTGGAGTGGATCTGAATACTGATGTGCAGTAAACCAGCATCAATGTCAGATTGCCCCGTGGGTCCATTGGGTTGTGGGATTTGTGGATCACAACCGTAGATTCGTGGTTGTTGTGGACCTTCAATGGTCATATGTGGAATCAATCCCTAATCCCTAATATCCAATAGTCGTATGCCTTTTTGGCCTCTATATTTAGAACTGTAAGTTGTGTAATCTTCTCAGAATACCTTGCAGGTGTTCTAAGAACTCCGAATTCTTAAGCTAGTGTCTATGTCGTGAGATATCTCCCGCATCTAGTGTGGGACCAAAGGGTCATAGCCGAATGTTTGTTCTCTTTCAAGCCCTTCTACATTCATGCGGATATTTGTCTAGGGTAATCTGTAGTTTGGCTGGTTTGACCAAAACGTGTGTGCTTGGTTGTCTTCTATGTTTAACCCTCTTAACTATGAGTTGATCTGTTGTAAGTCTGTTGTTGTTCGGAAGACTTGGATTCTAAGATTCTGATCTATATCAGTTATTGCCGTAACGAGATTGGGCTGAGGCACTATTGGCTCGAACACGTATTCTCTGGGCTCCCTAGGTCCCATGATTGTCATGCAAAAGAAATAATGTAAATCTAACTCAAGCAAAGTAAAACTAAATATACAAAATATATCTACAACATATATAACTTCTTTATTTTTGTGTTTTTGATGAATTATTCAAAGGAAATTGAAAGAACAATTATTTAATATATCTATAAGTTGACAACTAAACTAATAACAAAATTAAAACAAACAAAGCAATGAGAATAGCTACTTGCCTGCATGCGCTTGTGAATCTATTCTAAATAACCGTAGATAACTGATCTACTCTATTTGAAAGACTCTCGTTCCTACCTCAGAAGTGAGGAGTGAATCATAGTTTCTCAGAAACTATCAATCCCCACAACTTCCCTAGAAATATCGAAAGTAAAATTTACTGAAATGAAATGATTGACTATTCTATTTGATATATTTTAACTAGAACTTTGAAAGCTTGAACCTGGATTTTGCAGAATAGTGGCGAATCCGATGGTGTGTGGCTTTGTCCCCTCAGTGTGATCTCCTCATTCCTTCGTGCTCACGTGAATCCAGAAAAGTGTTTGATGTTAGCATCAATAGAAGTAGGTATTGGGATAGTGGCAGTTTAGGATGCAGACTGAATACAATGCAAGTAGGAGAGGGATAGTGCAAGAGAACAGAGCTTGGCTTATGCAATTCCTAGCGGGATTTATTATGAGTCATACAACATAAAATGTTCGAACCTAAAACTATCCCGTTTGATGATAATGGCTTCCTACTAAAAATAAAACTATCCTACTCCAAGTGATTACATGAAACAATAACAACGCTTGCACAAGAAGAATATGTGGCTTCCAAACAACAAAACAATACTAACTATGCATGCAACAAATAAAACTATGAATCCTAAGAAAAATTGAAAGACTAAGCTATTGCAAAATGGTGAGAAATGAGAGCCAAATTTTGAGGGGCCATTTGCTTGAGCACAAGCCAATATTTATAGAATCCCATTTACCCAAATGTGAAAACCAAATTGAAATCTTTAACCATAAACAATGCCAAAAACTATTCCATGGAACCGAATCATAAATACAAGAAGAGACAAAAAAAGCTGGTAAACGTTGATTTTTACGTGAGTCGCGATAAAAAAAACATTCTAGAAAAACACGTGCGGGACCACCGCCTCGGCGGGCGGTTGTTAGACCGCCTGCTGCCCGCTGGGGTGGCGATCACAAGACCGCCTCCGAGGCAGGTGGTGGTTTCATCACCGAAGACCGAAAGGTAAAGGAAAAGAGAGGGAAGGAAAAAGTAAAGCATGCGGGGCTAATCGGGCATGCAGGATATTAACACATACTTGGAGAGATTTTTTGGATCCCGAACACCATGCGAGGAGACCTTTATCATATTTGGGGTACATGTAACATTGTCCCAAGTGGTGCAGACCCTCTACAATTTTGGGTATGTACATATTCCCCCTCGTGAGAAGTGTTTTAGCTATGAAGAGGCATAAAACGGTGGGTCCAAGTATGGCGGTCCTGAAATGGGAAGTTAGAAGTTATACCTGACACGTCCGTGTGTCGAAATGATGCCATCCAAAATTCCTGCTACCATTTGTATGGGGATAATAACTTACCTCCGTCGGCACTCCAAACCTACGAAAAGGAGCTTTCAAAACAAGTCAGGATACTATATATGTAAAAGTGGGCCCATTTTCCTATTCATTTGCACGTGTCGATTTGATTGATTTTGAGATCTGGGACCCACAAAGGTGACGGTTTTCGGCGAGATTATAGTCAAAAATTTCGTGACGAGATTGTGATCATGCCTCCGTGAGTGGAACACCAACCTGCGAGATCACAGGTTAGTTTTTCTCGATTTATGCTTTTATCCCCAAAATGTTAAAATGGTGAAATCTTTGTCATGGGGGGATTATTTTTGAAAATGTTAGTTTTAATAGGGTCACTTAGGGGGTGCCTAATGGGTAGGCTTTGTTTTGGTCAAAATAGTCTTTATTTTGTGTTTTTAGGTGTTTTTAGGGCACGTGACCCGCATGGAAATTTGGGACACGACCGCCACCCTGAGCAGGCAGCAGTTACACAACCACCGCCTTGATTAGGGTGGTAGTTACAAGACCGCCGCCTTTAAGGCGGTGGTTATGGAACCACCACCCTGCTCAGGGTGGCGGTTCTTCACAGAATGCTAAAAGAATACTTGTTTGAAATTGTTTTTGCATTTTTAGCATTCTTATATGTCTTAATGATTTTTCTAATGTCATTTTGAATACTAACTTACTCCTTTTTGTATGTTTTTGGGTGTATGTAGGCGAAGGAGGAGTATATCAGATGGAGTCGAGAGAGAGAGTGTGTTTGGATTCCAACAGTATTAGATGCACTTTCTCAGGATGAGCAGGACACTCTTCAGAGGGCCGCATATTGCGTATATCACGGGTCCCGCATGTTGCACCTTCTAGTCACATACTTTGTGACTTGTTTTCATATTGGGATGCTTGATCGAACACTTTCTGATTTCCAGGAGTCAGGGGTGAGTGGACCATTACTTTGGAGGATGTTTACCACATCTTGGGGGTCCCGATCATCGGGAGACGACTCACACTTGAGACAACAGGGTCACGGGCTCAGATAGCACAGTGGGCTTCATATATGGGAGACACAATTATCTCCACTGGTTCGAAGAAGGGGGTGAGGGTCTGATCTATTCCTAGCCTTGCCTATCCCCTTGATTCACTAGGCCATTATGGGGATCCTTGCCTCAAGATTAATCAGGGACAAGGGAGGAGACACTTTACTTTATTGTTGGTCCCCCATTATCGCACGCAGTTGAGGGAGATGGCCGGATTTACGCCCGGGGAGCCGACATTCTTGGAACTACTTATCATGATCTATACCGGGTGGTTCTTTTACGGGGATAGTCATTGAGTCATCCGACCACGGTTATGAGTTGGTTCTACGATCGTTTCATCCCTTATGGGAGAGGTGTAGAGGTTGCGGATCCCGGAGCCGTGAGGGCAGCCGATGGAAAGATATGTCGGTGCTCGAGCACCCCACCAAATACCACCTCCTTGACTACCGATGATATGGAGGCCACACCTTATCGTGCCATGGCAGGGGTTATGGGGCGAGGAGGCCCTTACTTTGATCTCTTCTGTACCACAGACAACTTGTGGATAAAGACGGTGGAGACACATCCTTTTGGTCGAGTGCCTCAGTAGTTTGGCCTTCCTTACATCGATATGCTTCTCCAAAGTGGTGCCAATATTCAAATCAGTTTGGGAGGCTAGAGGAGGTCCTAGAGGCCGGTTTTGGACTATTGTTACCCCCGGCGTTCCTATTGCGGCCGAGACAGTGGTACGTGCTCGAGGGAGAGCCGGTGCTCCTCAGGCACCCTTACTTCAGATTGCCACCGGTCCCGCCCATAGTAGTGACGACCCCATTGATATAGACTCTGAGTCTGAGGATTTCATAGGGGGAGAGACAGAGGAGGACAGCGATCCTGAGTGGCATGACACTTAGGATATCTTACAGGTGGAGAGGGCAGAGCAGAGTGCAGAGAGGGTGACCCTAGCTTCAGAGGAGCCACTTTCTTAGGGTTTGGGCGGAGAGGATGAGTCTATAGTAGGACGTTATGTGGCCCCAAGCATAGGAGGAGTGCATCAGTCACGGTGGAATCTGTGGCAGGTGTTGACCCTAGAGATCCATCTTGGAGGCCCGAGATCCGAGTGAGTTATCATCCTTCTTTTTAATGTTTGTTTAGGATTGCCTTAATTGCTATCTCTCCGTTTACTTTTGTTTCTATCTTTTGATTATTTCTAATTCATTTTTCTCCTTTTCTTGCAGAGACTGCTGATGAGTGGCGAGACCTGATTCACCGGGTATGCACTGATACCCTGATGATCCCCATGGAGAAGACCCATGCGGAGCTATCCATGGATGCAGGGGAGCCTTCAACAGCTGGTAGGCATACCGACATTTTTCCCCATCTCGCATGTGGCTAGGATGGTGTCTACCCTCCGTACCGAGTTGGTAGGATATAGGAAAACAGAGCACCTGATGAGGAGTCACTCTCATGGCAAGACCACAGCTTCTCCTCGAGACCGTGAGCCCTCTCAGTGCACTCGCAGCTCCAACGTAGCTGGAGTCCTAGACGTGGGCGTGCACCTTCAGAGGGATCTCATAGGGGTTGAGAAGCCACTTGGCTCTCTTAGATTATTTATATGATGTATTTTGTATTTCCCGGGCTCTTTGAGTGTTTTGACCATGCTTAGCGCATGATGACATTGTACAGAAACTTAGATATATATTCTTTTTGGATCAGACTCTTGGTATCTATGTTTTTGTGATTCATTTTCATATGTAAATTATAATTTTATTTTTATATGCTTTTCAGAATGTATGCAATGGAGAACAAATGATACAAATGCTTTCTTTCTTTTTGTATTTTGTGATGCTGATATATGATAATGTAGACACAATGTGATCTTGAACTTTAGTTTCTGTAAGAAATTGTTTGGTACTTCATATTTGTTTTGAAAAAATGAGATGATAAACTGGTATGATGAGCAGATGAACTTGCCCCACTCCTAACTCCATGCAACTAGTAAGATGCGAGGGCTCATCACCGAGAGCTAGAAAGGGCACAAGCTATGAAATTTGTTGAATGGTAGTGATGAGAGATAGACAAAGATTTGGTGGAACCAAATTAGGATGCTACAAACCTACTCTACTCAAGTGACTCCATAGTTTAGAATGCTACTTGCTTTATGGTTTATCTAGACTTAGATTTGTAGATGGCCACATAGTAGACAAAATCTGGTTTCGGGCTTTTGAGCTCTCTTGGAATTTTGGACATCTGATTCATTTGTTTTTGACTCGAGATTTCAAAGGTTCACTTGAACTATTTGCTTATGAACTTTAACATTTATTGTCAAGAGGACCCCCAAACCTTGCCCCATGCTACTAGTAAGAAGCATGGACTTATCACCATGGACAAGGCATAGGTGAGTAAGGGAATTCCCATCCTTTCCCAACCCTACGTCACTAGTAAGAGATGCAAGCTCATCACCGAAGGTTGGTAGGGCAAGGAAATGTGTAAAATAAATTTTTTTGTTTGATCTATATGCGACTTGTTTATTTGAGCAAAAATGTCAGTATGTTCTTATTTCCAAAGAGATATACGTATGGGATAGATGTGACACTATGAAGCTTCTAGAATAGACCATAGGTAAGACACCTATCCTAGGGAGAAACCAAAAGTGAGAACAAGCATGTAGATCTTGGTATGGTTACCATTAAGACTTTGTCATATCTAGCTTTATTTGATGAAATGATTCAGAAATAGGTGATGTGACTATGAAAGTGAAGAAGTATGATTTGAATGATTATGTCAATACCATCAGAAGTTTGTAATGAATTTCTTTGAGAATAAGTTCCTTGATCACAAAATTGTACGAAACAAGTGGACAAAATGAACCTAACTACATGAAGATGCAATGTAGATATAATTATACAAATAGTGCTGGTCGCTTATGCATAGAATTGTTTAAGGTGCAGGGAATTGACAGTTTCACCAAATTCCTCACCTTCCAGTGTACATAAGAGATATGCACCATTTCCATAGTCTTTCATGACTCGGTATGGGCCCAACCATTTGGGCTGGAATTTCCTTCCTTCGCCGGTCTTTTTGTCAATCCGACTATCTAGTCTTAGAACCAGATCTCCTTCATATATATCTCGTTCATAGACCTTTTTGTTATACTACTCGGCACATTCAGTTAGCATAAACTCTATGCCACTTTTCAACGTCTAACTTTGGTCTCATCTAGGCTTTCTAGTTGGGAGAGGCGTGCTTCTCTATAAGCTTCTTCATCCGTAATCCTTGTAATGAGATGCGGAGACTGGGTATTTCAATCTCAAGTGGGAGAACTGCTTCTGCTTTGAATACCAATGAGAAAGGAGTTGCTCCTGTTGGTGTTCTTATTGAGGTTTGGTGGGCCCACAAGCCCGGGTATAACTTTAAATGCCAATCTCGTTTATTTTCTTTTACTGTTTTAAGGAGAATAGATTTTAATGTCTTGTTTGTTGCTTCAGCCTGTCCGTTGGCTTAAGGGTAATACAGGGAGGCTATATGATGGTTTATTTTAAATTTATTACATAGCTCACAGACTTCGTCATTCTTAAAATAAGTGCCATTATTTGAGATAATGATTTGTGGGACACAGTACCTATAAATGATCTAGTTCAAAATGAACTTGGCAATCACGGCACAGTTCGGTACAAAGGTAAGAGGAATAGCCTCTACCCATTTAGTAAAATACTCAAAGGTCCATGATTATGAATTTATGGCCATCTCAGTAGATGAGGGAGAGAATTTACCTATCAAATCTAGGCCCCATGTAGAAAAGGGCTATGGAGTTGTGATTGGTTGTAGAGCTTGTGCCGACATGTGAATCTCGTGGGAAAATTCTTGGCATTTATGACACTTGCGTATAAACTCTACTGCATCGTGCTCTAGAGTGGGCCAGAAATATCCCATCCGATGTATTTTGTGAGTGGTGGCATGACCACCGAAGTGGCCTCCACATATTCCACTATGAGATTCATGGAGAATCTTCTTGGATTCTTCTGTGTCAACACACCTTAGAAGCATTCCATCGAAATCCTTACGATAGAGCGCTTGTTCTATAATAACATATTTAGCTACGATAATGCATAACCACCTTATTTGTTGCGGTGTAGCACCTTCTAGATACGTATGGTCCATGATATAATTAACAATATCAGTATACCAAGGACATTCGAGATAGGAGGCATGGTTTCAATGTAATATATGCATTCATCAGGAAAGTCCATATCTACTAGATTGCCTCCATCTAATGGGTTATCAGCTAACCAATCTGCAATGATTTGTCCCTTAACGGACTTCTGATTTACAAATGTTAATTCGAATTCACCCATTAAGGTTATAAAGCGTCAAGCCTTTTTAGATAAGGACCCTTGCGTGAGGAAAGTTCGTAAATGGTCTATTTTTACAATGACCCTTGTTTCTTAATTCAAATGCAATGTCTTAAGCGTTTAGTTGCAAGAGACTATGGCGAGACATTCTTGTTCGATTGTGTATAACGTGTTTCATAATTGAGCAACGTGTGGCTAATAAAATAGATTGCACGTTCTTATTTTTCATTGACTTCTTGAGCCAAAGATGCGCTCAGCGAGACATTGGTAGCTCACGAATATAAGATTAAAGGGTGGTCTACCTTAGGAGGCATTAGCGTAGATGGTGATAACAAAAAATGCTTAACTATTTCGAAAGCCTCATCATACGAGTCTTGATCACCCAATCGATACTATAATATTTCTTGAGTAGATTGTTGATTAGATGAATGGCAAAGCTTAAGTCTGGGATGAATCTTCGGATTGCATCGAGTTTCCCAAGAAACGACCTGATTCCAGATTCATTTGACGGTGGGATCATTTCAAGAACAACCCAGATTTTAGATGGGTCTACATCGATCCCTCATGATGATATAATGTAACCTAGGAGCTTCGCTCCTGTCACACCAAATACACATTTTTCTTGGTTTAGTGTGACTCTGTATTCTATCAAACATGAAATAATGATACGGAGCACTTCCGGGTGATCACAGTAGCTTTCTCGGCTTTAGCCAAAAATTCGTCTACATAGGATTCCATGATTTTATGAATAAGATCGTGAAATATTTATGTCATTGCCCGTTGGTATGTAGCACAAGCATTCTTGAGACCGAACGACATAACAATGTAGCAATAGGTTCCCCAAAGAGTTATAAACGTGGTTTTGGCTTGGTCTTGTTTAGATATTCTGATTTGATTATATCCTGAAAATCCATCCATGAGAGACAAAATCTCAAATCTAGTTGTTGCATCAACGATGACATCAATGGATGGTAATAGGAAGTCATCCTTGGGACACGCCTTGTTAATGTCTTGGAAGTCTATGCAAATTTGTATCTTCCCATTCTTTTTTAGAACAAGAACAATATTAGATACCCACTGAGAGTAATCGACTGGTTTGATGAATCCCACTTGAAGAAGCTTCATTACCTCTTCTTTCACCATGAGAGCTACCTTGGGTTTCATTAGTCTTGATTTTTGTTTAATTGGCTTTGCATCTAGTTTGGTTATGAGGTTGTGTACCACGATGTGTGGTGTAATTCCCATCATTTCTTTATAATTAAATGCAAAATCCTTTTGATGTTCTCTCGAGGATTCGAGTGTGTATTTTTATCTCTTCTCGGAGTTAACGAAGATCCTAGTTTCAAGATTTTTGGTTCTTGTCAATCATTTATTCAATTAAAGAAGCATTACCTTCTTCAAACACAGGTGGGGCTAGAGGTAGTTCTAGATCTTCTCCATTCTCTACCACGTGTATGTCGAGTTCCTTTTGCGGGGAAGCTCTATCATGGGATTTCTGAAGTAAGAAGATGAATGTGGGATTAAAGATAAATATACCACGTGATGGGTGAGATGTAATGCTGCATAGGCGTTTAAGTAATCAAGAGTAGTTCTATCACTATCAACGTGATCTAAGCTAGTAGATTTGTTCTCAGCTATGTTCATTAAAAGAGGGTTTGACATTTTCTTCACTAACGGTTTAGTACGAAGGGATACCATGAAACGGGTGTCCTCCAACTCACTGCTTGGAGTGAAACGTGAAGCTGAGGTTGCTATCAAATTTGCAAGAATATTTTGTTCTCGTGGGATTGCTTCAATTGATATGAAATCAAATTCTTTGCTCAAATATAATACTACTGTTTTATAGAGCTGTAAATGTTCAGCTCTAGTCTCATACACCTCAGAGACTTGGTTTGCTACTAATTGTGAGTCTTCTAACACTCTGATGTTATTAACGCCGAGACTCTTAGCTAATATGAGGCCAAGGAGGAGGGCTTCATACTCAGCGCCATTGTTTGTACATTCAAAATTTAGTTTAAAGGTGAATGGTAGGATCTTTCCCTTAGCGAAGTAAAGTTCACACCGCCCCAACGCCTATACATAACAACATCTAGCTCCATCAAAATGGAGAATCCGATATTTAGTTGGGAAGATGGATGTCGGGACATTTGTTCCATCTATTTCATCCGCTTTGGTTACTTCTACCACGCAGAGTTCTTCATTGGAAGAGAACCAACTCCTAGGGTATATCCCATGCCTACAGAATCAAAAGGCAGGAAAATTGGTAGATCCCGTTCTAGCAATTTGATAATCTTTGCCATAGTTCCTAATGATACTACTTCTTTAGCCTTGTCCTTGAGGGCTGGGGTATTCTTGATTAGGTTCATAACTTCTAACTCCGTTGTAGGTACCAAATTTTCTTCTACTTCGCGTCGGTTGGTTTATTAAGTTGATTTGTTGGGAGTTCAAACTCGAGTGAACACCGGCCTTTTCTTCAGGTCTGCTAGGTGTATATCAAATGGTTTCGGATCACCTTTTCTTTATGAATACCTTTCCTAAGTGCAAGAATATTACTTCTTGAAATAACGTAGAAGGGATTGCCTTCATACGGTGTATCCACGGTGCCCTGAGGATCATATTATAGTTGGTTTCCCGATCTATAATATAAAACTCAGTTAGGATTGTTTTGGGTCCTAAGGTGACTGGTAGTATTATAGTTCCAATCGAAGTGGCCTTGAGGCTATCATAGCCTCTTAGCGTATTCCGAGTCGTGGAACAATTTGTTTCTCCATACCCTAGCTTTTGAAGGAAAGAGAAGGGGACTATGTTAACTGCTGCCCCATCGTTAACCATTGTGCATTTAACGTAGTTGTTATAAACCCACACTTGCAAATGTAAGACTGGATCACCTCTGCATGCAATCTCAATGTCTGTTGACATTTTGTTTATTTCGAATATAAACTTGGTATCCCTATCCGGCTTCCCCGGAGGGTGGATATCAAAGTCTATATGGTTTACTTGTGTTTCAGAAGGTGGAGTGATGTTAATTAAATGAACTAAACCTAATGCTTCTAAAAGAGCAGCCCAGTGGGTAGGAAAGTTCTTCAATAAATCCAAAAAGGAGATGTGAGAGAAGGTCTTTGTTAGGTCATTAATTAAATCATAGGCACCTACGAGGTTTTACTAATGGTGTTGAATGTTATCTCTGTCTCTAGCGGGTAACTTGGACTTGGCCTAGAGGAGTACTCTTGTGTCCTTGTTATGGCTTCCATGTGCGCTTCGGTGTCTAACTCCACTAAACTAACTATCTTAGGTCGTAGCTGATTTCCTAATTGTGGTGCGACAGGTGGATTTAGCGAAGTTGAGGCTTCGTGATCATTTTTTCCTGTTATTACACTCTTGTTCATCCCATTTGGATTTAATTTTCTATTATTGTGATTTGGGAGTGGATCGTTGAAGATCTTGAGGGGAGCATTTTGAGGGGAGACTGCTCCCGTGAAAGTATTTGGCATAGGTGATGCAGGATCTGCTAAGAACATATCTATGAAAAGTTGTCTTTGTTCTTCTGGCAGATGTTGCATGAATTTATTGTAATCACGGCAAGTTCTAGTGTCATGGCCTCAAATTTTGTGGAAACCACAATACGAGTTGGGATTGTAATTCCTAGGTTGTTGGTTTGGCACATATTGTGGTCAAAACTCTGATTAAACCATTGACTATTAGGATTAATGTTTGCATTTCTTGTCTTTGGTTTTAGTTCGTTTTGGTATCTAGTTGAGTTTTGACTTGGACCCCGTATGCGGGTCCGACTTTTTCATTGTTGTTGTGGATGATTAAAATCCACCGAGTTTATTTTCGGGGTAAAGTTATTGTTTCATTGATTGTTAATATGTGGAGCATTTACAACATTTACTTTTTTGTTTGGTCGGTTACTCCATTTATTGTTATGCCACAATTTTTGTTAAGGATTTTAGGTCCTTGATTGACATTTGTGGTAGTAGGATAAGTCGTAGTATTCTGGCTGGGGGTGATTAACCTCCCATTTGTTCCATATGTCTTGCGATCGCTATCTATTGCCGCTTGATCTATTTGGAGGGTCCTCTCAAGTACTTCATCGTAAGTCCTTAGTGGGAACTTTTGGACTTCTTCCTTTACCTCTATCTTTGAGAGAATGAAGAAATAAATCGCATAGTTCCATCTCGGTCCATGTTTGGAGTGCTTGCTTTGAAGAATAGAGGATCAGTACACCATCTTTAGATGAAATGAGCGGCGTGATCATTGTGTTTTTGCTTAATGTGCAAGAATTCCCTAAAACTGTTCTCAAAAATTTGTTCTGTCAAATTACTTGATGAACTCGAAATGAGTTGTTTAAATGAATGGATGGATGCTTCATTATTCTCAGTAATACCAATCGAAGGTGATGCCCTCTAAATTTTTGGGAATATTTTGGCAAAAACCCCATCCCAAGGGAGCAGCTTCTCGAATTGCTATGGCATAGGCCCTAATGTGTGCATTTGGGTCTCCTTCCCCTTTGTATTTGGGTAAATTGGGAAGAGGTCTTGGAAGCATGATGCTTCGTATGGTGAAGTCTAAGGGTGCTTTCAAATATTCTGAATAAGTTCCTATCGCATAGGTTTTGACCATCGATGGCGCCTGCTGAGGGGGTGGAGGTGGGATGGTTTGTTGGTACGGTGCAACATATGCATTTGTAGGGGCATAAGGAAATCCCTATGGTTGAGTGAATATGCCAGGAGAGGAGAAGATATCTCCCTGTGGTGATTTGGAATACATGTTTAAGTATGGAGGAGTATTGCCTAGGAATGGATTATTTTGTACTAGACTCGGGAGGTATCATATTTTCCATTGGAACGGTGTTAGAAAATGCAGTTCTAGTTGGCATTTGTTGTGAATACTGAGGAGGCATGCCAAACATGCCTATTATTGTAAGGAGGTCTACTTGGCCAGGATGATGTGGAGGATTGGAATTTACTACCTGCATGAATTGAGAATTTTGACTTGCTTGAGCAAGTTCTAACCCTCTAAATTTTTCTACTAAAGTGGAGATGACTTCATTTGGTGAAGTCACAATATTTTGCCTTAGTGGTGTTTTTGTATATCCTGAGGTTGTATAGGCATGTGGTACCCCGCTATGAACTGATCATTGCCCTGCCAAGTTTTACCAAGGGCATTTCCTATAGGTAGCGGCATGGAGGTGTTTTCTTGAAACGAGACCTCGGGTCATGTTTGTAAACTTCCTATAGGTGGGTACATAATCCGAGAGAGTTGTTTACTCCTGGCATAACGCACTGAATGTTCATCATCTAAAAATAGATATGGATCTGATTTTCTACTAATTTTTGGTCTAAGAAACACCTGAGGAGATGAACTAGATTCTCCCGTAAACGTCATGTTGTTCGAGCCTGAAGGCTCTGGTTGTTGCATTTGAGCGAGCTGATCTAACTCCTCTATTTCGAAAGATGAACTATATCTAGGCCTTGGAGGTAGAGTTTGTGTTGACAATCGGTTAGTTGAATAGTTTTCACCCCATGCTGAGAGCGAGGGTGATGGCTATCTATTCAGTTGATCGTAGTATGCTTCAAGACCTAGGAGAGGTCTACCATATGCATCAAATCCCGACATATTCGGGGGTATATGAATACCCACAGAATAATGGGAAAGAGTGAAGGTGGATGGAAGAAGAAAAATAAAAGAGGATGAATTGTTTCATTCACGTCGGGTTCACCAATTTTGTATGATGGAAAAGTGACAAGCGAGCATGGGAATCTACAAGTAACTCTTCCTCGCACCCGACCTCCCGAGGTCGTGCCGAGACACCGGTGGGGATGGATTATACGTGGGGTATGGACAAACTAATTAGGCAATCTTATGTCTTCGAAACGCACTAATGGAATATGTGAATCTAAGGTAAAGAAGGCCCTCCTAACTTGAACTAGTGTGATATATCGGTTGGCGAGGATGACTGCTCGAAGGCTCCAATCAATATCGAGCTTTGGCGTGATCCAATCTATAGGTTGTGGTGTACGTGGAAAATGACCTGGGATTGCTTCGTGTATATCTCTGCAGACAGGGTCATGAGATGGATGATGGATATATAGTGGATTCTATGGGTGATTCTCTAGTCTAGTCCAGAAATCTTTAGCTTCGTTAGCTGATATATCTAACAAGGATAATTGTGTGATAATATCTGGTGGAAGTGGACAGGATCTGAATATCAATGTGCGTAAACCAACATCAACGTCTGATTGACCTGTGAGCTTATTGGGTTGTGGGACCTGTGGATCACAACCGTAGATTCGTGGTTGTTGTGGACCTCCATGGTCATGTGCGTAATCAATCCCTAATCCCTAGTATCCAGAGTAGTCGTATGCCTTTCCGTCCTCATATTTAGAACTAACGGTTGATTTAGGCAATCTTCTCAGAGTATCTTATAGGTGTTCTGACAACTTGAATTCTTAAGCTAGTGTCTATGTCGGTGATAATGTCTCCTGCGTCGATTGTGGGACCAAAGGATCACAACCAAACGTTTGCTCTCTTTCAAGCCCTTCTACAGTCATGCGAATATTTATCTAGGGTAATCTGTAGTTTGGTTGGTTTGACCAAAATGTATGTGCTTTGTTGTCTTCTATGTTTAATCCTCTTAACTATGAGCTAATTTCTTGTAGGTCTACTATCGTTTGGAAGACCTAAATTCTGAGATTTTGCTCTATATCAGTTATTGCTGCAACAAGATTGGGCTGAGGAACTATTGGCTCGAATACATATTCTCTGGGCTCCCTAAGTCCCGTGATTGTCATGCAAAAGGAAATAATGTAAATCTAACTAAAATAAAGCAAACTAATTATGCAAAATATATTCACAATATATATAAATTCCTTGTTTTTGTATTTTTGATGAACTATTAAATAGAATTGAAAGAGAAATTATATAATATATCTAGAAATTGACAACTAAACTAATAACGAAATTAAAACAAACAAGGAAACCGAGTATAGCTACTTGCCTATGCAGTTGTAAATCTATTCTAAATAACCAGATAACTGATCTAATCTATTTGAAAGACCCTCGATCCTACCTCATAAGTGAGGAATAAATCATAGTTTCTCGAAACAACCTGCAAATCTAATGGCTTCAGATGGAAATGAAATTATCCTACTTCAATTTATCGTATGAAACATTACCAACACTAGCACAAGAAGATTATGTGGCTTCTAAACAGCAAAACAACACTAACTATGCATGTAATAACCGAAAACTATGAATTCTGAGAACCAAAGAATAAAACTATGAAATGAGAAGATGAGAGGCAATTTTTGAGGGGCCATTTTCTTGAAGATCAACCAACTATTTATAGAATCCCCATTTACCCAAAGGTGAAAACCAATTTGAACTCTTTAACCATAAACAATGCAAAAACACTATTTGAGGGAACCAAAATCATAAATACGAGCAAAGGTGGTGAAAAATAGGTAAACATTGAAATTTATGTGAGTCGCGATAAAATAAATGTTTTGGAAAATGCGTGAAGGACCGCCACCCTGAGCAAGGCGGTGGTTTCATAACTGAAGACCAAAACGTAAAGAAAAAGAGGGGAGAAGAGAAAACAAAGCATGCAGGGGCTAAGTGGGACATGCGGGATGTTAATGCATACTTGGAGAGCTTTTTCAGATCCCGAACACCTTGGGAGGAGACCTGTATCATCATCGGGGCACGTATAATGTTGTTCTGCTGGTGCAAGTACATCCTATAATTTTGGGTACGTACAGACACCCTAGCCATAGGAATGATTTATTTTCAAAATTGATTTGTGAACGAAGGGTGGAAGGAGAGCCGTACATTTCTCTCGATTCTATCTAGGCATCTATAGCATTGATGGAGATGTATTTGATTCTAATCGCAACATTTCTCTATTTCTAGTCACACATCCATAGCCCTGATAAAGATTATTGGAAATATCCCAAGAGAGAGTTATATATCAATTTCCCTTTTGCTTTTGATTTTGATTTGATTGATTTATTTACTTTTTGAAATCTTATTTCAGCTCTCTTGACTATTTTGACAACGGGTTAAGAACCACTGATGGATTGATGGAAGGATGTGGAAGTGAATGCGATGACTACATTGACTAGTGTCAACAAATACATCCAAAATTTCTTCACAACAAATTTATTAGATGGAGATTGTGATAGGATATCTAAGAGGCCAGTCGTTCTTTAATTTACCAAGGTGATGAAAGACAAAGGTCAAACGGATACCATAGAGATAAATGTCACAAAATGTGTGTGAATAGACTAATCAAAATAACATCGACGGGATGAAAATGGTGGATGAATTATGAAAAGAAAGGGAAGAAAGAACATCCATGTGTATGCATAACCTAATTGCAATGTTTGATCTTTATACCGTTGATTTTTAATGTTTTCTCTTTTTTTGTATTTTTGAAATTTTTGACTCTTTTAAAGATTTTTTTTTGGGAAATTAGGATTAATCAATGTCAATCGTGATAAGATCCATTAATAATGTTCGCAATTTCCTTGATAAGGGAAATCAAGTGTGTCTTCTTATCAAGAGTCATATTATCTCTGATCTCAATGATCATGGTGAGCTCATACTCAATAAATGACTGTGACTTATCTTAAAACAAAATTTTACATGCGGGAATTTGAGTTCCCTATCCATAGGTTTATGCACTTTGCACCATACTTGATGGTTACGTTGGTGTGCATTCTTGAATCACATTTAATTTTTAACTTTATGGCTATTTGATTTGTTGGGAGCTTTGGAGCTCTTTGAACCTTTGATCTTAGCTTGATAAAGAAACTATTTGGGTTTCATATAAGCTAAGGTATGACTCATCTAATTCGAGAAGTGGGAGAAGAAAGTGGATGTTTAGGATTGATGTGAGAAATGATGGTGAGCTTTCCATAGTCATTGATAGGAGGATGATATGATGGATGAAGAGAATATGATCCAAGGGTTGAAGAATATGGTCTACTAGGAGGTGAGCCACAGATAGATGAAGGAGGACTACTAGGATGTGGCCCCAAGATGGAAGAAAATGGGGTACTAGGAGGTGTCCCATAGATAGAAGACAAAGGACTACTAGGATGTGGCCCAAGTATAGAAGATGAGGGACTACTCGGAGGTGTCCTATAGATAGAAGAGGATGAAGGGCTACTAGGATGTGACCCAAGAATTGAAGGTAATGGGCTACCCAAAGGTGACTCATAAATAGAAAATAATGGAGGGTTACTAGGATGTAGTCCAAGGATAGAAGATAATGGGTTACTCGGAGGTGACCCACAAGTAGAAAACATAGGGCTACTATGATGTGGCTTGAGAATAGAAGATAATGGGATACCCGGAGGTGACCCACAAGTAGAAAATGGAGGGCTACCAAGTGGTGACCCACACATAGGAGAAGATGATGGGCTACCAGAGGTGACCCAAGGTGAGATTGTGATTGAGGAATTATGATAGATAAAGAATGATCGGGTGATGAGAAGATAGGCCATGGATCAATGCTAGACCTAGGCATCTCATCATGCACAAAGGAAGGTGAAGATGGAAGAATAAGAGGAGGATCATGTTCAATGGTCTTAGGATCTTCCTCTATTTTATGAAAAAAGGAATCAATTTCTTCCTCCCAATATGTGAGCACATCGAAGTCAAAATTTAATCCTTGCTCATTATCCTTTAGAGGAATGTTATCATGTAGCCCCATGAATTCTCTCGATTTCTTCTTCATTTTGAAATAAATCGATTGGTATGGGTTATTTTTCTGTGACCATAGTAGGTTGATTAGAAGAAAGGGGTCTACCTAGTGTGGAAGATCTAGAATATGTTTGATGATGTAGATGAGGGAAATTGGACCTTATTGTGTCCACAAAGGAAGGGAATAGTGCATTGAAAATATATCTTAGCACATTGTTTCTTGTGAATGGTTCGACGTGGACGAAAACATCGATCTTTAGAAGATGGATGAATATAGAATAAGGCATGATCAAAATGACTTAGGGGATGAAGAGGGATTGGATTCCGATTGATAGAAGAAGATGACTCGAGAGATGAAGTAGATTTGTATTGAGATGTCTCGTAAGTGGAAGAAGATGACTTGAGAGATGAAGTAGACTTGGAATGAGATGTCTCACGAGTGGAAGAAGATGACTCAAGAGATGAAGTAGACTTGGACTGAGACGTCTCACAGTAGAAGAAGATGGCATTGGTTTACCTAGAGACAACATATTGTCGTGAAATCGATGGGATCATTCATCTAGGCCATATTTTGTGACATATGGGTTAGCTTTGATTATTGATTAGAGGAAATTACGAGTGGAGAGCTCTTTGATGGAGGAAGGGGTCATTGAGGTGAATGATAAAAGGGGTCCTACAGAGAAAGGGAGGACCATGACTCAATGGTTAAATTAGGTGTTTGATTGGATGGACTTGGAGTTGCACAGATCTTCAAAGGAAGAGGATATTGTTCAAGCGACTGATAAGGGGGTCTTGTAAAGAAAGGGAGGACCATGACTTAGGAGTCGAATTAGAGGAATCTGAATAATAATTCAGATCAGAATCATCAGAGACTGAGGAGAATTAGAATAATAGTTTGGATCAGAATCATCATAAAGAATGTTTGGATTGGAATCATCAAAATCTATCCATTGACCATGAGATGAAGGCGGGAAAGTGGTAACCAAATGAGTTTTCTAGCATGAAGAACCAAACGAGGTTTAGTCATGATGGGAATATTTTGATGTGAAGACCTAAACCTTGGTTCCTTATTGTCATTAGTGTGAGGAAACTGTGATATTCAATCATTGTTGGTGTTGTTTACATACAAATTCCTATACCTAGATAGTGTGATTGAATTCCTTTCAATTCAGGAAGCATAATGAAAACCAACTAGACATTTTGCAAACAAAGGGATGCTTGTGTGATTTTCCAAAGGGAATCTAAGGAAAATAGACATCATGATTGAAATAATTTTTAAAAATCAGTAAGGTTTGGCTAACAATTTGCAAGTGTAAACGTCAAAATGGTTTGATCAAATTTTTAACAACACAAAGGCTACAAAGGTTTTTCTTTAATGTGTTCAAGAATACAACAAACCTAAGTAAAATGCGTGACAATTGTCAATGTCGTAAAGGAATGTCAACAATAATGAATCAATGGATCAAAGGATTGTCCTAGAAAAAAGTTTTCAAGATAGATAACACGCAAGGAACAATCACACAAGTTTTGGTAAACCAATCAATCAACAAGAAACTATACCCTATGTAAATGTTTCAAAGATAGTTTGACATCAAATGATCAACTTAATGTCAATACTTATGTCAAGTTCAAAATGAACAAGGCGTAAGTATTAACAAGGAGTTAACGTGATCTCTAATCGAAGGATACTTATGACGATCTTAGAGACAAGCAAGATCTAAATCCCAAAAAGTGGAGGTTACGTATGTGAGCCACGCAACAATGCTACTAGGATACATTAGCCAAGATTTGTGAGAAAGTAAGGTATTAGTATCAAAATAATATTGACACAGTGAAAACAAGGTAATCAACACCCTTTCAAGATCGAGGTAATGTTTGAAACAAAACAACGTTGAAGTATGCTAAGGATTTGTTAAGTTGTAGGCAATGTAACTTTACAATATAGATACTTAGATCATGTTTACTAGAAAAAGATGTAAGTATTGTAATTTTGCAGAGGCGATGTGAACAAAGTATCACATCTAAGGAAGATAAAATGGTGAATCAAGATGAATTACGATGATAATGCATCTCAATATGAGTTTGAGATAAAGGGCCTACTAGAACATGAAGACGTACCATTCACACTTTCAACACTTGCATTCCGGCATTACAACCTAGTCATGCAAGTAGACTACAAAAGTGGTGGACACGATTATTTCTAGCGGTATCTGCACATGTTGTTCTCTTTTTTCCCAAAATGGGCAACAAGATAGAAAAGGTGTAGATCAAGTGGGGGTGAAACAAACTAAGTATGACTTTGAAAAAGTTTCACCTTACCTTAAGGCAAGTGAAAAACTAAGACAAAGTGACACGTTGTAAGTTTTGTGATGAATGATGCTTAGTTCAAACTTTAATGGACTCTATCCTTGTTTAATAAACAAGGTTTCGACTCTGAAAAAGCTCTTACTTCTCAAAATATCTATAGAAAACTATTGGCTTGATATGGAAAAGTGGGCTCCAAGATGATATATCTTCCTATTGGTTCTCTCAACTAGGTGTCACAAAATACCTCTACGAGCTCGGTTTTCCAAGGAAGTCACATTAACTAAATCTTGGAGTATCCCGTCTTTACTTTACCCCCTTTGACATAATGAGCATAAAATGTGTTCAGTTGTGTTTTCACTGGGGTCACAATGGAGATATTTTTGACTCTAAACTCACAAGTGAAAACTAGTCAAGTGGGTAAGTAGAGTACTTCCCGTTTCATCCATAAGGTTCCCTCTTGCGTGGACTAATTTGGGGTTCCTAGGAGCATCCATTTTGTTTTAGCTTAAGGCTTATACCAAAGGGATTTTCTCCTAGTTTAAAGTAGACCTCTATTAGCTTAATGTGGTTTTTGTCACACACCATTTGGAAACCTACAATAAATGTGTTAGCCTTCGTTTAGATCCCAATTATTTCACAAGTGATATGGTCCTTCACAAAAATATTAGTAGTTTAAGGCATCATATAAAGAGGATTAAACATTTCTTTTGATTCCTAAGATCATCCTAAGACATGAAGGAAGAGCATACACAACGTAAAACTCAACTAGATAGTAAAAATGATGAAATCCTATGAATTAAACACACAACTCATTCCTTTTTTAATCCAAACTAACATTTATTACCTTAGAAAACCTTTAATGAAGTGTTTTTAAAAAACATGAAAGAGGTGTTGGATCGTTTCTGATTCCCGAGATCACCTAGAAGGTGTGAGGGAAGAGCATACGTGATCCTAGCCTTGTGAATGAAGATGTAACTATGAAAACACTTAGTGTAACTCAAAAAGACCCTACAAATGGTTAGAAAATCCAAAGAAACAACCCTTTGTTAGTTTAACACAATTTTCAACTTTTATACTATAATGACTATGCACCTTTTATGATGTATACGCACCCTAATAACATGTTCATGCATCTAGCAACATATGCACGCCTCTATAAAAAAACACCTTGATTATTTAGCATATATGACGAAATAAGAGACACATGTGCACCCTTATTAGCATATGCGCACATCTATCAAAAATTAAGACAACATAGAGGGGTTTTAACATATGCGCATCCTGAGAGATGTATATGTGTGTTTGCAAGCGCATGCACACCCTTCTTGACGTATGCACGTGTCTCGAGAAATTTTAGCACAGAGGGTCAAAATCATAGTGGAGTGTATGCACAAGTAAACCAGGTATATGCGCACACTCGAGGACGTATGGGTTCCCAACCAACATGTGCACACGTGTTTTAACATATGCACGCCCTTTTCTAACGCTTGTGTGTGTATCTAGAACTACACAAGAAGTATGGAAAACTAATTTACAAAAATGTAAACAGTCATAAATTTGTTATTTAAATCAATTTCTAACATAAACCCATTAACTTTGCATGTAAAAGGAAGATTTTAACACATATAAGGTTAGAAAATCTATTCAATCCTAAAAATGCATGGAAATGGTTAGAAAAAATGATGTAAATCAAAAATATTTGAAATCAACTTCTATGGACTATGGAATAAGTCCCACTAGGCGTGCCAAATGTGTTCATATGTAAATTAGAAAAGCTATAAGACTTGAAACTAAACACCTAAGAGTTCCAAAGCTTTAAACTAACCTAGTTAGAACCATCAATCTAAGAGCTTAGGGAGGCTAATTTATCTAACATGCATATAAATTTGAAAACAATCAAACTAACATGTCTAAATAAATATCTACTCTTTGAATGCTAACTTTGAAATGAACCTAAGAATATCCTTAGCAATCAGATTTTGATTGTTAGTATGATCTCATGGTTTGAAAATGGAGTTTCACCATTAATGGATATAAGGCCATTTGGTTCTCTCCATATTACCAAAGCTTGAGTTAATGGATGCACTATGAAGATATTAGCTCAATAAATGGAGAAATGCTCAAGATCCTAATTGCCTATAGTTTATGCTAGAGGAGGAAAAGTGTTCTTTTTTTTGCAATGGTAAGGGGTAGGGTTCTATTTATAGGTTTCTTATTCCAAGAATGGAATGATTTTGGTGCATGTGGGACAAAAGGATAAAGTAACTCTAGTTGAGTTAACCAAGGCTTGGTGAGTCAACATGGGAGTCAACACTTTATGGGAATTTGGGGTGCATATAATTAAATCAAAATGATCAATTAATAGGGGTAGACTAGTAGAAGTCTCTTAGAATAATATTAGTGTGATTTAGGGGCACTTTAGAGGAAGTGGATTAAATAAATAGTTAATCTATTGATTTGGGGTTAGTAGCATAGTTAATTAATACTAATTAACTAACTTAGGTGGTGACGGTGTTATCAATGGAAGGTTGTTAATAGGAATCCTGATCGAAATGCGGGCCAATTAGTTAGCAAATCAGTAACTAATCAACGAGAATTGAAGGGAGAATAGGTTAATTGATGAAGTATCATCAATTTACAAGAAATATAATAGTTAGTGCAATTTTATTAATAAAATTTCTTTGATCAAATTATAGGTTTCTACACACATCTCATATTTTGATGAAATCACTTCCACTAGGATAGGTTTTGTCTCACGATCTCACATACAAATTTTCCAATCAATCCGCTCACTGTAACAACGGGAAATAAAAATTTACAAATATAGGGAATGAAATATGGGTTTTTTCACGGTAAAAAATCTGAAAATGCATGTCAGTGCTATCACTTGTGTTCTCAAGTAGCCTAGAAATGATGAAGAACACAAAAAAACCTCAAATCAATTCATACACTAGTTTGCAAGATACAAATATTTTTCCTCACGGCTATGGAGTCAATCGACAAAAGTTGTGCTTAGAGCCTTTAAAAATTGCACTTTTCATGAAATTTATTCCACTAAAATCATGGGAAAATGGAGAGATTAATGTAAGGGAAAAAATATGAAAGGTGGAATTTGGATAATTTTTTCCAAAGTTCCGTAAAAATGGAGCAAAATGGGGGAGAGTGAAAAAATGGCTAAGTGTTGGGTTTTATAAGCATGAAGAAAGGGGGCTGAGTTTTTATCCCTCTTTTCCCCATGGAAAGGTGCAAAGGGACCCAAAAATTGTACCTTAGCCCCATGATGACAAGTGGCGGGCATGCGCAACATGGAGAGGGGCTTAAAAATTGCCAAAAGGTGCTTATGGAGACCTCCCAGGGTTATGTGGTGGGCCAAGGAGCTCCAAGGTGGGAGGTAAATTTTCTTGTCTCCCATTTCCCTTAAAAATAGATAAAGGGACACCAAAATTTCACCTTAGCGCCATGCTAACAAGTGGCACCGGGAAAAAATTTCTAACTACGATAGCGTTCTCGAGAGAGAGCTTGAAATGAAGTTGTTGGAGCTCCCAGAGGTATTTCTCGGCACTTATTTACATGATTATGACTGAAAAAATCATTTGGAGAAGAATGAGATGGGTCTCAAGGTATTTTTATTCTTGAAACCTTCCAAAAATGGACTTTTCTATCAAGATTTTCTAGTTATGCCTGTAAAGAATGAGTTGTGGAAAGAAATGCATGGGCCTTGAGAAAATATGGAAGTATCAACATGTAGAGAATTGAATTTGATTTCAATTGATATTTTGTTAAACCTCTAACTCATTCTCGAGCTTCCAAATCATCTCTCGAAGCTTAAGTACTTTTTCCCGGTCTGATCCTTTGGCCTCAAAACTCGCTTTTGATGAACTTGCTCCTAAACCTACGATCTTTCCAAAATATTCCTAAATCACTTACACAATGATCCTAGCTCATGAATACACCTCCCTAATGATATTAAGACTTTCAATCCACTTCAGATAATATTTTTTTAAATCATCTAGGAAGGCCTACAATGAAATGTTTTTGACACTAGGGTATAGTTGTCCTATTTTCAAGTTGAATTTTTCCCTTACAAAAACAAAGGACAACACAATTCGAACGAGAGTGGCTTGTGTATTATAAAGGAGTGAGGGGGGCCTTTTATAGGCTTAATAAGCCCACTTATCTAGTTGATAAGCCTATTATGCTAGCTCTATGCCAACTTCTTGGGCTAGGTGACTTGGTTAGAGTGTCCACTTTACAATGGATGGGTTGCGGGTTCAAACCTCTCACCCCATATCTCGTGGTATTTTTTTGTTTGACCACCAAATACTACCATGTCTCCTGTCAACCACTAGTCTCATTGTTCCATGTTTGATTTGATCCCACACCACTCATTTGTGATCCCACCAACCTCCATGCCCCATCACCTCCCTACGCCATGTCATCGCATCCTTGTTGATCCCGCCAAGTCATCTATTCCGTGGTCCACTGAGTTAGCTAAGTCATGGGACTAGTCCCACATGTGGCGGGGTTGGTTTAGATAAGCCTTAATATAGGCTTCACCATTCACTTGACTTATGGCTTTGGCGATGTGTTCCATCACTTTTTTTGGTTTTTGTGCTCATTGGTTGGAGTATCACAATTTGGCTCTCCCTTAGCTCATCTAATGTTACCTAATTAACTTACCTCATGAGCTCACCTTGAATCATCCTTGAGATTAATGCATAGTTATTTCTCGACTCAATCCTAACTCACCACGAACTCTCCAAGTATCTCACTGAGTTACCTCGATGAGTTGTCAAAATTGAGTGAAATTACTTTGGTGGCCGAGTCCCCTTCCGAAATAAAATCAGGCCCCATAGTTGACCAATTTTTACACTCGAGAGTGAGTAAATTTTTTTTTAAAGGGAAACCATATTTTTCTCTATGACAACGATGAATTGTTTACCACTACACCCGTGTCTAGTCACTATGTTGTTGCGTGTGTTTTGATTGCATCCTATGAACACCCTGTTCCCGCGCAGTGCATCGCATCGGAGTATACGACATCCGTTTTGTGCATTCCAATAGGTTTTAGAAATATTGAAACATTTACTCCCATAAGGAATATGTTCAGGGAGATATTGGGAACGTTGACACGTAATTTTGACCTCTAGATCACACCTCCACAATAAGGAGGATTTTGGTCCACCAAAAGCTTCGTTTTCTCCACCCCGGATCCTAAAACTTGTGTTTTTGAGAAGAGATATCTATAATTGAATTCACATTGCTACTCCATCAATCGACAATCAATTTTTGCTTGATCTTGGGACCTGTGACACATACAATGACTACCTTCCTTACATTGCCACACTCACAATTCCTAACTTGTACACCTCCTTTCGACCTCCACTTTGTTACATGACTTCCCACCTCTACACAAAGCTAAGTCGAGTGTGCTTGGTGTTGATGAGTTCCACACTCCTATTGAATTCCATTCTCATTACATGGCCTTCCACCTCTACGCATAACTAAGTTGGATCTAAGTTTCGTAGATGAGCTCATCTACATGACTCTTCTCCATGGCTTCAAAGTAATATGAGCTCGGCGATATGCCCAACATCAAATAATCAAAGCTTCATCGGGTACTTCATGAAGAATTAATAATGGAGCTTTTCTTACCAATTTTAAAAATAAACACTAGGCATTTTGAACCTATCATGAAGTGTTTTCTTGCTTGGTGGCTCTTGTCCCTGCAGTGTTAGCTCCTCCGCTCAACCATCCTTGTTGAAAGTCTAATAGATGGTGCAAGTAAAATTTCTCAACAATAAAATTTTTAATACTCGATACATTATGGTGTTATCACATCACATAATTTTTCTCTTTTACCAAGTCTTACAATTGGGAGTATCTCATGTAGACAATTCCCAAATGGGTATTTTATTTTATTTTAAAATAGGAGCATGGGTATATTTTATTTTTATTAAAACCCAATAAAATGATTAAAAATATACATCCAATATATGACTACTTGTATTTTCCACCTAGATTATCTATCAAACCTCAATTTGTATGGACTCACAGTTACTTCATTGATGGCTCTTTCGATTCTCAGATGTCATATGGGACTAGGTGGTCCCTAGTGAGTATGAGTTAGATGACTCATTGATCTATCCTTTGTTGGGTTGTGTAATGCGACTAATGTTGAAATTGAAAATAATCTCGTGATTTAGTTGAGTTCAAGGTCTTCTTTTAAATTCATAATGAATTCCTAATGAGTAGTGAGGTTATCCAAAGACTATCTCGTCCATCTCTAATGGAATGATTTCAAGATTTACAAGATTGTCTCGAAAAATTCCCTCCATTTATGTATCACGGGGTAAAAATTTAGTTGTCATCCCTAGATACAACAGGTCTCATGTGCCATATGTTTTAGTACAAGGAAGAGGCCATGTTAGGTAAGCCCAATTGGCATACCAAGTCGGTTGTAACATAAATCGGTCCAATGTACCAATTGAATATAATTTGCACAAGGTGTCCTTCAAAGAACCACTCGAAATAATTTACCTAGAATCCTCACCGATCACATAATCGAGTCGGGTCCCACCGGTGCTCTATGTTGTCGCAAGGATGTTGTATGCTAACTTGCACTGGGAATTCCAGGAGATTTTCCTTTAGCTACGCTCTTCCTCTCAAACCAATGAGGTGCCCGATTAGGGTTCTGCAACGATAAAGCTCCAAGTCATGAATGCTTTTGGAGTAGTAAAGGGGCTGAAACTAGCCCGAGTGGGGATGGTGAGATCTCTCTATGAAGTTTCCTCTGTTGACATGTTTATCCCATCATGTCGTAAGGATTCAATACTACTATGCGGCTTAGCAATCCTTCGATCTTGTAGGAATTTTATCTTATTGACATTTTCCGATGCGTATGCAGCTCCACAATTTGATGAGTCTAGTCCTAGTGCCTAGACACCACCATCTATATCATCGTGCCCAAAAGAGTGAGCATTATGTGCCACTTTGGAAGAACTGGTATAGGTCCATTGTTGTTTAGAAGTGAGCTAACATATGCAATCACCAACTCTAATACCAAACTTGCTTTGGAGTTAGCAAGTTTACAAGCCAACAACCTCGTTCGATACCAAACTTGATCCGAAAATTTGGTCAAATGATTTCCTTAAACATGGATCCATATAGGAAAATTAATTTGGTACCGATTTTACTCTAAAATATTAATCAACTTAAGCAAAAATGCAATGCAATATAGAAAAACATTGCACCGAAGTTGATAACGAGTTCGGCCAAAATGCCTACATCTCCGTGTTCATCAATAGTTGAACCAATTCATGATTAAAAAAATTTGACTGCAAGGACAATTACACTTACAATGCTTATAATGAATGTTTTGGTACCACTAGAACTCGGTGCCAATCGAATTTGAATATATGAGACTGGTTTTGGAAGCTCAGTGCAGCTAAATCCCCACAACTTCCCATTTTTTCAAGTGGCGGGAACCAGAGTTATACACAAAAAACTTCATTATATTATTTAGTAAACAAGATACAAACATATAGGAAATACATTCTTATAATTACGGAGATTATATCTCCTCATATAAATCACCAAAAAATATTCTCAACCACTAATTATTCATAATATATTGTTATAACAACACACACACACACACACACACACACACACACACACACACACGACTTAACCATCTAATAAAAATATTACTAACTTACTTTGTATTAATCATATAATAACTACAAATACGAGTAAATAATAATTTACCAAGGGGAAATCGTAACTAACATGTGAACACTAGATTCATAAAATTCCCCTTAGTGTTTACATGGTAGAAAAACTTTCACACTTCTTTCTAGCTTTTCGCCCCTGCGCATTCATGATCTTGGCATACACTCAAACTGAAGGTAGAAGAAGGAACACATCAAATTCTTATCAACCATGCACTATCGGGAACACATTTGACCAAACTAGTGTGGGAACACGTACATGAACCATCTGCTTATCAACCAATCACTATAGGGAACACATCGACCTACTCGGTGAGGGAGCTCAAGTAGGAACCTTAAATGGTTTTACAAAAGTTTACCATAAACCTAGGTATGAACAGAAACCCATTTGACTATTCAACCTCTTCAATAATCACAATGTTGCATTTCACTGTGTAATTTGTTCTTCACTATATTATTACATCGGGAATTATATAGAAATAACCACATATACACGAGAACATGAATGAACCTATACTCTTATTCTTCACACCACACTGACAAGCTAAAAAACTGAAATCCACACCACACAACTGAAAACATAAGTCACCATACCAAAAGTGTGACCCGATTATTGACAACCGACAAGAGGTTGTTGATTAACCTCCACCTTGAATGCCTCTATCCTCCAAAGAACATGCTACTATCTCAATCGGGATTTGACTTGGATGCTCAATAGTTTCCACATTGGGTTTATTTTGTCTCCCCCTCACAATGTGAAACACATTATTTTCCGGATGTCGGGTAACATCGAAAATGCATCCATAAGGATTTTTTTGCAATTTTGATGACTACAAAATAAAAAACACCTTGAAAAATTGATAATAACAACATACAAAGACTTTAAATGGTGACATAAAAATTAAAACACAACTATTGACTCAATTTTTGACCATTTTTCTTCTATAACTTCACGATGTTGACTAGACTCTTCCTTGACTTTGTCAATGACAACAATTTTGGAAAAAAAAATTATCGACATTTTTTACACTTGACTCTTAATGGCAAAGACATGATTAAAATTAAAACACTTTTTACAACAGAAATCGATAGTGAATCTAACAATATGACAAGAGGAATGAAAAGTAATATTTAATTACTTTTTAATACTAACTGAACTCACCACTTTGATTTGTAATAATAATTCTAGCTAATTCAGAATTAATGTTGACTAAATAAAAGGAAAAAATACCGTGGGTTTTTTGTTGCATGGCTTCGTCATTTTCTTGTATGTTCGAAGATGATGACAAAATTTCGAGTGGAAAAGACCTTAGATGCCATAGTCTGAGTTAGATCTGCCAATGCTGGGGTTGATTTGCGATAGTTTTGAGATGGGGATCAAATAATAAGGATTAGTTCTCAGATAAATTTACCAAGAAATAAAAACAAACTCCATATGCATATGCAAATGCTCAGATCTATATTTGATGTAGAGACCAACAGTGTGCATGAAGAGAAGATTATAATGAAAAAATGTGACGAGTTAGAATGAAATTCACTTGGGACTCAGTCAATGCCAAATTTCTTGATGTGGATAAAAATGTAGAAGAATATATCACGTGTGATGAGAATCAAACTACATATTCGATGGTAATTGAAACATCTATAGCAAAGGGAAAACACATAGGAGTATAAAACTAATCAGGATGATCATAGAGTGCACAAAAACTCTACAGAATTCTCAAGGTGCCATACATGGATATGCAGATGAAGAGAATATTGAAGAAGCTATGTATACTTTTCGAATCCACGGTTGCTTTCAAAGATTTTGAAGTGGTTTCCACTAAAAATTGTATCAATAATAATCTATATAATATATCTACACAATATAAATAGATGAGATTAAATAGATCGAGGTAATAAATCATTTGAACTACCTGACAACACTAAAAATGTATACAATTTCCCTACTCTGATACCAAATCAAGTGGTAGAATCAGATTTGCACACAAAAAATTTGTTATTTTATTCAAGAAACAAGATACAAATATATAGGAAAGACATTCCTATAATTACAGAGATTATATCTCCTGATATAACTCACCCAAACAATATTCCCAACCACTAACTATTCGTAATATATATTGTTATAACAATATATATATACAACTTAACCATCTAACAAACAATATTACTAACTTACTGTATTAATCATACAATAACTACAAATAATGTAAATAATAAGTTACCACATGGTAAATCAGAACTAACATGTGAGCACTAGATTCCTAACAACTTTGAAACCTCCCAGAGCTAAGTCGGAGTGTCATAAATCTCAATGATTAAACCCTCCATGGTCATCAAGTAGTAAGAATATGGTATCCAAAACCTAGTGTAGAGGATCAAATTTCTTATATGATTCTCCAACACGAAATGATCTCGCTTTGCTCTCGCAACAATCATCTAGGTCCGCGTGAGAAGGTTCAATGATAAAAATGCCTCTATGATATCATGGTGGGTTAATAATAATTAACCCCAAAAATAAAAATAATAGGTCTTTAGAAAGATCCAAAATAATTTCCTTAATAATCCTAAGTACTTCTTACATTCTCGTCCTCCTTGCTCTACTTTTCAATTCGAATGAGAGTGGCTTGTGTGTTAGAATGGAGTGAGGGGGCCTTTTATAGGCTTAAGCAGCCCACTTATTTATTTGATAAGCCCAATATGTCACTCTATACCAAATCATTGGGTTAGACAAGTTGGTTAGAGCATCCTCTTTGTAATGGATGGGTCATGGGTTCAAACCACCCACCCCATATCCCATAGTCTGTCTTTGTTTGACCACCGAATTCCACCATGTATCTTTTCAACCACTACTCTCAAAGCATGCCATGTCCAGCTCTACCCCACACCGCCGTTGTTGATCCCATCGACCTCCATGCCACGTTACCCCACCGCAATAAGCCACGCCATCACGCGTCCTCGTTGAGCCTGCCGAGTCCTCTACTATGTGATCTACCGTGTCGGTCGAGTCGGGGATTCATCCCACATGTGTTGGGGGTCGGTTTGGATAATCCTTAATATAGGCTTCACTCGCTCACTTGACTTGTGAATTTGACCTTGTGTTCCATCACTTTTTCTAGGTTGTTGCGGTTGTTGGTTGGTGTATGACGAGTTGGATTTCGCTTATCTCATCTAATGTTTCTGATTAACTCACCTCATGAGTTCTCCTTGAATTTTCATTGATCTCACTACATAGCTCATTCTCTGATTCAATCCCATCTCTCCAAAAATCACCAAGTATATTATTGAGTTGGCTTGATCGTTGGCTCAACGAGTTATCAAAATTGAGTGAAATCACTCCAGCAGACGGGTCCCCTTCTCGACATAAAAGTGGGCCCCATAGTTGACAATTTTTTTGCACTCTCGAGTGATGAATACCGGTGTTTAAAGAAACCCCATATTTTTAATCCGCGATGTTGACAACCATTTTCCATTGCACCCTACCCGGTCATTGTGTCATTATGTGTGTTTTGGATTCATCCTTCAATCTTCCTGTTCTTGTGTGAATTGCATTTGTAGCATACGACATCCTTTTGTGTCCTCCAATAGGCACCGAAATATCACAACATGTAATTTTGTAAGGAATATGTTTAGGAATATCTTGGGAATTTTGACACCCAATTTTGACCTCTAGATCTCTATCTACGGTTTATGCGCTTCAAAAATTCTGAAAATATCTCTTGGTAACATCATTAATGTTTTTACCAATCATATGACACTTAACAATTTAGTCAATAAAGTCATATTACATGGGAGAATCTGCAGGTGCATAACACTATTATGTTGGTGAAATAATTTTTCACTAGGAAAAATTATTTTATTTTCACTAACGCCTAGGACTACGCTCTCCTACTTGGGAGGATGCTTTTATCGTATGCAAATACAAAAAAATTTGTGTTTGGCGATAGGCCGAAGATCACACAGCACACTCCACCGCACTTGTGGAAAATGTTTACACATTGTGCAAGGGAAGAATTTTCAAGGAAGGTGGGATATTAGGAGTGAGAATTTTGAGAAATGGGATTAATATTGCAAGTAGGTCCAAATAGATTCTTACAAGTATCAAAATATTTTATCATCACACAATTAGAAGGAAAAATAAATTTTCTAGTTATGGAAAGAAAAATTAACCATGAAGATAAAATATCATTCATTCATTCATCAAAATATTTTACACCCTTCTTGGCTATGAAATATTGACACGGTCATAAAGATGTAGAGAGAGAGAGAGAAGAACATATGAAAAGGGAATAGAAGAAATGTTATCTTTACTCGTTCTTTGTAGTACTCGGCTATTTATTCATGAACTCACAAAATTGACAACCCTTTGAAATGAGGGAGTCATACAATATATATTTTTTCAAATGACTCTTTTCCTACCCTCACATGACTTTTCACTAACCTTTACTGATATGCGACCTTTTGTATTCCTAGGAAATACAAAAGTGAAAAGTAAACCCCAAAAAAGAAATAGAATATGAAAAAAATAGGAAGGGGGTGGGAAAGAGATAAGATAAGAGATAACTACTTAGATGAAGATTATGCACTTGCTTGATGGAGATTCACTTGGTGAGGAAATCTTGTAGAGTGCTTCCAAAAAGATCTTATTCCCTTTGAACTCCTTACTAAACCCAATTACTACAAAAAAACCTTCTCTACTTGAGGAATGTGTACAAAACTCATGGACTTGACCCAATTCTCGAAGTGGCATTGATATTTTACATTTTGTGAAGCATGCCTGATGCTCCTTTGCGGTGTTGGAGATAACTCTTATCTCTGAAATATATTCCAATGTGTATTCATTGAAAGAAAATGGATCTCCAACCTCCTTCTTAACCATCTCTTCAAATGGTTTCACAAGATCATCCACTTTGAAGTGTTTTCATTCACCACGAGTACCCCAAGTTTCTATACTTCCACATTGATATCTTCTTGTATATTTGAAGTACACTCATCATACGAGTCTAACTCATCAAGATCATGATTTAGCATCTCATATAGAGAAACAAGAGTCCTTGTGCAAGTTTGAGACAGTCTTCATATGTGGAATCAAACACATTTATTCGCACCATTACGTAAGAGGTTATTTTGCGCATCTCAATTACCCGTGAGAACACCAGATCCCAATGATCTTTCTCTTTTTAGATTTCATCTCTGGTCATCCTCATTAGCATTGCCTTGCATTGCAAAGCCTTGTGTCCTTCTGATAGATTCCAGATCGAAGCTACTAATGGGAGTAACTTCTTCTGCTAGAAGAGAAGGGATGAAATTTGGATCCATGAAGGTTTTCACATATGAAGAGAGAGTTATTACGCAATCTTCAAGTTCAATTTTCTCCTTATACTCCTCATTTTCATAAGAAGCCGAGCGAGAAGATTGTTTGAACAGTGGGCATATCCTCATGTGTTTCCAGTCCCAGAGGAATGGTGCTCATTTCATAGTCAGACAGGGTCATCTCACCAATAGGATTGATTATGTATCGGACTATTAAGTACTATAACCAATTCACCAAGTTAGTATAATAAATAGCAAACAAACTCTCCAAATCAACCCTTTCACCTCTTCTAAGAGGATCTTTCTTCACAAGCCTAGTTAGGCTCAAAACAAGCAAATTCGATTCTTGAGACCATTAATGAGTTAGGGACTTCAAAAATCTATTTTCATGTTATAAAAACTTTCAAAATGGTTGAAAACAACAAATAACTTCATATTTTTCCAAATCACTCAAAACAACGCTATATCTAGCTTAGGGAAAATTTTAAGGGCCCCTCCAAAAATAAATATTAGAAAATATTTGGCGAATCTGGGAAAATTATATTTCACATGAATGGAGAATATTAAGACATCATGACATCACTATTAAATGCTACCAAATGGTAGATTTTTTATATGTTATCATTCGGTAGCATATTTATATGCTACCATTCGGGTGAATTTTATGAATTTCTATTTCATGGGAATGGAGAATTGACCCTAAAATTAACTTGTACCCAGAAAATTTTGGCAAACTGGTCCTAACTTGTACCCTAAATATTTTCCAATTTCAAATTTCAAAAACTGGAATATTCGTGAATTAACGAATATTCACCACTAAAATTTTCCTTGATCCAACTTAAGAGCAATTCCAATGGTGGAAACTAGTTGTGGAGAATCTACAAACACCTTGAACAAAATAAAAAATAGTTTTGGACACTCTTTTGGCTCCCCAAGATGTATACCAAATTTTATAACCCAACTCCCAAGACAACCCCTTAATACATCACCTTCTCTTTTCCAATTAGGCCTAATTGCTACTAGACATGTCTCGAGAGGTTTTCATGACATAAATTTCAATGTGGAGGGTTTCAAAACAAAATGATGGTATTTCTAGGCACTAATTATCTTATTCAATCTTCCCAAGAAGTTTCATAGACCATCACTAAGTTTAATCCACTTTTTCACGAATGTAGTCCTTTCTAATTAATATCAAATTAGGCCAAAATCGGAAAATGAATGACTCTTGGATATAAAATAAAAATATAGAGTGTATCAACAAAATAAACACATTTTCAGATACCTTTTATCAAGTTTTAGTTGTCCCTAAAGTTTCATTGTCTAACTCAATGTTTAAACATTCTTTTCACTATGTTGTCTTCTTCAAATTAGGTATTGTTAGAGGACAATCCTCCTCATATGAAAAATGTAATAGATTCCCCAAAAATGGGAGAATTTTAAGAATTTTTTTTTTTAATTATTATCAATATAGAGATTCCTAATATTATTTCTTGAATTTTTCAACATTTAAATCCACTTTTAAGTCCCTCAAACAATGAATTTTCACTTTAGGTTTGTTTATAGAACAACCATACCTAATAGCGGACTGATATAAATTATGATAATGTGGGGAAAATTACGATTAAAAAACTTTTGATTATCAAACTAGACACTCCTCATATGATTTCATGAAAAAATTATCCCTTAATTCAATGTTTAAGTCCTGCGAATAAGATCTTTCATCTAAACCTGCGTAGGGTTTTGTCAGATAAGCCCGATAGGAGTTAAATTCAAGTTTAAAGAGTTACCTAGTGTTCCAAACCTTTAAATTTTACCTAGAGGTATGTATCAACCTCCTCAAGGTTCTTGATCAGTATTCATTCAAAATTAACATAAGAAAAATGGATTAAAATTGAATTTTACCTTCTCTAACCATGTATTCTAACCCTAACAGGCCTGTGCATAGTTTCTTATTCCATTCTTGCATATTATCAAGTATTACAACTTTGAATGCAATATAAGAACACTACATAAACACCATTAAAACCAATATTTGCAAATATACAAGGATATTCAAGAACATTTCAAAGATTCACATTAAAAAAACCCTTCATGACTGTCCTTTTACACATTTACAGTCTTCTTCTTCATGAAAACAAGGGTAATCCTTCTATTCTATTATCCTCTCACGTGGTATATCATTCGTCTCTCCTCTAAAATTATTCCTCAACTCTTCTCTATTTGAATACCTTAAATCCTAACCAACTTTTAAGTAACTCTCCTTTCTTAGATGATGACTCAAGACAAGCACATTGAGTTAAGAACAGATAATGGAGAAAAACATGAAAAACTATTTAAAACATGAGAAAGACCCCTTAAGAAGGGCTAACACACCTTATTAAAACATCTCTAAGAATTCCTATACCTTTACAAAAATTATAATGAGCCAAAATTGACCAAAAGGTAGTAATTCCTTCACTAGAATTTCATATATGAAATTTGGAGGGAAAATTCCTAGAAGCCATAATTTGAATTTTGTAGCCTTCTAATGACACCTAAACACATAAACCAACCTCTCTATACCCCTAATCATGTTTACATTGAAATTTTAATCTAGGAACCATTACAGGCTGATGCCCCGCATCACTTGACTTACCTCGGTCAGCTACTTCCATGTACTAATTTCCCGAAGCACAAGTGAAGAAGCAAGAAACAACTTGAGATTTCTTACCTTTCTTTGTTTTCACCATCGTGGATATGGATCTAAAATACATAACCAAAAATTTTTGTGCCATGTGGGTATCTCCTATGATCATCTCTTGTACCCATGGGAATATTTCATTGTTTCGGCTCATTATTGAGTGTGATTGTTGTTTCCGATTCTGAATGAGAAGGTGCATCTTGCACTAGATGAGTTAGCATAGCTACAGAGGAGGATATGCTTCATGAACTTTTAGGGATCGATTGATGAGATGGATCGAATTATCCTTATTCTACACCTTCTACATGATCTTGTATTGCTCTTTCCTTTTTGGGAATCCTCCTATAATGTGGGACTTCGATTTCCATCAACTTCATTTTTGAGAGCTCTCTTGAGTGAGAAGAGCTTGAAGTTTTCTTAGTTTCCTTTGAAGTGGAGAGGTGAGATGTTTGTCTTTTAAGAGTTTGGAGACCTCCCGATTCAATGAGTGTAACTTTCTTCTTTTTGAACCATTCCTTGGATCTCTGGATTACCACTACAATTCGTTCACATATGTCCCTTGACTCACGAATGATCCATGAGACTTGGGGGCAATGCTTTTACTACTTGATACTTAAGCTCATACATTTTAGTACCATCATCTTCAATTCCATCCGTCTACTAACCAAATTTGAGCCTTCTCATTTTTCCAATTGTCATTCTGATGTGATCACTTTCCCTAACCTCAAAGTCATCTGAATAATCCACTTAATAATCCTCAATTTGTGGAACATAGTGAAAATTAGGCAAATGGAATGTTTTTGGTTTCTCTCGAATGTCGAAATCCTCCTTGGTGTGTATGAGTAGAGGTTCAAAGGAGTGAAGGAATATTCCAAGTTTGCGACATCATTGACATTATTACATGAGAAGATCCCGAGAAAGATAGGGAATGAAACACTTTTCTTCCTACAATTCTTGAGTTTTCCATTGATGTGAGAAAGTTTTCTACATAGCTCAAACATCACGATCTTATCCTTGAGGTATAGTAAGATCTTACACAGAGAAAAATCGATACACTAATTCTTTAATCTATGAAAATGTTGAGAACCGAGTGAAAAAGGATTCATACCTCTTGATCAAAATGGCGTCTTGAGAAGATACTCTTGATTTTGGATTACCCTCCAACAATTATATGAAAAACATAGTGACTTATCATATATGGCGGCCTTAAGAGAAATTTTCTGAGTGAGATTCAAGCCTCTAAATGATATTGTGCTCACAAGAGCGTAGACCAAGTAGGACATCGTTGAGAAATTCTTGGTAGTCGACAATCAAGAAATTGTTGATGGATGTTATTGATGATTATCTATTCCTATTCAATCATCTACTTACCATCAATTAAAATAAGGATTAATTGTGCCATCGAATCTTAAAAATACCTCATGGCCTCTTCTCCCACCACTCTACCGAGTAGGATGATTGATTTTGAAAAGCCTTCATGAAACTCACTGGATGGAGCTTTCAACAAGTGAGATGGTTTCCGACCCTAATGTAAGACCTTGAAGATATGATATTTTTTTGGACCATTCATCCTATGAAAATTCCTTTGTGATGATGACCATGTTATTTCATGTCAATATTTACATACATTGTGAAATTCCCTTGAGAGTGATAACTGCAAGTATCGAGTTGTCATCTACCCTAATGATTCTTGTCTCTATCTCGTAGTGATGATAACATGCCATTAAAAACTCCATGATTTGAAAAACTACATGATGACCAACCGCAACATATAATCCACTCATGAACACCTTGTCTTCCACTAGTTCTCTAGGACCACCAAGAATTTGGTTCTTAAGATATTCTAAGTGCATATGAGCAACATCATTGTTAGCCACCCCTGGATATTCTGATACCAATGTTAAAACAAGATCTAGAATAGAAAATTTGAAATTCATATTTGTAAAATTAAATGATATGGGATAAAATGAAGATGATAACAAATTTCTACAACTGAATCAAAGACTTTCTATTTTTAGCAGTAGGGTTCAAGAGCTTCTTTTTTGGGAAAATGTGTTTTTTACTCGAATTTAGTTTAATGAAACCCTAACATGCTAAAAATTATTTCATTGATGTTGGCTAGCTGATTTTTAAAACTTTCTATTTTTGGAAATTTGCGTTTTCTTTTTTGCTTTTTTACCTTTTTGGGAAAAACTACATGTGTGACCTAGTTTATCTTCTTCATTATTTTCTGAGTGCACTAATATGAGAAAACTTCCTATTTTTGGTAACTTACTATTTTTAGTAAGTGAGGTCACCATATACATACTATTTTTAGAAACAACAATAATCCATGTCATTTTGCAACTAAAATGTCTTCATTGGATTCATCTCATCTTTGAGACCCTATGATCCAAATTTCACCTCGATCCATGCACAGAGTGTTGGAAAAATGAAAAATTAGATTCTCGTGCATGAAACTAGGGTTTTTCCGTTAAAAAATTATGGAATCATTCATTTTGATGTTACAATCTTCTTGAAGGCTCATGGAATGAGGAACAACTGAGAAAATCTCAATGGATTTCGCTCACATGTTTGAAAGTTATGATTTTTTTATGGTTTTTACATTCATGGCTGCCACGAGAGAATTTTGAAAGAGTGTTTGGTAAAATTATAGGTTTTTAGAGGTTTGAATCAGCAAAAATGGTGGTCTGGTTATACTAAGAGAAGAAATGAGGTAAAAATCATTTATTTTGATTTAATAGCTTGCGACCATGTATTTTGGTGTATGAATGTAATAGCAATAGTTGATTGAAAATTTATAATTTTAAAGTCATAGTATGGGGTGAATTTTTATGTTTCCATTGTCCCCTTGGGAATGGGGATAGTAGGGATAGTAAAATGTTATCTCACTTAGGATTGACAAGTGGCACATCAAGATTACACGATAGGGGAATGGGGAAATCAACCATTTAGCACTTGAGGTCTTGAGACTCGGTCGTATGAAAAACATTGAGATGGGCTAGATTGGGGTGCATTATATTGTCCCCTTGGGAATGGGGATGTTAGGGACATAAAAATGTGCCCTCACCTGGTGATGACAAGTGGGACATTCTGATTTGGTGAGGAGAATGTGAGGAAAGGCTAGCTTAAGCATTGTGGGGCTAGAAATAGGTTACATGAAACACAAGAACAAGGGCTAGAGTGGGGTGAATTTTATTGTCCCTTAGATCACAATTTGAAAGGGAAAATATGGATAGAAAATAACAACCTCACCTTGTGTTGACAAGTGGCACATTCTGATTACATGATGGGAGGAGCTAGAAATAGGAAAATAAGCCATGCGGAGTGCTTATCATGGTCATGTGAGGAACCTGGAGGAAGATTTGGGGTGGGGAGAATTTTTGTCCCCTTGGGAATGGGGACAAGAGGGACACAAAATGTGTCTCAACCTCAAGGTTACAAGTGTCCTCACTTGAAATTGGCTAAGTATAAGAAGTGTAGCTTGTGAGAGAGAGACCTTAAAGACGAGATTTCCAGAGCTCCAAGAGGTATTTTTGGATATGATATTATATGATTTTGAATCCTAAGATAAATTTACAAAAAAATGGGAGGGTTAGAATCCTTAATTATTCCTCTGCGACCCCCTACGAAAGGTCTCCATTTTCCTAAGGATAACAAGGTGTGTCTACACAAATTGAGTTTCCCTGAGAAGTGAACATAACTTGTGAAAGATCTAAAAATACGTCATGTAAAGGGTTCAAACATATTTCCCATTACTAATGTTTTGCCTCCAAACTCACTACAGAAATCCTGGAATCCTCTGCAGAAGCTCAGGTACCATTTTAGACTAGAAGCTCTTTACCCCTGAAAAACCCGCTTTCACCGCAAATCGTCCCTAAACCTCAAGAACTTTCCTAAATATTCCTAATTCAGTTTCATCACTATCCAAACTCTTCAAAAAAACCTTTGGATGATTGTGATATTTCCAATCATCCCAGTAGGATACACACCTATCGTGAAAATGCCATAAATAACCTTTCTAGGCTTACCAGAGATTTCACCATTGGAAGAACTTCACTGAAAGAATTGAATGACCTTAACACAATCTTTTAAAAATTATTGAAATTTTTACAACATATTATGAGGACATGTAAGGTTAGTATATGCATGATATAGAGGAAGACTGATCCAGAGAGGTGTTTAGGATGGTTTTCAAGTAAAATTTTGACACTTGGGTTTAGTTGTCATGTTTCAAGTTTAATTTTTTAACTCATAAAAACACATGAAAAATTTTGACTCTCACTTGAGGACTTGTTCGGATCAAACAGAGTGATGACATGATAAGAAAGAAATCCAAAATCTTAATATAAAATGTGGACGAGTGCCTTATCCATTCGAGTCTTATTACAAGAAACATATATGAATAAAAATGCACACACACACACAAAAATGGAAACATACCACACTAGAAAGGAAAAAAACCCAATGGGAAAGGGAAACACATAACCTAAATTCACCTATGGTACATGTGGGGGACAACCCACTTTCACTATTTATACAATTTCAAGTATTTCCCACTATGAGGCAATTCAAAATAGGTACCATCCAGATATGAGATATAGATAGTATTTTCTCTACAAGCTTCCTGGATCAGAAATGATCCTAGCTACAAAGAGTCAAATTTTCTGTGAATGGCTTTCACCTCTCTCTATTTATCCCACAATAAGACAAGGACACCAATTAATAAATATCTTGCCTTAGCTTTTTTGTCATAATCTTTTTTACATTCAAATTATGCTCTTTGATTCGATCAACCACCTTTAACATGTCTTCACCAAGTTTCTCAAGATACAATATTCTCTTATCTAGAGAATCATGGAATTGACCGTCTTTTACTACTCTGACTAATTGAAGAGCAATAAATTTTACTGTGAGGGTAATCATGACATTAATCCCATACAACAATTAGAATGGTGACATGTCAATTACATTTTTTGAAATGATCTTGTCTGCACGATAATGAATCATAAAGCTTCTTGTGCCAATTTATCTAATTTTGATCAACTAGCTTTCAGAAACTTGTCATGATGTTTTCATTGTTGGATTCATCCTAACCATTCCCTTGTGGGTAATAGTCTGATGCATGTGAGAGTGAGATTCCATAGCTATAGCAGAACTCAGTTAGTCCCATCGATGAAAAGTATGTTGCATTATCAACCACCACCTTTTGAGGAATTCCAAAATAGACAATGATGTTCTCTTTGATGAAGTTACATACCATTTGAGAGTTGGGTTGTTTAATCGGTATCCCCTCCACCTATTTGGTGAAGTAGTCTATAGCTTTGAGCACGTAGGCATGAATTTCACTTAGGTAAGGATTGATACCACCAATGAAATCCAGCCCCCACTTCGCTTTGGAAAGGTTCTTCAATGACCACTAGTCAAAGAGAGAGTGCAACGAGATGTGGTCTTCCCATAATTTTTTGATATGCCTCACACTTGGAAATCCATTTTTGAGCATCTACTAACAATGTAATGTTAACACACCTTAGGAAACATCCATCCAGTCCTCTCTTATATAACACATGATTCCAGATGACATACATGGCTGATTTTATCTTGAGATTCCACTTTTTCTTGTAGTCAAGATGTGTTGAGAATTCACCGTAAGTGATAAATTATGCAATATCATAATACCACTCATTGGTAGTGTTTACAAAAAGAACTTGAGGTAAGTCCTTACTTACACATCCATAAACTTTCCACTCCTTTTCTTCATTATGATTCATGAGAGAATTATATTCTACTATTAACCCGCACAAACCATTTCCTTGGACTATATTTGGTGCTCGAGATATCCAAGTGTAGACACTAAAATTAGGTCATACTCCCCTTGGTCCCCCATCAAATAAACACCTTGAACACATTCACCTAACCATGGCCCCTTTCATCCCACTCTAATATTAATTTAATTAATTTAATTAAATTAATTCATTATCCTCACAATATTTATTATTTAAATATCCTAATTGGGATAATGCCCACATATCCACCTCATCTAGCCACCTCACCCTAAGACCTATTCTTAATAAGTTGTCCATAACTAACTAAGACCTACCAAACCCTAAAAATCAATGCCTACATTCCCTCTAACCACATTCCCACCCGTTAGAAGGAAGCTTCCATGCTAATCCATGGAGTAAATGAAACGAGATCCCAAAAAATCAAGGGGATCTACCTAGTTTAGTAAACCTAGGAAATCCCACCCTAACCGATGCTTGGTTACCCTAAACTACCACCAGTTAAGCCGAAACCACTTTGTTGGTTACCATTTAACCCCCAAAACAACCTTATTTCAAGGTTGGCACATTTCAAAGAGATTAACACATCTTTTGAGAACAAGTGACAAAACCAGAGCTACATGCAAGTAGACCAACATTAGTACACACATCAGAGCATCCATAGCCAGCACCGAAGTAATCACACAACCATCTGCCTTCATGGGAGCATCCGGGGAAGCACCAACACCATATCAGGTTCATTCCATTTGATCACCTACCATTACCAACCAGACATCAAGCTCGTACAAGCGGTAAGTGTTTTTGGTAACCAACATTTGTCCATTTATCATTGGGTAGATCCTTTTGTTGTTACTAGTTTCTACCCTCATTTTCATTCCACCACCATTTTACCTCCATGCAAGCTTGACCATCCTTTTACCCATACCCCCTAAATTTCCCATATCTAGATCTTAATCATTCCTGTGCACACCTAATACCCACATGAATCTTGCCATCACCCTTCCATCTTCATCTAGCCTTAGATCTACCCTCACCTCAAGTTTTATTGAATTTCCTGTACCACGACCATACCGACATCGGTTACCCACAACCATCATTGGTTAACCTAAACTAACACCGGTCATACTAAACCGACATCGGTCTCTGTGTCTTTTACCAAAAACCCAGATCAGAGCTTAAAACCTCCATCAAATACCCAAAATAGACCAAAACTTTACCCTGACCAATACCAATATCCTAAAAGAGACCTTGACCTTCAGATTTAGTCATAGCTTAGCCTGTTGTGAATGAATTTTCTTATTGTAGATGAATGAGATACCTAAATCATTTTAACTATAGTAGGATTTCCTTTATTGTTAGCATTAAGTTGTTTTAAATAGTGGATTGACAATTGCCTAGAAGTATCACACTTCCCGGATCTAGCACACGCTAGGTAGTCCACTGCATATATTGTTTAACTTTTATTTGGTGGTATTGTTTTCCATTTCAGGTAGTTCCTCCAAGAAAAAAGGAAGCTCTCACGATTAGCTATGGATTTAGAAGTCATACGCATGCAACAACCTACAACCAACATCTCAACAGGTATTCCTCCTAGCCCTTTACCCTTATCTATTTCATCAACATTCAAAGAAATGCATCTAGAATCAGGTGAAACATTTTGGCACGCTTGATGGGACCCATTCGGGTTCTTTGCATTCTTTCATTTCTAGGTGAAAACATTGTATGTTTGTTTCTTTTCTAAAAAGTTCTTACATTAAAACTTTCTCCCTTGGAACCTTCTTCTCTTCTATTGTCTAAAGAAATCTTATTTTGGTGCTTAAAATGAACATTTCTTCCCTTTCATTAGTATCGCATTAGTGAAAGAGCATCCCTTCTCCTGTTCATCTATTTGTGGCATCGAATTCTACATTTCGATTTGGGTTTAAAATCATTTCATTTCATTCTTTTTTCGCATTAGCTCACATTAATTGAGGGCAACCTATACGCTAGAAGTCATTCCCAGCTGATGGTTGATAAACGAATCATAGAAAATCACTTCCTTTCTTTTTCTCTCTCTTTGAGTCTTACCCAAACATCACAAATTTAAAATATATATACACATTCTTAAACAACATCTCACCCGGAAGAAGTTGTAGGTGATCACACGATCATGACATAATGGGCACCCCACTGGTTATCTCTATCTAGTACCCCATTAGAGGATGGCCCACCCCCACCATAACATACCTAAACCTCTCCTTAGTAGATCTCCTTCTTCGTAGGAAGCCATCCTCACCAAAAAAATCTATTTTATAGTTCATGAGTCAGTTCTTAAATATCATAAGCTAAACAAACATAATAGAAAAGCACTCTTAGGATCATATTTTTCTTAGTGTTTCGCTTGGCTTGTGTTTTGAGGTGAGAGGTCACGTTCTTCATTTTTCTTATTTCCCTTATGCTCCTCATCACATTTGGTGTATTCCAGCTTCATTTGAGTGTGCCTGGACCTTATTCTCATCATTCTCAAAATTATGGTTTGATTCCACATTTAATTTTAACTCACAACCACATTTTCTTCATCATTGTTTCAATTTCACAAAGAATCGGTGTTAGTCCAACCCATCGTCGTTACCCTCTCGACCATCATCATCGGTTTTACCCAACCGACGTCGGTTCACTATTCTTTTTGTTAACCAACCCAAAAGGACACCTATTCCCTTCTTAGTTGTTTAGAGTCTCTATCACTCTTATCATATCCATTGACCTGGTAAGTCTCATCAACATTTTGCATACCTAGAAAATTTGGCCTTATACCTTGTTTTTGACCAACTATCCACTTTCCACAGTGACCGGTAGCGGTTACCTGTGACCGGTGTCGTTTAACCTAACCGGCATCGGTTAGCCTATGTCATTTTCCAACTGACATTTTAACCCCAATTCACCTACCACCACCTATTTATCCTATCTGTGTGTATTTCTGTGTCATTTACAGAAAGTAGTCTTACCACGTTAGTACCTATTCACATGGTACTGACACGTCGACAACAAGAAAGTACCCTCGTATTCCATACCAGTTGTCAACCACTCCCACCTAGCCCTTCACCACCTTCCATTTTATCACCAGCCATGGAACCTATCCAACCTATCTCTATTGCCACCGAGATGAGGAGTTCACACGAATCCTTGACCAAAATCCTGTACCACCTTGCAGTTTTACCTTTCCCACTCGTCCACTCGAGATGCCTCGGGTCAGTTGATATACGACATGCCCATATCTATCCCCCAACTCTCATTCCCACTCCTGCGTCAGCCCCATCTAGCTCCACGCTACCCGCATCTACTTTAGCCCCAATCATTTCATAGCTAGGCCCTATACCCGCTATGACTTGCCGTGTCTTCTACATCCATTGCACCCGCCACATCCACTATACCTTTTCCAACCACCTAGAACACAACCTCATCCGTGCCTATTATCTCACATATACCCGTAGCTACACTACCACCCCCTGGTGTCGGTGACCCCTACCCCTTTTCAAAATGTCATCCTTTCTATTCCAATCTTTAGCCCCCATTGCCACTAGGGTCACCATGACCCTTCCACCTCCATATACATACTATCAACAGCCTCTTATTTCATCTATTATTCACTCTGGGTACATACCCCTATTTCACTACCTTCTTCTTAATCTACCTATATGGCAACACCATATACTGGAATGCCACCCCGTTATATGCCCAACACCAACCCTCTTACACTATAGGAGTCACCCATCCATCACAACCTACCAATGACCTAATCAAGTTAATGATGGACAAGATGCATAGACATTGAGGCATCGTTTCTGGCTCCCACAACACTCTCACCTATGATGAGATTTGTAATGAGCCTATACACCCATCCATTCCTATCCATCCATATCCCTTACATTGGGAAATGCCTAAATTCAACCATTTCAATAGCAAAGAAGACCCACAACAACATTTGTGGTCTTTCAAACATGGGTGTTATCTGATCGCCCATGATGATGCTTTGCTCCTGAGGACCTTTCCCATGTCTCTGACTAAGACCACATTAGATTGGTATAGTGGGTTACCTAGACACTCTATATTCTCATTTAATCAAGTAGCCCAAGCCTTCTTGGATCACTTCTCCATTAATATCATTAAGAAGGTTACCATGATTGACCTCTACTCTACGTGTCAGTATGACGATGAATCCATCACATATTTTGTTGCTCGTTGGCGTAGCCTGATCAATCAACTCACATTCCAACTACTACAAACCAAACTCATCGAACTCTTCACACGGGCTTGTGCTAGGCATATCTCACCGACTCTACAGGTCCAAACCTTCCAAACCTTCGACGAAGCATTCACCATGGCACAAAAGCTTGAGATTCGGGCCATTGAAGAGAAGAAAATCCAATTACGCAATAAGAACTCGGCATTCAAGTCAAATGATACCTCTTCTTCTTCAAAACCACAAAACAATTATTCAAAGGCCAAGGGGACCACTAACGCAGTGGTACTCAAAGCCATCCTAGCTCATCCATCAAATCAAGCTAGCCCCTCATCTAATCTCTCACCCATTCAAACTTTTCAATTCAGATGGGAACAATGGAAGTATACCCCAATTGGGGAACCTTATTCTTCTGTCTTAGAGAAGCTCATCAAAGCTGGGGCCATCACCCTTCCTCCCATGAAACCACACACCGTTTTGACCCTGCTCGCCCCACACCCACATGGTATAAAGAGCATGATTTCTACAATTATCATCGAGTAAAGGGTCATAGTGATGGAAATTGCATCACTTTCAAAAACATTGTCCAAGAAATGCTCGAGAAAGGTGAGCTAACCTTGGATAATCCTAACGCACCTACCAATCAAAACCTACATATCTTCAAGAAACCTTTTCCTAATCATGCCCCTTCTTCTGATCAAATGGGAGAGACCTCAACTCATGATAGTCATACCCACGAGGTCCATGCTATTTTCAGCGATACACCCACTGCTGCCCAATTACCTCATATTCCTTCCATCGAGGAAATCCTAGCCCAAAGTCCTCCACCTGCACTTGAATCCACCTCACCTATTCCTCCACCCATAGAGGAACACCTTTCACCTCCTTCCTCACCCGTGGAGGAGCCTTCTGTTAATATCAAAACTATTTCACCTTTGGCTTCTCCACCTAGGGATACTTCTTCACCCCAGGGGAGAATGTGTTTTGTCTCTTCCACCCACAAGGATACCCATCATCTCCTCCACCCACAGAGGAGCACCCATCATCTCCCCCACCTACAGAGAAGCACCCATCATCTCCTCCACCTACAAAGGAGCACCCATTTTCTCCTCCACCTATCAAGGATCCAGTAGAGATACCTTTTCCTCTAGGTGATCATTCTCCATCAGCTACCCAAGAGCTTACAGACTTACTTTCGCTCTCTTACCCATGGAAGCCGAAGCTAGCAAATTCCCCATCTCTAAGAAAATTTTACGGAATTTCCATTAGGTCCTCATCAACCTCACCTACAGCCATGTCATTCTCATGCTTAGCTGATCACTTAGATTATGTGGATAGAGCCTTACTTTGGGGGCATCTTCTACTTCTTGTCTCAACGCAAATGTAGATGTCACTTACTGACACTTCCACTATCTACCCAAAAATATTTCAGCCAATTGAACCAAGCACAACCACCTCTATCACAAACTTCTTCCATGATACCCCTCATGGCTCAAACCACACCCCTACCCATAACCCAACATGCATCTACACCCAAGCCTACACTTACATCATCTTCTTCGCCTAAACCCAACACTACCTTAGGGGTCATCCCAACCACCAACCTTACTCATCCACCCATCAAATTAGATTTAGCTACATCCTCCAAGGCCAATACCAAACCTACTCCGACACCCAAACAGAAGAGCCAACCCCATAAATCTCATACTCCAACCTCACCAATCACACCTTCATCACCTTCACCCTTTTCATCTGTCTTAGGACCTCACCCTTCTAACACGGTTAAGAAACCTCCACCCACCAATGAAACTAAAAACACAACAGCCCATTCCACCATTACAAACCTCAAACATATCCAAGCACCCACCATGACTTCTACCCACATCTACAACATCTTTACCACCCATACCTCTAATACCATCGATCACTCCTTCACTACCCACGACACTTCAGTCTCTTTCCCTCACACCTCCAACATGACCTACACCATCTACCTTCACAACACCTCCATTATCCCCATGGGTAATGTGCCCTCTTCCACCATCCACCTTTCCCTCTAGATCTCATGTTCCCGTATCACCTTTACCCAAGAAGGTGCAACCTAAAGACAAAAATATGCTACCCTCCAATAAGGTAGTCAAAACAACCACACACTCTCCTGCCAGTTCGTCTACCATACCCCTACCCAAACAAACACGACCAACGCCTAAGATCACACCAACACCTAAAATCGTAGCTCGACCTACTCCCCCTCATGTAAGGACCATTCCTCTACAATCAGCCATGCCTACACCCAAACCCACTTTCACTTCCCATTGTGATCCACTAGCAGGATCCTACGCCAAAATTTTAACCAACCTCCTTGAAAATTTTGTCATCACATTACCACCTCTCAGACCTTATGACCCTCTCAAACCCAAACCACTAGGGGTTTGACGACACCAAAATTTTTGCCTACCATCATGTGCCAAGACATGATGTATGTAGAAACTAAAGGCTTTGAAAAATGTTCTTATCCAAAGGTGCCTCCCAAGAAAACTTTGACGATGATGACCTTCTCGATGAAGACCCCATTTCACCAACACCTATTCCCACAGTTTTTCCCTCATTGCCCACTCAGCGACCGAGACCTCCACAACTCCTAGAGCCACCCCCAAGGTTTGAAATTAACATGGTTTACATCAACGACCTCACCAAACCTCCACCCAAATGTCGATGTGCCCAGCTCATCTCACAAAGTTCCTTCCCACCACTAGGCTTTTTCCCTTCATGTCATTATACCTTTCATGGCTCACCTACCTCGCCTACCTCCCCACCTCAGATCAACATGATCCACATTGCTACCCGTGCTCAAAAGGACAAAGGCAAGGAAAAGGAAACTGACTCACCAACCAATCCTATACCCAACATACCATCTACACCCACACCTAAAATCACTATCGCAACCCCACATATCCTATTTCTAATGGGGTCACACACCACGATGCTCAAACAACTACACCAATCCCCCTCAAAATGTCCTTATATGACCTCATCCAAACCTCGAATCCCATCGTCAAGCTCTCATGGAGGTCCTACAATCTATTGAGGTTTTACCCAATGACCCTACACCCATAGCCTCCATTATCACACCCCATCATGTAGCCTCTCTCACCAAATTGCCACCTTTATCCACACCTCAACCTACTCACCAAGTAGCCTCCCTTAGCTTCTCAGAGGAAGAGATCACACCACACCAAACAAATGACCTAGACCCACTCTCTTCATCTCTGTCCACATTGATGATATACGTGTATGACATGTCATGATCGATGGGGCACTAGCATTAATATCATTTCATCCCATGCATTCTCTCAAATGCATACCTGAAAATTACATGCATAAACATCTTGTCATGTTGCATTCATTCAATGATGCTATCACCTCTACACTAGGCACTATCATCCTCCACATTTGTGTGGGCCCCGCACTATTCTAGAGTTATTTTACGTCTTGGAGGGGGAATTTCAATATAACTTGTTGCTTGACAACCTAGATTCATGTCATGGGTTGTGTCCCTTCCACTTTGCATCGTTGTGTGAAGTTCGAGCATGAAGGACACACCTATACCATTCCAGCTGACCCATCACCTTTCAAAACTTACAACATGCTTTACCGACCCAATGACGTGCTCATACCCATCAAAGCATCTACCTCCACAACCACTGCCACGTCACCTACACCTCCCCTCACCAGTGCAACCGCTACCTTAACCACACCTACATCCTCCATTCCTACCACTGCCACAACCTCCATAGAAACCATCGGCCTCCCAATTCATTAGTTCCACCCCGATCCGACCTCTACCACATCGTCTATTCTAGCTACCCACATACCAACCACCGATCCCTTGGAGGGAATTTTTCAATGCCTCACTCTGGGGGAGTATCACCTATATAGTGTCAACACATTCCTTACTCCACAAGAATACATGGAGTCTTCACCAACACCTTGATCACACATATAGAGAATGCCTTTATGGTCCTCCCCACCTTCGTACCAATCTCACCTATGGGGACTTGATACTACAACTTACACACCTGAACCACCATCACAAACCCACCCATTTTCCACCGACCTCTAGTCACTCACCAATCACCATTTCACCCACACCTTCCTACACCGATGTGCATGGAAGGGTTTTGGTTTTGGATTTTATGAGCAAGGCCACCATACTATTATTCCATGTACTACTCACAAGCATAATGACCGTAGTGGTATCGGCTTTGTTGAACCACCTACCAAGAAGGCCCGCGTTGAGCTCATTGAAGACATCAACCCTTTTTCACCTTCGTCACCCCCATCACCATCTTCACCGACAGAGTCGATGGATCCCAAATCCATCCCTCCTAACTTTTTTTTTCATAAACACCATCTCCTTAGGGGCCTCTAACTTATCAACACGAGGGCGAGGCTCCTTCTCTCTTCCCTTCCTATACCCTGAAATGATCGATGATGATACACCTTCGATTAACGTCATTCAATGTCAGGATGATGAATCTATACTCACCTACCTTGGTGCAGAAGACTCATATATTCATTGGTCATACTACCATCTGAGACGCAAACCATGTTGAATGAATCAACTATCAAATCAACATTCATACTCAGGATGACCCACACATCCTAAAGATCGGTCAATCTTTAGATGTTGTTGAACAAGAATCCATCACTTCTTTTCTCAAAGATCATAACCATGTTTTTGCTTGGTCTTACATAGACATGCCCAATATTGACCCCACCATAGTGGTCCATAATATCATAACCGTTCCCGATGCCAAACCCATCAAACAAAAGCTGAGGAAAATGCACCCTCGCATTGCCCTTCTCATCAAAGAAGAACTTCAATGCCTTCTTTCTATTTCCTTCATCTTACCCATTGATTATCCTCGTTGGATTTCTAACATTGTCCCTATCACTAAGGCGATAGGGGGACTCCGCATTTACATGGATTTTCGTGACCTCAATCTAGCTTTCCCAAAAGATGACTTTCCTCTACCTGGTATTGACTAGCTAGTTGACCTTACCACTGGTCACGAGATGCTATCACTCATGGATGGCTTCTCGAGTTATAACCAAATCTTGCTTTCCCCAAGATCAACACAAAACCACATTCATCACCCCTTGGGGGACCTTCTGCTATCGAGTCATGCCTTTTGGCCTTAAAAACACTGGTGCCACATATCAACGGGCTATGACTTATATCTTCCATGACATCATGCATCATATATTGGAAGATTACGTGGATGATCTCCTAGCCAAATCTAAATGCCACTCCGAGCACCTCGCCATCCTAAAACCATCTTTGACCGCCTTATTAAATATTACATCCGCCTTCAACCCAAGAAGTGTGTCTTCACGGTTCTCTCAGGAAAGCTCCTGGGATTTATCATTTCCTTACATGGTATAGAAGTTGACCCTGCTAAAGTCAAGGCCATTCTTGAAATGCCTCCACCCACCAACCTTAGGCAACTCTGTAGCCTGCAAGGTAAGTTACAGTCTATTTGATGTTTCATTTCACAATTGTCTAATCGATTGTCAACCATTTCATCATCTTGCTCAAGAAGGATGTCTCCTTTAAATGGGATGATGACTACCACAAAGATTTTGAGGCCTTAAAACAATACCTTATTTAACCACCCATGCTCATTCCACCTAAGATGATCAACCCTTCTACCTATACATCTCAACTACCACCACTCTCCTGGGGCCATGCTCACTCATCGTGATGAACAACATAGAGAGCAGGTGGTTTATTACATAAGTTACTCTTTTGGACTACGAAACCTGATACACACATCCCAAAAAAATTTTCTTAGCCTTAGTTTTTGTTGCCACAAAACTCCATCATTACCTACTCAATCACAAAACCTATGTTGTGACCAACACCGACCCCTTACACTTCATGTATGCTAAACCTTACCAAAATCAATGTGCCACACGCTGGCTTATGCTTCTTGGCTGACCTCACCTTGAATTCATTCATCAAAATTCCATCAAGGGCCAAGCTATCACCAACCAATTGGCTAATGCACCTATTTCCGGGGATCAACCCTCTAATTTTGACTTTCTAGATGAGTCAATTACTACCCTTTCCCTAGATGAACCCGCTTACCAAATGACACTCTTCTTCGATGGTTCCAAGTGTTAGCGTGGGGGTGGGGCTGGTGTTATCCTCATTCCACTTGATGGTGAACCCATGCCTTTGTCTTTCAAACTAGATTTTGATTGTACAAACAATATTGTTGAATACGAAGCGCTCGTATTAGGTCTCTAAGCTGCCTATGCCTTGATGTCAAATCCATCAACATCTTTGGTGATTCCCAATTGGTCATGTAAACCAAGTCAATGGTATATACCAATGTCATAATGAGACACTTCAAAAATATAAACATCACGTAGACATACTTTTGACCACCTTTGACCGCTACGCCCTTCAAACCATCCCCCGTTCAACCAACAAATTTATAGATACCATGGCCTAGCTTGCTTCTCAAATACCCGCTTCACCCACCGATTCTAAAATATTTTTCACCGTACAATGACTCCAATCACCCTCTTATTTACCTCGTGATGTTTACTCTATCGGAACCACTTCCCGACCCGAGTGACCTTTGGTATAAACAATACTCAGACTATCTTTCTCTCTCCGTCTTACCTCCCGACCTCACCCGTAATGGACAACGTGCCTTTCTTAAAAAGGTATCTCATTATGTCATCATGGGTGGCCTCCTTTATAAGTGTGACTTTGATGGTATTCTCTTGTGATGCCTTACGAGTTCTAAAATTCCTTATACCATCAAGGAAGTTCATGATGGCATATGTGGAGGTCACTTCAATGGCCTCACTTGTTGCTAAGCGTATTCTTCACCTAGGCTATTACTAGCCGACCCTTAACCATGATTGTTGCGACTACGTCAAGCATTGTGTCAAATGCCAACAACATGCCAACCTTCATCATACACCCAATCATGCCTTACAGGTCACCCATGACCTTTGGCCCTTCTCTCAATGGGGTTTGGATCTTTTCGAGAGATCAATCCCCATTCTTCCCAACGCCATCAATGGATCATCACCGCTACCGAATACTACACAAAATGGGTTGAAGCCATACCACTCATCTCCATGAAAGTCAAGAAAATATGTGAGTTCATCAATCATCACATCATTTGTCACTTTGGTGTTCCTCATCGCCTCATCACTAATAACGAAAACAATTCAAAAATAAAACATTGCGAAAACTTTGTGACGCCTTCGACATTCAGCTAAGTTTCTCATCACCTTATTACCCATAGACCAATGGCCAAGCCGAATCCACCAACAAAACCCTAAACAAAATTCTCATGAAAGTGGTTAACGATACTGGGAAGGATTGGCATATGCACATTCCTTTCACCTGTGGGCATACCGCACTAGTATCCGTACTTCCACTACGCCACACCCTTTTCTCTAGTCTACAATATAGAGGTTGTTCTACCTCTTGAAGTCCAGATTCCCTCACTCCACATTTCTCTCCATGACATGCTCAATGATGATGAATTTTGTCAGGACCGTTTATCACAACTTGAGTTATTAGATGAATGTCATCTTAATGCTCTTAACCACCTTCAATTTTACCAAAAATGTATCAAACGTGCCTACGAAAAATGTGTCCATGAACGAACCTTCCAAGTCGTGACCTTGTCCTAAAATAAAATCAACATGTAACTAAAGCAGAAAAAAGTAAATGGGGCAAATTTTCCTAATTGGCTTGGACCATACATCATGACCCATACTTATGGATCAGGTGCTTATCGTTTATCTTCACTCGATGGTAAACCCAAACTTGAGCCCCTTAATGCCTTGCATCTTTGACCATTCTACTATTGAATTTTAGTCCTACCTCACTTTTTTCCTCTTTCCATGCTCATCCCTTGAGTGCTATCCACTTCCTATGCCATCACTAATGATTAAATAAGAATCATGTGCATACCCGTCACTTTTTATCTTTCTTAAATATGTGTACCATGACGCTGCACATAGCATGATTCTCATGGATACTTTTCATCTATTTTTAGATGAGATCCCATGGTCGTTTCACCCTACTTTCTAAACAAGAATCTTATTCTTCACCTTAGTCTTGTCCATGACTTAAAGGCCCTCACATGGGATCCAAATCCTTGAGTCACACTTCAAATAAAAAGATGACTCCCTCAAAAGGACATCTTTCTCTCTATAATCGCTACTATAAATAGACTACTCCCTCGAAGGACAACTATATAAATCTCTTTCAAAAAAAAAAAAAGAAAAAGAGAGAGAATCTGAAGCTTCCCACATCGATCAGCTTCATGAAGACCTCAAGGAGTTAATTTCTTCATCCCATATGGAATTCCCACATCGATCAGTCTATCTCAAACATTAGTTAAAACAAACAACCTTTTAGTCATGGACTTGCCCATTGTGACCTTGGATCTCTTGCTAAAGGCATGCTACCTCATACCATATAAAAATTAACCACCTTTCATCCCTCTCACCATTCACACTCCCATTTCCTACCGCCTCAAGGGACCTCTTGAACTATGACATTTGGTGATCATGTGACTATTATTCACCTTTAGGATAATCACTCATGCAAAGTATTTAGGGTCTTATGTTCACTAGCCTACCTACGGTATGGTCCACCAGTTATGATCCTCACCAATCAGGTGGCTTTCTTTCCCCCTCTTATCTTTTAACCTTCTTTATTATGTATTGATTACCTTATACAAGACTTGGTCCTCGACACTTACCTTTGGGTAATCTTCTTCTTCTACCACAATCGAAATCACCTATACCAAGTTTCCCACAACTCACCCACACCTAACAAACCTAAACCCAAACCATGCCTAAAACCTACCAACTCATTCTCATACCTCCTCATATTCTTCCCTAGCTTATGGGAGAACTACATCGGCCTGAGGTCCCTTTTCGCTGGGACTATGTAGGTAGCACTCCATGGGCATGGGGCCCTTGGAGGTTAGCTCGACCACTCTCTACCCTAACCAATTCATCTTTTATTTTCCTAAACCACATTCTACCCTACTTCGTTTCCTTTTTATATCAAAAATTGGAAATTAAACCAAACAAACGAAAAATTGCTTCACATTTTTCTCATCATCAAAACATACATTTATTTTGATTACCATTTCTTTACCAACATCATGCATGTCTTATAAAACATCTTAAACATGACCCATATCATCATTCATTACAAAAATTAATGAATTACAACCTCCACAACCTGACTCAATCCATGCCTAAAACCACGACCTAACTCAATCCATGCCTAAATCCATGACCTGACTCAATCCATGCCTAAATCAAACCTCCATCCATGCCTAAACCAAAACCTAACTCAATCCATGCCTAAAACCATGACCTAACTCCATCATGCCTAAATCCATGACCTGACTCAATCCATGCCTAACACACCTACCATAAGTCCATCTATGCATAATAATAAAATGTTATCAACACAAACACATAATGCCCATAATCATCATCATCTATATAAATACAATATCCAAACATGTGTATCCATATACATAATTGTCAAATGTCTTCAGCACGCAGGCTGGTGTATATAATCCAGTCTCTCAAAACTCTCATATACAACCTCACCATCTTCGGCATACAGTGGTATATGATCAAAATATACAAAAATCTAGTACATCCTCACCATCTTTAGCACACAGGCTGGTATATATCAAAAATGACTACAATACATCAAAATATAGGAATGGGCATCAAGCCTCATCCTATCGGACATCCTCCATGTTAGTCTCTCTCGGTCTCCTCCTCGCTCCTCTGCCATCCTATGTCATCATCTCATCCCTTCCACCGGCAATCACCACTAGAGCTATTCATCACATATCCGTGAGTTAGGGACCTCTCCCATCGTATCTCGACTCAACTCATGCTTTCCATCTCTACTACACCGTGTGAGTCTAGGATATAGTCCTCTCTCTCAGGCATTTTGTGCCTTTATTTCATAGGATAAAAATTTATTCTGCCGCCATCAAATCCCCTGATAATTTTTATTTCATTTAGGGCATCCCCGTAGCCTAGATATGGGAATGGTATGTGTTGGCCCCATAGGTCTCACCTCATGTGCCCTATCTTGTGGGACCGTTGTCTTGGTTACCTATGAATTGGGCCCATGTTCCAACCCACTTACCTCTCTGGAGGTTCACCTTGACCTCACACCCCGTCCCCCTCTCTCTACCACAAATGATTTTTTCCTTGTAGTTTCCCGGCCTCAGCCATTTCTCTTTTTTCCGCTCCCGTAGGGCGACCACTAACCATTCACCTCACCCTCCTCACCTCATCATTCATCACTCACTCTTACCACCGGGTGGGGCATATTTCTACCTCTCCCATGGCTTTACCTACACCGTACCCATCTACCCACACCAACCCCCTTGAGGATGACCATCGACCTTACGCACTCGCTCTACCTTGCGATGATGTTACCATGATGATTAGCCTTACAACCTTACCTTGCCTTCAGCTATGACCTTTACCCAAACAAACCTTATCATTTACTACCTCCCTCGCCCTCTCTTTCGGGACTTGTTATTTTACCCATACCTCGGCCCTACCTATGCCATGACCTAGATATTTGGACCTAGACCATCGCTAGTGACCTTTGACCCCATGTGCCCACTATACCTTGCGACACTGTTACCTACGTGGTTGACCTAATGACCTTACCTTTCCTCTTATCGTGATTGCTTTCTTGACCCAACCCTCGGTGTACCGTCATAAACATACCTAAACGTTCTTGCACCTAACCTATGCATCATGTTTCTTGACCATATCCTATACCTTGGATACCAAAATCACTTCAACCTTGTTTGGATAAACCTATTGACCTTAGACAATGTCGAGTTTTCCTGCTCTTCAACTTGGTACCATGTTTGTAGTTTATATGTGTGCGTGTGCTTTGAATGTCACTACCTTTGACCCTAACCCATTACCTAGATTACCCGAGTGGACCTTTTTCCTTTTTTACCCATTACCCCACCTTATTCTTCATCACATTCACCTTTTATCAAACCACTCACCGATTCTTCCTTCTGCCTCATCAGTTCCTGGTTTGAGGGGGATCACCTTCACCCACACATGGGGCAACCACATCTTATTTTTGTCAGCGTCACTTACAAATACAAGCTACACAACAAAAGGGGAAAAATCTACACACAAAACACCCCTCGTACCCCCATCAAATAAACACCTTGAACACATTCACCTAACCATGGCCCCATTCATCCCACTATTAATTTAATTAATTTAATTAAATTAATTCATTATCCTCACAATATTTATTATTTAAATATCCTAATTGGGATAATGCCCACATATCCACCTCATCTAGCCACCTCACCCTAAGACCTATTCTTAGTAAGTTGCCATAACTAACTAATACCTACCCAAACCCTAAAAATCAATGCCTACATTCCCTCTAACCACATTCCCACCCATTAGAAGGAGGCTTCCATGTTAATCCACAAAGTAAATGAAACAAGATCCCAGAAAATCAAGGGATCTGCCTAGTTTAGTAAACCTAGGAAATCTCACCCTAACCGATGTCGGTTACCCTAAACCACCACCGGTTAAGCTAGAACTACCGTTGGTTACCATTTAACCCCCAAAACAACCTTATTTCGAGGTTGGCACATTTCAAATATTTTAACACATCTTTTTGAGAACAAGTGAGAAAACCATAGCTGCGTGCATGCAAGTAAAATCAATGTTAGTACACACATCAGAGCATCCATAGCCAGCACTGAAGTAATCACATAGCCATCTGCCTTCACGGGAGCATTTGGGGAAGTGCCAACACCATATTAGGTTCATTTCATTTGATCACCTACCATTACCAACCAGACGTCAGCTCAAGATCATATAAGCAAATGTTTTGGTAACCAACATTTGTCCATTTATCATTGGGTAGATCCTTTTGTTGTTATTACTAGTTTTTTCCCTCATTTTCATTCCACCACCATTTTACCTCCATGCAAGCTTGACCATCCTTTTACCCATACCCCCTGAATTTCCCATATCCGGATCTTAATCATTCCTATGCACACCTAATACCCACACGAATCTTTCCATCGCCCTTCCATCTTCATCTAGCCTTAGATCTACCCTCGCCTCAAGTTTTATTGAATTTCCTATACCACGACCATACCGACATCGGTTACCCACAACCACCATCGATTAACCTAAACCGACACCGGTCATACTAAAATGATGTCACTCGTGTCTTTTTACCAAAAACCCATATCAGAGCTTAAAACCTCCATTAAATACCCAAAAGCAGACCATAAACGTTACCCCCACCAATACCAATATCCTAAAGATACCTTGACCTTCGATTCATTCATAGCTTAGCTTTTTTGTGAATAAATTTTCTTATTGTAGATGAATGAGATACCTAAATCATTTTAACTACAATAGGATTTCCTTTATTGTTAGCATTAAGTTTTTTAAACAAAGTGGATTGACAACCGTCTAGGAAGTATCACGCTTCTCGGATCTAGCACACGCTAGGTAGTCCACTACATACATTTTTAACTTTTATTTGGTGGTATTTTTTCCATTTCAAGTAGTTCCTCCAATCCAAAAGGAAGCTCTCACGATCAGGTGTGGATTCGTGTCATACGCGCGCAACAACCTACAACCATCATCTCAACAGATATTCCTCCTAGCCCTTTACCCTTATCTGTTCATCAACTTCAAAGAAACACATCTAGAATCAAGTGAAACACTAATTAACACTCCTAGATCTTGGCCACCTAATTTCCTCTCTTAGCTCTTGGATCTAGTTAGGTTAGAATTGATTTTATTGCACCCTTGAACCATCACCACAATGTGGGAGTTGAGAATGTATAATCGAAGTTCTTCACTTCTTTTACCATAACATAAGCATGCTTCTCCATTTGATTTTATTTCAGCTCATGACATTTCAGTGGGAAACTCATAAAGGCAATTGGTGCTTCAATACCTTCTTCATTCTTCTAAACTAAGATGGCCAAAAGAGTATGTTCCGAAGCATAATAGTAAAAAATGAAATATTTGTCAAAGTTTGGACATACCAGGGTAGGAGCCTTAACAATTACTTCCTTGATTCCATGAAATGATTCATTTCCTTCCTTACTCCACCTGAAACTCACTTGCGCTTTCATCATTCTTGTAACTTGCTTTGTCAATTCGAAAATTCTGAAACAAAGCGATAGAGAAAATTTACCTTGCCAAGAAGGAATGAAATTCATTTTTGTTTTTTGGCAAGGAGAGTGCTTGAATTTACTTAATCCTTTCGAGATCAATTTTTTCTCCTTGTTCATGATGTGACCAAGGATTTTCCCTATGTAACATCAAAAATGCATTTTTTAGGATTAAGATAAATCCCATGTTGTCGACTTGATCGCACTTGTTCAAGATGTTTCAAGTGATCTCCTCACCTTTTGGAGAATATCGAGGTCATCAAGATAAATGATAATACAGTTCTTGAGATCTTTGAAGGAAATATCCATTTCCCTTAGAATTTTTTTCCAATATTAATGAGGCAAAATGACATTCTACTATAGGCAAAAGTGCCCCATGGAGTTTTGAAATTTGTTTTGTGTCTATTTTCTTACACTACCTCAACTTGGTTATATCCAGAGAAGCCATCGAGTAATGAATGCATCTAAAATCCCGTGACTTCCTATGGGCTATGATCCATGATAGGTAGAGGGTAGTTATAGTTTAATGAAGCCTGATTCAAATTCTAGAAGTTGACACAAATCCTTATTTCATCATTCTTCTTTCACACTAGAACAATATTGGCCACCCACATGGAGTGGTGAATAGGAAAAATGATTCTTGCATTCAACATTTTTAGAACCTCTTCTTTGATTGTGTTGAAAATATTAGGGTTATACGGTCATTGCTTCTACATAAATGGATTAGCTTTGGGCTTGAGTGGTATAGAGTCATGCATTTCTTTTGGCTTGAAGGGCTTGACCTCATCATATGAGTAAGCCAATACATCGAAATATATGCTCAATAATGAGATGAAATTCATTTTCTCCTCTGGTGAACAACACTTTCCAATATTGACCATCCTTGGCTGCTTTAGGGTGCCAATGTTCTCCTTCTCAAACTTAATAGTGCACCGAGTGGATTCTTTTTATTTTTCCTTGATAAACCTTTCATGTTTATCAAATAAGTCTTCAAGAGACATAAGAAATTTTGGAATTTTATTTCCTTTTAGCCTGATGACCCCTTCTAAATAAATTCCTTCTATATCACCTTTATCTTCATCCGTAACGAACTCACAATTCAGAGCATTACTTCCTTCATAGAACAAATTGTTGAAATTATCTCTTTGCTCCGAGAAAGAGATAAGATGACTGTCGTCATTGAACACTTGTCAGTGATTGAAATTATCCAACACACTTGGCCTGAAAATCATCTTGATCTACTATTTCCTTGTTGAAATACGAGTGTGGGGCCATTAGAGAAGCTAAGACTACAAGAGAATCAACTTTCTCATTTTACTCACAGGAATATCCTGTATAGAGAAAACATCAAAAGAATCGATGCAATCCCATACTCTATTTCTGTAATGCTTGAGCCTTGGATTCTTGACTTAATATTGGTTTCTAACTTGTTTTACAATCACTTATGAATCTTAAAGAAGTTTCAACTTCTTGATACCAATGGATTCAACTACATCCATCCCTAGAAGGAGAGCTTCATACTCTACAATATTATTAGTGTTCTCAAATTACAATTTATAGGAAAAAGGAAGAAACTCACCCGAAGGATAAGTTAGCACAAAACCAACTCCTGAACCAATAGTGGAATGGCTTCCATTGAAATCCATTGTCCACAAATGATTTTCATTGTCCTCAATGAGAAAAGGAAAGTTCTTGTCTCTTTCAAAAGTCAAAAAGTAGTTACCAAGTCCACTGTCTTGAAACAATATATTAGCCTTCGGGTCCTCCAATTTTTGAACAATTTATTTCATTTTTCTCGTGGGAAACAAATTCTTCATTTCTAATTTTAATGGAATGGTGGCAGAAAACCAATCCATCTAAATCCCACCCCCAATTCTCTTCAAGAAATTCTATTTAACAATATTCCAAAAGATGTTGGGATATTAGCTACCAATATTTTCAACAAAATTTTCTTATCCGTAAATTCAGCGAGAGCTACTTGTGCATATTTGATTCTCCCTACTAGCGGATCTTCTTTAGACTCCATGGAATAACAAGAGCTAGATTCTCTTGTCAAGGTGATTCCAAGAGTGTTAGAAACCTTTATTGGCATTACTTTATCCGAATCCCCCGAGTCTACTATGAAATTGTTCAATTTATGGCATTTGATAAGGAGGGAAAGATAAAATGGCTCAATTCTTTTAGTCTTAGATGTGCTCAAAGAAAACAAGTTATGTGATGGAGGTGTAAGTGGTGTTGGTAGTATTCCTTTGGAATTGGATATCATGCAGCATTGGATTTTGAAATACTAGCTTTGGTGTAGCGGAAAAGCATTTCATATTTATCCAGATGCGTTTGTAAGAATTCAAATTCAAAAATCTGAATTTTGGACTTGTTCACATGCTCAATGATATCAAACAGAGAAGAAGGAGATGAGGTTTATACTCCTAATATAGTAGATGCTTTGGCGGGCGGAGGAGGTATTAATTTAGAATCTGGGACAAATTTAGCAATGGGAGTAGAAGACTGGGGAAGTGGTGGCTGATTTTGCAGGGTATATTTTAAACTTTGGAAGGGTTGGCCTTTACAAAGTGGAATTAGAAATAGGATAAGTACTAGGAAACTTACTTGATATAGAAGATTTCTTCTTGTTCTCCACCAGTCTAGATTCTCTTTCATATAATCCATAGAAGGTGGAAGAAGATATCCTATGTTAATTATCTTGTTTTATAGACTCATCACTTAAGGATCTTCTTTCTTCTTATTTTTGTAGCAACAGAGGAAGAAGATCCTTTTGAAACTAAGAGAGGGTGAACACCACACATTAGAAATTGGCTGAATTTTCATCATCATCGTCTTCTCCCAAGGAATACTCAATGAAATTGACCCATAAATAATCTTCTACTTCTTTAATCTCAAGGACATTACCATCCTCATTTTCTTCTTCCGGTTCTTCAATTTCTTCTTCTTCCTCCTTAGCATCACATGCTACATTTATTAGAGGTGATTCAAGAGAAATTAGTTGGGGAAGTGGACTGATTCTTTGCTTATTGGGAAGTTCTTCCTTAGAGAGAGAGAATGCCATTGTCCAACTTATGAAATAATGAATTTGTTGTTTCAGAAATTGAACTTTGAGCTTTCTCCTTGCTCGATCCTTTATTGATTTTTTCGACATTATCAAGTCATCTTCAAATTTAATAGAAATTTGTGTGCTTCCTCCAAATCATTTGATGAAGTTCTTCTCAACATGAAACTCACTTCAGAATCTAAGCATTAGTGAATAATCATAACTTGTTGTCTTTGCTAGGTTGTTTAGATTTGAGGATCTTGTACAACATTCTATTGAATTTGGAAACAAACTCCCTCATGGGCTCATATGGCTCCTTCTTTATTTGAGACCATTGTGCAAGTAGAGCATGTGTATATGCGAGAAAGTTTGAACCTAGATTAAACCTTGGTATTCATATTAGTCCAATTAGTGATAGATGTCCTTAGAAGATGGTAAAAATAGTCCGTGACGGCATCTTACAAAGATTATATAAACAAACAAGATGACACATAGCATATCATATTGTTCTACGAGGATCAATATGGAACCTTGTGTACATCAAGCAAGCTTGCAATTAAAATGGTGTCATGAACGCTCTATGCAAAGCAAAAGAGATTGATCACAAAATGAGAATCAAGTAGAGAAAGACATTGTGGGTTTGACATGCTCATAGATCAAAAATACATACAAATAGGAGTGATGTGTAAATCTTGTGCATGACACGTGTACACAACCCTAACTCACCCTATTGACCTATTCTTACTAAGTGAGATGACTAACCATATGAGGTGGACAAGACGTCAAGTGACGATGAGACAAGTCATATACACCAACACCTCCTTCATCGAAGCTGAGGTAGAGGTCATGGAAAGTCAGAATTGAAAGAGAATTCCCCTAGACAACTAAAAATATATGTCAATGGGGCTTGAGAACTAATATTGATAAGATACCCATGTACAAAAATAATTTTTTTGGAAAATAAGAAGAGGAGAAGGAAATGGGTCTTGAAAACTAGTCCTGATGAGGTACCCATGTACAATAAGGATATAAAGTAATGGAAGAAAAAACCCTAAGGGAAAACATCCACTTACAAGAGATAAAAGAATCCCCTAAACAACCTAAGAAATATGTGTCAAATGAGTCTTGAAAAATTAAAGGCCTAATAAGGTACTCATGTACAAACTACAATCTTTCTAGAAGAAGAGAAGAGATGAAGAAATTCTATCCACCTCCCAAGATGAAGAACATATCGAAGACCACCCTGTATCAAGTGAAAAATAATATCCCTGAAGTGACAAGGTGTGGTTCCTATCCAAGGAATGATGCTCCATATGTGAGGTGGAAGTGCTAACTACTCCATGAAGGGATGGTGAATCCAAATCAATGGAAAATAAGGAAGGTGAACTATCTTGAATCGCAAAAGAGTGCCCGAAGTCCAATGAGTCCCAAATCAAAGTACCCGCTCCCGAAAATCCTATAGAGAACCGAAGTAGGTGGATCAAGAAATAACTCCTCAATATGTGGTAGATGATAGTTAGATGGTGAAGGTGGGTCCCCATCACTATGGAAATCAACCAAGTTAGAAGATAAGTCATCATCATCAGAAGTGATCTAAGAAATATCATCAAGTCTAGGTGAATCTAATGAATAATTTGAAGGAGGAACAAAGTGAGAAAAAGAATAAAGATGAGTGTGGTGATCAATTATACCAAATTCAATAATAATGACATTTTGAAGCTCTTTTACATAAACAGAATCTGGAGTGAACTCAACCCACATGCTCTAACTGAGGTGAGTAATCTGATACACTGAAAGGAGATTATTTGAAATTGAGGGAACACTAAGTGCATTGTTGAAAGTTTCACCATTGACTTCAACAGCCCTCTCCCGAAAACCACCGTAGAAGTGTTGTCACCAAGCCGAATAGAAGACATGTCACATGAATCTAATGAAGAAAATTCAATGTCTGTTGAGGCCATATGATGAGATGCACCCGAATCATTTCACCCATGTAAGAGTAGGTGACACAACCGCAACTAAAGCTCTTAATTTTTCTTTCTCCTTAGTTGATTATTTTTATTTTTCTTTCGATTTCCCCTTTCCATTTTATTTTTGGTTAGAACTTTTGTGAGTTGATGATGAAGATGGCTTGAGAGAATCGAGAAATCCTATGTCGTTCTTCTCAAGAAGACTCGTGAGGAAGTTAAACTTATTCTTCAAAAATTTCTTCTTCATGCATACCACCGCAAAGTACCCACATTTAATCTTTTCTTTAGGATTTTTATAAATAGAAGAGAAAGTGGAAAAGTTTGATTTGGTCCTTTTATTCTCATGATCATTATTATTCTACTTATTCTCTTTTGAAAACCTGGTTTTTCATGACCAACAATGAGAACATGGTAGTTTTTAGATCTAACAAGCCCATATGTAATAGCTTATCTTGTTCTTTAGTCAAATCAACAATAAACTCATCAAAGAAGGGCATAGTCCAACTTGCACCAAGTTCTCTTTTTATAGCATGGAAGGTGAAACAAAGACAAAATACTCGGACCAATTTTTGCAAAGATAAAAATATGATTTGTGATTCCTTCTTGTCAATTCTACAATTTTTCAGTCAGTAATCTAAGAGATTTGAGTTTGGTGAAAAATTCTTGGAGAGTGTCAAAAATACTAGGGATGAGACTAATAAACTTATTTTCTAGTTCATGCCCTTTCATTTCATCATGTTTCCCAAAACATTTTTCTAAGGCATCCCATACTTCCTTGGGTGATTTGTTGTGTTAATATGAAAGTGTAGTTCCAATGATACAAAAAGAGACAAAAGGCCAAAGGCTTCATCACATTTTTCAAACCATTTTTCTTTCTATGCGTCTTTTTAGGTTCAGTTTGCAATCTCATAGTTATTTGATACAATTTTTTTTTCTCAAAGCGAGAGATATGGCATCTTTCCATACATGATATTTAAATGGGGTAAGAAAATGAAAAAATTTAAGATCCATAACAGATAAAAGTGAGTAAATAAAATATAAGAAACCAAAGAAACACACAAAATAAAGACCCCCGATTGTGACACTTTATATGTACTGCGTTGATTACACCTAAGTGTTCATGCAACATGAGATAGTTGGTCACTCACCTTGTAATTAGTGAAATATTTCCTTAGTGTGGAGAACACAATATGCTCAGTCATGTGCAACAAAATAAGTGAACAAGTACAAAATAAAGAAAGAAGGGAAGGAAGCTCTCTTATTGTAAGGTTGTATGGAGATCCACACACTTTTAGTGTGTATTATTTTACTTGTCATCCTAAGGGTCTCATTCAAATAACTTGGTGAATCATCTCACCTAGCGAGGTTCATAGGTCTTAGGAATTATATGACAAGTGGTAAACTCTGTCATAGAATTTTTCATTTTTATATGCATCAATGGAATCATAGGAATTACACTCCCTATTTGGAATCATAACACCTTTTTCCCTCTTATACGGAATGATTATCTAGGCACGAGAGTTACACAACACTCCCATATGTACCATCATTTTTTTGATCTATGAGAATGAGCAGACCTATTTTTCTATTTGTATGATTTTCCACCGTTTGAATCTTGTATATTACGTTAGAGCTATCACCTTGCCATTGGAGTGTAATTTAATCATAGTGCCCAAGTTTCCATATTGATTCTTGTGAACACTCTTTCATGGTATAAGAGCTTAAGGATTCGGAAAATGTGCACTAGTCATTTTTGGGTTGCTAATTACTTCCGGTTTCAGTTTATCATTCCTCGTGCAAGTTTTTGTTTGTTTTATTTGGAATCATGCTAATCGGTTTTTAACAAATGTTCTTAGAGTTTGTGTATTCCTTAGGGTTTATGCATGCATGCGGGTTATCGATTTTCACCTCCATATTTCACTAGTTTTAGACATATATGGTGGGAAAGCGTTATTTTGAGGCAAGAGTCATTTTTAGTTTTATCGATTTTATAAATGCAAGTGAAATTATTTTTATAAATCTATGTTTTTAATTGTTATCTCCCTCCCTCTCCCGCTCTAGTTAGATTTCCTTACCTCGATTATATCTCTGGTTTATTTGTTTCTCGTTTCCTTGGTTAAATTTTTCCATTTGTTCGTTGTGTCTTATTTCACGCCGTGATAGTGACCCTACCTCTCCACCATTACCTAGGGACTCCCACTCCTCTTGGTGACCTCATCAAGAGCCTCGAGCTCGTGTTATGTCCTATCCCCATGTGGGCTTCTTTCCCCCTCCTCGTTCACGTCACTAATCGTGCTACCTACCACACTGCTTGTTCATCGTGGACCAACCAACAATGCCTTGACCTTTGAATTGTACTAGTTGTATTTCAAAGACCTTTTAAATAAAGTGGGTGTTTTTTTTTAATAATAAGCCATCATTTTTCAAAACGATAAGTGGGAATCATTTTTAAAAGGAAAGTTGGTTATTTTAAATATTAAAATTCATGGTTTAATAAAAGTGGTGGGGGTTAATTCATTAATTAGAAGTGCTTTTATATGGGTTGGGTTTGATCTATAAGGTGGGGTTAACTATATAATTGGGCTTTATAATTAGTTAGGCCTTATTAAAATTCAAGATCTAACTTTATTTTATGGCATTGTATATATTTGACTAGATCTTGGGATCTAATTATAATTGTAATTAAGTTTTAATAAAAATTTAGAATCTAATTGTGTTTTCAAGTAAGAGATTTTTTTAATCTAGGCATCTAGTAAAAGTAAGCTCTTTTATTTTTGATTAGATTAAAATAGTCATTTATTTAACATTATTATCAACTTTTAATTCCTTTTTTGCTTTAAAATTAGCCAAATTGGGTGTTGCACAAAATTCAAAATTGTAAGCATTATTGGATGTTTTTTTCTCTAATCGTGTCTTTGGGTGTTTTGTAGCATTTCTAGAATTTTTTCCTTTGGGATCCTTTGCTACATCCTGGAGGTCATATGGACTTGTTTGAGTCATTCTCTTGCATTGTAATGACTCTTGTTATTTCTTACAGACTAGTGAGCATGTCCACCACAATCTCATAATAAGGGGGTATTTGCTGCGATGTGAGACACTTTTTCTCACGTAAGACTATTTTTCTCCCTTTTATTGATTTTTATCATTTTTTCTTTCTTACAAGACCCATCAAAAAATTGCGATTCTGAGCCTTGATTCTCGGTCTCCACATTTATACGTTGTTTTGCTGATTGCAAAGTGAGTTACCGAATGGTTCTCGACATAGTCACATCTGATTATAATCAACACACTAAACTATAAAGTTCCAAACTTAGGGGTGTTAATATTGTTCGGATTGGTTATGTTCCTTTCTCTTTCTTTCTACATTCTTTATCTCTCTCTCTCTCTCTCGCTTATGGAGGCATCTAAAGTACCTTTGCTCACACTTGTTCAAATTATTCAAATGGAGATCTAAAATTGCTATGGTTTTACGCACTAAATGCTTATTCTATGTTTTTTACAAGAGTAGGTACCGAACCTAATGATGAACCCAAAAAATCTAAATGGTTCAACTGTTGTGATGAAGCCTTAGGTTTTTTATGTATTTTTGTATCTCCCTACTTTCTCTTTCACATCGAAACTTCCTCAACACCCATTGAAGTGTGGAAAATTCTTGACGATATGTTTGGGAAGCAAGATGAAATGAGATTGCATGATTTGGAGAAAAAACTACTAGGGTTAAACCCTATTGAATTTAAAAACCCTACATGCCTTTTTCTCAAATTTTGACCATACTAAATTGGTTCTTGAGGAATGTAAAGTGGAGAAGAAATACTCTCAGTTGATCTTGTTGATTCTTTATAAGTTAGGTCCCGTATACTTTGTCTTTGTTTCAACTTTTCACGCCATGAAAGTTGCCTTGGGAAGTGCTTGGAAAATTCCCTCATTTGATAGTTTTTGTCCCAACTCATTCAAGAACAGGACAAACTCATTCAAATGGGGACTCTAAAATCCAACTCATATGCCACAAATCCTTCAAATGGGGACACTAAAATATAAGTCACATGCCCTTTTGGCAAGTAAGGGTAAGATAACTGAAAAGAAGAAAGAGAAAAAGGACCAAACCAAGAAGGAAACCAAGACCAACTAAGCCCAAACCAATCCTAACGTGAAATCTTTGACTTATGAGCCTAAAGTGAAGAAGGAAAAGTGTAAGTGTTCCTATTACAAGAAGATTGACCATGAAGAGCATCAATGTATGTGGAAATAGATTTATCACTTAACTCATTTACTTGAGAAGAATAAAATAAGTGTTCATGAATCCATTAAACAAAATGCTCAGAAGGATGAGTCTTCTAAAGCAAAGGAGTATAAATATGAGAAGAAGAAAGGAAAGGACCTTGTAGCTAAATTAACTACTTCATCGACTTGGATTATCGATTCTCGGTGCCTAACACCACATGGTCTCTTTACATGTTGATTTTGCCAACATCGAATAATGTGGCATGTCCCAAATCACATTGGGTGATGAAACTATGGTTTCGGCTTCTGTAGTGGATCGGTAGAGATGGAGGGTGGTAAATTTAACTAAGTTTTGAGTGTTCCCAATCTCTCTATCAATATCCTATATGTTTGTAGATTGAGAAACAGGGACGGAAGCCTGTGTAATTTTATTAATCTCAATCAACTAAAAAATTACAGTGAATAGGCTGCAATATTTATAGATATTGCACAGCCAAATACATCTGGGAAAATGAGTTGCACAGGTGCAACCAAAAACCAGAATAAACAAGCTTCCAAATCACCCGGGAAGCAACAATTACATAAAAACAAATATATTGTTTAAAACAATATAACAGTGTGCATACAGACAAATATGGTTGATTAACCATATAACAATATAACCATTTATTATTTAATTAATAAAATTAATTAAATAATATAACTATGCATAATTAATATTTAGGATAATAAAATTTATCCTAACATTCCCCCCCTTAATTGTGCATTGTCTGAAGAGATGAGGAGAGAAATGCTCTGAACAACTTGAACTTGTCACATGCAAGTGACTTTGTGAAAATATATGCTCGTTGTTCAGCCGTTGGACAAAACTGAAGCTGGATGTTGTGCTTCAACACATGTTCACGTATGAAATGAACCTGAACTTCAATGTGCTTTGTTCTCTCATGAAAAACTGGATTGCGAACAAGTTTGAGAACACCTTCATTGTCAACATACATGGTGGTCGGTTTGTCCTGTGGTATTCCAAGTCCTTCCAGTATGCGACGTAGCCAAATCGCTTCACAGACAGCTTCTCCTGCAGAACGATACTCGGCTTCTGTGGAAGAGCGAGAAACAAAGTGTTGTTTCTTACTTCCCCATGATATTGGTCCAGATCCCATAAAGAATACAAATCCAGAAGTGGATTTTCTATCATCAATGTTACCTGCATGATCTGAATCCGAATATCCAATCAAGAAGAAGTTTTCATTCTTCTTGTATTCTAGACCAAGATCCACTGATCCTTTGAGATATCTTAAAATGTGCTTTGCTGCAATCCCATGACAAATTTTGGGTTCCTGCATGAACCTGGATAGATAGCTCACCGCAAAGCTGATATCTGGTCTAGTGTAGGTCGTAAATGAGACTCCCAATCACCGATAGAGAGTGGCACTTACCTCAGAGATGGATCTTGAACGAGATAACTATAATCTGTTCTCCATTGGTGTAGCAATTGGTGTGCAATCCATCATCCTAAACTTCTCGAGCGTTGTCTTGGTATATTTCATTTGAGAAACAAAGATGTGATTCTCTTTACGCCATACTTCCACCCAAGACAAAGAGTGCATAAGCCCGAGATCTGTCATGTCAAATGATCGCTTAAGATCTTTCTTTGTTTCATCAATCATCTTCACTTTGAATCGCCAAAGTGATGACTAGATCATCGACATAAACTACAACAATCACCATCTCCCCCCTTGCTTTTTGAGGTAGAGATTGGGATCGTATGGATTTCTCGGATCCATGTTGTACGAGATACTCATCAATCTTGATGTACCATGCCCGGGGTGCCTGTTTGAGGCCATACAGAGATTTCCTAAGTCTGCATACCTTTTCTTCTTGACCAGGTACAACATATCCCTTAGGTTGAGTCATGTAGACTTATTCTTGTAAATCTCCATTCAGAAGGCACTTTTTACGTCCATTTGGTGAACTTTCCAACCAAACTGAGCAGCTAGAGCAAAGATCATCCTGATCATTTTGATCTTAGCTGTGGGAGAAAATGTCTCCTCATAGTCAATGCCTTCTTTCTGTGCGTACCCCTTTGCTACAAGTCTTGCTTTGCACTTGTCCACTGTCCCATCTGCAACCAATGGGTTTCTTCCCTGGTGGAAGATCAACAAGCTGCCAAGTGTTATTCTTCATCACTGATTGATATTCAGAATCCATGGCATCTTTCCAAGCTTTTGACTGTAGGGCTTCCTGGACTGTAGAGGGCTCGTCTGATTCAATGACTCTACTCATCAAAGCAAAGTTAACTTCTTCTCTTGCTTTACTGCGAGTCCATGGTCCAGGGGTGGATGTATCCGGTGGAGCATCCAATCTTGCATCTCGTAATGTGCTTGTACACCATTTAGGCATACGTTGACTGTTCCCATGGGTTGTGGTTCTATCTGATCAACACCATCATCCCCATCATCACTTTCATCTTCTGAGGGAACATTAGCTTCAGTTTTTACAACTGGTGAAAAATCTACATCTTGCGAGTCCGAGGAGGAGTCTCTGCTTCCTTCTTCTCGAAAAACTCAACATCTCTGCTTGTGTAGACTTTTCTGGTCTTAGGATCCATCAATCTGTACCCAAGAGTCTCTTCACTGTATCCAATGAAGATGAGATTTTGTGACTTCATGTCCAATTTCTTTCTGTTCTGTTTGGGTATGTGCATGCTTTGGCTTTGCACCTGAATAATCTGAGGTGTGCAATGGATGGTTTCCTTTTTGACCATGCTTCTTGTGGTGTAATTCCATCAAGAGCAGTTGTGGGTGCTCTGTTTAACAAATACACTGTTGTTTTTGCTGCTTCTGCCCAAAATGTCTTTGCAAGTCCGGAATCATCGATCATGCATCGCACCATTTCCATGATAGTACGATTTCTTCTCTCGACAACACCATTTTGCTGTGGTGTGTGTGGAGGAGGCATTTGTCGACGAATCCCATGAGTTTGTAGGTAGTCTCTGAACTCATCACTGGTGAATTCCCCCCCTCGATCTGAGCGGAGAGTTCTGATGTGACGACCAGTTTCTTTCTCAACTGCCACTTTGAACTTTTTGAATGTTTCAAAGGCTTCACTTTTCTTGCGAAGACAAAAAATCCACATTTTCCGTGAATAGTCATCAACACAGAGCATGAAGTACTGGAACCCTGAATGACTTGGCTGCATTGGACCACACAGATCGGTATGAACCAGGTCAAGTTTACCATGAGCTCGAAAAGTACTCTTTTGGAATGAAACTCTGTGTTGTTTTCCTGCTAAGCAGTGAGGACACTTGTCTGTATCCTTCTGAAGAGATGGTAGCCCATGTACCATATTACACCGGCGAAGTGTTTCGAGATATTTGAAACTTACATGACCAAATCTCCGATGCCACAACTGGGCTGAGGTGGAGTTTTTAGCCACAAGTGCTTGATCATTTTTGTGAATGAAATCAAGTTGAAACATTCGTCCCACATTTGAGGCTTTTGCAATTATTTTCGAGCCTCTGGATTTATCTCGAATCAAACACATTTTCTTGCCGGATTGACTATCAAAGTCAATTTTCAGGTTGTGATCTAGGAGTTGACTGACCGAAAGAAGGTTCTTTGTCAACCCAGGGACATATAGAACATCTGATAGTTTGCATTTGCGTGAACCAAGGGGTAGAGAAATGTTTCCAATCCCCTGAACTGTATATGAAGAATCATCTCCCAACGAAACATGATTTTTCGATGGTGTGTCCTCATTGAAATAAACCAGTCTCTGTGGCCGGTCATGTGTCGAGTGGCTCCCGAATCAACATACCAGACATCACTAGATGACGTGGATGGTTCACTTGATCGAGCAGTGAACAAGAAGTCTTCATTGTCTGACTGTTCTTGTTGCTCAGCAATATTACCTTGCTGGTGGGGTCTTCTTTTCCGCCTTCCCCTTTTACGCCTCGTGATAGTTGTTTGAATGTCCCTTGTAAGTTTGTTGTTGTTGTGGTCCAGAATTGCTTGATGAACCTTTCTTATATGTGTTAAACCAACATTCTTGCAAGTCATGTCCTCTTTTACAAATTGGACATCGCTTCTTCTGTTGATTGTCCCCATGATACTGATTCTGATGTGGGGACTTCTGATAGGATTTAGGTTTTCCTTTACCTTTTCCTTTCCATTTTTGATGTGAAGACAGTGCCTGCTCCTCTTCATCATCCTTGTTGTGCATTGCTTCCTCTTGTTGCAGTAGGTTTACTAGCTTGTCAAAACTAATTGTCGTATCTGACAAGTTTAGAGTTGTGACAAAAATGCGGTAAGAAGAAGGGAGAGCTCTCAGAACAATGGGAACGAGAGATTCATCTTTGACTTCTTCTCCTAGGGCTAGAAGTGAAGCCCTCAACTCTACAACTCTTCTTAGGAAGGCTTCAATTTTCTCATTCTGTTTGAATTTCAATGTATGTAACTGACTCTGCAAATTGAGTATGACATTCTTGTTCTTGGCCTCATATATTGTGCTCAGCTTATCCCAAGCTTCTTTTGCTGATGTGGCATCTCGAATGTGGGCTTGCACATCGTCGGACACTCCAAACAAGATGATGAGTTTTGCTTTCTGATCTGCTCTATCAAATTGTCATTGTTGTGTTGCATCCGTTGGTGATCTGGTTAGAGTACCAGTCACAACAGGCCAGATTTCTTCAAACTCAAGTTGTGTTTTTATTTTTGTCTTCCAAGCAGCATAGTTGCTTCCTCTGAGCAATTGTGAATCCGGAAGAAAAATTTTGGGGGCATTGGTGCCCATTTTGCAGAGATCACTGACAGGGTTTGGCTCTTATCACTCCAGGTATTAGGTCTCCCAATCTATATACCGTCAGTCCGATATACCGAACCTTTCTATATACGCGCCCTTCCGATATACCCGTCGGTACGTGGAAGAAGCTCGCCCTTTCTATATACCCGGCGGTACGTGAAAGAGGCGTTAATGTACGTGAAAGAATTCGATACGTGGTACCAAGACAGTACTGATGGGGTCTGTGCGATTATTGACACCGGCTCAAAGAAATATCCTCATACGCGCGTAACTTCGCTATATACTCGAATAATTTCTCAGTCCGGATTTATGTCTTGCAATCGTTCACAGATGGATGGGATGGTTCATAGTGTGTGCACTGTGACCTTATTACTCCCCGTCAATTTATAGGGACGATGCCCAGACGACGTTGTTGCAGCTATATTAGGCGTTAAGTGCAGTAGTAGTCGCGACGGCTTTACCCGTAAGCGCTTCCCAGAGGCACTGTATATACCGAACGCTGCGAATGAGATCTAGGATCTCGTGAGTGTTACAGAACCAATTTTACTATTTTTTATTACAATTCTGCCAGTTTCTGAGCAGTTACAAAGTTTTGCAGTTGACTATGGCAACCTGCAAATTAGTACAATATGCAATACAATTTGAATAACAGGCAAAAAATTTCAGTTTCGGGGTCCTGGTGACCTCCTGAGCCCAGTACGACCCAAAATGCTAAAAATTGCAAAAAAATAGCTGAAAATGCAATTTTTAGATGGGTCTCCTTTTGCAAAAAATGTCTGGAATGAAAAAACAGACCAGTTGGGAGAAAAATTTTTACCCTAAATTAGGGATTTCTCCGCTAAATTTAGTTAGTTGTAACTAAATTCAAAAAAGTCTGCTAAATTTAGCAGTTCCGCCAAAAAATCCGCCAGATGCAAAAGGAGAGTTTTTGAGTGTTTTTGGTGGGATTTGACCCTCAAACCTCTCACTCCCAAGGCGCATGCACTAGCCAACTTGCCCACTTAGGGCGCTTGGGCTATGAAAGGAAGCAAATTGTATTTAATGATAAGTAAAATTGACTTACCTTTAAAAAAATGTGACTTGGTGAGCCTCCACGTGGCGCATGCTGGTGAAGAGGCGTTTTTAGGGTTGTATTTGCCTAAAAACGGATCTGAAGCTTTATTTCCTTGCTCAGGCCACGTTTTTATCTTCCCACGCACTGATTTGCATGTACAGGCCGCGTTTTTTGCATTTGGGCGCTGTTTTTTCTTCGTGGGCCGCGTTTTTTCCCTTTGGCTGCTGTTTTTATTGCACAGGCGCGTTTTTATTTGCTCGGCCACTTTTTTTTTATTGCCTTGGCCGCATTTTTAATGGTGTTTGCTTGCTTTGTTTGAGCGTGCGAGTCATTGGAGACAGGGAAAGGCGCGGGCAAGGGAGAAGGGCAGATTTTTTGCTCAAAAAAATGTTTTTCTTGTGCAGGCCGCGCATGGGTGCATTTGATAAAGAAGAACATTTTTTTATCTCCTCTGGCCGCGTTTTTATCATGCCACGCACTGTACAGGCCACATTTTTGCTGTTCTTCCTTCCCTAGCCGCTTATTCTCTTCTTCCACTGTATATTTTGTGCAGGTCCAGCGTGGGCGCCTCCTTCTCCTTTTTTTTTTAATTATTCTTTGCTCTGTGTATTGATCACAACTCGATCCTCAAGCACATGATGTTCAGTTTGATCTGTGCAAGACAAGACTCGGCTGGGGCTTGATGAATAGCTCAATAGACCTCCAAAACAAGCAAAACAACCTCCAAATACAGTAGATACTAAATGATTCTCTAATTTAGAGACAAAACCCTTATTGGGAAAAACAATTTTTTTATTATTATTTTCAATACCTGGAGCAATTTTTGCCTGGTGCTGAGTGCACCAGTGCAAAAAAAATGCGTTCCAAACACCTGGAACGAACTGGGGGATGTGGAAAGGTAGAGATGAGGCTGGGAGGTTGCAGGAGGCTGCACAGGCTCTCTATTGCTGCATACTCTTCTCCAATCTTCTCTATTTCTGCTGCATTCTTTTTCCACTCCTTCACAGGGCCAGAATTTCACTCTGGTACCAAATGTAGATTGAGAAACAGGGACGGAAGCCTGTGTAATTTTATTAATCTCAATCAACTAAAAATTACAATGAATAGGCTGCAATATTTATAGATATTGCATGACCCAAATACATCCGGGAAAATGAGTTGCATAGGTGCAACCAAAACCGTAATAAACAAGCTTCCAAATCACCCGGAAGCAACAATTACATAAAACAATATAATAGTGTTAAAACAATATAATAGTGTGCATACAGACAAATATGGTTGATTAACCATATAACAATATAACCATTTATTATTTAATTAATAAAATTAATTAAATAATCCAACTATGCATAATTAATATTTAGGATAATAAAATTTATCCTAACAATGTTTACCAAATCACTTACCTTGGTGAGGGAATGTGAGTGGAATTTGGTCCTAACTTTTTGATTATTGGTGAGCTTAACTTTGACTATAATGTGGCCGAGGGAAAGGTGGATCACCATTCATGGTTGCATACATTTTCTCACTTTAATTATGATTCAACACCCTCTGCTTTTCTCACTCATGCAGCTTTAGGTTAGTAATTTATGGCATGAGTACTTTAGGAATCTTAATTATTGTTACATTGAAAATTTGAGCCAAAACAAAAGGGTCAACGGGTTACCCCACGTTAAGTTTTTTAAGGGTATTTGTGAGGGTTGTGCTCTCGGAAGCACCCCGAGAAAAAAATTTGACAAAGGAAAATCTTGGAGAGATATTCGTCCCTTGTATCTTGTTCATAGTGACATTTCGGCCCTTTCCCATCCCCTTCATTTACTATATCTCTTTATATACTAACATTCAATGATGATTTTTTCATGTTACACTTTTGTGTATTTTCTTATGCTTGAGTCTAAAGTCTTCAAGCATTTTCATTACCTTAAGGATCTTACCGAGAAACAAGAAGAATGGTCTATCAAGGTTCTTTAAACTAAAAATGGATGTAAGTATATGAGCAATAGGTTCAAATATTTATGTACATCTGAAGGGATTTCTTTGTAGAATTTAGTTTCTTATAACCTTTCACAAAATAGAGTTGTGGAAAGAAAGAACTGAATGCTTAAGGAGATGGCCACTTATATGGTTTACTCAAAGTCCCTTCCTCTCGCAATATCGGGCTGAGGCAAAGAAATCTGATTTCTACATTCGTAACAATGCTCCACACAAGGTCAGAGAGATGACACCCTTTGAAGCCTTGTTTGGGCACAAACCTAATGTAGAGAACTTTTTCATCTTCAAATCCAATGTTATGGACCAAATTCCCAAAAATAAACACAAGGATTTAGAACCACAGTCTAAACCTTGCATTTTTATAGGGTATCCTGATGGTGTTAAGGGGTATAGATTATTGAACCCTACTACTCATGAGCTATATATTGAGAGAAGTGTGAAATTTGATGAGCCATATTTGACTTCTCGCTTCTCCACCCTCTCGAGGTTATTTTTCCCACTCGATTCAAATTCTTACTCATCGATGATGATGTTATTAAGCAAGTTCATCCTCTTGATCCTCTTTCTCCTCATAACCCTCAAACTTTAAAGTATTTAGATTCTAACAATAGTGATGATGAGGACTACACCTCTTGTCACTTGAGTGAAGAATCTTATGACTTTGTGTTTTATCCTCTTGGTCCTCTTTGGGATAGGAAGACTTTGTAGAGTGCTAGAGAATTGGTTTGAGATCCTTCGGATGAGATACATACTCACTCGTAATTCATTGTACTGTCGACACTAAAATTTTCCTCCGTAATTTCTATTTCATTAATGTATGTATTAGGAATAGGATGTTGTTAAGTATAATTAGTAGTAGCGTCTGATAGAAGATAATGGCGCCATCAGTACGGTGCCACCAATAATGTGGAGTACGGTAACAGTCAAAGTACAATAGGAATGTTGTAAAAAGTAAATATTTGTCGTAAGTGGTCCGGTAATGTTAAAATGTCAAAGTTTGGGTAATTAGAGAAGTAGGGTCTACATGATTAGGAATTAGAAATATTATATTGGTAATAAAGACAAGGAGCGAGGTCATAAATATTTTATGTATTTTATTTATAAAAAGTCTAAAAATGTGGAACCCATGTAAAATGATAAGGTTTATCTTATCTTAACAAATAAGCTTACATGTACAGATAAGAGTTAAGGTATGGAATATGATTCGTCACAGTGGATTTCTTATCCTATCTTAGAGATAAGATGGATAAGCCTAAAAGTTCTATAAATAGAGAGGCCACCCCCCTCATTTAGGATAGAAGGAAGTAGTGAGAAATATTGTAGGAAGTGTGCGAAGGAAGCCATCAGTTTAAAGGTGTGTTGAAGAAGCCATTAAGAGGTGTAATTGTAAAGTTTCTCCCATAGTCTTGGTGAAAGGCAAGTGAAGTCAATAACACTTGAAGTACCTCATGGGTGAGATTGTAACAGTTTCATGTTAATATTATAATTTATTTTGATATTTCAGATTTTTCATCATTCTGTCTTATCATAGTCGATGGTATTCTTGTGTTATGTTGTTTTGTTTCTAGATTACATCCACCAAACTAAAGGTTGTGCATTAGTAAATAATCATAGCATGAGGAGTTCCCGGTGAAGAATTATCATAGTGCCAGATTGGTGATGACAGTACCCCACTCCTTCTTCTCCTCCACTTCGAACCCTCAGTATTTTCAAGAGGCTTATAGGATTCCTAAGTAGGATTCTACTATGGATGAGGAGTATTCCTCACTCATGAAGAAAGATACATAGGATCTTACCCATTTTCCAAAAGGAAGAAAAATCATTCAGTGTAAGTGGGTGTACCAAACAAAGTATGGTGATAATGGAGAAGTCAAGAATTATAAAGTGTGACTTATAGCTAAGGATTTAACCAAGGTAGCTAGGATTTATTACTCAAAAATACTTTTCTCCAAATTGTGAAGATGAATTCCTTTCAACTCGACCCTCGCCATCAATGTAACCAACAAATGGGAAGTCCACCAAATGGAATTCAAGAGTGCCTTCCTTTATGGGGACCTAGAGGAAGATATCTATAAGAAATAACCCCGGCCTATGTCCATGGTACCTCCCTCATTTGTAAGTTAAAGAAGTCCCTCTACGACCTTAAACAAGCACCTTAGGATTGGTATGGTAAGATTGACTCCTTTTAAAGTGCATCAGGCTTCACTCGCTATCACTCGACCCACATGTTTATATTGTGTGGGAGGATGACTCTATCCCCATTCTTGTTTTATGTGTTGATCGTGGGAATCTCTTCCTCTATCATCGATTTTGTGAAGATCACCTTGGCCAACAATTTCTCCATGTTTGACTTAGGATTGCTTCATTAATTTCTTAGGATCCATATTTCACAATCGACTCAGAATTTTGATTTCGTAGCCTAAGTACTCCCTTGATTTACTTGCTCAGTTTCACATGTCTGATTTTAATCCTTCTCCTACTCCTTTCATTTTCGTGGTTAAGTTGGTTTTTTTTTTCTCTACTCCCTTTGGTTGATGATACCCTTTATCAATATTTGGTTGGGAGCTTGATTTACCTAACTCACACTTGGTCGGATTGATCATATGTTGTTGGGATCGTGCCTATATTTATACAAGAGCCTCATGAGTTGCACTAGAGAGAAGTAAAGCGGATCCTTCACTATGTTTGTGGCACTCACACAGACGACATTCACTACTTAGGAAGGAAAAATATTGACTTGGTTAGATATTCAGACTTTGATTAGGCCAGTGACTTAGATCATCATAAATATACCTCAGGATACAGCTTCCTCCCTTGGTTCAAGTCCTGTCAATTTCTCCAAAAAGAACCAAAATGTCATTTCCATATCATCTAGAGAGGTAGAGTACAAACGAGTAGTTAACGCTGCCAAGTAAGTTATTTGGTTACAAGGTATATTAATAGAGTTTAATATCCCCTTTTAGTGGCCTACTATTATCTACTGTAGTAACATGAGAACCATCTTAATAAATTTAGAAATTTGGTTCAGCATTAGAGGACGAAGCACATTGAGATCCACATGCATTTAATATGGGAGTTGATATATGTAGGCATCATCATATTGCAGTATTATCAAATAGTTGATTAGGTTGCAGACATCTTCACCAATCCCTTCACCGAGGCGAGTTTCTTCACTTAGGGTCTCTTCTTGGGGTGAGTTCTATTACATCTTCCCATCCTCTTCGGGATATCTATTCCTTCTTCTCCTCTTCTTCTTTCCAGGAGATGTTGTTTGAACATGAGCACCTTATTAGGCCTTTAGTTATCAGGCCCCATTGACACAACTTTCTTATTTTTCTATGGGATTATTATTTTTTCTCCAACTTTCCATGACATCTACCTTAGCTTTGATGAATGGGAGGTGTTGGTGTGTGTGACTTTCCTCGTCATCCTAGGGGTCTCATCCACATCATGTGGTGAGTTATTTTTCTTAGTGAGGTTCATAGGTCTTAGGAGTTATATGACAAGTGGAATATTCCATCATAGAATATTTCATTGTCATAGGTGTCATGAAGTCATAGGAGTTACATTCTCTATTTTTAATCGTAACTCCTTGTTCCATATTACAAGGAATGATTTTCTAGGAATAGGAGTAACATAACACTCCCATATGTATCCTCCTTTTTCAATCTATGAGAATGATCAAACATGATTTTCCATTATTTTAATCTTGTTGATTACGTTGGAGCTATCACCTTAACGTTGGATTATAAATTCATCGCAATTCACAATTTTTGTATCAATTATCACGAACACCCTTTCACACACTAACCCACAAATTAAGAAGAGTGATTATAATGCAAAGAAATGTCTCAAAAAGAGTCTAAGAGGCTTCCAAATGCAACAAGGGCTCCTGCAGGTAGAAAAATGCTAAGAGGCATGCTACACACCCAACAAATGCTTAGTAGAAAAAAATGTCCAATAATGCTATAAATCATACTTTTGAAATTTCCCAACTAGTGTAATTTGAAAAATTAAAGGAAAAAAATACTATAACACTAGAGAGAGACGATGTAATATTAACCACTAATTAGATATGAATTAAGTAATTAAGGGTCTAATTGTTCCTAAATAAATTAAACTCCCTAATTAAATAATTAAAGAGATAATTTGAAAAAATTAATAAGCCTAAATTAATCAAATAAACACCTTAACCTAGGAATTAGGTCATAATAAAAAACCAAGATTTATCTTCATTAAACATGACCACATCTAATATAAACCACCCTCTTAATAAGTAAACCCACCTTACAAAAATTGCTACCCTATTTATAATGAAAAACACCACTTATTTATTTAAGCAAGCTTGACCATATATATATATATATATATATATATATATATATATATATATAAGAACCCTTTTACTTTTAATAAACCTAACCATTTTAAAAACCAACCCAATTAAGCAAAGAGCTCTGACCCCTTTTAATTATTAACCACTCACCTTATTAGAAGGGCTCGAAAAATAAAGAGCGCGAGAAAGGGATTTGGTTTGAATGACAAAGTGGAAGTGGTCAATGAAGGGTGGAAGTGGGTAAGGCATGGTCAAGCGATGAGTTAGCGAAGGAGGTGGACGACACATGCAGGGATTGAGGAGCCACATAGAGTGAGTAGATGGGTAACTTGGTGCAGACTAGGGAGTTAGACAGCCAACACATAGGGAAAATGCAATAAAACGACCAATAAGTAAAAAGACACAAGCTATAGAGAAATGCATTCACGGTGAGGCCGAGGTGAATTAAGAGTAGGGGATCCACACGCAAGGTAGGGAAAAGGTAATCCAAGCTTGAAAAGGTTGAGGAGGGCTTTAAAAAATTCCAAATAACTAGACCAAAGGCTCAAGGCACCAACACAAGAAACCCAAAACAAACCAACGCAACAACAAAAAAACCCAACACAAAACACGCATAGACAAAAGAAAAAAACAAAATCAATTAGACCAAAATAGCACTCAATAAATTCAAGCATAGCAAAATTCAAAAAATACATGCTTAAAGAAAATGATGCAACTCGAGAGGAAACAGGAATACAACTTGCATAGGGGGTAGTTAAAACTTGGTAAACAAGGAAATGCACAATGATGAAGGTGAAAACAACCCAAATCCAAACCAATGCAGACATAAGGTTCATGAGGTAGAGTAAAAACATTGCAAAGAACTTAAATTCAACAAGCTCGCCTCAATCAGAGAGATCGACTAGCTCGTTGAATGAAAAAACAAATCAACTCACTAAAGGAGCCAAATCGCAAGATACGAGCCGAGCTAGGATAAAAGACATAGGCTAAAGTAGGGTTTGATTAACAAAAATAAGGATCTAGTTGACCTAAAAGGGGACACTAGGGTATTAATGTTAATCTAATTAGGAGGACTAAAACGTTGTAATAAAAGACTAAAATAGTAAAGAGAAAATGTAATTAATTATTCTAAGTGAAATAAAACCCTAAATGTGCAAGGGAAGGAAGAGAAATAGCTTAGCTGATTGGAAGTGAATGCAACAAGTTGGCCCAGATGTGGAAATGAAATTAAGAAGTGCAAATGAACACTTAAAGACCCCATGAAGGACAAATCTAGAGGATATGAAATAATCAAGGCCTCGGGAGTGTAATGGGACACCCAGGGTTCCCCTGTCTCAGTAATATGGATGCTTTGAAAATTATAAATGCTTAAAATTTGTTCTGGTATGGTCACAAGTTGTCTTCGAGTGCTTCTTATCTGTCACGCTGGATTTGTCAGATGTGCTAGAAAATTACTTACAATGCAAAAGGAAGTATCAAAACCCTAGAAAAATAAAATATGCATATGAATGGGTCAAGTGACCCTCATCTACCAAAATTTTGGTCTTATCATTGAGTGGTGCACTACATTTCAGACCCGGATGTAGTTATGGTGTGTGTGTGTGTGATGTAACCTAGAATTTACTAGATAACACCCTAGACGCGTTGGCACATCACTCTGCCTAGACTGAGTGCTCACCCAAAGCACGTAAAGGTACTAGGTCCCTCTTTAGGGTTACTATAACAGATGTTAGCGTGATGAAGGAAGAAACATATAGATCCATAACTAATCCATCATTCTACAATGCATGCCATATTCATATTTATGAAAGAACAAGCTTAAACAATAATCATGATTGAATCAAGAACATGCACTACTCAATTACACATAGGAATGACACTTAGGTTCGGCCAATATCTTCCATCTATTAATAAACACAGAAGCTCCTTACAATAATGGCAATCTATACCGATGCACGCATGGATCTGATATAGTAATCCAATCATATGCACATATCTCTATACCTCCATACATCCATCTCTCCACCACACTCTACTACTATGTGATTCACATCATATATATAGGGTGGGGACTTTCCCTTCACTACTTATCTATTCTAGAAATAGGCCGCATGTTATTAATAGCCACACGTCACATGTGCATAGCCACACATGCAAGTGTGCTATCTATAGACCTCTTACAGTTAACTGGAGTGAAAATCCTATTCTTATCTCATCTCCATGTAAAATGCTTCGATCCGATCCTCCAAAGATAGACAATACATGGCGCACATGTCTCTGCATCGCTGGTGTGTTCTCGCACGCCATCTTCTAAAATTAGGTCTTCATGCTCAAAATCGGCTAAGTCCTAAATGCTAAACTTTCCCTCCGTGCACAGGTTCTTCCTGTCCCTCTGCACCCTTAAACCTGGTCTGCTTCTTCGCAGAGACTTCTTGTGTGAGTTATGTCAAGTGTTCTTTGATCAACATTACCCCACACTAATCTCATTGTCACCCTGACAATGGGTATCTCCAAAAATTGAAGTAAAGAATAAAAGAATGGAAAGAATAAGAAAAAAATAATGTAGATGAATAAAGAAGTTTTATGAGGCAACCTCTTCTGTATCAGTTTGAAGTATTAACTTTGGATACTCTTCCTTTATTTCAGCCTCCAAGGTCTGCCATTCAGCGAGTGCTTGTTCTAATTTTTCTGGAACTTCTGTAGCAATGGACTCCAATTCATCCCTCGCAATCTCCCCTTTTTCATTTTTTAGAACCAACACAACATTGGACATTGAGGTCATTATTCCTTATAGAAGATCCATCTTTTGTGCAATGAGCTTCCCAAGCTCTTCCAACCGAGTCTTTTGTAGCTCTTGTGTTGCCGCTGTGGCCTCACACTTCGATTAACCATTGAAAATATTTTTGCATGGCCCAATGTCTCGGCCTTCATTGCTTTCTAGAACTCATTGTTTTATTCTAGGGTCTTTATGTTGATAAGCACCTCTGGAGTCTGTGCAGATGTTCAAAGCTTGGTCTGCTTTCTTCAATACTTCTTATAGCACTTGTAGCAGCCCCTCATAGGATGCAATCTTTTGCATCACTGAAGCTTTCTCCCACTCTACCTCTTGTTCTAGATTCCTTGGCACTGGTATGCGCAGAGGTTCATCTTCGAGTACTAGGTCCACCAAATTTCATACATAATGTATCGTTGAGGGAAACGTCTGTGGTACCTTTTTCTCCAAGTGGAAGAAGGGCGCCCCAATATAGGCTGGGGTGCCCTGATTTCGGGCTAGAATGAAAGGGAAGTTGTAAAATTGGCAAAGAAGTGCAATAAAATATGTAATAATGCCGAAATAAATTATAAAATAAAGGTGGCCAAAAGGTGGGACTAATTAGTACTTTATCCACTTTATAACTTTTTAAATAGTAGTAAAAGACCAAAGCTAAATTATGTGTAAAGTGCATAATTTTGTGTCTACATTTTCCCCCAATTTATGTTGGTGAGTGGAATGCTCGGTAACATAAAGTAGATGAAGATGCATACCAGATATCCACGTCGAGTGTAGAAGAAAACGTGTTGATGTACTAGTCTCAAGCGTGGAATGACGAGAAAGAAAATGTGGAGTGTGGATTCTAAAGATGAAAAATGCACATAAAAGTGATGAGAGTGAACCTAGGTTGGAACGTGTGTGTATTTGTTGATGTGTGTAGTGTACCTGCATGGTTAGTAAAGGAAAATTCTTATAGCGGTGTGTTGTCATTTTCATTGTTGTTGTTATTGTTGTTGCCCCCAATTTGACTATTTATTTCTCATACGGTAGACCTACAAGGAGAAAATGATCAAGTAGTCAAATATGTATGTATGTAAAAATGATGTGTAAAATACACATGTATATAGAAATGTGTAAAGTACGTAAATGTAAAATACTGGAATAAAAGTGTAAATGGAACATGTGCACCTGATCCATGTTGAGAGAAGGGTGTTGAAGGATATCATGTACTGTTGTGATTTTTTTGTGCGATCTCACGCCACCCTTTCAAGAAGTATATCGAGGAAATATGTTGTGTCCTCCAACTTTAACTGATTTTTTTGAAATTTGTGAAGAGATCTTCGTACTATCTTGGGTTTTTGGGAAATTCGACGCCACTGGATGGAGAAGTGTAGAGAGGCACACCCACTGTAACCCCCAAGCCTGTAACTACTCCGTAGAATTACCAAAGGACACCATGTCTTGTTATGGCCGTTGTGTATGGAGTTCGTAGATTGGTCTAAACTCACTCGTTGTGTCTAAACCGGTGTAAATACGTTGTGTTAGTAGAAAACCCTCAATGATGCCCCCTCTTTGGGGGCATATGTGACATCACGGAAAGGAGAATGTGGCCCGAAAAAAGGACCCAACCACACTCTAACCTCTAGAACTCTGACCTACAGGGGGAAAGGGAAACACTTGGTAGATACCAAGGTGCGCACAAAAGGGGATGGCTAGCCAATACAAGTGTTAGTCTAACAACACATGCACATAATAAGACAAGTGTAAAATACACGGACAATGTAGTAACTACCAAATAATGTAGTATAAACGCACAAGAACAAGAAGACCACACAAAGAGGGTTTCAAACATGGGACATCACTCAGATGTCACAAGACACATAAGGCCATCATGGCCACAAATAGCATACAAGTGTGCACACAAGAAAAGGGAAAAGCCCACATATAATAGAAAATAATGGAAGAAAATTCAAACAAGTAGCCATGGAAACATGTAATCCATGTTGCATATGGAACACCCGTTAGTCATGTTAGAAGGAGAACCAATATGTCAAAGCATGTATGAGCAAGTAGTATAATATGATAAGTAAAAAATGAAAAAATAGCACTGTATAAGATGAATTTGGATGCCCCAAAGGAATGATGTATAGGAAGGGTAGAAGGCGAGCATCCATTTCGCGTGTAAATTCTGGTATCTATGAATGTGCATGTGTGTATGATAATGACATATAAGAAATCAAGCTAACATGTGTAGTAAATTGATCATGCAAAACACTAGTAAAACAAGAGTAAATGCCCCCAAGATAATGTAGTATGTTGTGGATGAATGGAATGGAATGCAAGATGGAATGATAGGAGCAACATGCCCCCTAGTGGATGGAATGTGTATGTAATGAGGTTCATTTTGTGTACCCTCAAAGCTCAAGAATGAACCATAAACGAGAGTGCATCATCAGGAAATGGTCGAGTAGTGTAGGTTGTATCTAGCACACTGTGATGAGTGTGTATGTGTAGTGGTGATGAAATGTGACATGTGGTAAGAGGTTTGTGGACCCTATAGTAGAAGCATATACCACAATTTATTGAATGGAGAAATGATGATTTATCCCTAAGTGTATAGCACTATAAGATGAGTGGATGGAGATAAAAAATATGGAAATATGTGTGTGGATCCTATAGCCAAATCATATACCACGACATGTTGAATGGAATAGTGATGATTTATCCCTAAGCGTATATCACTATAAGAGGAAAGGATGAAGATGGGTGATTATTTAGCCTAAATCGTATGTCACTATAAGATGAATAAGAAGGGAGTGGTGATGTACCCTAAGGTGTATGCCACTACAAGATGATAAAATAGGGGTGGTGATTTAGCCTAAAGCGTATACCACTATAAGATGATAGGAAGGGGTGACAATTTAACCTAAGGTGTATGTCACTAATGCGGGAAATGTTGGATGAGGAAAATGTCACATTGGTGAATGTAAGCTCCATTTTATTGGTAAACCCTCAGCAGTCAAGTATGGACCGAGGAACTAGAGTGCGTCATAGGGTGGTGAGTGTAGCGCGTAGAAGACAACGTAGTATAAACGACCAAGTGATGAATATGGGATGTAAATGTGTGGTGTGGGAAATGCAATATAGGATGTGTAGTGGGTATGGAATGTGTAATGTAATAAGTGTGTAGATAGAAATAAAATGTGTAATGATGATAGGTAAAACTAGACCCATGTATAAGGAAATCTAGTGTAGCATGTAGGATAGGTAGGATGCAATGTGGGTGTGTAGGATGTATATGTAATGTGTAAGATACAATGATAGGTGTCGGTAGAAATAGGAGATGTAGTAGAAGAATGCAAAGCTAGATCCATATATACTGTAACCTAGCATAGTATGTAGAATGCATGGATGAAATGTAAAACTAGACTCAAAAGTAATGACGACTAGTGTAGCATGTATGACATAGATGATGTATAAATGACTAATAGATGAGGTATGTGTAGGATAATGTAGGATGTAGGATATGTATAGAAATGATGGTAGAATGTACATGTGTAGACTTGGCATGTAGTGTGTGGGTTCAGTGTAATGGTAATCCCTCAACAATCTAGTGTGAACCGAAGCACAAGAGTGCGTCATCGGGTAACGAGGGTGCTAGAAGGCATAAGAAGTATATGTATGTGTGAAGGAGAATATAAAACATAGAGGTGCAACTATGTTAATATGAATAAGGTGGTATTGCGTAATGGAAATGCCCCCAAAGTGATCTAGGAAGGTGAGTCAACCGATAAGGTCGAGGAACGGAGGCCCGTCGATTGTTTCCTGGGGTAAGGAAAGAGTCGACCACAATCCACGAGGTGGATATAGTAGATAAGATTGGTGCTTGTGAATGAAAACTATGCATATGCGAAGGATGAGTGGAGGAAAAGACTGAGGTGGTGAATGATGAAGGAGAGAGTGTTGTCTTGATGGGCCCTAGGTAGTGCTATGAGAAAAGCGAGCTAGAGGGGTGGAATGATGAGTAGAATGGGGTGGTGGAGAAAATTAGAGGAGTCCTAACTACTGGAGATCAAGAATAATTGTTAGAGTAGGTATTTACCTTAGCTCATGTTCACCTAGGTAATTTATTTACCTTTATTGTATTTATCCTCACCCACTTATGTGTGTGGATATTTCTTTTATCTTATTTAGATATTAGAAGATATTATCTAGTTGTTAGGTATAGTTCTTTCCTTGATCTATGGTATTGACTAGATCCTTGATGTCTAGTTCTCTCCTAAATCTATGGTCTTGACTAGTTCTTTAATGACTAGTTATTTCCTTGATTTATGGCTTGATCTATGACCTTGACTGGTTCTTAGATTGTTATTCCTTGCCTATTTAAGCAAGGCCCATTCTCAATGTATTGCATTGAGTTCCATAATAATATATGATATTGTTGCTCATTTGTTTGCAAAGGTTTTATGTAAAGTTATTCTGGTGAATTTCTTTCATCTTATTAATCGTGGTGTTTGATTAGCATCTGTGTTCTTGGCTTGGTACGATCTAGTTATCGTTCCTTTCATGGTATCAGAGCAGGAGATTGCTGGTGACATCCGTATGTAAGTGTTTTGTTGCAAATAAAATCTTTGTATATTCATATATGTGGGATTTGGTCATATTTTGTTATTGTGTGCATTCTTATGCAAAACAGAGGCTTTCATTAGATCCGAAAGGTGGGAAAACCCTAAGATTGACTATAAACTCCATTTCTGAGGTGGTCATTTTTGGGCTTTTGCATTGTTGTAGGGAAGCACATCGATCTACCTTGGGATCCATACCATGAAGAATAAAATATTTGTGTGGTGAAGGCAACACCAATTTATTTTATTTTAGTGGCAACTAAAATAAATAAGGAGAGAAAAATATTAAAAAGCTTGTAACTTTTGATCGGTAACTCAGTTTTGAGTGATATTTTTACAAAAGTGCTTGTTTTTTTCGTGATCTTTCCATTGGAAATATTTATTTTGAGACTTTCAATATAATTATAAAGTGCCAAATATGGATGAGTGTTGTAATCAATTATGGATGTAATTTCGGCTGAGCCCGACGTCCTAAATTTTTGGGAGTTGCAGTTTGTACCTATCATGGATTTTGAGAATGATATGCTTTTCTTTGAAGTATGTGGACTTCAAGAGGATATTATAAAATTTGTGGAAGAAAATAGATCACTCAAGAAGTGAAATTCTCTTCTACAATCACTCATTCACAATAAGGATACAATAATACACTTCCTACAAAACAAACTTGCTAGCCTACAACATCACCATCATATTGTGGACAACCATATCCATGCTTCTAGTCCACTTACAGCTATTGCTCATGAACCCACTGACATTGATCTATCCATCTTTGAGTTTGTTTCTACTCTTGATGCTCATACACCTATGAAGCTTGTTACTGCATGCTCTTCCACATCTGTGCCTATTGCAGTACCACATGTTGTGTATCCTATTTCTACTTAGCTGCATGGATTTTTTGAGAAGCATACAACCGCATTCGATCTCGCATGGTAGTCTGCTCTATGGGTCTCACTAGCAGAGTCATCATGGCGACATTCATAGGGTATTGTTTCCTCTATTCCACATGTTAAGTGGGATTCTCGTCATGAGATTGGTTTTCGAGCAGATACTTCATTGGGATCACACATTGATAGAGCTCCTTTTTTTGTTTGCTCGACTCTTTCGAGGATCATGAGCAACACATGATTTCTACACCTTCGTAAGCGTAGACATAGACATTCGTTGAGAGGACTCTATAGGTGTGGCTCCTCCACCATTCGGCCTCTTGCTCCACTTTCTATACCTTTTGCCTTGTGATGCTTCTTGTTTTGAGATTTTTCTTTAACATGTGTAGTGTATCTCTCTTGTTTGTGGAGAGATTTTGTATCTGTATTTTCGACACTTTTGGCATGTTGACAGTATATCTTATGGGGGATCTATTCTGGTACATTCTAGTGTTAGTTTGTCAATGTTTGAGTAGTTTTTTTGGTCAACTTATATAGATTTGTAGATCACTCCACCCATTCAATAGTATGGGAAGGTGTGGTGTTGATCCGACTTCTTGAGTTTCGTGTCCTTTCCTTGTTACCTTGGCTTTTCTTGGATCGTGACACTCCAGTTTTGTGTCCTTGCCTTATTGCTTTGGTCTTTGTTCTTAGATCGTGGTACACCTATTTCGCAGAAAGCTTGATCGAATTATGTTTGGTGTTTCTTTTTTGCACTTTTGACATGACTCCGTTGGCACGGTGTCCTTATATGGAGCTATTCTAGTGAAACTCGGTGCGAGTTGTTTTTTGAGTTTTTTGATTGAGCAGTGGATTCAGACCATAGTGCACACCAAACTTATTCAACATTGTATGATTTTTTTGAGCCAAGCTTCTTAGGATGCCTTGGAGCGGGTTTTTACTCTCTTTACTTTGTTGTTACTGGTTTTGGGTACCTTGTGGTGTCCCTTTTTCCCAGTTATTGGACATGAGTACCTCATCAGGCCTAGTTGCCAAGACTCATACTATGGACATGCTACCACTATTTTGGCCTCTAGCTTCACTTGAGGGGGGGTGTTAGAGTAGGTATTTACCTTAGCCCATGTTCATCTAGGTACTTTATTTACCTTTATTGTATTTATCCTCACCCACTTATGTGTGTAGATATTTCTTTTATATTATTTAAATATTAGGAGATATTATCTAGTTGTTAGGTATAGTTCTTTCCTTGATCTATGGTATTGACTAGATCCTTGATGTCTAGTTCTCTCCTAAATCTATGGTCTTGACTAGTTCTTTGATGACTAGTTATTTCCTTGATTTATGGCTTGATCTACGACCTTGACTTGTTCTTAGATTGTTATTCCTTGCCTATTTAAGCAAGGCTCATTCTCAATGTATTGCATTGAGTTCCATAATAATATATGATATTGTTGCTCATTTGTTTGCAAAGGTTTTATGTAAAGTTATTCTGGTGAATTGCTTTCATCTTATTGATCATGGTGTTTGATTAGCATCTGTGTTCTTGGCTTGGTACGATCTGGTTATCGTTCCTTTCAATAATATGGTTCAAAGCATGACACGAGTCGATATGATGCCCTGGAATCTGATGGTAGTGGAAAAATGGTTGATCACGATATTGGTTTAGTTGAGAAGAAGTGTAATGATGATTAGACGGGAGAGAAAGGAGTTGATGATGAAGAAGGTGGCCAAGAATTTCCTTTGGCGTAAAGGAAATGAACAATAAGAGGTGGAGGGAATGGTACGGTTGGTGGATTAGTGAGGGGAATACTAGGGAACATGGTGATACAAGAGCTATATGAGGAGTAGGAGCATGCGAGGTAGAAGCATCCTTAATTTTCTCTATCTCGGCATGGAGAGACGTAATTGTGGCTTCCATGGACTGACATTGAACATGTAGTGCTTGTATAGCCTCCAATAGGTGTGTATTAGATGGAGTGTGAGGGTGAGATTCAGTAGGGGAAATGGTGGATATGGAGCTTACTGGAGACAATGGTGGATCAATGTTAATACAAGAAGACAATGGAGGAACAAGCTCGTCTAAAGGATCAACAATATGAGCATTAAAATCGAATTGGACAACATGGGAAACCTGATAAGGAAGGGTGTGTGGTAGGTCATCTAAGTAACCATGAATGCGTAAGATGTACATGACCATGGCGTATTGTTCATCCATAAAGGGAGGTAATGGACACCCCAGGCATACCAAATAGTGAAGTTTGGTGTATAACAAAGAAAGGAGCTACTACAAATATGAGTTGTGCCAAAAGGCATGGGGAATGTGATATCAACATGATCAGGATCAAGTGTGCCTCTAATATAATCTAACCAAGACTGCCAAGTACAAGTGGAGAAGTGGTAGGACAACATGCTAGATGGACAACAAGGTGGAAAATGCATAGGCCATAGGCTGCAGTAAAGAATGACATAACCATGATATAAGTGTGGATCACATAAAGGAGTATGAAGGTCATTGAATTCAAAACCCAGTCGAAGGAGACCATCATGTGAACATACAGTGGTAGGACATGATGTGTTGAGTGGTATGTGCTCCCAATAAGAATTATTTATGAAGAGAGTGCAAGTGAATGGTGGGTGTTGTAAGGAGGAGGTTGATGGCGGGGAGAATGGTATGATATCTAGAGTCGTAAAGGTCCCTAGTAAGGTATGATAGTGGTAGTAGTAATGGATGGTGGGGAGAAACATTCCTAAGCATGCAAAGAGTATCTGCAAATGAGCATCTCATATAGAAAAGGGGACATGGGAGGAATAGGAAAAGTGACCGAGTAATGTGGGGTAGGTGTAGTGGACGGTATCAGAGTGTTTGTATCAACAGGGAGTAAGTGGTGAAGTAGAAGGGACCATATCAACCATGTAGATAGTAGGAACTAAGCTAGGTGGAGTTTCTTGGGGTTGAGAACCAATCATGCTAGAATCGTTTATGTGGTCAGGAGGGAGGTCCTTATTTCTGCTATAAGGCCGAGCTAGAGCTACAGGATTAATGGTGCATAAATAAGTGGTAACAACATCTTGGATGTCCCAAGGATCCATTCCAAGATGATGAAGTTGAATGAAAGAAGGACAAGGGTTATAACTAGAAGTAGTAGTAGGAGTGTTGACAAAAGCACGACCATAGTTGTCAAATTGGAGAGTAGTTGAAGACTTAGAGGAAGAAGAATTTCTATGATGTTTACCCATGATGGGAGGTGAAAATTCAAAACCCTAGAAGGTGTTAGAAGGAGATGTCGGGTTCACCAAAATGATTAACAAAAATACTGATCTATTTGACCTAAAAGGGGACACTAGGGTATTAATGTTAATCTAATTATAAGGACTAAAACGTTGTAATAAAAGATTAAAACAATAAAGAACAAATGTAATTAATTATTCTAAGTGAAATAAGACCCTAAATGTGTGAGGGAAGGAAGAGAAATAGCTTAGTTGATTAGTAATGACTGTTGTAGATCTGGAAATGATATTAGGAAGTGTAGACGAACACTTAGGGACCCTTTAAAGGAAAGATTTGTAGGATCTCGAGATGACCGGGGATCTTAGGAGTGTAGTGGGGTGCCTTAGTCTCAAATGTGGGTACTCTAAACACCGTAAATGCTCAAAAATCAGTTCTGTATGGTCGTAAGTTATCTTTGAGTGCTTCATGTCCTGCATGTGATGGATCTACTAGATGAGATGGAAAATGATTTGTAATGCAAAAGTATCAAAACCCTAGAAAAATTAAACATGCATATGAACAAAGTTAGACCGACCTTAGCCACTAAAATTTTGGTCTTATCACCGAGCATTGCACTACATTTTGGACCCAGATGTAGTTTTGGTATGTGTGTGCATGTCATGCCCTAGGTGCTCTCATGTCAGTTGCACTTTGTGAAGTAGCGAGTAATAGTAACAATAGAAAATGTAAATAGCATGTTTGAATGGAATAGAATATAGTCCCTCCCCTATGCAAAGGTGTGTGTGATGTAGATATCCTAGGCTTGATGCATGACACTATGTGGATGGAAAGTGATGCAATGGATGCAACTCTAGATGGAGTGATAGTAGTGTTATGACCTAGGACCCTCATTATGGTCTTATAACTTTATATTTATAAGGCTCTCAAGCTTAATTTCATAATTAATCCCAACAAGGCTGATTGGGAAAAGGATAAGGATGAAAAATGGCTAGAAAGGCCCTAAAAAAAGCGGAAGAGGATGTGCATAGATCATGGTGCCCAAAGATAGGTCAAGCGACCTAATTTTGGGCTAGAATGACGGGGTAGTTGCGAAATGGGTGGAGAAGTGCAATAAAATATACGGGAATGCCGAAATAAAATAAAAAATAAGGTGGCCAAAAGGTGGGATTAATTAGTACTTTATCCACTTAAGAACCTTCTAAATAATAGTATAAGAATGGGCTAAATTATGTGTAAATTGCATAATTTTGTGTCTATAGGGCTACACAAAAGGAAAACCAAAGTGGGAGGAGGTCCTCAACATGCCCAAAAACTAGAATTTTAAAAAAATCACTTCCAATTAAAAATTACTGATTAAAAAAAGATACAAAACCTACCCAAATTTATTTGTGCCGCCAAACTTAGTTGTAGATATAGCTATATTTGGATGGAAAACAACTATAACTTGCACATGCAAAACTAAAAACCCACATAAACTCAAAAAATTAGATTTTCAAACTTGTAAAAAGATTCAAATCAAGATAAAAACTTGCACGAGAAGCATAAAAACCGTAAACAAAGTAATAGCTACCGAATCAAACAAGTACATGTTTACCACAAAACTAGCTCGATACCATATCAGATTACTTTATGAGGATAAATATGGAACCTTGTGCACATCGAACAAGGTTGCACTTCAAATGGTGTCATGAACGCCCACACAAAGAAGCAAGAGATCAAATCACAAAATGAGAATCAAGTAGAGAATGACATTGTGGGTCCGGCATTCTCATAGATAAAAAAGAGGTACATATAGGAGTTTTGTGTAACTATTGTGCATTATATGTGTACTTATCCCTAACTAATCAGTATTGACCTATTCTCACTAAGTGAGATTCCTAACCACATGAGGTGGATAAGATGTCGAGTGATGAAAAAACAACTCATATACACCAAGATCTTCATAACCTACACCTAGTACCCCAAAAGCAATGATGAAAGCCACAATATGGTCATCCGGGTCCTACTTCCCCTCACCATAGAACGTATGAAAGTTCTTCCATGATCCTTTAGGTAATTCATGAAAAGGAGGATTGAGAACTAAAGGACCTACGTTTTCCCCTAAGCAAAGGTGTTTGCTAAGCCATATTTGGTTATTCTTCTTTGACTCTTTCAACAACTTATTTCATAACTTATCCCTCTAGAGGAATTTATTTCAATGGTTAAAATGATGATTTGTTCAATCAATATTCAAGAGACAAGGTAGGATCAAATTCTTGGAAGTATTGTTGACATGTTCTCCTTGCAATTTGATTGATAGGAAGTCTAAAATCAGCTTGCAATTACTCTTCAAAATTTGGGTTGGTCACACTACTAGATCTTGAGGAGCTTGTAAGCCTTATTTCTGCCATCTTGAATGCACAATTAAAACAAATTTCTTCTAGGCTCTCCTCTGTTGATTTTGAGCTTGTATCACACATTGTAGGGCTTGATCTTGTTCTTATTCAAGATCTAATATTCTTGAAGAAACATGATGATGATTAAATATCTCTCTATTACACCAAATTCACTTTCTTAGATCAGATGATAAGCCTTCTTGGGTATATTTCAATAATAATATATTATGCAACACCGAGGATTTCCAAGAATATACATGAAGGGGAAAATATTTAGCATACATGAAGACTCTTCTGACTTTTAAGATCTGATTTTTTTGTATTTTTTAGCTATTTACTTTTTATTAAATTTTTGGTCTTGATGTGGTTCATAGAAAGAACAATCTTCCCCACATTGGGCAACAAAAATCTATTGACAAAATAATTTTTCTCTAGGAAAAATTAGTTTATTTTCAGCAACGTTTTGGGACTATGTCCCTCCTGCTTAGAAAAGAGGAGGATCCATTTATTTTATACATATAAAACAAACTCTTTGGTCATCTTATAGGTTGGGGATCACACAGGATCACTCCACTTCACCTATGGAAAATCCTTGCACCTCGTGAAAGGGAAGAATTTGCAAGGAAGGTGAGATATTTAGAGTGATAATTTTGAGAGAGGGGGTTAATATTGCAATTAGGATCAAGCATATTCTTACAAGTATTAACCAAAGTTTATCAACACACAATTAGAAGGAAAAACAACTTTGCTATTTATGGCAAGACAAAAATGAACCATGAACATAAAATATCATTCATTCATTCATCAAAATCTTTTACACCCTTCTTGGTTATGCAAGATTGACATGTTCACAAAGCTGCAAAGAGAGAGAGAGTGTCCGAGAGAGAGAGAAGAACATATGAAAAGGGAATAGAGGAAATGTTATCTTTGCTTGTTCTTTGTAGTGCACTAGTTATCTACTCATGAACTCACAAAATTGACAACCCTTTGAAATGAGGGAGTCATACAATATATAGTTTTTCAAATGAATCTTTTCCTACCCCCATATGAATTTTCACTAACCTTTACAACATGTGACCTTTCATATTCCTAGGAAATAAATTGAGTCCCTTTTTTATTAATTGGAGGAAAATCATTACAAATTATAACTATAGATCACATTTTAATGAATAAGAAAAAAGTGAAAAGTAAACCCCCAATGAAGAAATATAACATGAAAGAAGAGAGGAAGGGGTGGGAAAGAGAAAAGAGAGGAGATAACTACTCGGATGAAGATGATGCACTTTCCAATGGAGATTCAATTTCTGATGGAATCTTGGAGAGTGATTCTGGAAATATCTTGATCCCTTTGAACTCCTTACTTAACCGAGCCACCGTGGGCACAACCTTCTCTACTTAAGGAATGTCTACAAAATCTCTGGGGCCTTGAGCCAATTCTTGAAAGTGGCATTGATATTTTTTGCATTTTGTGAACTATGCCTAATGTTCCTTCATGGTATTGGTGATAAAAAATATTATATCTACAATATATTCTAGTGTGTCTTCATTGAAATAAAATGTATCTCCAACCACATAAAATCAGCTCTTCAAATGGTTTCACGAGATCATCCACTCGAAGTTTTTTCATTCACTTTGTAGGTACCCAAAGTTTCTTTACTTCCACATTGATCTCTTCTGTATCTTTAAATTATGATCATCATATGAGTCCAACTCATCAAGATCATGATTTAGCATCTCATGTTGAACAAGAATATTCCTTGCCCATATTTGAGACATGTCTTCATATGGGGATTTGAAAATATTTATTCCCACCAATACAAAAGATTTGATTTTTCCCATTTCGCTTACCCATGGGAATACCTGATCCGAATAATCTTTCTCTTTTTCAATTTCATCTCCGGTCATCCTCACCTTTGAGGTAGTTGTAATCACATATTCAAACAAGGGAAAATCTCAGGAAGCAAGGTCCTACCTTTTTCAAGAATTTTTCTCACCCATTTGTCATTATCCATGCCTTGGATGTGAATCCTTATGTCCTTCTGATAGATTTTGGATTTAAGTTACTAATGGGAGTAACTTATTCAGTTGGAAGAGACGAGATGGAAATTGGATCCATGAAGGTTTGCACATACGAAGAGATATTTCTTACATGATATTCAAGTTATTCAATTTCCTCATACTCTTCATTTCTCGCAAGAAGGCAAGTGGAAGATTCTTTGAATAGGTCGGCATAACCCTAGTGTGTTGCATTTCCTAAAGGAATGGTTATCATTTCATAGTCAGAAGGGGTCATCTAACCAATAGGCTTGTCTACCCTTAGCAGAGCTACTTCCATGTAATGATTTCCCGAAGCACCACTGAAGAAGTGAGAAATAAATTGAGATTTCTTACCTTTATTTGTTTTCACCATCATGGATATGGCTTGAAAATATATAACCACTACTTGTTGAACCATGTGGGTATCTCCTTTGATGATCTCTTGCACCCATGAGAATATTTCAGTTGTTTTAGGCTCAATATTGGGCATGATTGCTATTTCCAGCTCCGAGTGAGAGGGTGCATCTTCAGACCGGCTAAGTTGGCACATATGTAGAGGAGGAGATGCTTGGTGACCAAAGTGAGGGATCGATGGATGCGATAGATTGATTTATCCTTGTTCTAAACCTTCTATAGGATCTTGTGTTGTTATTTCCTTTTTGTGTAGCCTCCTATAATGTGGGACTTTGGTTTCCATCAACTTCCTTTTTGAGAGCTCTCTTCAAAGAGCAAATCTTGATTTTTTCTAAGTTTCCTTTAAAGCGGAGATGTAAGATGTTTTTATTTTAAGATTCTGGAGACCTCCTATTTCAATGAGTGAATTTTCCTTCTTTTTGAACCATTCCTTGGATCTCGTGGATTACCACTTCGGTTCATTCACTTATGTCCCCTGACTCATGAATGCTCCATGAGAATTTTAGGAGGGGTGAGGCCTTTACCACTTGATACTTATGGTCATACATTTCAGTACCATCATCTTCAATTCCATCCTTGTACCAATCAAACTTGAGATTTCTAATTTTTCCAACTATCATTCTCATGCGATCGCATTCTGTGACCTCAAAATCATCTGAACAATTCACCCAATAATCCTCAATTTGCGGAACATGTCAGAAATCAAGAAAATGGAATGTTTTTGGGTTTCTCTGAATTTCAAAATCCATCCTTGGTGTGTATAAGTAGAAGTTTAAAATAGAAAAGGAAGATTCCAAGTTTATGACATCATTGGGTTTGATACAGGAGAATATCCTAAGAAAGATAGGGGATGAAAACTCTTCTTCTTGCGATTCTTGAGTTTTCCATTTATGTGAGCAAGTTGTATGCATAGCTCAAACATCATGATATTATCATTGAGGTACCTTGGGATCTTACATGAAGTGAGATCAAACCCCAATACTCTGATGTATGAAAATGTTGAGAACTGAGTGAAAAAGGATCCATGCCTCTTGATCAAAGTAGAGGCTTAAGAAGACAATCTTGATTCAGGATTAACCTCCAGCGATTATATGACACACATAGTGAATGCTTCATTCAATCTTGTGAAATGGAGGTTTATCTCCTTTAGGGTTAATTATGAATACTTCTTATAGGCGGGGGCCTTTTGAGAAAAGTTCTCGAGTGAGATTCAGTATCTAAACAATCTTGTGCTCACAAGAGCATAGAACAAGTAGGATGGCATTAAAAACTTATTGGTAGTGACAACCGAAGTAATTTTTGATGGATTTTGCACTAATTATTTTTCCCGAGTCAATAATCTACTTACCTTCAATGAAAATAAGGATGAATGGCACCTTCAAATCTTGAAAATCCCATGTGGCCTCTTCTCCCATCATCCTATTCATTAGGATGATTGAATATTAAAATATTTCATGAAACTCACTTTTAGATAGAGATTTTGGCATACAAGATTGGTTCCTTCCCTATTTCAACCATGACCCCAATATAAGACCTTGAAGATATGATTCTATTTTAAATCATTCACCTGATACAAATTCCTTCATGATGAAGACCATGTTGTTCCAAGTTGGTATTTGCATACATTGAGAAATTCCCTTAGGAGTGAGCAATGTTAGTATCAAGTCGTCATCTACCATAATGATTATTTTCTCTAGATCATAGTGATGAGCCCATTCCAAAGCACTAACTCCATGCTCGAATAGATACCCTGATGACCACCCGCAACATACAATCCACTTGCGCATTTTGTTTCAATTTAACCAGGGCTTGAAGGTTGTGTCATACTATGGTAATTGTATTACGGTTGCGTAAATCATTTTTGAGTTGGCATATTATGGTAAAATAATTAAGGCTTGAAATCCCCGGTTGAAATGTGTGGTAACATTAAAGTTGTGACTTTATTTTAAATATTATTATTTTTAAATAATGATCAGATGGGGGAAATGAAGCCATGCCCATCGAATGGTTTAGCATATGTGCTAAATTAGAATGAAATTAAAATGCAAAATGGTAAGGATTTCCAAAGGGTGCATGGTCAAATATAATGTTGGATTATTATGAGCTCAACTTTGGGGTGATCATTAAATACCATAGTCTTTGGTCAAAATTTTAATAATTTCTAAATCCACTTTAGTGGACATTCACGTATGTGGGAAGAATGTGATTATTTGTTTGTATATTCAATGTTGACTTGGAGATCCCCTCCCACGATGGTAAAGGACTTCCCAAACCATCCACTTGGCAGAGGGAAGAGATAAGGCGATAGGGTTTTGGGGATGCGTGGAGAGAAAGGGGGAAATGAAGTGGAGTTGGTTTTGTTTGCATTCATTCGAATTCAGTTAGCTCCACTCATGGAGAAACTCTAGAAAATATTCGCTTTCATGAGCATATAGAATCGATTTGCATGGGAAACCCTCTGTCCTTAAAGAGGAATGAAAAATGGAGGTTTGTTTTGTTGTGGGAGCTTGAATTTTTGGGCAAAGAGGATAAATCGATTCCAGGAAAGGGTGGAGAGAGCAGTTGGAAGCTAAAACATGGGCACAAAAATGTTTCCAGAAAGGGGTTTATCTTATGCTTCTCTGGTTTTTGATTAATAATTAGATTGTTATCTCTTTAGTGAGTTTTGCATTTTGACTAGTTTTTGGTAAATATATTGGGAAATAGTTGTGAAATTTGTGGGTTTCGAATCTGGGTTCTTCTATAAAAACGTATGGCTTTAAATTTCGTTATCCTGTAAAAAATGGTTGTTGCTATGAGGGTTTGAACAAATAGTTGAACAAATTTGATCTGTGGAATTTTTGAACTGTTATTTTGGCTATGAAATCAATTGGGCTATTTTATTCTTCATTTCCAACTGAGATGTTTTGGGTTGAAAGGAATAAATGGGTATAATAGGTTCTTCCTGATTGCCTTGCTTCTCCCTTGCAATAAATCGATTTTTCTCTGATTTTTAAAAGGGTTTTCTGAAATCATTTGGTTGTGGTGTTGTGTACTTTACTTTTAAAGTCTTTTGAGGGTTTTTTGACTTGTTCTCTTGTGGGAAAATTTGCATGGTTGTTGGGTTTGGAATATAACCTGGAAAATTTTGTGGGTTTTAATATTTAGAAATTGTTCCACAAATTTAAAAAATGAATGGTTGTTCCTTGCTTTTAATCTGGAAAAAAGAGATATCTAGATGGGGGTTTTGATAAGAGTGTAAGGTAAATTTTAGAATGGTTCTTTGAATATGTTTGAAATTTTTGGGTTCCTTCAAAAATATCATGGTTATTTTTCTTCTTACCACAATATTCTGCCACAAATTGATAGCTTATTACTCAAATAATGGTAAGCTAAAATTTGGTGATGGATTCAATTGTCTTCATTTGGGTGTTAAATTGTTTATTCATATGAATATTAAGAGGACATCATGGCTATGATATTCATGATTGTTTACGGCTTGTTCTTCCCCAATAAAATAGTATGGGTTATTTTGATTTAGTGTTACAACGAATATTAAGTTGTTGGTCCTTATTGCTTGGAAAGGAAATTGGATGAAATGATTGTCTTCCTATTGTAATATGAAATGATTGTGTACTAACCTGTTGCATGAAAAAGAAGAAATGGAATATGCAGTATTTGTTTAAGTTATAGATGCAAGTAACCCTCTGTAGGGACTTTTGGTAATGTTAATAAACAAAAGGTAAATGAAGGATGATGGTTCAGTTGGGTAAGTTTACTTCTTACTAATTTTAAGTTTGACCCAAATCCTTGTGACTCGGAGGGTTGGACCATTTTATCCGTATATTTTATTTTATTTCATTCATTTCATTATTTGATTTAAATTAGTTAAATCAACATTCTGAAAATTTTTAAAAGTGGAAAATACAAGGGGAAAACTCTGGCAATTTTTTTCCAGAATTCCATACTTAGTCATTTTTATGGATTAAAATATATGGATGACTTTTATGGCATGAAAATTATTCTGGGATATTGTATGGTGAAAATAGATGTTATTTTCCTTTATTGTTAGCTCACTTAAATTCATTGATTGGGTGTTTTTGTGTGTGCGATGATAGTGGATCCGACACATTTCGGATTCCGAATCTTCCATCCATTACATGGTTTGTGATTGAAGAAGCATTAGGATTGTATGCGAAGTGGTCTTTCAGAACACTTCACATATATTCACAACACCTCTTCCATTGCCCACTATGAGATTGCTCAAATATTCTAACTCCCTAATTGTTGTGGAAGTATTACCATTGCAATGTTAGAGTAGCTAAAGTAATGATGACTAATCTACTTATTTTTCAAAAACTTAGTTAAGCAAGTAGATTAACTTCTTGCCAGTTCTTTGAACTGAAAACCCCAAAACAAAAAAATGTCGTAGGTTTATTAACAATGAATGGACATTCTTCTTTGGCTTGTGAAGATTGACATTATAATGGATGATTTATATTACGGATCTTGGATCCTAATGTACTTATACTTATGATTAAATAAACTTTCCTTTGGCAAGTTGTACTTTGTAATAGTCTTTTGATGGACGAGACTTGTTATATATAAATATGATGGTTGATTTGTATATGTATAAATACTTTTTTGTATTATGGGTTTGGGAAACAAAACGATATATTCGATAAAGTTAAGGCTTCTCATGTTTAAGTATCTTATGATTTTAATGGGTACAATTATGTTATTAAAGATGTACCTCATACCTAGTTGACTCTCCATTGTTGTAAAGAGTTATTTTGGGTAGATGAAAAGAATGTCAAGTGAGATATGAATTTGTAATTTGAAGGGAAAAATACATGAAGTTAGTCTTAACTTTGAAAAGAAATAAAAATTTCTTTGGGATATATATTGGTCCAATCAAAGGGTTTTTCATTAAGTATATATTTGATAACTATCTAGTCAAGATTTAAGTGATTAGTTCAATGTCAAGCATCAACTATAAAAAGGAATAAACTATGTTTTAGAGGCATGTTGGATCAAACAAGAAAAAGGGGTGTACAAAAAATAAGGGAATAAAAGATAATAATCTATTCAAGAATTTAATTGAATGATTCAATGTTAGTAATAACTTTAAAAAGGTAAAAATTTGCCTTGGTGAATTATCGGATTAATCATAAAGTGATAAGCAACTAGTCCTTAAATGATACTAGCCTAGTCAACCATAGTTGAAGGAATTTTAAAGAGAAGTATGAAAAAATCATCATGAAAATTTAGTTTACTACTTATAAGATTTAAGATCATATAAAAGAATTCATCATACTTTGTAATGCAAAAGAAGTTTACCTTAAGCGGGTATTACCTCTAGCTTAAATCTAGATAAGGAAAACAACCCTAAATAGTATAAATATAACCTTGACTAATGGGTATAGAATCAAGATAAACTATGGTATGACTATTTAAGCCTAATGAGACCTATTGGGAAACATGACCAAGTATTTAACACACTTTTTCTATCAAAATGGTTACAATGTATGGATAGGGAAGCAAAGTGACAAACACTTCGCAATATTATATGGGTTCCGACACCTACTTTACACCTGTCAAGTTCTGACACCTACTTTACACTTGGTGGGTTCCTACACTCTGCTGTAGATCTATCAGTACTAACCCTTGATTTTCATATGTCGGCTTACTACCCCCACTTTCACCCGTCAAGTTCTGACACCTACTTTGCACCTATTAGGTTCTCACCCATGATTTTTATCTCCTAAACATTGACACATTGCATTTTGGGCCTTTGGAGGTGTCTGATAGGGTCAAAATTCTTATTTGGCATAAATTTCAACCGTTTATTCCGTTTTAGGGTTCATTTTTTTAAAGTGCATGTTTTTCATGCTCTTTGCATTAGAGGTATCCTCATTCTTTGAAAACTTTTCACTTATATAGTTTCAAGGGGGTTGCACACTTAAGTATTTTTAGCACACTTAGTTTAACCTATAACCACTTGCTACAATGGATTTTTCCCTCGTTCCACTTCTTACACTGTTAAACTATCACAAGTGAAAATTCAAAATAAAAATCCTCTTAAGGAGTAAAGGCTTACACCGGATCACCATGGGTATAGAAACATAATCGACACTAGATATGAAAAAGGTGAAGTGGTACAAAAAAAGTGATGAAGCCTATGGTCTATTATGCATGTCCATGTCTTCCAACTTGCTCTTTCATATTGAATCTACAAATAATCCTAATGAAGTATGGACCATTTTAGAAGGAATATTTGGGAAGCAAGACATAATGAGAGGTCACGAGTTAGAAAATGAGCTCATCAGTTTGAGCCCAGGTGACTTTGACATGATACAAGACTTCTTCACCAAATTCAAAATAGGTGATCAATTGGTTCTTCCATCCTTGAAAATTTGGGTTCTAACTATTTTGTCATCGTCTTTACCTTTCATGCTTCCGGGAGTGTCATGAGAGCTACACAGACTATGCCTTCCTTGGACAATTTTTTTGTCGACTTAACTTGAGAGAAAGACAATCTTATTCAAATGGGTGCATTGAAGTCCTCTAAACCCCATGCTCTACTTGTTGGACATGAGAAATTGAAGGTTTCAAACAAAGAGAAGAAACAAAATAAGGATCATGAGAACAAGAAGGATCAAAATGATCCCACCTCCAAATAAAAATTTAGAACTTCCTCTTCCAATGTTAAGTCCAAGAAAGAGAATATCAAATGCGGGCATCACACAAGAAAACATGATGAAAGTGTTATGTCAAAAAAGTAGCACTTTGGGATTATGCGTTACTGCATCCCTATTGTTTGCTAACATGTGACCATCTCTTAATTTGTGGTACTTGCTACTTAAGATGGACCTCCGAGAAAGGCTGGTTCCTTAACCTATTCCTAATGCTAAATCTACTCCTAAGAAAGGAAATAAAGATAAATAATCCTAATCTAACATGCCAAGAAACCAGGAAGAGAGAAAATGGTTAGAAAGATGTAAAAAGGAGAAATCCTAAACTAAGGGGATGGTGATAGCACCAAAAAATGGGTGAGATCTCTCCACAAGGGGAAGGAAAAAGAGATAACATGAGAGAGAGGGGAAAAAAACATGTCATAGAAAAGATCCATGCATACTCACTAACCCATGCATTGATAACACAACAAAGATGGAACCTATAAGCAAGAGATACACTTAACATACTAAAAACAAATGGAAAGACAAGACTGCAAATAAAACAAGTTAAGGTAGAAAAAACATGCCAAAAAATGGATTCTACTACTTGAAATATGTAAAATTCTATTATATTCATGGCAGAAGGTGCAAGATTACATTGTAGAGACCAAATTCGAGGTTTGGAACTCATGGGAATTCGGCCACCATTTTGGCATGGTTTCACTAAAACAAAGAGTGCTCAAAGATCAAATGAAATACAACCAAGACCCTTCAAATGAGTGAGTTTTTACATTATATAGAAAAGGGGTTTCCACCAACCAACAACCTACATTAAAATCTCTGAAAAGAGGTATGGGTCACCTTACAGATGCATTTCCCAATGGTACTTTAGCTGCAGAAGATACATGGGCACCATTCCTCATTAATATGGTTGTTGAGCTACCTTGTACTATCTTTTGTCAACCTCTAGTGCCGGTTGGTAGCTCTATGAACCTATTGTGGTATGGTAGAATCATTCCTTCAATTGTTAGTAGATAAAATCATCTTACTACTAAACGGTTACATTAGGTTCTTGTTGTGGTCTGGTAGAATTTCATTCCTTAGCTCCACTATCGACTAGTGGCACTATTCACCCTTTGATTTTTGCTATCATCTAGTCACACTATTCCATGTTACTTGTTTGGTAGCATCTCACCACTATACACCACCCACTAGCTTGCCGCACTACCCCATTACCGAGTCGACCTACTCTACTACTACTAGCTGGTACCATCATGTCATCCTACCATCCGGTAGCATTCCTACTTGCTATCGGTTGGTAGCATAGAACTTGCTACCTAACAAGAGCATCCTTTGATGTTATCGGTGGGAGCCAAACTCCCATCTCAACACAACTTGTCGAGATGCCCCATTGTAACTCATCCCACATGAACACCATCCCAACCAAGCCAACCGTAATGCCACACTCACCATGTTCACTATAACTCCCAAGTCAACTTGCGAGTTACCTCAATAGTTGACATTGATGGTCGTTGAATGTCATTTTCCTGCTGTAGCTTATTTGAAATTAAGTTATTTGAATTAACATGGGGGTTAATTTGGGATAATAGTTTTGTGACCTCCAAGGGATATCTACCTACTAGATGAAGAGACCAATTTCCTTAAAGCATCCATTGGGCATGGAGTCAAGCGTAACCTTAAATCAACTCGATCTATTATTTTGAAAATCCATCTCTTGGATCCATGTGAACTTAGAACTGAATTGAAAATGTTTGATGGCCACCAACCTAGATTGATTTGTGGAGCTCGGATGAAGCTTAGAAACTAATCAAACTATCTAATTCTTCCAAAACCCACAAAACTATGTACAAAAGGAGATATCATACATGTTCCAAATGGAGACATCTAGAGTCCGCAAAATCACTTCTTCTACTGGAAACAAACCTACACTACCCTACTCTAACCAAATAAATGAGAAGATAAATAAATCCTGCGAAGGGTTGTGAGAAATAACATCCTTTTCTCTCAAAATGTGGCCATGTAATTAATTTGGAAATGGACATGGCCTTTAATAAGATTGAAATATTGTCATGAAGATGGTTTCAAACCCTTTCCAAAGTATCAACAACAAATGAACAAAATAGCTCCCGTAGTTGTTCTCGCATTTGGTTGAGGTGTTTTTGTCGACCTTTGGTTCTTGAATATCATCCTCATGCCCTAAAATGAGCATGACCGGTGACAACTCTAATTTTGGCTCCAAGCTAGCCGATATCCGATTGGGCATGGGGTCTTGGGAAGTAATGGATTGATCCTTTTGGTTTTCCTATTTCTTTGAAGCTCATCCCCATGGATGGGGAAATATTGCATACTTTCTGAGAAGTGGTGGATTCTTGCAAGTTGGTTTATACGATGTGGTTCTTCTATAAACAACATCTCCAAAGAATCTACCTCCTCCGTGATGAATTATGATTTTACAATGGTGTCATCATTATTTTCCTCCATGGCAGGTTCATCAAGAAAATCAAATTCAACAAATGAAAGCAAGAAGCTTCCAATGATATTTTCTTCATCTAAGGCCTCTAAATCTGATTTTCTCTCCTCTATGTGCTCCTCCTCATTTGGATATGATACTTCCTCTTCTTCCGATTTTGCAAGCTGGGATGAATCAACAACCTCTGTGAATATGGTGCCAACATGCACACTACATTCATAATAAAAATACTATTGGTCATACTTTTCTTATACTTTCTTTGCTACAAAATTGGCCTCCACCTTGTGTTCCTCATATTCTACCTTTATTTGAGGTTTATCTAGTAGTGGCACCTTGGTTTCAAATTTTGAATCCCAATCCTTCAAATTTTGTACAAGTTTCTCTTAGTTGGGTTCCTCAACTAATTTTTGCAATGGTTGAGGTGGAAGGGAAGGTGTAGAATCTTCTTATGGATGTGGTTTGGAGGGAAAAAGGGCATATAATTGAAGGTGGGATGGAAGGGAAGAATATGGAGAAGGGGAATTCTCAATGGGGGCAGCAAGCGAAAACTAGGGATATGAAACTCAAGGCTAAGATGGTGTAGGTTGGGAAGGAGGAATGGAAGGGTTGTAAGATGGTAGTGTAGGATTGCCCCATTGACAGGTTGCCTAACACTAGATTCATGAGCCTCCATTAACTCAACCCACTTTGTAAGTTTGGGAATCATCTCAATCATAAAGTCCATCTTCTATCAAGGGCTGAACCATCTTGGTATAGGGCCAAACCATGGGTAAGGGACCTTGAAACCAATTTTGCATGCCTTTATTGCACATTTGGCCTGGTATGCACCATGCTTATCTTCATTTATGAGATCTCGCCTTTGGAAATCAACATCTTCCATGAAGTTTCCACCATCACCTACATAACCTTGTTCTTCAAAAACATCATGGTTAGAAAAATAACCATATGGATTAGTGGGGTTTGGGTTATATGCATATTCATCATGATAGGGCTCATAGAACTAATTTGGAGGAGGGTTTTGGAACTGTGGGGATGGAGTGAACTAGTTTTGTTACTGCAAATAAGAATTCCATGAAGGAAATGAAGTCATGATTGCACAACTTCATGAAAGAGGAAAATGAAAAGAATGGAAAGAAAGGGAAATAATGAATGGAAATGAATGAAAGGAAGGGAAAGGTCTGATAATGAGATGTTGGGTTCATTGAAATAGTGGATTAACCAGATGTAATTGAAACTCCAAAGGCTAAAATATTCACCAAGAGTGCATAAAACTTGATGAAGTGAAGTTGTGAAGCACTTCAAACTTGTCCCACCAGCGTGCCGAAATTGTTATGTCAAAAATTAGCACCACGGGATTATGTGTTGCAGATCCCTACTTTTTGCTAACATGGGACCATCTCTCAAGTTTTGGGACTTGCTACTTGAGATGGACCTCTTGAGAAGTTTGGTTCCTTAACCTATTCCTAATTCTAAAACTACTCCTAAGAATGGAAATGAATCTAACTAATCCTAATATAACCATGTCAAGGGACCAAGGAGAGAGAGAAAGGGTTAGAAACATGCGAAAAGGGGTGAGAGCTCTCCATAAGGAAAATAAAGAGAGAAAATGTGGGAGAGAGGGGAGACAAACATGCTACAAACAAGAACCATGTAGACTCACTCACCCATGCATTGATAACACAACAAAGATGGAACCTACAAGAAAGAGATACACACAACATGCCAAAAATGAATGGAAAGGAAAGACTACAAATAAAACAAGTCAGGGAAGACAAAACATGCCACAAAATGGATTCTATTGCTTAAAATATGCACAATTATATTATATTCATGGCAGAAGGTGTGAGATTACATTACAGAGACCAAATTCAAGGTTTGTAACTCTCGGAAGTTAGCCACCATTTTGGCATGGTGTCGTTACAACAAAGAACACTCACGACTCAGCTAAAAGACAATCAAGAACCTTCAAAGGAGTGATTTTTTACATTTTATATAAAAGGGTATGCTACCAACTCGACAACCTACATTAAAATCTCTGAGAAGAGGTATGGGCTACCTTATATATTCATTTCCCAATGGTAATTTTCTGAAAAAAGAGACATGGACACCATTCCTCATTAATATGGTTGTTAAGATAACTTGTATTATGTTATGTCAACCTTTGGTGCTGGTCGGTAGCTCTATGTTCATATTGTGGTCCAAAGAGCATCATTCCTTTAATTATTTTCTGGTAGCATCATTTTACTACTAAGTGGTTGCATTAGGTTCCCGGTGTGGTCCGGTGGCCTTTCATGCCTTAGTTCCACTATCATTCGGTGGCACTGTTTTCCCTTTGATTTTGTTTTCGGTTGGTTGAATTGTTCTATGCTACCAACTAGTAGCATTTGTCTTGCCATACACCACCGAACAACTCATCATACGCCCCACTTTTGAGTTGACATGCTCTTCTACTAGCTGATAGCATCATTTCATGTTACCAGCTAGTAGTATTCATACTTGCTACCAATTGGTAGCATCCTTTGATGTTACCTGGCAGGGGTCAAACTCCCATCTTTCTCGCAACTCTCTCGAGTCGTCCCATTGTAAATCAACCCAAACTAACAACATCTTAACCAATCGACCACAACGTTGCACTCACCATGTTCACTACAAATTGTCGAGCCAACCCGTGAGTTACCTCGGATTTGATACATTGAAACCGTCTCGAACGCCATTTTCCTGCTAAGCTTATTTGAAAGTAAGTTACCCAATTAACCACAGGGTTAATTTAGGATAATAGAAAGAAAATGTATGAAGAAGTAGATTGACCACCTCACAAGTCTTCTTGAGAAGAACAACATAGGTGTTCCTGATTCTTTCAAACCGTCTTCATCAACCCATGAATCCTCCAAGGTAAATGACCATGGAAAAGAGAAAGAGAAAGAATCAAGAAAGGAGAAAACAAAGGGGAGATCCCTAGTTACAGTTGTACCACCAACTCCTACATGGGTAATTGATTCGGTGCATCACATCATATGGCCTCTTCACATATGGATTTCACTTCTTTGGATCCATGTGACATGTCCTCTATATGATTGGGTGACAACTCTTCTACACATGTTTTTGGGAGAGGGTCTATTGAAGTGAGTGGAGGAACATTCAATAATGTTCTTAATATTCCCTCATTGTCAACTAATCTCATATCACTAATAGATTACTCATGGTTAGTAATTTGGTGTTGAGTTCACTCCAGATTTAGTGTATGTTAGAGAGTTACATAGTGATGTTATCATTGCAATGGGTGTAGTTGATCATCAAACTCGGTTGTATTCCTTCTCTCACTTTGTCCCTCTATATTCTTCTTCATAGATTCACCTGCACTTGATGTCATTTCTAATCCTGAGCACATTTCGATGATGAGGACTTATCTTCTAGCATAGATGAGTACAATAGTGATGGGGACTCACCTCCACCATCTCCTTGTCACCTTATAAATCTTAAGGATTTATTTCTTGATCCACCTACTTTCGGTCCTCCGTTGACTTTTCAGGGAGTAGGCACCCATTTTGAAGACTCGTCATAAATTGGGAATTCTAGTATAAAGTTACAGGTGGCCTTCCACATTCCTTATTTGCTTCTTGCTTTGGATACAACATCCCTTCATGGAGCAGTTGGCTCTTCTACTTTGCATGAGGAGAATATTTCCTTGTCTAGGAACCACATCTTGGATAGAGGTCCATTAGCCACTTGGCAGACTCATTCAATTTTCCATGGTGATCCACTCCTCACTACATCTAATTCTTATCCTTGTACCTCTCAACAAATATATCAATGTTGTCCCGAAAGGCCTTATGATCCGTAGCGGTGTTGTTATGTCTTGGAACATAATTCCAGGATTTGGAAAATCTAACACATTCTTCACTACTCCTCCTAATCCACAGTCACTTCGGGAGGCTCATTTGGCAGATACAGGGTGGCTACCTACTATTGTAGCTTCAAGTGGGGATTTCTAGTCCTACCTTCTTTTCCTTTCTCTCTTTTGGGGAGGAGTTTTTCCCACTAGGTTTTCTCCTTTTCTCTGCTTTATGAGATATTTGCATTATACATGGGTACCTCATCAGGCCTTGTTGTCAAGACCCACCTTTCTTTTCAACCCACCTAAGCTACACTTAAGGGGGATGTTGGTGTAGGATTTTACCCACCTTGTGGTATTGCTTACATTGTTTGATTAGCTTTCTTAGGTTAACCATAGGTTATTAGGAGAAAGTACTTTAAGTCATTTTCTGATTGTAAGGAGGATTTTGGAAATATTTTCCAGGAAAAAAGTAGAATTGCTGAAGATTTAAGAAATATTGAGGAACTTATGGAGAATGATGGTCTTAACACTGTTCTCAAGAATCAAGAACAAAAACTCCTGTCTAAATACCATGAGATCCTGGCTAAAGAAGAGGTGTATTGGAGACAAAAATCTAGGGTTAAATGGCTTAAGGAGGGGGATAGGAATACTAAATTCTTCCACTTCTCTGCCACTTCCAGAGCCAATATCCTAAATATTAATGAGATAAGAAGTGAGAATGGGGAGATCTACACAGATAGTAAGGATATCAATGCTACTATAATAAATTACTTCAAGGAGATTTTTAAATAGGGTAAGAGTTCGGAGGAGCAGGTTCGAATAAAATCCTAGACCTTTTCTAGAATGTTATCACCCCCTTGAAAATAGAGATATCTTAAGGAGCTCCTCGATGAGGAATTTTTTTGTGATATTTGATATGGAACCAAATAAATCTCCTGGGCTAGATGGCTTCCCTACCTTTTTATTTCAAAAATTATGGGAGGTGATAAAATATGAGGTCATTGATATGGTCCAAGATTTTTTCAACAATGGTCAACTTTTGAGGCAAATGAATAACACTTTCCTTGTCCTTGTGCCAAAAATTGTTGGAGCCAAGGAGGTTAAGGATTTCAAACCTATAAGCTTGTGCAACACTAGTTATAAAATTTTGACTAAAATCATAGCTGGGAGGATTTGCATGGTCCTTCCTAACTTTATCTCTAGGAATTAGGGGTCTTTAGTCCCGAGAAGGCAAATTACTAATAGCATTATTGTGATTTAAGAAGCCATCCATTCCATTGAAAGCTCTGGAAGATCAACTATGTTTCTCAAGTTGGATATGCATAAAGCCTTTGATAGGATAACATGGTCTTTCCTCCGGGCCATCCTGTTAAAGGTGGGTTTTGATAACTTCCTGGTAAATATGATTATGACCTACATATCCACTGCTAGTTTCTCGGTTTTGGTCAATGGAAAATCTGGAAGGTTTCTTCCAAGCTGGTAGAGGGCTAAGACAAGGTGATCCTCTTTCACCTTTCCTTTATGTCATAATGGCTGAATCCTTGAGTAGAATCTATCAATTAGCCATGTCTTCAAGCGTATCTAGGGTATTAAAATATCTAATGGTCTTCCCTCTATCTGCCTCAATCATTTTTTGGATGATAACTTCATGATGGGTAAGGCCTCTGTCCATGAGGCCTCAAATTTTAAGATGGTTCTTAAGGATTATGAATAGGTTTCAGACAGATGGTTAATTTCCATAAAAGTGCTATTTTTTTCATTAATGTGGAGAATCAGGTTCAATCTAGATTAGCTCACATCCTAGGGTGCAAGATTAAGCATTTTCCATATTCTTATCTGGGTATGCCCCTGATCCATAAGAATCCTGACTTCATGGTTTGGAATGCTCTACTGGAAAGAGTTAATAGTAAACTCTCATCTTGGAAGGGTCTCTTGCTTTCTCAGGCGGTAAGATTCAACTGCTCCAAAGCTCCCTTCAAGGCATTCCCATTTATGTGATGTCTCTTTTCATGCTCCTTGCTAAAATTAAGGAAGCCTTAGAGAAAATCTAGAAGAGATTCCTTTGGATGGGAGCTGGAGAGAAGTTCAAATTCCCTCTCGTGGCTTGGGAAAAGTCACAAAACCAAATCTTTGTGGAGGATTGGGGTTAAAAAATATTTCTCTTATGAATGAGGCCTTAATTTCCAAGGTGGGTTGGAGGATTTCTAGAGAGGAAGGAATTTGGGTGCAAATTATAAAGATGAAATACTTGCGGAATATAGGTAGAATGGAATCCTTTTTTAATCAAAATAATCTTCCTAGAGGGTCTCCTTTTGGAATTATTTTGTGGCCTCCAAAGAAATCTTAACCAAAGGTACTATATGGGAGATAGGAAAGGGCTCTAGAATCAATTTTTGGTATGATAATTGGATTGAGGATTCCCCCTTAGCTAACCTGGAAATCTAGAAAAGGGTTGCTCAGTTCTACAAGGAAATAGGGAAATTTTGGAATCGGGACTTGTGGATCTAGGAAGATTCTGTCAGATGGAAAACCATTGAACCTCCTCTAGAATTTTTCTGGTGACATCCAACCCTTTCAAGATCTCAATAAGAAATTAAGGGATTTCCACATCCCCATGTTCCAAACCAAGGAGGATTCCATCAAATGGAAAGAAGAAGATTCTAGAATTTTCTCGACAAATCTTCCTACATGCTAAATTTCAAGACTAATTTTCACAAGGACTTTGTTGGGGTAAACTCGGGTGAAGGATATTACCCCAAATGTAAATATATTCTTCTAGCTAGTTGCCTAAAATAAAAGCCTAACTGTGGATAATCTCATGAACAGGGAATGAAGCTCCCCAATAGATGTTCTCTTTGTAAGAAGGAGGAGGAAAATGTCAACCATCTCCTCCTCCACTGCTCCTTCTCCCATGATGTCTTTGCTTCCATTCTGGATCTGTTCAATATCCAATGGACCTTTCCTTTGATGATTAAAGATTGTTGTTTTCAATGGGAGAGTCCCTTATGTTTTCCCATTTTGATCTGGGCCTGGAATATTGCCCTCCCTCATTTTTTGGGGATTATGGAAGGCTAGGAACAATTGTATCTTCCGGGATCAGAAAGCTCTTCTCTTGAAAGTTAGAAGAATTTTTTTGGCTGCCATTAAGGAAAACATTAAACTCTTTAAAGGCAAAGTCAAGAAACCCTGTCTGAAAAGTGAGCAAAAAGTTCTTGACAAGTTCACCCTTGACCGGTGGAATTACACAAACCAAAAAAGAATTCCAGATGGATTAGGCCTGAGGAAAATGTTGTTAAGTTAAATTTTGATGGAGCTTCAAAAGGGAATCTAGGTCTTGCTAGGGGAGGGGGAATTTTAAGAAACAATGAAGGAGATTGGTTGTTTACTTATGCGGGTCCGTTAGGTCGGAAAACCAACAACATGGTGGAAGCTAGAGCTCTTCTCTGGGGTTTTGTTGGCGAAAGAAAAAGGATTCAAGGATATACATATTGAAGGTGATTGTCTCATAATAATAAATGCCCTCAATAATCAGGGTTCCGTTAATTGGTCCATAAGAAATATCCTCAATGATGTTAAGGAAACTTTAAATTTTTTTATAAGGGTTTCTTATAATCATACTTGCATCAAGGGAACAAATGTGTAGATAAGATGGCTAATTATGAAGCCATTAGTAATGATTACAAGATCTGGTGTAAAGATGATGAATTACCCATGGAAATTAATGAAACCATTAGTAGAGATAGAGGGCACTAAGTTTGATGATGTTGGCATGATCGAGCTCGAGCTATGATGTACTTACTTAAAATCTTGTTTTCCACGATTTACATTGTAGTGCGAAAGTGGGTCGATTTTGAGAAGTAGTAGCAAATAGGGGAAATTTAGTCTCGAAGATGGGGGTGATAGGATTAGAGTTGAACCTGCTAGCTAGAGCATTGAAGCTTTTAATCAACATCTATGGAACAAGCTTAAGATTGGGAGTTTTAGTAATTTCATAGCCAATTACACTGGTCCACGACCCCTTCCTAAAAAGGATTTTGGAAAAGCTTGGAAAGAGGGTAAGTTTGAGGTCAGAGGTATGGAAATTGAGGTTTTTGAGTCCACTATTGCCTTGAATAGAACATGAAAATGGACGGGCTCAAAATTTTTAAGGATAGAACCCGCAGAGAACATGAAATTGAGTTATTCTTCATGGGTAAGGAAAGGTGCTCTTTCTTTACGGATGGTATCGCCAAGTCATGTATTCCAGGAATATGGAGAGAGGTGTGCCTTCAAATCATGAAGTACATAAATCTGGAAGGCAAATACCATAAAATCTACACCCACCATATGACCCTTCTGAATATGTTCTCGCCATAAGGTCATGGTGAGCATCCCTTTCTTCCTATTTATTTCTTTGAATAACACGTTGATGGATTTCTAGCAAGAGAAAGAAGAGATACCTTTGCATGAAGGGATCATCCTTATACTGTTTGAAAATGGGAAACCTACATTGAACTCCTCTTTGAAAGATAAGGAAAATAGGATGACCTCACTCTCGCGAATGCCTTACTAAGATGAAGGTTAGGAAATGTAAAAAGATCAAAAAGCTAAGTGACAGGCTGGAAGGGATGGAGGAGGGCACTAAAAGAAGGAAATTTAACTTGTGCATCAGTAGCTCTGAGGACGAGCTGGAGGAAGATATTAATGTCAAGGGAGCTGAGGGAGCCAATATAAAATATAGTCACGATGGTAGTAGTGAAGGATATCCTAAAAATTAGTTAGTGATTTCTGGACTGTTGGCAGACTTTTGGCGAACTTCTATTGTTTTGCAGTTTTGGAGCTGGTTTTTCTTTCTCTCTATTTTTCTCTCTTTGGTTCAAAGTCCTGATCTTCAATGTAAGAGTTAAGCATGTTTAACTCCTTTCTTGGACTTTTCCATTTCTTTCTTGTTCGTGGGTTTCTGTTCCTCTTTTGTTAAGGCCCCTGGGAGCCGATCCCTATTTTTACCTTATCTAATAAAAAATTTCTAATTATGAGTTGAGTTGGTTACCTTTTTGGGTGACCTAATTTCTCACTATATAATGTAACCTCCTATGCATATTTTTGGCTAATTGGCTTATGCATGAATGAATGAAGATTTTTTTCTTCTCTTGAGTGTTTTTGGATCTCACCTCTCCACACAAATTTATACTTTGTGCATTCAATCCTATCCAGTCTCAATCCTCAATTGTGGCCCACTCGACCTAATCTTTCTTTAGTCGCCTAGAATGAGGAACATCTCATAAAATCTCAATGGATTCCACTCACAAGTTTGAAAGTTATGATTTTTTTATGGTTATGGCTGCCACAATAGAATTTTGACAGAGTATCTCGGTAAAATTGAAGTTTTTCGGAGGTTTGAAGCAAAAAAATGGAGTTCTATGTCTAACTGGGAGAATAAATGAGGTAAAAAGAATTTATTTTGAGTTTATAGCTTGCATCCTATGTATTTTGGTGTATGAATGTAGTAACAACAACTAATTGAAAAGTTACGGTTATAACTTCATAGTATGGGGAAATTTTTCTATCCTTTGTCCACTTGGGAATGGGGTAAATAGGGACAAGACAATGCGCCCTCACCTAGGCTTGAAAAGTGGCACAATGATATTCCACGATGGGGAATGGAGAATTAACCATTTAGCACTTGAGGGGATGAGTCCGGTTGTATGAAAAACCTTGACAAGGGCTAGAGTGGAGAGAATTTTGTGTCCCCTTTATCCCCTTGGGAATATGGACAAGAGGGACAAACAAATGCACCCTCACTTGGTGATGACAAGTGGCACATTCTGATTCGGTGAGGAGGATGTGAGGAAAGGATAGCTTAAGCATCATGCGGGGCTAGAAATAGGTCACATGAAAAATCAGAAAAAGCGCTAGAGTGGGGAGCATTTTATTGTCGACTTTATCCCCTTCAAAAAGGGACAAGAGGGATAGAAAATTTTTCCCTCACATTGTGTTGAAAAGTGACACATTTTGATTGCATGACGTAATGAGCTAGAAATCGAAAATAATCAATGCGGAGTGCTTATTATGGTCATGTGATGAACCCGGAGGAATATTTAGGTCTGGGTGCATCTTATTATCCCCTTTATCCCCTTGAGAATGGGAAAAATAGGGACATAAAAATGTGCCTCTACTGAGGTGACAAGTGTCCTCACTTGAAATTGGCTAAGTATAATAAACGTACCTCATGAAAGAGACCTTGAAGATGAGATTTTCGGAGCTCCATGAGGTCTTTTTGGATGAATTATTATATGATTTTTACTCAAGAGACTTAAAATAACAATGGGAGGGGTATCATCCTTATTGTTCTTACAATCCCCTAAAATAAGGTGTATCTCGCACATATTGAGTTTCCTTGAGAAGTTAACATGTCTTATGAAAGATTTGAAAATTAGATCATGTAGAGGGTTCAATAAGATTTCCAATGAATAATTTTTTTTTCCAAATCACTATAGAAATATTAGAATCCTTTGCATAAGCTCAACTACCATTTTAGACTACAAGTTCCTTATCCCTGAATAACCCACTTTTAGTGCAACTGTCCCTAAACCTCCAGAACTTTCCTAAATCTTCCTAAATAAGTTCCATCACTCTAAAAACTCTTCAAAAACACCTCCATATGATTGTGATATTTCCTATCAGTTTTGGAGGATACACACTTGTCCTAAAAAGGACAAAAATATCCTTTCTAGGCTTACAAGAGATTTCACCATTGGAAGCACTTCATTGAAAGAACTGAATGAACTTAGCACAATATTTAAAACATTATGGAAAGTTTATACAACACATTATGGGGACTTTTAAAGGTTAGTATAGGCATGATATAGAGGGAAGATTGATTTGGAGAGGTTTTCGGGAGGGTTTTCAAGAAAATCTTGACACTTGGGTTTAGTTGTCATGTTTCAATTTTGAATTTTTGACCTTGCAAAAACATGACAACATATTCCAAGAGTTTCATTTCTCAAGATGGTAGTCAAGATTGGAAAACACAATGTCGGACCCGATCATTTGTTATGAATTGATACCAAGAAGCCTCGTGACCTATAGAATATGGCATGCAAGATGCTCAATTTCTCATCATCCAAAATGAATTAAGAGAATCGGAAGATGTTATTTACTTCCTAGAAATTGGATTAATGAATGAAAACTATAAATTCAATCAAAGACAAGAAATTAGCTATCAAATCAATGCCATATCGATAATTTGCAATTAACTCTACAAAATGGGGTGTAATGAGATTCTCCAATGATATTTACTACAACATGAAATGAAATATATTTTAATTGAAGTGCATGAGCGAATTGTAGGTGGTCACTATGCAGGTGATGCTACCACTCAAAATATACCGAATGCAGGACTATGGTGGCAGAGTTTATTGAAGGATATGAAATAATATGTCAAATCTTTTCAACTAATGCCAATGAATTGGCAAGCCAATAAAATATGACAACATGCCTTTAATCCCAATCACAACCTAAGAACCATTCAAAAATGGGAAATTGATTTTTTTGGACTACCAATCGATCATGTGGCACAAAGAACATGCACACGATATATTATCACAGCCACTAATTATCTTATAAGATGGGTAGAAGCCTCACCCACTAAATATTATACAACCAAAATGAAAATATTTATTTGGGAGAACATTATAAGTAGATTAGGTTTCCCACTCTTGCGCACAATTAGTTATAGAGGAACACATTTCTTGAATGACACGATTCGTATCTCGTTGCAAAATTCATGGTTGTGCATCATAAGATGACCTTGTATCATCCATGAGATAACGGTATTATGTGGAAGCATTTAACAAGATACCGAGTCATACATTGATAAAAATATGTGATGTTGAAAGGAAGGATTGGTATGAAAAAGTGTTAGTGGTAATTTGGGTATATCAAATGACATTCAAGTTCTTGAATAAAGTGAAACCCTTTAAGCTTTTGTATGGAAAAGAAGTTGTGTTATCTATCGATTATATGGAACCATCATTAAGAATTGCACGCATTGCAAATATGGAAGATGCACACTTAATATAGGAAAGGTTAACTAGGATGGTACACCTCGACTAAACATGATTACAAGTGATGTGGTCACAAAACATTGAGAAAATGCATAAGAAATTTTGGTATAATCATAACCTCAAAATAAATACTCTTAAGGAATGCGTTGAGGTTTTAATATACGAGTCTAAATTTACACGACATCTAGGCAATTCCAAGACTCATTTATTAGGCCATATGAAATAGTTGATATATTTTTGACTGGGAATGCAAGTTGATGGATCTTAGTGGCAAGATGCTTCCAGGCTACTTCAATGGGAGTAGACTGAAGCCATATTTTTAGCCACATTGGAATGTAATGAATAAGGTGTATGCTACCAAATTATTTTTATTTCCTTTCTTTAGGTTATGTTTCTTTATGCTTTATAATAAGGATTGGACAATCACACACATTGTTGTTCAAACTTCCCTTTTATCATAACACAATCAAATATCACCTTTCTTAGAGGACTGTGTAAGACTTTAAAATGGGAGGAGTACTTGGTGGAAGACAATGAAGAATAAATAAGGAATAAGTTTGATGACAGAGGATGTTGAAGTAATAACCAGATGCTGAAATATAAATAGGGGTGCGATAAAAGAGAAATTTATATAAAAATCAAAGTCACGAGATGAAAATAACTGACAAGGAATAAAACAAGGATGAATTGTGGTGAATGGAGAAATGAGGATGAAGGATATTAGCTTAATGTGTAGTAATGGGGGAGAGGCTTGTAAGAAATAAAATGAAGAGGCTTGTAAAAATAAAATCTTGGTAAATGCATCAAAAGGAATGATGGAGAGAGCTATGAGTAGGAGGCCCATAACACACACTTAATACTCACTTGTTCGAAAGAAGGAAATATGGAGCAAGGGATATTTTTCAACTAAGCATTAATGATAGCTACGGGAGTTAACAGCTCACACATGTGGGTGATAATTGGAACAAGCATGTATTGCTTATAACTAGGGCATAAATAAGAAGGGGGTGATTCATTTTAGTTACCTTACAAGTGAACCTTTAATTTTCCATTGTAAGATTTCTTTTTCATTAATAATAAAAGACTCACTTTTATTCCCTAGGAATATGAAAGGTCACAAGTGATGGGAAAGGTGAAAAGTCATGTGGGGGGAGAGGAAGAGTCATTTTTGTAATCTATAAATTGGAATGGATAACCTTTTCTCTACTAGATACAAGCAAAATATTACTTTATTTTATTCCCTCTTGTCTATGTTTCCTCTACTTCTTGCATACTCAACTTTGTAAGCATGGTGATCTTGAAAAACCAAGAAAGGACTTTGTACCTTTGATGAATGAATCAATAGAACTTTGTGTCTTTGGTTTGTTAGTCTCATTGTTGTTTGCACGGTTGAATTCTTCTAATTGAGTGTGGATCTACTTCGGTTAATGATGTGAAATCTGCAAGTTCCTATTCACAAAATTAACCTTCCCTTCACTACATTCTTACTCCCCTCTACCTCCTTTTCTAAGAAAATTCTTCCCTTGTACTAAGTACAAGAAATTTTCCACAGGTCTAGTGGAGTATTCCTATGTGATCCTTGTATTTACGGCCACCTGCTGATTTGTTTTTCTCTATTCAATAAATGGGAGCCTCCCATTACTAAGAGGAGGGAATTAGTCCCGGAGTGTTGGTAAAAATTCACTAATTTTTCCTTGTGACAAATTATTTTACCAACAATTAGTATGTGTATGTTAATGTTATGATTGTAGCATATCTAAAAAATGGATTTGTTAATAAAGCCTTCTATAATTATAGGAAAATGTATAATTTTGGGAGGTGTAAAGTTAAACACTACAACTTTTGTTAGCATCGTAGCTATGGAAATGCACAAAAAGAGGAATCATGCATTTTATTTGCATCGGATGTGATGGGGTGAATGGATAATTTTTGTATGACATAATACACTTTCATGGAGAAAGCATTGTCCTAGTGCGAGACGAAGAGGGAATGACTAGGGTGAAAGATGAAATTGTGTGCTTGGATACAGACTGCGAGGAAGTGGAAAAAGGATTTCTTTACACAAAGGAATCATTTTTAGTGTCATCAATGGTGGAGGCTAGGAATTAAATGTGAAAATATACCTAGGAAAATATATATTACTTGCTTCTTGTCCATGAAAGAGTAGACATCATGTTGTTGCTTCAAAATAATAATAAGAATAGTGTAAACAATTACTAGCCTTCTTGTTGCATTAAATTTCAATGTTCCAAAACTCTCTTTTGACTAATACATTAGGTGCAATTTATTAACTTTTTTAAAAATAATGAATAAAATATATAGATCATGTAGCATCTCAAGAATCACAATGGTCACAAATAAGAAGAGTAAATAATAAAGTGAAAGGGATGTATCTTTTTAATTAAATCGTTCTATGTGTGTGTCAAGATACTTTAAAGAGACCATCATTCTATATGATTAACTTTTTTTTCTTATATTACCTAGGGAAAGGGCCCTAGCCCGTAAAAATTACAATGTAGTTGCCTAAGATAACATAGCTCATCTTGACGGTCATAATATGAACATATTATCATGTAAAGGTGGCAAGCTATGGCTATGAGATTTTTCCCTATTAGCCTACCTATACCAAAGAAAAACAACCTAGATATATACATTTCAAATACATATATTTACAAAAATATTTAGGATAAACTATGGCAGACTACCATCCCCTACACCTTCCCCACTACTTCGGTGAAGAAACACCACATCCGAGTCAACAAAAATTGCCTCGGCCCGACTCACTAGAAGAGCCATCACACAAGAAATTTACACAAGCCTCGGGGAAGCTCAAGATCCATATGATCTGCAATAACCTTATGACCAGCAGCCAACGCTTGTAGAGCCCCGAGAATCACATGTGAATGAAATGTGGCTTCCACCCCCTCCTATTGCCCACCTACTCCAACTCTTCATGATCCATATGAAGAAAAAAATGGCCGATGCATTTGACAGATGTTGGCTCCACCGATCCTCGAACCACATCAAATATATTACCTTGCCCCATAGATTGTTGAGGATCCATCATTAGCCCTTGCATATGAGCTCAAATTTCCTTCTCCTCGATCCCGTCCATATCTTTTGCAATTTACCAAGCCTTAGAGATCCATTTCGCATTGTAGGGTTATGAATTTTGTCCTCTAAGAAATCTACAAAGGATGCCTTAGCCGAGACCCCGCAGAAAGGAGAGCGGTAGCTGCCCCTACGAGACTCACAGAGTAGAGCGGGAAGTTTACCTTCCCTATCGACCACTTCTTTCCATTTCACGAAAGAATCAACTCATAGATTTCCTTTTTTCCACGTACCAAGGTTCCAAATGGCAAGCATGCATCAGTTCAAATAGGCAAAATGGGGTGGATGTCACTTGCTTCGCACATGTTTCATTATTTCTTCCCCTTACTTCAAATCCAAACCACACGTGTGACAGATAACAACCTCGTGTAGAAAGCTCGAAGGACTTTGATATAAGGATTAATGATTAATATCATTAATCAAAGCTCTTTGGAGTGTCATTGGGAACTTATAATTCCAAACCTTTAAATATACCCCTTCCTTTTCTATCATACCGACCCCAAAGTTGGTGAGTAGGTCGATGGGAGAGTTCCCATCCCTTAGGATGTGAGAAAAGTGGGTATCCTCGTAGCCATTTAGCCATTGCAGGATCTCTTGAATTATCAAATTTAACTTCGGCCTTAGCATAGCGGGATATGAGAGCATCTATGATTACTTGAGAGTCTCATTCAATCCATAATTTGCACCAATAATAAAAGGTAATCTCCTCGAGCCCTTGAAGGAGAGCGGTACCTTCTGCAATATTGTTAGAAGCATGACCGCATTCCATAGACATCATAAGAATCAGTTGGCCTTGTGAATCACAGATTAAACATCTGCTTCTAGTAGGGTTGGGGTTACCTTTCGAGACCCCATCAAAATTCAATTTTACCCAACCATCAGGCGGCGGTTTCCAACTTAAATCAGATTTTAATCCAAATCGGGCCCTTATCGTGATTTTTATATGATTAACTTAAATTATTAATTTTTTTGTGGGATATATTTTTAAATTGTATATGTTTTAACTCATCTCATGTCATTTAAAGACGACCATCATGAGTAATCATGAATATAATAATATTGGTTGTCTTTATGGTGATAATTACAAGTAAGGAGTTCCACTTAACACAAAAGTATGTAATCCACCATTATGTTTTCAAGAGTTTGGTTCCTTATAAATCACCCTTGTTCCATAGTTATTACCAATGTGAGATTTAACTTAATCGCAACCCAATCATTATTTATGTTAAAATAAAGGCTTTCACAAGATTTTTTTTTAGATTTTTTTTTTGGATTTTGAAGTGATTTTAAAATGTTAGATTAGGGATTAAGTTTGACGTCCACCTATGACTGCCAAACAATTTTTTGGTGACAATATTTTCTTAGTATTTCCTTTTGTAATGTGTACACCAACACTTTTTATTACACTACCGAAAAAATTACAAAGTATGAATTCCTTCATCTAGTATATATTTATTCATAACATCTATAGATTTATATAAAATTTCGTAATGATATTTTACATGATCATGTAAAATATCACCGTGAAATTTTTATGTTAATCAATATAAATTATAAATAAATATGAGCAACAAAAAAATGATTAAGCAAAAGTTAGATTTTAAACCATGTGTTGAAATGCCAATTCGAATAGTATTTTCTTGACATGAGCTAATAAAAATTGATGGATGCACTAATTTTAAAACAAAAAAAAATGCACACGTTAAATTGAAACCCGCTCAAAATAAATACATGAGTTTTATTTCAAATTAAAAGTAAAATATTAAACTCAAGTCAAACTCAATATTTTGGTATTATGCTCATTGATATGGTTATATTCGAAACACTTCAATTCTATAAATTTACCTCATTTTTTCATTCATAATGTTGTACTAAAACTACATGTTTAAATGACGAAATTAAATATATTATAACAATTTATAAACATTTTCTTAAAAAATTAACTTAAGTTATGATGTCATATCACAAACGCCCTAGATTAATATTAAAACTTTATGGAATTTTATCAACACATATTTTACTATTAAAATTGTCTTTTATATTAAATAAAAATAAAGAAAGTTATATAATACGAGTGACCGAAAACTCACTTATTAGTTCCTGCCTATGGCAGGAATACTATAGTTTTCAGTTCAATGAAATAATTTTTGTCAATGGACCAATCACAAATGATATTTTTTTGCCTATGTCAAATTTTCTAATGTATAAACTTTGAATTGACATATTTACATAAATATAATTTCACATAAATTAATTTATTAGAATTTTGATTGGTGAGAAAGGGAGATTTGACAATTTTTTCCCCTTATTGAGCTACAGGTTTTTCTATTTTTTTAAGCCAAAAAATTGTAAATGGCCAAGTGGCCTGGCATTTATTAACCCTTGTCAATTTGTCAATTCATTTAATTCCATGTGTCCCATTGAAATAGTAATAGCATTTATTTACATTGTTCTTATTTATTAAATGTCAAATCTTATTTATTTACATTGTTCTTATTTCTTAAATGTGGCAAATTTTATTTATTAATTTCTCCCAAACACAATAATTTTCTCCATGCAACCAATCATGGTTAAGAATTTTTTCACTTTCAATAGTTATCAATTTTAAATAACATTTAAATCATTTTTTAAATAGGCATAAAATCTATTAAATTTAATTTTCTTGAATTTTTACAATCAACATATCACTTAAGCAATTGCTAAAATACAATTACATCTTTGTAACATGAATGGCAGGAACTGGGCGCTTCGTGGCTCTTGTTTTAATAAAGAAATCTCTTTCGACCAAGGTGATCAAAAAGTATTTTAACAAATATCCAACTAATAAATATTTACGCCGAAGGCGTTCCCCCTATGGTAGAGGACCTCCGGACGTTTCTGCAACTGTGCTAAATTTGACAGCCTTTTAGACGTTTTTCAAACGGGATTAAATTTGACAGCTGTTTGCACGTCATTTTTACTTTGCATGCAATTTTTAACTCGTTTCTATTTTTGAGATCCTATTTTTAACTGCTTGTTTTTTCGAATCCGCCCTAATTTAAAAGTTGTTTGTTCGGTTATCTCATCAAATAAGGAATTTGTAGCGAAAGAGGGATCCGAGAAAGTGAAGGGCGTTGCGTAGGCAGACGAGAGTTTTGTCTGAGTCGGCAGACAACATTGTTTGGTATGCACGACCTCGGCCAAGCTGCAGGTAAGGTATTTTTGTTGCTTTGTCTCTGTTTTATTGTTCATAAGTTCATGGCAAACCAGGTTGTTTATTCACGTGGAAGAGCAGGCAACCTAGGCATCCTAAAAGACTGAAACATTTGAACCTTGTTCCCACGTGACCCAGTTGATGCGATCAGGCTAGCAGAGAATAAAAGATATTGTCCTGCATTATCCATCTACTATGAGAAAACATAACAAATTCAGTATTTTATTGTTATTTATTCCTCTTGAATTAAGATATTTAAATATTTATTGAGAACATATGCATACCATCCAAGCAACGGACCAAGAAAGATTCGGGTGATGGAGATGGCGTTAGGCCAATTCACAGAAGCAATGGCATTGGAAGCTGAATTTTCCCATTCCGAGGCCCCTGCATTCAACAAGCTCGCCTCGTCAAATAATTGAGCATCTGCAACTTGCCACCTGACCCTTGCATTCTCTGCTAAATGTTTTCTAACAAATAAGTTTATACGCTACTCTTTCTTCTGTTTTTTATCCCCTTCCCACTCGTTGTCTCTGAACACAAATTTTCCAGGGGGGTAAAGAGGGGTGGCTGACTGGGACAGTTGCCACGTCGGCGAGCACAAGAACAATGGTCCAGAATATGCAATCCACTTGTTAAAGGGAAAATAGAGTCCACTCTGCGAGGAGGTTGAGCTGAGGGTAAAAGAAGAAGTATTAGGGTTTAGAGGAGAGGGAAAACTAGACCAGACCGGGCGGATATCAAAAGAAAAGGAACGAAGAGGCAAAGGAGGAGGAGGAGGAGAAGGAGAAGGCGAGTGGTCTGAGGGTGCGGGAAGTCGAGACCAAGACCAGTGCGAGCTTGCCTTTGACCAGGCCTTTCGAGCGGCGCGGGTGAATGCCATTACCACTCTATCGGGGTTTCATAACCGTAACTTTTCATTGCAATTTGTTGGATCCTGGGGCAGAGTTTGGTTTTTCGACCTTGGCCCAGCTGCAGGTAAGGTTTTTTTGTTGCTTTGTCTCTGTTTTTTGTTTTTTGTTGTATGCACTGATGCGGGGGTTTAGACACATTCATTTTTGGCGGCGGATGTGGTGGTCGGATTGTTCTCAGGGAGGCACTTTGCTCTCTGCCTTCTTCTATTCATGTTTATTGAATACGTCTCTGATTAAATAAAAATGCATAAATATTTTTTTATACACCTCGGTATGATTTGGGAAAGTAGTTTGTATAGTTGTTTACTGCAGGGATTTCGGGATTTGAGTTACAGATGTGGATCGAGAGTGTTGGTAGGAATCGCAGAACTCGGTTATGTGAAACAGTTTTAAGTTTGACTTGCATTAAATAGGGATGAGAAGATCAAAGTTTGTTAGAAGAAATCCCGGGTATAAAAATATTGGTACTTGGGAGTAGGTATTCATAACTAAAATTGTAAAGTTATTTTAAGTGTATAAAGTTGTCCTTTAATCACACTTGTTTTTCTAGGTAATGGAACTCTCAAAAATGTTCTTTTTCATGCAACAATTTCTTTTGGTTTTGCCTCGCTCTAATTTTTATAACCAGCGAACTCAAAAACTGATTGATAATGACGTAAACTGGTGTAGCCACACTAATGTGGAAAACAGGACATGGAGTATTAGTAGCACGCCACAGAGGCCTCTTAATCCTAAATCTGAACCATACTGCCATGATTGTATATCTGATTGGAACTTGACAGGGTATGACGGGAATGTGGTTTTGGTGTACACCAGATATCTGCGCTTGTGGAAGTTGGATGAAAATAATAATTCATGGGCAGAGGCGAAGCCATTTCCTGAAAGTCCGTGTAATCATTTTAACACTAACACCCAGGTTGAGAGCCCTTCTTATTGTGTTTGCACTATCATGGCGTGGAGGATCAAAGGGGGCATAAGACCAACAAATTGCTAGGGTCCTCCTGGAATTTCCTTCCTGCCAAGTTGAAAACATGTAGAGACATGGCTAATATTAAAATAGAACTGAAACCCAAAACACAAAGCTACACCTGATATGCAATTGCAAGAGATCGGAGCCCACGTTCAACAAACTTGTCAATTATGGTATGAACTCTGCGCTCAATTTTTGATTTGTTATGTGTCAGGTTGAGGATCTGGAAACAAGTGACTTCACATGAGATTCATTTTGATGAAGGGAAAACTCTTTGCAGTAACAAAAGAAACTATTGTGGAAAAACAAACTTGTACCTGCTCGGGTGCACCTTTGCTAACTCTATGCATTGTACCTTGACCATCAATGTAAGTCAGCGCTGTGCGTTTATCTATTGGATTGAAAGGAAGAAAGTGAACTTCTTGAATGTCTGCCCTTGCCTTTGGAATAATGCAATTCAAAAGCAAGGCCAACAAACAGAAAATCAGTATAATATGATCTGACAAACAAATGACTTGCCGGTTAGATCATGCCATGTCTACATACCTCCTTAGGATCAGCAAGAATCCCAACAATAGCTGCATCAATGGAATCTTGATTCTTTGTTCTGGATGCTCTGGCAGCCATCAAGACCACCGTATCCTTGTCAATTCCTTTTGCAAATACCTGTCAACAAAATGATGTACACTTAACTTCTGGTCTAGATATTTGCAATAAAGCTCAAGCATTAGGACACAGTTAATGTCTGACCTCAATCAGATTCTTGTCCACAGTAAGCTTGTTAAGTGTTAATGTTCCAGTCTTGTCACTGCATAACACATCCATTCCATCCATTTCTTCAATCGCAGTCATCCTTTTCGTAATAGCACCCTGCGAAAATGGAAGCAAGCACGGATATTGACTCCATTTTATATAAAAATAGAAACAGTGTAGCATTCATTATATATATATATATATATATGAGCTCAACTAATCATTACATATGGTGGCAATGTTCTAAAGTCAAAATACACAAAATAATAGTATGCAATCTCTATATTCATTTTTACTATTTTTAAATTTATTTTTCATATTTTGTTCCATGTGCGGGAGAGCTGCGAAGAAAACTACTGGAATGCCCCAAATACAACCTCCTAGACAACTTAATGAGCTTTGGATTGCGCCTTCGAGGGACACGTTCATTCTGAGCAAAAAGTAGATGCGAGATTTCAGATATGGTGGAACAATTGGGGACACCAACCTTATTCTTCACTCTAAGTGCTGCAGACACTAAATGGCCAGATCTCCACAATATTATACCCGGTGAATGCCCAATAGATCCTCGAGCCGCACAACATTGGAGAACACTTAACATTGTCTCTAACCCTCATCGAGTATTAACATACCTGCATCATAGATTCACAATATTTCGGGAAGAAATATTGCAGAAGGAACTTGGAGCAGTAGACTTTTGGTATAGGTAATCAAATCTACTTATTTCAATTTTTTTCCAAACTACATATCTAATATTTATGTTCCCTCATCTCGCAGATATGAATGGCAACATAGAGGCTCCACACATGTCCACGGTTTATTGTGGCTCGAAAATGTGCCAAAAGTTGATGAAATGGACTGGGAGGATACAACAGTTATTGAGGTGACAAAACAATACTATGATAAGTTCGTGTCTGCTTGGAACCCCGCCCAGACTTGCAACCGCTTGGATTTTGTTTACAGGTCACTCCTAGACGACCCTTGCTTGCTAGATACAACACAAATTCTATCCACCTCCCCGCATACAGACCTTGAAGAACTGCTTAATCGAGTTCAACGCCGCACTAAATGTTCAGAGAAGACATGCCTGTGTAGAAAATAATCATAGCTGCAGTGCAGGTACAATGCCCCCTGGGCCACACAACCTACTTCTTCCTTGCACGTTGAAAGTGATGGGAAAATTAAGTACCTCCCTTCCATAAACGATGATAGATTGAACATCCACAATCGAACAATGATATACATATGGAGAGCAAATGTCGATTGCCAAATAGTACTTTCCCGCCACGTCGTTCTTAAGTATATTACAAAATATGCTTCGAAAGCCGAGCAACGTTCAGAAACATATCACCAAATGCTATCAAGATTTTCAAGAGACGCAGACGCAAATTCTCTAGCACATATCGCGATCCGTAAAATGCTCACGAAAGCATTGTTTTTTAATTATTGGCAAATAGTTTTTTGAAAGGGACTATACCCTTGAATACAAAAGAAGGCCTGAGAGCCGGAATAAGAGTGAGAAACAAAGAGAATGGATCAAGATCCAAGTGTTACAATGAAGCTCAAAGTAGCTCAGAAACAGCTACACAAACGAGACATAACAAAGAAAACAACAAAGAAAAAAAAGCAATCCAACCGCAGAGAAACAAGAAACGCGAAGCTCTGCGATCACCCTTACCTGTGCGAAGCGTTACCCTTCAGAGTGGTAGATTTTTTCTTTTTGCTGACCGTTACCCACCCTGATGGAGCCTTCACGGTTGGAGAAGAAGAAAAAGGAGGAGTATTTTCCTTAGTCGCAAATGTCCCATTTGGGAATGCCCAAGTTGTTCTCCCGAGAGATATATTTTCATTTTCCATGCTTGCCCTCAAAGACTTGTGAATTTTCCATGTTTCTAACAACTGAGTTTCGGATAAATGAGATAAATTTGTTGCAATTTCCTTCTTTGTTGAAATAGGATTTTCCAAAAGGAATTTCAGTGGACAAACCCGATTCATCCTTAGCATTTGAATTTGAATCAAGGTCCTCTTTTGCATCGAAAACCAAATGTTCCGGGAGGGCATCCTTCCACCAATCAAGCGCTTCTCATGCCGGCCCTTTGCCAACCCACAAGCAATAGAGGTATGACCTAAACAAACACTTTCTCGCATCGAAATGGAAGGCCCTCGTAATCTAAAGGTCAGTGACTAAGTTCTGCTTTTGCACCCTAAGATCAATGGTTGCTGGGAGGTTTTTAGCCGTGTCAAGTTCCACCAAGATTCGAGCATAGGTAGTGTGGGTGTAATCAGAAGTTTGAGAATCTATAAACAGTGTAGTTCCCAAGGTGTTTCCAATAGATTTCAAACATTCACCGCTCCAAAATTGGAGGGTAAATGGGGCAATGATCCAAACAAAGGTTTGCATGAAAAGACTCGGTGAGCGGGTTGAAAGAGGGGAACCGTGGTTTAATGATCGCATTGGATTGGCAAACCCAAAGCTTGGAAGCGATGGAGTTTTTATCAGCAATTGAAGAGAAAGTCACAATGAAGATACCTTTAGCACACGGATATAAGTCTAACCTCCCAACGAGCAAAGGAGTCCAGTGCTTGGAAATCCATGCATGTAGGTCGTGAAGGTCAGGGCGTAGTCCTCCAAATCTACAGATCAGAGCATGTTCCTGATAGTATTTTTCAGTTGTAATGACCTCCTCCCCAAATGTTATGCATGGAGTAATGTCTACTGGCTTCATAGGAGAATCCTTACCTCTTAAAGCATCCTTGAATGAGGTTACAGTGGGGCCGTGAGTAGATGCGCCTTTGCCAGTCCCGACAAGAGCATGGTGAACTCCCAGGACAGGTGCTCCATCACCACCAGGGGGAGCTTGACCGGTGATTGTGTCGTTTTCCTTAGAGGATGCAAAAGCAAGATTAATCCAAGAAAGGGCCGAGTCCTCTTGATCTGGGGAAGGAGGACCGCTGCCCACCCTAGTCCTGGTGTCTCCCGTGGATCCCATACCCGCAGCCACATTGTTTTCCCGTCCAGGAGCAGAGCCGCCACCATGGACGCGATTAAAGGTACGCCTGGTAGCGACCATGGAACAGACCCGGAATGGTCGCGGATCAGCCGTGGAACAATCGCAGAATACCGCGAATGCCACTTTAATCGCGGAGCAATCTCGAGCAATCTTGAGCGCCATGAGCAATCTCTGAGCAGCATGGAGCAACATGCGAGCGGGGGAAAAAGCATTGTTGAACATGACATAAGCGCACAATAAACATGCCACATGCTGCAAAAATTGCCACTTGTTATGTGCAACCATCCATTTGTATCATTAAATGTTGGAAAAAAATTCTGAGACGTGTCGTTGAAAGTGACGCCGATGCACAACAAACAACCGCTTTCTTGGATGCATATAAAGTTCGTCCAACAACCATGGAACACCTACCACTTATTCAAGTTGCTCAAGATTGGAGCTATAACAAGAACTGTAAAGGTGAAAAATGGAAAAAGCAACCGACACAAGCAATTGTTCGGGTCCACCCGAGATTTGTGGATGTCCCAGCTCAGGATTCAACGTCATATGACCTTTTCTGTTGGTCAGAACTCCTTTTATATAAGCCTTTCAGAAATATTGCGTCTGAATTTGGCTCAACCCCACATGACATCAACGACACTTAGGACATGTTCAAGCACAACTATAGACCATGGCATGTTTTACGCACTACCGCAGACACAGGACACATTTATAAATAGTGTTTGTAGCACCATAGCGAATTATATATTTCTTGTTTAGATTTTCTGTGATTCTCATTATGTCATCTTACATGTGAAGTGCCATGTCCATGTGCAGTATGACCAACCTTGGAGAACCTAAATGTAACAAATAAATGTGTGAATAAATAAATTCTAATAAGATATTGCTTTCTGATTTGTTGTATGATAATCTATACAATATGAAATCATGTCTAGCCATGTTAGTTATATCACCTTGGGGGTATCAAATGTATTCATGTTTAGTGCAAATAAAATTGGCCAGAAAAGGATACCGCTCATGATATAAAATCTGCAAATGTATGGAAGTCTTCATGTATTCATGATATAAGATTTGCAAATGTATATGTACGAATTTGTAACAAATTTGAAATGTAGAGATAACACCTTTAAATTTAATGCTTCATATATATTCCTATAATTACAAAATCAAATAACATATACCATTCGGCGTTCACATCTCATGAAACACATGCAATTGCTAGTTGTAAATCTATTGTACGATGTCTACTAATACAAATCAAAATATTTGGAAAGGAAAAAACTAGACCATTAACATGTCAATTATAATCCACCCTCCTTGGCGCTAAGAAATAAAGTTATAAAATAGAAAAATAAATAAATGCTTTTATAGGCAGCCCATGTGCAAATTAATGATAATCAATAAATAATGAACCCATGTGCAAATTATGATTGTGATAAGGCGCATGATGTAATCATCACATTTATGAACACGTCATTGTTCCCCCATTGATAATACATCACGTGTCAAATGTATGTTCATTTGTTTTTAGGTTTAAAAGTTGCCAACTTGCCACTAGTTGTGAATATTGAGTCATGACAAAAGAATAATCATATTTTTATAATCTCATTTTCCTTCTACTTAAAAACGAAACTATATATGAAATTCATGTTAAATTATTAATTGACATATTTGGTATATTAATTAAACTCCTGAAATAGGTGCTCAACTATGGGATCTCTCTCTATTGTAATGTTTCTTTCTAGGATGACAAAAAAACAAGATTTTAAACTAATATTAAATACATATACGCGGATAAGCTTGTTGGAGTCTTTTCTATCCTTACGCCTCTTTACGGAGAACAGGTACCTTCACTAATAGAATGTGGGGTATAACTAGCAGTTGCTCCATTTTTGGGGGAGCAAATATACGTCGTATAGGTGAGTATGGGTGGCTTAAGTGACATGTGATTCTATTGTTTCAGGTGTAATTTTGGTAAGGGTAAAAGTTGTTGTAGGTTGTTGGGTTTGTCGGTGATTCAAGTCAATTTTGTATTAATGTAATTTATGTTACATTATGATGGGTGTCATGGGTAGTAGAGTAAACTATAGTAATCGAATGCACAGCTTTAAATATAGTGAGGAATATTAGGCACGTGTTGACAAAATTGAATATTTGATAAATTATAGATTCAACTATTGAAGTCGAACAATATCATTAATGTTAAACCGAGAAATGACTGGGTTTTAATTTTTTTAGCCACTTGTTTCATGTGGAGTTGAAATTACAAGTATTAGAAATAAAGGTAACAAGAAACCTATTTTGGCCATGAAATTTAGCACACTTAAATACGAAGGTGTGAGTATTTTTAAGTTTACTCTAGGATCATTTTAGGTTCGCAAGCTTAAAGATTTAGGTAGATGACAAAGTGAAATTATACTATTAGAAACAAAGATAATTATAATTGTTACAGGTGCAGGATAATTATATTTTGCAAGTTTTACGACTTGAGGATGAAATTGTAATAACAGAAATGACGCCGACATACACAACAGTGAATAGCCTTACAATTGAGTACTACTTTGTTTTTGAAGGCATGCCATGTGAAAGCATAAATATTGGCGAGTAACCTCAAAATTCAACGAAATGAAAATCAAATTACAGTATTAGAAATAAAGATAACATTAAAAACCTATCTTGACTTTGAAAATTAGCACTGTAAACACGAATGAAGCTTACTACATGATAATTTTACATTACAATATGCTTTGAGATTTAGGAAGATGACACATGATAAACTAAAAGTTCAATTCAAGGAAGTTGTGATGCAAAATAAACTCAATACATGATCATTAGTAACTGTCCTTTTTATGCATTCATATATATTTTGTCGCACATAAAGTTGGGTATATGTATTAATTTTACAACACAAGTGGGTTTTTTTATTTTCTACAATTGTGAGTTACACTTTACATCTGCCTTTCAACGGGTAGTATTGCTCATAGGATTTGTTGCGTGCATAATTTGATAGGTATCTTCGACGACGATAAAGCGATCTGCATTAACATTTGAGTCGTATCTTGTAGTTTGCCAAGGGTAAGTTGGAATGTGTAGATGTCTTCTTCGGCTACAATGTTGGTGCTGCGGGCACGGGCTTCAATGGACTCACACACAAGTTGATGAAGGGTGCCAGTGTCTTGTTCGAGCTTGGTAGCTAATTTGTAGAAGACATTGTTGTGGCCTTTGTGCATGCGAACTCTTTGTGGTGGGGAGAAGTCAGTACTGAGAACAATAGTAGTATCAGTATAGTAAACAATGTTAATAGATACAAGTTGGATTTTTTAAATGTTTTTTTGAAATATTTATGTATATGGGGTCAGACTCTAAGTGCGTAGTCTCCGTTGGCATTCGAGTGTTAGGTTACACTGGTTTGACGTTGTTCTTTGCAAGGTTGTTTTTAGGGTAGTAGGGTGACTCCGCATACAAGAATGGCATTAAAACAAGAAGGGGTCAAAGCAATGGGGGTAGTGTATTGGGTAGTAGGGGAGGTGCAGTAGTAAGTGCGTCGGGGAGGGGGAGTTTTATAACAGGTAGTGGCGGTGTTTTTAAGGTGGAGCCGGAGCTTAGATTCTTTCCAGTTGGGCACGTATTTGTTGAATGTTATGCGTGCGTAGCATGCAAACGAGAAGGGAGGAGAAATAATTAAGTTGGAAAGGGCTTGCACTCGGAAATAACAAGAATGTGAACCCTAGATAGTTGGTGCCACCAATATCTATTATGGCTTTCTCAAGTGTCTTTCCTTGTGCTTTGTGAATGGTTAGTGCCTATACCATTTTCAAAGGAGATTTTTGGTAATTTTTTTCTTATGATGGAAGGGATGTGTTGAGGTTAGCACAAGGTTGTACATATAATATATCATATCTAAACATACATGCAATGAAATAAAATATTCTACCGTAAGAATTATACAAAACAAGAGATATAAATCAACACCGTGATTTAACGTGGTTCACCCAAAGGTGAGCTACATCCACTAAGAAACAAGTCAATCTATTATCCAAAGCTTTGACAAGATATACAATCAAGATCTACAATCTTCCACACCTCTCGATGTACAATACTTTCTTTCACTAAATTTTTTTCTTCTTCTCCAAGCATTCTCTATCACAATTATTCACACAATAATCATCAACTTTTGCAAGTTGTTCTTAATTCTTACTTCTAAACCCTAGGTTTCATGCTTATATATGCGTATACAAACTTAGGGCAATTGTCCATGTAATTACAATCAATAGATCTACTTTTATGCTAAAATTAGATCTAATTCCCGAGAGTTAAATAAACCACTCACATAAAGGTAACCAACACCGGTTAGCCCTAACTGATGTTAGTTCCTCCTTGCCTGACCGATGCCGGTCCCTCCTTAACTAATTTTGGTTATTGTATTTTCTCGGGAAGTTTCATATTGCATGCTAATATGAAGTAATTGAGCTCCATAACTCAACAATCTCCCACTTGGAGATAAATTACTGCACTATACCTATACAACATCATTCTTGGATCCTTTTCTTAGCTTTTTTCTTCCTCTTCAAGTCTCAAACTTGAAGACCAAAAGAAGTGGAGTGTAGCTCCAAATTCTCCTTTGCTAATGGATTTGTTAGCATATCCGCAGGGTTCTCACTCATATGAATCTTCTCTAGATTCAACTTCCCATCCTCCAATACATGTCATATGAAGTGATACCTCAACTGAATGTGTTTTGTTCTTGAATGAAACGTTGAGTTCTTTGCCAAATGAATTGCACTCTAACTATCATTGAACAATTTACAATAATCTTGCACCTTTCCCAACTCTTCCATGAACCTATTCATCTATATCATCTCCTTGCTAGCATATGTGTAGTCAGCAACATACTTTGCCTCTATAGTAGACAAAGCCACAACCTTTTTCAATCCTAAAATCCAACTAACTCACGTCTCTCACCTACTGTGAAAATATATCTAGCAAGACTCCTCCTACCATCCGATCCCCATCCATATATAAATCAACATAGCCACATAAAGAAATATCTCGAACCTTCATAAGCATAACCGCATCCTAGATGTACCTATCAAATACCTAAGTATCCATTGTATTGCTTTCCAATGCTATTTACTTGGATTGGCCATATATCTACTCACAACTCCCATCGTATGTGTAATGTCCGGTCTAGTACAAACCATGACATACATAAGAATTCCTACTACTAAAGCATAGAGAACACGTGCCATGTACTCAACCTTCTCGTGTGATGAAGGAAATTGATCTTTGCTTAATTTGAAGTGTCCAGCCATAGGTGTACTAACAGGTTTTACATTCTGCATCTTGAACCTTTCTAACACCCTGTAGATATAATCCTCCTGAGACAAATACAATTTCTTGTTCTTCCTGTCTCTATGTATTTTCATGTCAAGGATTCTTTTTACAACTCCTAAATCCTTCATAGCAAATGTGTGAGTTAGCTTTCCCTTAAGCTCACCAATGTCTTGCATACGAGATCTTACGCAATAAGCATATCATCCACATACAAGAGCAAAATAATATATCTCTCATTTTCAAGCTTCTTGAAATAAACACAATGGTCGATTTATATATCAAATAACCATGCTCATGCATGAAACTATAAAACCTCATGTACCATTGCCTTGGAGCTTGCTTGAGCCCATATAGACTCTTTTTCAACTCCGCACACTAATTTTTCCTTACCCTTGACTTCATACCCAAGCGGTTGCCGCATATAAATATCTTCATCCAAATCATCATGAATGAAAGTCATCTTCACATCTAGCAGCTCTAAATGAAAATCCTCTACTACAACTAAACTCAATACAAGATTTAATAGAAGTTATCTTAGCAAATGGATAAAATATTTCACCAAATTCAATACCTTCTTTCTAGATAAATCCCTTTGCTACAAACCTTGCCTTGTACCTTTTCTCGTCCACCCTCTTCTTCCTTGATCTTGTAAACCCACTTGTTCTACAATGTCCTCTTACCTACTAGAAACTTAACCAAATCCCAAGTGTAGTTCTATTCCAAGGATTTCATCTCCTCATCCATGCCATGCTCCCATTGGACGTGAGTCTTATTATGTATTACTTCTTCAAAACTTTATGGTTCACCATTATCACTCAATAATAAATAAAATAGAGAAGGTGTAAATCTTTTTAGAGATTTACTTACTCTTTGTGACCTTCTCACAAAATTTTTGGGTACCAGAGCCACATTCTGGACCTCCTAAACATTTTTATCCAAATCAGCCAAAGGATCGACGCCACCACCAGTAACCGACGCGATTCTTCTAACCGATGCAATTTTTGGATCTTCTATAACCGATACTCGATTCTCGTTGACCGATGTTGGTCGTGGTTCAATAAACATTGGTTACTTTGTGTAACCATATCGATATTATTTTTAAATCTAAGAGTTCATTTTCATTTACAAACTTCTCAACCAATTCATCCTTGGGTACCAAAATTTGATCCTTGTACATTATCTTTTCATTCCATTCATTATCATGACTCCTAATCATTTTAGAATTCCCTAAATCCCAAAAATAGAATCTGAAATCACCAGACTCCATAACCAATGAAAGTGCATCTCTTGGATTTTGCATCCAACTTTTTCCTATTTTCCTTATCAATATACACAAAAGCTTCTGAACCAAAAAATTTAAGAAAAGAAATATCTACCTCTTTTCTCGGTCCAAGATTCCTTTGGTATTCCTCCATCTAGTGAACTTGACCATGATTAATCAAATAAACTATTGTATCAAATGCTTATGCTCAAAACTACAAGGGCAATCTAGAATGTATCCTCATACTTCTAGCACGTTCCATGATTGTCCTATTCATTCTTTCTGCAACACCATTCTCTTGTGGTGTTCTTAGAACCATCCTTTCTCTACGTATCTCATTCACTGAACAATAATCATTGAAAGCTTTGCTACACAGTATTCACCACCATTATCAGATCTAAGGCACTTTAACTTTGAATTTGATTCATTCTCAACAAGGGCTTTCCATATTTTAAAAGTTTCAAAAACATCATATTTATGTTTAATACAATAAACTCATACCTTTATTGTAGCATCATCAATGAAAGTAACATAATACTGGGATCCTCCATGAGAAGCTACTTGAGCTGGTCCCCACACATCTGAGTGTACAAGCTCTAATTTATGCTCCTTCTTAGTTTCCCCAACTTTGAGAAATATCACTCTCTTTTGCTTTCCAAAGATACAATGCTCATAGAAATCAAGATCTAAATCTTTCAAATATGATAACTTACCCTTAGCCTTTAAGATCTACATTCCTTTTTGACTCATATGGCCCAATCGATTATGCCACATACATGCATCTAAATCTGAAGTAGATAATACAAAAAGGAATCAATAACACATGTAGATAAATATAATGTTCATACCTTCTTACCTCTTGCCACAACAAAAGCACCCTTGGTGACTTTCCAAGAGTTTCTTGTGAATGTAACCATGTAACCAACTTCACCTAGTTGCCCTGCAGAAATAAGATTCCTCTTGAGGCTTGGCACATGTCTCACATCTTTCAATACCCATGTATTTCCATTCTACAACTTTAGATGAACTTACCCTTTACCGGTAATACTACAAGGTTCATCATCACCCAAATAAACATGCCCAAAAATTTTCTAGACATAATTTTTGAAATAACCCTTATTAGGGGTTGCAAGAAAGAAGCTCCTGAATGTAAAACCCATGATTCAATTCTATTATCTAAAGAAAGAATAAGAGCATCTCACATTACCTTTGTTGCAACAAGATTTATTTCTTTATCCTTTGACCTTTCTTTTCTCATTTCCAAAAAGTAATTCCCTTACCTCTCGGATTCGATCTGCCATCCCTTGACTTTGATTTCCCATTATTCTTACTCTTGATCTCCCCTTGTGCCTACCTCTTCTTTCTACATTCAAAGCATTCCTAGATGAATCCTCTATAATTTTTCTACGAATTTCTTCATTCAAGATTATACTAACCACATCATCAAACTTAAAAATATTATTAATGATGTTGTATTACTAATACCCATTACTAATTTATCCCAACTATCGAAAAACATAAGAATAAAAGTTCTTTTACTTCATCATCAAATGAAATATCAACCGATTTTAACTAATTTACAATAGATCGAAATCATTCAATTGAATAGATGTAGATCCACCTTCATGCATCTTAGAACTAAATAGTTTCTTCATCAAATAACATTTATGTGAAGAACTAGGTTTTTATATAAATTAGCAAGAGATTTCATTAAATCTACTGTAGAAGTCGCTTCTATAATATTAGAAGCCACAGATGTTGCCAGGCTCAATCTTATAGATCCCAAAGCCTTTTTGTTAAGAATATTACATTCTTTATCAATCATCTTCATAGGTTTAGACTTTTCATCCAACAGTAAGTGTAAATCTCTTTGATACGAGATAGTCCTCAATCTGCATCTTCCATAATTGATAATTTCATTTGTCAAATTTCTCTACCTTGTATTTGTTTTCTTCGCAATTGTTGTAGCTCCCACTCAATCATAAAACCCTCTCGTAAGTAAATCATTAACATAAAAACCTCAAACAAAGCTTTGATACCAATTGTTGAGGTTAGCACAAGGTTGTAGCATGTATAATATATCGATCTAAACATACATGCAATGAAATTTGATATTGTACCGTAAGAATTATACAAAACAAGAGATATAAATCAACACCAGATTTAATGTGGTTCACCCAATGTGGGCTACATCCACCAAGAAACAAGCCAATCTATTATCCAAAGCTTTCACAAGATATACAATGAAGATTTACAATCTTCCACACCTCTCAAATGTACAATAATTTCTTTCACTCAAGCTTTTTCTTCTTCTCTAAGAATTTTCTCTCATAATTATTCACACAATAATCAACTTTTTCAAGTTCTTCTTAATTCTTACTTCTAAACCCTAGCTTTCATGATTATATAGGTGTATACAAACTTAGGGCAATTAGCCATGTAATTACAATCAATAGATATGCTTTTATGCTAAAATTAGATCTAATTCCCGAGAGTTAAATAAAACACCCACACATAGGTAATCGATGTCGGTTAGCCCTAACCGATGCCGACTCCTCCTTTCCCGACCAATGCCACCATAGGTGACCGATGTCAGTCCCTCCTTAACCGATGTTGGTTACTATATTTTCTGGAAGTTTCATATTGCATGCTAATATGAAGTAATTGAGCTCCACAACTCAACATGATGGGTATATGGGCTAGGTTGGTCATATCCTGGGGAGGGGGCTAGGAAATCGCTTAATTTGACAACTACATACAATGGGATGTTGGGGGTTTTCGGGCCTTTGAGACTATGCATACAATTATACCTATTGCAATCGCTTAGTAACCCGATTTCTATCCATATATTTTTTGTTAATATGACTTTAGATCCTTCGCAGAGTAGGAGTATAGGCTATAATTGGGTAGGATTAACAGAAATGCATGGGAGGTAGCATGGTGTTATCGGCGGCTAAGAGCAATAGGAAAGTTCAGGGATTTAAGTATGCATTTGTTATGGGCTAATGCCAGTTTGTTAGTAGCATATAGGTGGGTGTGCATTTTAAATGTTTTCTTCTCCTCTTTTGTAATAGTTGGTAGAGCCCTACTCATAAGAAGGTGCCCGTTGGCTTTTGTTGCATCTGCGTTGCGAAGTTTTGAAAGTAGGAGTAATTCGATTCTTGGAAATTAGTGTCTAGCACTATTACTATGGTGAATTTGTTCCACAAGGCATGGCCAACTATGTTGCCTGCATACATTGGCACATCATTAATATGAGGTAGTTGTGTGAGGTCACTGATTTAGGAGATGATTGAAAACTACCAAAGTCTTTGTCTGTAGTTTTTGGGAAAGCTTATCGCAATACGTGTTGATATCATTCAATAGTCATGGGCCAATGAAACTCATTTCATCAATTAATATGTAATTGACATATTTCATCTTCTCTTGGAAGTGGAGCAATGTTTGGCCCTGAAGTGGTTGTACATCATGGATTGGAATTAAAAGGGATGCATGGATAGTGGTGCCTTTAATATGGAAAGTTGCAACACCTGTTGGGACTAGGAGTAGTAAGCGAGCATGGCATGCAAGGGGTAGCGATTGTAGAATGTAGGATATTTCCTTGATCATATACAATTTACCAATGCCAACAGTGCGTAAATAACCATTTTAAGTGGAGCGCAATGAGGTTTGCAGTGGCATGGCTCCTAATGATTTGTAAAGTGGTTTGTTGTTTAATAGATAACAAGTAGGGTTCATTATTGGGAAAGGGTGTATGCATAAGTGGGGGTGTTTGAAGTTGGTTGGTTTCAATAAATTTTTAGCCTATTTATTGCGAAGGCATGGGCCAGGTGATAGTCTCCCGGTGGTGGGTGGTGTCAATTCTTGTAGACCAAGCATAGCTAGGTCATTTATCCGAATAACACCGGTTGGATGGATGCGAAAAACAATTCACATTCTTCCCTTTGTTCTATCTCTAATTATCCATATTAGTGTCGAGTTGTTGTTGTCTCCAAGGACATCATCGATCAACGGGGTTCTTTGAACGTGTCAGGCCTGATAAGAATGTTGAAATTATTCCCATTGTTGGCAGATTTCAGAAGTTGTAGCACCTATATTAGTTTGAATGCTTCAGAATGGTTTGTACAAAATCAATTCATCAAGCAAAACACTTCATAGGTTGATGAGTCACAGAGTGGAATAACTGAGTAGCGGGGGTAAACATGTACTATAGCCTACTGTGGGCCTTAGGAGCCATTGGTGGCACGCTTGTGTACACCGTATGACTAGGACTCCGCATACTTCTATGAGTGATAAGGCTTCTAGGGATGACGGGTGTTGTATGTAGGACTCAATGATTGTTGGGGTTCTGTATGGTCTCAGTATAAGGGGTTATGATGCGCTTGAATAATTTTTTCCCTAATGCTAATAATAGGAAGAGGCGGCTGCAGATGTAAAGGGAAATTTATGTAATGTGTGACATGTTTCTCGGGCTTCGATGTCACTATCTACTAGCATTTCTATTAGGAACTTTTTGTAGGCAAGTGTGGCCACGCTGTGTAGGGTGGAATCATTTGAAACTCTGTTAACATGTGGTGGTAGCTTTCTGATCTTTGCTTTGCTTTAGCTGCATATTTTTCTACATAACGTAGTACCACATGTTGAGAAGTTAATGGTCGACAATCAAGGTTTTCTCGCCAAATACACAACATTTCGGTGTTATGAATGTTGACACTATCATCATTTCATGTCTTGTGTATGTAGGATTCCCTTTTTTAGTTGTAAGTAAGCTCAAAACATCTTGCAGGGGGTCATGGTGCTTTGTACCGAAACTCGTATATGAGGGCCTATTTTCTACAAGCATGTAGTTTTTGAGCATTTACTATGCCTTTGAACTCGATTGAGAAGGTCGTTGTAATCAGCTTTAGCACAAGTTGGATGAATAGATGCGGTGTCTAATAAACAAGGGTCGCCCAAAGCATCGTGGTGCATTCTCGAGTACACCTTGTGGGTGGGTCTTTGGGTTCCATGTCATGATGTATAGGTGTCAAAAATGCTTTGGTGGATTGTACCATTGAATTTCTCTAGTCTAATGCAGCCATGTTTGGTGCATTTTCTAGCCATAAGAAGCCATGTATATGGGGCGAGCCTATATGTTGCCATTCATATTTGCATGAAGAACATGAAATGAGGTTTACTTTGTAGTAATTAGGTACAAGAACGCAATTAATTAAATTAAGTTGGAGGGGGCATTACCTATACCAATAGTCTTGGGCGTGGAGTGTTTTTTCCAAGATTTCCTCCTAAAAATATGTGAACTTCCATTCCATATATGCAATAATAAGGTGTGGATATGTAATGATGTTGTTAAATTTCCAAAAGTGAGTTGTTGCTGCTGTTAGGGGAGGTGTACTGGCATAATCCTATGGAGATCTAGCCATTTGGTGTCTACGGCACTAAGAGTGAAGAAAAGAGTGGGTGCTCCAAGTCAGTAGTAGCATGTTTGTTAGCTCACCCAACATTTTCTCTAGTAAGCTCTTGTACCGCATAAGTTGGCACAAAAATGCATGAGTTGTGTAACTATTTTCTCAATGGGCTAGTCTTTTAATTATTTTCGAGCTCACACACCGGTGGTCGAGGGGTCATCATCGATGTCTTTCTTAACGAATACAATTATGGTTTCTGAGTATGGTGTCGCATCATGAAGTTCACCAAAAAATATTGAAACCGTAGGTGGCTATCAAATCTATCATCATGGTACCGAATTAGATGTAAAACATACTCGTGCATAGTAATAACAAAATGTCGAGGTTGTTTATAAATCGCTACGCTACATTGGAAATAGAGTTGGAAATTCCATAGAGAAATAACCTTCTTCAAGATATTCATTGATTGACATTGAGCTAATAGTAGGCCAATTAATGTAAAGTGTTGGCATAGTTGCTTCTTTGCTACAAGTATTGTTATATTTACTACACCTCTGTGCATATATTAGGAGAGCAGTACATTTGATGACCCAAGCACACCCTCAAGTTTTGGGTCTTCACTACATTGGAAATAACTTTGACCACGATCGCTCGTAACCCGGTAGTAGGGGGGAGCTGGTGTAGCTCTGCTAGCAATATCTATGTCTAACTCTAGGGTAGTAGGGAGAGTGTGGAATTATCAATCCTAACATATTTATAATAAGGGTCGTGGCATATTTTGTAGCACGATGTAGCATTGACCCTAGCTCTATTAACAAAGCATTCATACATTTTGTTTGCAGCCTCTTTATTTTTCAAGATTTAGAATGTCTAGGTCTTCAATACGGTGGGGCAAGAGATTTAATATATAGGCGATGTCCTTCGGAAAGCGATTGTGTAGCCACTATATTTATATTGGCCCCCACGGTATGTGTTACCTATACTATTGGGTTGATTCGTGTGATAAACATTTCTTCAACTTGCATTATCCTAGCTAAGACTTCATGCTACGGCCCCAATCCCTATTGTTCCACATGAAAACTGATTTCCATCATGCTCATTACTACACCAAGCATGTGCTACTACCATCCCAAATTTTAACTTTCATGCCTAGGTAGGATTCATGACAAATGACACAGATAAAAATATTCCCTAATGCATCTATTTTTAAACAAAAACTTGTATGGGCATTACCAATACCTTATGTAGTAAGGTTTTCAAAGGGGTTGCTTGCATGCTCACTCTGTACAGTGTGCCTGTAGTATGCTACTAGGCCTTTTCTAGTCCCTGTAGGTGCTTCGACGACACCTATTGATTTCATCTTTGTTCTCCTCGTAACATTGCCTACGAAATGCATTTTCACAGAATTTTTCTCGCCGAGCTAAGCTTTGTTTTACCATTGTTGCAATTATCCACCATTACCTCGAACAATGTATTATCAAACCTACACATAAGATGTAGAAATTAGAACTAAGATTTGTGGTAAGGTTGTATAACATGTGTGTTTTAATTTTTAAAACATAATAGTGTGTAAGGCACATGTTTAATTTTTCTCAAAAGTGTATAGTGTTTTATTACAATTCAATGCATATTCTACTAAACCAAAATGTAGATACTAGGCTATTTTCCTAATCATATATTAAAATTCAACCGGTATGTTGTTGGAATAGTTTTTGTGTAGTTTCTTGCATAGTATTCTAATGTACATAAATGTAGGAACTAAGTGTGACACAACATACACTTTATTTAGTCGGATGCAGGGAGTAATCTAAACTGGTAGTAGTATGTAATTTATTACATTTATTAAAGAGGGGATATGAAATAATAGATGACAGCTTAGTTGTGGGGGAATGTGCATATGAGTTTAGTGTGATGCATGTGTTTTCATGGACCTTAACTATTAATGTGTTTTTCTAATTAGTTAACATTGATTTGTGTTTTTTAATTACGCAAGCTGACACTAATGTTTGACGTTGTAGACACCAAAATTAGGTCACGCTCCCCTTTGGTCCATCGAAAAATAAATACCTTCATCACATTCACCTAGTCATGGCCCCTTTTACCCCACTAATATTAATTTAATAAAATGAATTCATTATCCTTGTAGTGCCCGTTTACTCAACCACTTGAGACCAAGAAACAACCTAGGGTTAGCTAGAAAATTATGGAATAATTTTTTTGACTAGAAGTGTCTACAACTAAGTTGCAAGACATCAGTTTTCACTAATAGGTTCCGGAACCAATCCTAATTACCAAGACACAAGTTTTCCATTTTTAACCTATATCAAGTTCACAAGGTTCCAAATTTAGGGTTACATGTTTTACTTAGGTTCAGGGAGCAAATTACCCCCATGCCTACTCTCTAACAGATCAGAACTTCAACTAGATTTTTCTCATAATTAATACTTCCAAAATTTCCCTAAACTATGCCCATTGGATAGGAAATTTTCTCACCTTTCCAACCATATAAATAAGTCCTCCTAACTCCTTATAAATCTCAAGTTATGGCCCGACGGAGTTTTGGGGAGAAATTTTCCCTTAGGGAGTCCGCGGGCATAGGGAGAAATTTTTTCCTTGAGCGGGTCAATGGAGCAGGGAGGAAAATTGGGATTTTTCCTTCCTTGAGCACAAAATCTTGATTTCCCTCCGTACACCCGCGAGTCCGAATGACACATGTCGCTTCTCGATTAGTGCGGGGAAAAGCGGAGCGGCATGGAGAGTTTAGGAATTAGATTTTTTTTAAGGCCAAAAGCCCAAAGGTGAAATTTGTCACGCGCCTCTGCCAAGGAGAAAACCATGCCACGTGGCATCCTATGATTGGATGTGGGCTGGCGGAATGACGGAGAGGTTTAAGACTTTGAGCCAAAAGGGTTTAAAAGTCAAAAAGACTTGCAGGCCCACAAATCCGTTAGGACACATGTCAGCACCTTATTGGCTGCAGGGGTGCGGGGCCGCGGAGGAAAAAGTGAAATTTTTCCAAAAGAGTCAAAAGACTAATTTTTAAAATTTATTCCGCGTGCCGTCCAAGTCACATGTCAGCGTGTGATTGGCACGGGGCCGTGGGGTTACGGGGAAAAATGGGAAAATTTTTGCAAGGTCAAATTTTCAAAAAGTTAAGTTCCAAAAGAGTCCACCCTCCAAAGCGCCATGTGGCAACATCTGATTGGTTGCGAGGGTGGTGGGGCCATGGAATTTTTGGGAAATTTTTCCAAAGGTTAAATTTCGATTTTTATATAGTTAGATTAATTTTTGGATGGTCATTTTGAAGTAAAGCTTCAAATGGCCATAAATTTTGATAGAAAGGTTAGTTTTGGGAAAACAAGGAATTTCCAGAAATATCTCGGAGTATTTTTTGCATAGAAATCATAAATTTTGGATTTTGAAGAACTATTGAGGGTCAACTTTAAGAAATAAATCAGAGGCTTTCAATATGTGAACTGACATTTTTTAACTTATAATTTTGATAAAATTAGAATTCCTCCTTCACTCAACATGTCAAAAAGACATGGAGGATCAGTCCCAGGAGGGTTTAGAGTGTTTTAGTGAAGTCAATCTGTTCATTTATATAAGTTTGTATTTTTCCAACAATTGACAAGAAAACGGCCGTCAGCAAGTTCCGATTTGAAATTCCTTGAGTTTTAGAGATTCATTCTTGACTATTTTAGTGAATTTGGGTTCCTTAAGTCTTCCTAAGTATAAATTTCAAGTTTCATAACTTATTGTTGAGTATAGGTTTGAACTACTCATTTTATTAAAATGTACATTGTCAGATTTGAGTTTTAAAACAGTGAGCTATTTCTTTTAAATTTGTTTATCAATTTTTGTAATTTGGATGTGCATATGATTCCTAAACTTAGTCAAATACATTTAATTGATTAGGACAGCCATTCATTTCTAAATTAAATTACAGTTCAAATTTCAATTCTAATGCACAATTCAAATGAGAACAATACAGTTTAGCTTTCTCATACATGTTTTCTTCCATTGCAATAAAACACAGCCTCAATCACCATTTAATATTCCCATTTCAATTATAACAGTGTGAATAAGAATGAGGTGACAATTTATTTATTGAATTCAAACATAGAACGTCTATACAACTTATCTCTTTCTTTTAACTTTGAAATAAAGTCAACCATACATATACATTCTTTTCATTTCTTTACAAACAGAGACTGGAATACATCTCTTTACATTTCTCAATTCAATTCAAAACTTCCATCATCAATATGAATGGTTTCTCATTACAAACATTATACAACTCATCCACTCAAGGTGGGAAAGGTTACAATAAATTACTCAAAGGGAGATGATTGTCAAACTGTGAAATTCTTTCTCCAAACAACAACATGCTTGTTTCTTCTTCTTTTCAAATTTTATCAAAACAAGGAAGGGGGAAAGGCAATGCTCTCCACCCAACCAAGACATCCAATGAGAAAGGAGAAGCCATCCTTCCCCATTGGCCCCCGAGCCCCAACCATATTGAAATAGAAAATGAACATCAACACATGGCAATAAGGCTTCTTTCACAACAAACAAGCATTCTTCACATTGCATACAAGCAATAAAATACACAGTCCAACAAGACAACAGTTCTCAACTGCAATTGAAATCATACACACAACACATAGGCTTGATCAAGCAAGCCAACAAGAGCAAGGACTGTGGGGAACTCTTTATGCCTCCCAATTTGGAATTGGGCATCCACCAAATTCATACCACCAATAATAATATCAACCCCATAAACCTTATATCTCCCAAACCCTCCTTATGCCCCCCCAAGTTTATCCCTTATGCCCGCCCATAATAAGAAATGCAAGTAGTTTCTTTTTCAAGGTGAATCCCAAAACCAAAACTCCCTCCTTAATAAAACAGTGCCATTGGCAATCCCTTATGCCCCCCATATGAAATCCCCATAGCCTTCTCCTACACCTTTCCCTAAGCATTCTACCCAACCAGCCAAGAATACAAAACACATTCACCATTTCATTCATGCAAGAAAAGGGAAAAACAACATTTAAAAAGGACAAGATCCTACCTCTCCATTATGGAGATTGTTTCCAAAACAACAAATTATTCCAATACTCAAAATGCAGTCCAAAAAAACAACACCAAGCATGCAAAGGAATTTTCAAACTCTCTCCACAAGCAAGACTCCCACAACAATAAAATTTGACCCAAAGGAAGGAAGAACAAAGTTTCAACAATCTTCAAATGAGCAAGAAGCTTCACTTTTATAGGAAAGGAAAGATAGAGGATGATGTGGATCCAAGTGAGATGCCACATCATTTTTCCTCATCCCCAAGAGGAAATCAACATCAACAAACAAATCACAATAAATTAAACATGACAAAATCACTTACATACTCCAATTCAACCCATACTCCAAAAAGGACTGCATTAAAAATATGTAAGGGAAGTGCAATTAAAACTTACAAATGTCATTTCAAAATGCATTAAAAATGCCTAAATTTAACCTCCAACCCATAGGCATGGTTGGTGGATCATTATAAGAGGTGTGGGACAAGTTTAACTTGTCCCACAAGCCTCCAAATTTGGCCTCCAAGGTCAAATTCGAATTTTATAAAAGATGGAGTGTTTGACCTTCCAAAATCAGCCTTACATACTCTTACATATTTCTTACACATCCTTACAAATTAACTTACACACTCTTCCAACATTATTATTTAAACTCAACAACTTTATTAATTACATTCCATGTCCCAATTAAATTTAAATAAAGTTTAACTATGTGACTATCACATTAATCTACCACATTTAAATTAATTAAAAAAGGAACACATTACAAATAAAAATACATACAACAATAATAAAAAGGAACACATAAATAAAACACATATCCCATGGTCACATATAATGGAAATCCCCCCATGGGAATTCCTAGCAAAACACAACACACACAAACAATACAGTTGCCATGGTGACCTTGTTGAATTCACCTAGAATTTCAATATGGTTAGTCTCCAGTCCCCCGACATTGTTGTGATTTTTAACCTGTAAAATGAAAATACCTCCTTCGGCCTTGTGGCCATATTAGAACATCCAAAAATGATATAAAAATATCTCAAAATCATCTAAACACATATATCACAACAATATCAATAATTCAACATTATCATTTTTAATTAAATAATTCAACTATATCATCATCAAAATCTATCATACCAGATCTACTCAAATATCCAATATCATAAGTCCAAATCAACATCTATAATATGTCCATGTCACAATAGTATATCATCAACCACATATAGAAAATGTCTCTAGTAATCATCAATCATAATAACTGAATCCAGATCAATACTAATCCATGATCTAACATCTAACCATCATACTAAAACAAAACATAGTAGTGTCCATAATATGATCAATAGTATCAAAATCAGTATCAAAAAGTGTCAAAGGGAAGTGGGCACTACATCCCCTCCCTTAGACTCGACTTCCTCTTGGAAGTCACCGGAATAAATGTGGAAAATGTACTGTAATACCGTGGCATCCTCCCAAGTGGCTGCAGCCTCGTTGTATCTCGCCCCACCGTACCCATACCCGATCCATCTCTCGCCTCGAAGGCCTGTGGTCCCGCAACCTATGATACGACGGGCTCCACCGTCACCTACCCTGATCCTTCACCTGAATGATGTCCATTCCAACTCATGAGAATGATTTGCAATGTACCTCCTAAGGATAGAAACATGAAACACATCATGTACGCAAGATAAGTCAGGTGGCAATGCTAGATGGTAAGACAAAGGGCCGATACACTCCAAGATATCAAAAGGACCAATGAATTGAGGAGCTAACTTAGAACATTTTCCATAATGGATAGGGCTCTTATGTTGCCGACACGAAGGAACACATTCATGCCCACATCAAAACTACAATCAATCCTATGTTGATCAAGATACTTCTTCTGCCTGTCCTGTGCCTCCTACAATATCTACTTGATCAACTCTACCTACCGCTTCTTCATGTCCTGTAAAAGAGCTGGTCCAAGGGACACTCTGTCCTCTAACCTGTCCCAACTAAGGGGTGTCCTGTACTCTACCATATAATGCCCGAAAAAGGAGCCATGCCTATAGAACTCTGAAAACTATTATTGTAGGAAAACTCCACTAAGTATAGGTACTCCTCCCACTTAGACTACCGATCCATCACGTACATCCTGAGCATATCCTCCAAAATCTGATTCACTCGCTCGGTCTATCCATTTGTCTCAGGATGATATGTTGTACTGAAGTTAATCCTTATTCCGAGGACATACTGAATGGTATTCTAGAAATGTGAAGTGTACAAAGGATCGCGGTCATAAATGATCTTCCGCGGGATCCTGTGAAACCTAACGATCTCATCCAAATATATTCATGCCACTGCTTTAGTTGTATAAGTAGTCTTCATTGGAGAAAAGTGAGCCACTTTTGTCAATTTATCAACCATGGCCATAATGGCATCGTGGTGATATCTTGACATAGGTAGCCCAACAATGAAATCCATGGAAATGGTGTCCCACTTCCATTCCGGTATGGCATGAGGGTAAAGAAGACATGTTGGATGCTGATGTTCGGCCTTAACTCTCTGGCACTCTAAACATCGTGACAAAAACTAAGCCACATCTCGACGAAGTCCTCTCCAGTGATATAATTTTCGCAAAGTGGCGTGCATCTTCTTCACCCCAGGATGGGTTGAATAGGGTGCACGATGTGCCTCTACCAAGATGTCTTACCTCAAGCCTCCATATCTAGGAACATATATCCTACCTCTGTGCCTGAGAAGACCATTTGCCTCTAAGGAAAAGCCATCAAAATTCCCCTCAAGGGGCCTCTGTGACTCGATCTCTGCTCGCATCTTGTCATGTAGAAGCTATAAAGAGGAAGTCGGCCAAGAATCCGCTCCGCAAATCTATGCTCACTGAGGTATCCATAACCACATGTCTCCGTCTACTAAGAGCATCTACTACCACATTCTCTTTCCCCTTCACATGCTTTATATACATGTCATACTCAAAAAGAAACTCCATCCAATACCATTGACGAGTGTTTAGATTGGGCTGCGTGAAGAGGTGGCGAAGACTCAAATGATTTATCCTAAGTGTGAATCTTCGTCCAAGAAGAAAATTTCTCCATCTAACTAAGGCATGCACCACTGCCGCAAGCTCAAGATCACGGGTAGGATAATTAAGCTCGTGATCCTTGAGTTTGTGAGACTCAAAGGCTACAACCCTACCATCCTACATCAACACACCTCCAAGCCCTACTAAAGAAGCATCTGTGCAAACAAAGAACTCACCCTATGGATCCAAAGATTATGAGAGAATGGGTGCTATAGTGAGGCACTCCTTCTTGATGTCCGAAGGCCTCGATCACATCTATCCATCCAAACAAACTTCTTCCATTTCCTCTCGAAGGGAAGTGATAGGGTGCATAATCCGAGAAAAGTCCTGAACAAATCTCCAGTAGTAACTTGGTAAACCCATGAAGTTGTGTACCTTGGTCACTGTAGTGGGTGCTAGCCAATCCATAATGGCTCTAATCTTGGAAGGATCGACTGCAATACCTTTCCCAGAAATAAAATGACCCAAATATTACACCTATGTTTGGAAGAAAGCACACTTCTCCATGTTCCCATAAAGCTGCTGCTCACAAAGACACTGGAGAACCTGTCAAAGGTGCCCTCGTGCTCCTCACGTGTACATGAGTATATCAAGATGTCATCAAGGAAGATGAGCACGAAGCGATATAAGAAGGTTCTAAACACCCCATTCATCGAACTCATAAAAACTGCAGGGGCATTCGTCAAACCAAAAGGCACCACTGTGAACTCATAGTGCCCATATCTCATGCGAGAAGGTAGTCTTATGAATGTCCACCTCCGAAATCCTCAATTGATGGTAGCCTCGACTTGAGATAAATCTTAGAGAACACCGTGGCTCCTTCATCTGATCAAACAAGTCATTAATGTGAGGAAGAGGATAACGATTCTTGATCGTCACTTTGTTCAAATGGTGGTAATCAATACACAACAACATCGATCCATCCTTCTTGTTCACGAAGATCACCAAAGGCACCCCAAGGGGATACACTAGGATGGATAAGGCCCTTCTCCAAAAGGCCCTCAAGCTATAACTTGAGCCCACAGAGCTCCGGGTGGTCATCCGATAAGGTGCCCGTGAGATATGCTTTGCTCCAAGAACTAGGTCTATATGGAAATCAATCTCATGTGGGGTGGCATCCCAGGTAGTTCCCTTGAAACACATCAAAATACTCTCTCAAGATGGGATGATCATCTAGCTATGGTCCACTAGACCTATCCTCTAATCTATCACTAATCAGAATAACATACATTTGACAACTTCGTCGCACACACCGCTTAAGCTGCATAACGGAAATGGTACGAATAGAAATGAGTCTTCCACCCCGGGATCACCAACTCTACTACTAAATCATCTCGCACAAGCTATAGTATTATGATAACAATCCATCCTCGGCCCTATCTCGAGATAACCAATCCATGCCTAAGATAACTCCATACGATCCCAAAGGAAGAATACAGAGATATGAGGTAGTGGTGAAAGGTCCCAAATCCACTACACACTCCTTAACTAAGGAGTCCAAAGAGATCTTGGCTCTAGAAGCCATCTTGACCTCCCAACTAAGACCTTGCCTAACTGCCACCAGCCTACATCACTCTACTAAAGATGGTGCAATGAAAGAATAAGAGGAACTAGAATCAAACAATACAGAGGTAGGAATACCACCAATGCTACCTGTGGTCTCAATGAATTTGCTTTGGTGCGCTACTGGTGGTTCTCAACCAGTGCATAGATCCCGTGGTTGCATGCCATGTCACCAACTGTCGCCTTAGAAACCGGTGTCTTACCCTTGTTAGGGTTTTGAGGGTAATATCTCCAAAATCCTCCAGCCTACTCCACATCCAAAGCAACCACTTGATCCTCTCCAAGGAGCAAGACCTCCAGAGGTTCCCTAAGCCTATGGTGTGGATCTTGATGATCCAACTGCAGATGCTGTTGTGGCCTCGATGGCGAGCTCCTGCTGCCGATCGCGAGCTCTAGGTCCATCATGTATCCCGATGGGACCCCTAGGAGGTGGCCCCATACTCCAACCTCTCTGTGCATCATCTCTATGTGGAGGTCTATATGGTGGGCGGGACTGTTGTTGCTTACTGTTATGGCCTAAAGGATGACTATGTTGAATGCTAACCACCATGAGGGAGAGGTGTTGAACCTCTCGATCTACCATCCTGCATCTGTTGAATGCGGCTCCTGACTCGATCTCTAGCCTGCTGGGTTTTACCCCGAGTCTCCTTTGCAATATAGGCCTTCTCAACGGCCTCTGCTAAAGTCTGTGGACAGTGAATCTGTCTGCACCTCCAATTTCCAAGTTCAGGCCCCGATGAACTTGTGAATCCGCACCTACTCATCCTGCATGTACTCTACGTACTAAAGTAGATCTAGAAATATACTCTCATACTCTGCTACTGAAAGGGTATCCTGTCGAGGTCATATAACTTGTCAATCCTCTACTAGATGAACCTCCATGATAGATATCTACTCCTAAATCTCTCCTCAAACAACTCCCAAGTCACTATCTCTAAATCTACATGGAGCTTTTGCTCCTCTATCCTCCACCATACTCCTACTCCATCCCTCAGTAGATGGATCACAACACGAGCTTTCGTGTTGCTAGAACAAGGACAAAGCTTGAAGCAACCACTCAAGCTCACTAGCCAGGCCTCTACCTGAAATCCACCTATATCACCTGAGTAATGTGAGGGCCTAAGCTTTAGGATCTCCCTGATGTGATCCATTGTTGTGGTCTATCGGCCTCTAGGCCTCTCTACAAGCTCATCCCTAAGCCTAGGGCTCCGAGACCTCTCTCTCTGCTCTGGAACTCTGTCACCCTATCTCCTAGGTGGTGAATCCACTCTGACTGACTCCACATGGGAGTTATCTCCTCTATACTCCTTGCTGAGTCAAGGGGGTACCTGACCCTCGATAGAAGGAGCTCGATCATGACTAGCTGCATGCCCTCCTACTAATCCTCCACGTAGAGCGGCATTAACATCTTGAAGGGTCTATAGAATCTGAGGTAGAATGGCTGCTACACCCTAATCTGGGTGGTGGTGGTGGTGGTGAATCTGAGTCTCTGTGAAGGTTCCTCTCACTCCATCTACACCTCCTGCATAGACCAAAGTGAGAGTCAGTTCATTTGTTAAGTTATACAACTTCCATGTTTACTAAAACATACAAATTCTTGCTAAGCTATTTTTCTATGTTTTCATTGTGCTAGGTTTAAGTTTTCATGTCTCAAGTTTTCTAGTGTGCCCAATGATCCAATCCTTTGAACCACTACTCGATACCAAACCAGTAGTGCCCATTTACTCAACCACTGAGACCAAGAAACAACCTAGGGTTAGCTAGAAAATTATGGAATAATTTTTTTACTAGAAGTGTCTACAACTAAGTTGTAAGACATTAGTTTGCACTAATAGGTTCCCAAACCAATCCTAATTAACAAGACACAAGTTTTCCATTTTAAACCTATATCAAGTTAACAAGGTTCCAAATTTAGGGTTACATCTTTTACTTAGGTTCAGGGAGCAAATTACCCCATGCCTGCTCTCTAATAGGCTCATAACTTCAACTAGATTTTTCTCATAATTAATGCTTCCAAAATTTCTCTAAACCATGCCCATTGGATAGGAAAATTTCTCACCTTTCTAACCATATAAAGAAGTCCTCCTAACTCATAAATCTCAAGTTATGGCCCGATAGAGTTTTGGGGAGAAATTTTCCCTTGGGGAGTCCGCGGGCTTAGGGAGAAAATTTTCCCTTGAGTGGGTCGGCGGAGTGGGGAGGAAAATTGGGAATTTTCCTTCCTTGAGTGCAAAAGTGTGATTTCCGTCTACATACCCGCGAGTCCTGGAATGACACGTGTCGCTCCCAATTAGCACGAGGAAAAGCAGAGTGGCATGGAGAGTTTAGGAATTAGAATTTTTTTGCCAAAAGCCCAAAGGTGAAATTTTTCATGCGCTCGCTAAGGAGAAAACCCATGCCACGTGGCATCATGTGATTGGATGCGGTCCGGCGAACAAAGTGGAGAGGTTTAAGACTTGAGCCAAAAAGGGTTTAAAATTCAAAAGGACTTACGCGGTCCCGCGAATCCGTTAGGACACGTGTCAGCACCTTATTGGCTGTTGGGGTGCAATGCCGTAGAAGAAAAAGTGAAATTTTTCCAAAAGAGTAAAAAGACTAAGTTTTAAAATTTATTCCGCACGCCTCCAAGCCACGTGTTAGTGCATGATTGGTCATGGGTGGGGGTCATAAGGAAAAATAGGAAAATTTTCCCAAGGTCAAAATTTCAAAAGTTAAGTTCCAAAAAGTCCGCCTCCAAAGTGATGCGGATGTTTTTGGGAAATTTTTCCAAAGGTTAAATTTCGATTTTTATATGGTTAGATTAATTTTTGGATGGTCATTTTGAAGTAAAACTTCAAATGGCCATGAATTTTGATAGAAAGGTCAGCTTTGGGCAAACAAGGAATTTCTGAAATCTCTCGATTCCTCTTTGCACAACAATCATAAATTTTGGATTTTGAAGAAGTATTGAGGGTCAATTGTAAGAAATTGATTTGCAAGCTTTTAATATGTGAATCGGTAATTTTTTAACTTATAATTTTGATAAAATTAGAACTCCTCCTTCATTCAACATGTCAAACAGGTATATGGAGGATCAGTCCCGGAGGGTTTAGAGTGTTTTAGTGAAGTCAATTTGTTCATTTATACAATTTTTCATTTTTCCAACAATTGACAGGAAAACGGCCGTGTAAGTTCCGATTTGAAATTTCTTGAGTTTTTGAGATTCATTCTTGACTGTTTTAGTGAATTTGGGTTCCTTAAGTCTTCCTAAGTATAAATTTCAAGTTTCGTATCTTATTGTTGAATGTAAAGTTGAACTGCTCATTTTTATTAAAATGTAAATTGCCAGATTTGAGTTTCAAAACAAGTGAGCTATTTCTTTTAAATTTGTTTATCAATTTTTGTAATCTGGATGTGCATATGATTCCTAAACTTAATCAAATACATTTAATTGATTAAGATAGCCATTCATTTCTAAATTAAATTACAGTTCAGATTTCAATTCTAATGCACAATTCAAATGAGAACAATACAGTTTAGCTTTCTCATACGTATTTTCTTCCATTGCAATAAAACACGCCTCAATCACCATTTAATATTCCCATTTCAATTATAACAGTGTGAATAAGAATGAGCTGGCAATTTCTTTATTGAATTCAAACAGAGAACATCTATACAACTTATCTCTTTCTTTTAACTTTGAAATACAATCAACCATACATATACATTCTTTTCATTTCTTTATAAACAGAGACTGGAATACATCTCTTTACATTTCTCAATTCAATTCAAAACTTCCATCATCAATACGAATGGTTTCTCATTACAAACATTATACAACTCATCCACTCAAGGTGGGAAAGGTTACAATAAACTACTCAAAGGGAGATGACTGCACAAACTATGAAATTCTTTCTCTAAACAAGAGATGCTTCTTTTTCTTCTTCTTTTCAAATTTTATCAAAACAAGGAAGGGGGAAAGGTAATGCTCTCCACCCAACTAAGACATCCATTGAGAAAGGAGAAGCCATCCTTCCCCATTGGCCCTCGAGCCCCAACCATATTGAAATAGAAAATGAACATCAACACATGGCAACAAGGTTTCTTTCACAACAAACAAGCATGGAGTGTTTGACCTTCCAAAATCAGCCTTACATACTCTTACATATTTCTTACACATCCTTACAAATTAACTTACACACTATTCTAACATTATTATTTAAACTTAACAACTTTATTAATTACAATCCATGTCCCAATTAAATTTAAATAAAGTTTAACTATGTGACTATAACATTAATCTACCACATTTAAATTAATTAAATAAAAGGAACATACTACAAATAAAAATACATACAACAATAATAAAAAAGAACGCATAAATAAAACACATATCACAAGGTCACATATAATGGAAATCCCCCATGGGAATTCCTAGCAAAACACAACACACACAAACAATACAGCTTCCATGGTGACCTTGTTGAATTCACCCGAAATTTCAATACGGTTAGTCTCAGCACCCCCGACATTGTTGTGATTTTTAACCCGCAAAATGCAAATACCTCCTTCGGCCTCATGGCCATATGAAAACATCCAAAATGATATAAAAATATCTCAAAATCATCTAAACACGCATATCACAACAATATCAATAATTCAACATTATCATTTTTAATTAAATAATTCAACTATAGCATCATTAAAATCTATCATACCGCATCTACTCAAATATCCAATATCAACATCTATCATATGTCCATGTCACAATAGTATATCATCAACCACATATAGAAAATGTCTGTAGTAATCATCAATCATAATAACTAAATCCAGATCAATACTAATCCATGATCTAACATCTAACCATCATACTAAAACAAAACATAGTAGTGTCCATAATATGATCAATAATATCAAAATCGGTATCGAAAGTGTCAAAGGGAAGTGGGCACTACATTCTCACTCATATTTATTATTTAAATATCTTAATTTAAATAATATCCACACATACACTTCACCTAGAAACCTTACCAAGCCAACTCAACCTAAGACATATTCTTAGTAAGTTGCCATAACTAACTAAGTCTTACCTAAACCCTAAAAATCAATGCCTAAATTCCCTCTAACCACATTCCCGCATGCTTACAAGAAGCTCTCGCCTAATTTGTGGGTTAACGACATGGGATCCGAGAAAATCAAGAGGATCTCCCTAGTTTAGTAAACCTAGGAAATCCCACCTTGACTGATGCCAGTTATCCCTAACCATCACCGGTTATGCCAGAACCGCCATCGGTTACCTTTTAACCCTAAAACAACCTTATTCTCAAGGTTGGCGGAGGGTTGGAAAAGTTGGTGGAAATCAACACATTTCATAGAGATATCACATCTTCTAAGAGTGAATTCCAGTGAGAACATGCTTGCAAGGAAGGAGATCAAGCGTCTTTTCCTGCACAACCATCCCAACAATGATCTGGTCTAACCAAACAAAGAGGAATGTACATGCAGCCCATGCAAAAGCTTTCCTTCACTTGGTGATCACCGCATCCTTCAAAACCTCTCATCAACACCTCCAGCCCTCACTCATAGGCATCCAAGACTAGAATAAGAGTAAGTAGACGTTATACTTCTCTCGTTTATTCCATTTCATCATTATATTATCATATTTTGTTACCTAGCCACCCATTGACCCCCCAACACTCACCCTCCATATACCCATTAAAACCTTACCAAATCTCTCCCAAATCACTCAATACCTCATCTCGACCAACCAAATCCATTGTGTAATCACAAAGGAAACCTAAAACCCATTATGCGGCATTCACGTAACTCCACAAGAATCGCACCGGTTACACCCAACCACTGCCGGCCACCCTTAACCGACATCGGTCTCTGTATTTTCCCATACAACCTAGAATAGTGACCTATACACCTAATTCCCTTTCACCCTCATTCACCTGTGATCTACCCGATACCTCTGTTAGACTTGCAGAGACTCGTAACCATTACATTGACCTTCTGGATCCTATTCTAACCTAGCTTGTTAGATTAGATCTATTTCTTATTGTGTTTTAAGTGAGATACCTAAATCATTTCAATTATAATAGGATTTACCTTATTTATCGTATTAAATTGTTTAAAACAAGGATCGAAAACCATCTAGGAAGTATCACACTTCCCGGATCTAGCATACACTAGGAAGTTCATCAGTATATATTGTTTAACTTTTTCTCGGTGGTCTTGCTTTGTATTATAGGTAGTTCCTCCTTGCCAAAAGGAACTTATTACAATCAGCTATGGATTCGAAAGTCATACACACACACAAAAACCCATCAACCATCATTTAAATAGGTATTCCACCTATGCCAACCCTATTTGTTTCGTCAATACTTCAAAGAAATGATCTAGAATTAGGTGAAACATTTTGGCAAGCCCGGTGGGACCCATCCGGGTTCCTTGCATTTCATTCATTCCTAGGAAAATTTGTGTGTTTGTTTCCCTTCTAAAAGCATACACATTAATCTTCTTCCATGGTAACCCACCTTTTCTTTCTATTTTCTCTAAAGGAAACCTTTCTTTTGGTGTAATTGAAAAGAACCATTTCTTCATGTTTTCTACATTGTAGTGAAAGAGCATCCCTCTTCCTCTTCATCTTATTGTGTCATCCAACTTCACACTTCGATTTGGCCTTAAAAATATGTGCATTACATTCTGATTTATCACATTAGCTCACATTAATTGCAGTAACCTATACGCTGGAGGTCATGACCAGTTGATGTTTGACAAATGAATCGTAGAAAGCACTTTCTTTCTCTTTCTCTCTCTCTTAGAGTCTTACCAAACCTCACAAAAATTGAAAATACACACATTCTTAAACAACATCTTTCTTGGAAGAAGCTGTAGGTGATCACATGATCATGGCATAGTGGGCACCCAGCTCACTACTTTGTCGAGTCATACTTCAAAGCGAGGCTCGCCCTACCATAAAGATACCCAAACCTCACCTTTTAGATCTCCTTCTTCGTAGGAAGCCATCCTCACCAAAAATTCTATTTCACAATTCATGTGTTAGTCCTTAAATAGCATAAGCTAAACAAACATAATAGAAAAGGAACTCCTAGGATCACATTTTTCTTAGTGTTTCTGCTTGGCTTGCATTTTGAGGTGAGAGATCACGTTATTCATTTTTCTTGTTCATCTTTACACGCTCCTCATCATAGCTAGTGTATTCCGGCTTCACCTGAGTGTGCTGTGCCATATCATCATCATTCCCAATTTTGGGTCTAATTCTACATCGATTTTAATTCACAACCACTTTTCTTTCATCAATATTTTAATTTCACAAGAATCGATGTTGGTTACCCTCTGACCGTCGTCGGTTATACCCAACTGACATCGGTTCTAGGTCCTTTTGTTAACCTACCCAAAAGGACATTTTATTCATTTTCTTCCACTTTTCACGGTCCCCTCGCTACTACCATTATTACCATTGACATTGTAAAACACCATCACATTTGACCTTCTCCCCGGTTTTACACTTACTCGACCATTTTTATAGTGGACCTGCTAGCGCTACCCTTGACCGCATCGCTTTTCCTTAACTAGCATTGGTTAGCCTTTTTCACTCTCAACCAAAATTTGGTACCTAATCCACTTTTTACCATCAGATTCACCTGTTCCTATTGTTTTTGTGTCATTTACAGAGAAGCGACCCTACCTAATTAGTATTGGTTCACATGGTGTTGACTCAAAGACAAGCAAGTGCACTCGTATTTCATGCCAGTTGTTAACCACTCCCACCTAGTCCTTCACCACCTTCCATTTTATCACCAGCCATGGATCCCATCCAACCTATCACTATCACTACCAAAGATGAGGAGTTCACATGAATCCTTGACCAAAACCCTTCCGCCTTACATTTTTACCTTTCCCACTCATCCGTTCGATATGCCTCGGGTCAATTGATATATGACATGCTCGTATCTATTCCCTCGACTCTCACTCCCACTCCTGCATCGGCTCCATCTAGCTCTGGGCTACCTGCATTTACCTTACACCTGGTTGTTTCACGCCTATGTCCTATACCCGCTATGACTGCATGCACGTCTTCCACCTCCATTACCCCCGCCATATCCAAAGATACTCTTGACAAATACCCAAAACGCAACATCATCTGCCCCTAATGTCTCACACATACCCGTAGCTACACTACCACCTCTCGTGTTGGTGACCCCTACCCCTTTTCAGAACATGGTCCTTTCCATTCTACAATCATTAACTCCCATTTCCACTAGGGTTACCATGACCCTTCCACCTCCATATACATACTATCGACCACCTCCTCCTGTTTCATCCATTATTCACTCAGTGGTACGTGCCTCCTATTTCACCGCTTCTTCCCAATCAACCTACATGGTAGCACCATACACTAGACTGCCACCCCATTATATGCCCAAAACCAACCCTCTCACATTATAGGAGGCACCCAATCATCGCAACCTACCAACGACCTAATCAAATTGATGTTGGACAAGATGTAGACATTAGAGGCATCGGTTTGGATCCCGCAACACTCTCACCTATGATGAGATTTTCAATGAGCCCATCTACACATCTATTCCTATCTGCCCATACCCCATGTATTGGGAAATGCCTAAATTCAATCGTTTCAATAGAAAAGAAGACCCGCAACAACATTTGCGGTCGTTCAAACACGAGTGTTATCTGATCGCTCACGATGATGCCTTGCTCTTGAGAAATTTTCTCATGTCTCTGATTGGACCTACATTAGATTGGTATAGTGGGTTACCTAGACACTCCATATTCTCATTCAATCAGGTAGCCCAAACCTTCTTGGATCATTTCTCTATCAGTATCGTAAAAAGGTTACCATGATCGACCTATACTCCACGCGTCAATATGAGGACAAATCTATCACAAATTTTGTCGCTCGCTGGTGTAGCTTGATCAACCAACTCACCTTCTAACTACCACAAACAAAACTCATTGAGCTCTTCATGTGGGCTTGTGCTAGACATATCTCACCGACCTTGTAGGTCCAAACCTTCTGAACATTTGATGAAGCGTTCACTATGGCACAAAAGTTAGAGATTCAGGTCGTCGAAGAGAAGAAAATCCAATTATGTAATAAGAATTTGGCATTCAAGTCGAATGATACCTCTTCTTCTTCCAAACCACAAACCAATTACTCAAAAGCTAAGGGCATAGCTAACGTAGTGGTACTCACAGATGGCCTAGCTCATCCATTAAATCAGCTACCCCCTCATCTAATCTCTCACCCGTCCAAACTTTTAAATTCGATGAGAGCAATGAAAATACACCCCAATTGGGGAACCTTACTCTTCTGTCTTAGAAAATCTTATCAAAGCCAGGGCCATTACCCTTCCATCCATAAAACCACACACTTGGTTTTGACCTTGCTCACCCCATGCCCGCATGGTATAAAGAACATGACTTCAGAATTATCGAGTAAAGGGTCATAGTGACAAGAATTGGATCACTTTCAAAAATATTGTCCAAGAAATTCTCGAGAAAGGTGAGTTAACCATGGATAATCCTAACGCACCTGCTAACAAAAACCTACACATCTTCAAGAAACCATTTCCCAACCATGCCCCTTTGTCTGATCAAACTAGTGAGACCTCAACTCATGATACCCATACCCGCGAGGTCCATGCTATCTTTAATGACATACATGTTGCCTCCCAATTACCTCACATTCCTTCCATAGAGGAAATCCTAGCCCAAATCCTCCTTCCGCATCAGAACCAACCTCCCCTGTTCCTTCACCCATAGAGGAACATCTTTCATCTCCTTCATCACCTACGAAGGAGTCCCCCACTAACATCGAGACCATCTCACCCATGGCTTCTCCACTTAGAGAACCTTTACCCACAATACCTCCTCCACCCATAGAGGAGCACCCATTACCTCCTCCACCCACAGAGGAGCACCCATCATCTCCTCCACTTATAGAGGATCTCCCATCATCTTCTCCTCCTATCATAGACCTAGTTGAGATACCTTTGCCTCTTGGTGAGCATTCTCCATCAGCTACCCAAAATCATGCAGACCTACTTTCGGCTCTCCTACCCACTGAAAGTGAAGCTAGCCAATTTCCTATCTCTAAGACACATTTTATAGGAATTTCCATTAGGTCCTCATCAACTCCACCTACAGATGTGTCGTTCTCATGTTTGGCTGATCACTTAGATTATGTGGATAGAGCCTTACTATGGGGACACCTTTTGCTTCTGTCTCAACGCAGATGCAGAGGTCACTTGCTGATACCTCCACTATCTACCCAAAAATATTTTGACCAATCAAACCAAACACAACCACCTCTATCACAACTCCTTCCATGACACCTGTCATAGCTCAAACCATATCCTTACCCATAGCCCAATCTATATCTAAACCAAAAACCACACCTATGACATCATCCTCGACTAAACCCATTACCACTTTAAGGGTCACCCCGACTACCAAATTTTACTCATCCACCTATCAAACTGGATTTAGCTACATCCTCCAAAGACAACACCACTCCTACTTCGACACCCAAACAGAAGCACCACACCCATAGAACTCATACCTTAGTGTGCAATCACACTGCACTTGTCCTGCCTGTCTTAGGATCTCGGCTTCCCCATATGGTAAAGAAACATCCACCCACCAATAAACCACAAACACAACAACTCATTCCTTCCTCACAAACCTCTAATCTTCCCAGATGCGCAACACGACTTACACCAAGCACTGCAAAGATCTTTACCACCCATACCTCCAATACCCTCAGTTATTGCTTCACTACCCACTACACTTCAGTCGTTGTCTCTCACACCCCAAGCACGACCCACGTCATCTACCTTCACAACACCCCCATTATCCCCATGGGTAACTCACCCTCTTCCCCCATATGCTTTTCCTTCTAGACCTCGTACACCCATATCACCTTTACCCAAGAAGGTGTGACCCAAAAACAAAACTCCACTACCCCATAATAAGGTAGTCAAAACAACCACACACCCTCCTACTCATTCACCTACTATACCCATACCTAAACAAACACAACCGACACCCAAAACCATGCCAACACCCAAACCCATAGCTTGACCCGCTCCTCCTCTTCCAAAGACCATTCCTCAATAATCAACTACACCTACACCCAAACCCACATTCACTTCCCATTGTGATCCACTAGTAGGGTCCTATGCCAAAATTTTAACCAACCTCCTTGAGACTTTTGTCATCACATTACCTCCACTCAGACCTTATGACCCCCTCAAACCCAAGCCAAAAGGGTTTGATGATACTACAATTTGTGCTTACCATTGTGAACTAGGGCATGATGTGGAAAACTGTAAGGCCTTAAAACCATCCTTATCTAGTTGTGTCCCCGAAGCCAACTTTGACAACGATGACCTTCTCGACAAGGATCCTGCTTCACCAACACCCATTCCCACACTGCCCACTCAACAACCACAAACTCCACCCTCACAGCTCCTAGAGCCACCCCAAGATTTGAAATTAACATGGTTCGCATCAGAGAACTTGCCACGCCACCACCCAAATTTCATTGCGTCCAACTCACCTCATAGGGTTTTTCTCCTCTGGTAGGTTTTTTCCTGTCATGTTATTATACCACTCACCCTACACCTTCTCCATTTGCCAACTCCCCTTAGATCAACATGATACACATCACTACATGTGCTCAGAAGGATAAGGGTAAAGAAAAGGCAACTGACCCACCAACCAATCCTATACCCAACATACCATCTGCACCCATACCTAAAATCACTATCTGCGGCCCTACATACCCCATTTCTAATGGCATCACACATTGCACCATGCTAAAAAAATTACACCAGTCTCCCCTCAAAATGTCCCTATATGGCCTCATCCAAACCTCAAAATCCCATCATCATGCTCTCATGGAGGTTATTTAATCTATTGAGGTTTTACCCAATGACGCTACACCCGTGGCCTCCATTATCACACCCCATCATGTAGCCTCTCTCACCAAATTACCACCTTCATCTTCACCCCACCCTATTCACCAAGTGGCCTCCCATAGCTTGTCAGAGGAAGAGATTGTGCCACACCAAAATGATGACCAGGACCCAACCCTCTTCATCTCTATCCACATCGATGACATACGGTTACGCCGTTTGATGATTGATGCAGGGCACTAGAATTAACATCATTTCATCCCAAGCATTCGCTCAAATTCTCATACCGACAATTGCATGCATAAACATCTGGTCATGTTACATTCATTAAATGATGTTATCACCTCTACATTAGGTACCGTCATCCTCCACATTCGCGTGGTCCCCTGGATTGTTCTAGAATTATTCTACGTCTTAGAGGGGAATTCCAATATAACCTATTTCTTAGCAGACCCTGGATTCATGTCATGGGTTGCATTCCTTCCACTTTGCATCGTTGTGTAAAGTTTGAACATGAAGGACACACTTATACCATTCCAACTGACCCATCACCTTTTAAAAAATGTAACATGCTTTACCGACCCAATGATGTGCTCATACCTATTAAGCCAACTACCTCTGCAACCGTTAATTCTTCACCTACACTTCCACTTACCAGTGCAACCACTTCTTCTACCGCACATACCTCCTCCATTACTAACACTTCCATAACCTGCACGGCTGACCCGTCAGCTTCCCAATCCATTAACTCCACCTCCACATTGACCTCCAACACATCATCCATTCCAACTACCTACATACAAACCACTAATCCCTTGGAATGTTTTTTTCAATGCCTCACTCTGGGGAAGTACCGCCTATTTAGTGTCAACACATTCCTTACTCCACAAGAGTATGGAAGCCTTCACCAACACCCTCACTACGATCATTGCATAGGAGCACGCCTCCTCTATGGTCCTCCTCACCTTCATACTAGTCTCACCTATGGGGGACTTGATACTACCACTTACACACCCAAACCACCATCACAAACTCGCCCCTTTTCCACTGAATTCCAATCACTTACCAATCACCGTTTCACCCACACCTTCCTACACCGATGTGCGTGGAAGGGTTTTGGTTTTGGATTTTATGAGTAAGGCCACCATACCATTATTCCATGTACCACCCACAAACATAATGACCGTAGTGGTATCGGCTTTCTTGAACCACCTACCAAACAGGCCCGCATTGAACTCATTAAGGACACTAACCCTTCTCCACCTTCTTCACCTGCACCACCTTCATCACCACCTTCACTGACAGAGTCGTTGGATCCTGAATCTATCCCTCCTAAATTTTTTTTTCATAAACACCATTTCCTTGAGGCCTCTGACTTATCAACATGAGGGTGAGGCCCCTTCGACTCTTCCTTTCCCCGTATCTTGAAATGATCGATGATGATACACCTTCAATTAACGTCATTCAATGTCAGGATGATGAATCCATACTCACCTACCTTGGTGTAGAAGAATCATATATTCATCGGTCGTTACCTTCTGAGACACAAACCATGTTGAATGAATCAACTATCGAGATCAACATTCATACTCAGGATGACCCGCACATCCTAAAGATCGGACAATATTTAGATGCTACTGAACAGGAAGCCATCACTTCTTTATTCGTAGATCATAACCATGCTTTCTCTTGGTCTTACGTAGACATGCTCGATATTGATCTCACCACGGTGGTCCACAATATCGTAACCATTCCCAATGCCAAACCCATTAAACAAACACCGAGGAAAATAAACCCTTGCATTTCCCTTCTCGTTAAAGAGGAACTTCAATGCCTTCTTTCCATTTCCTTCATCTTACCCATTGATTATCCTTGTTAGATTTATAACATTATCCTTGTCACTAAGGCAACAAGCGCACTCCATATTTACATGGACTTCCGTGACCTCAACCTAGCATGTCTAAAAGATGACTTTCCATTAGTCTGGTATTGACCAATTTGGTTGACCTTACCGCTAGCCACAAGATGTTGTCACTCATGGATGGCTTCTCAGGTTATAACCAAATCTTGCTTTCCCAGGAGGATCAACACAAGACCTCATTCATCACCCCTTGGGGGACCTTTTGCTATCGAGTCATGCCTTTCGGCCTTAAAAATACTTGGTGCCACATATCAGCGGGCTATGAATTACATCTTCCATGACATCATGCATCACATATTGGAAGATTATGTGGATGATCTCTTGGCCAAATCTAAACATCGCTTCGAGCACCTTGCGTCCTTAAAACCATATTTGACCGTCTCATTAAATATTACATCCACCTTTAGCCAAAAAAGTGCGTCTTCACAGTTCTCTTAGGAAAGCTCCTAGGATTTATCGTTTCCCTTAGTGGTATAGAAGTTGACCTTTCTAAAGTCAAGGCCATTATTGAAATGCCTTTGCCTACTAACCTTAAACAACTCTATAGCCTGCAAGGTAAGTTACGCTTTATTCACCGTTTCATTTCACAATTATTAGATCGGTGCCAATGTTTCATCATATGCTCAAGAAGGATGTATCCTTTAAATGGGATGATGACTGCCACAAAGCTTTTGAGGCCCTAAAACAATACCTTCTCCAACCACCCGTACTCATCCCACCTAAAGATGATCAAACTTTTTACCTATACATATCCGCTACTAATCACTCCTTGGGAGCCATGCTTGCTCATCGCAATGAACAACATAGGGAGTAGGCGGTTTATTACATAAGCCGTACTCTTTTGGACTATGAAACCTGATACACCCATCCCAAAAAAATCTGCTTAGCCTTAGTTTTCATTGCCACCAAACTCCGCCATTACCTACTCAACCACAAAACCTATGTTGTGACCAACACCGACCCTTACACTTCATGTACGCCAAACCTTATCAAAATCAGCGTGCCGCACGATGGCTTATGCTTTTAGCTGATCTTGACCTCAAATTCATTCATCAAAATTCCATCAAGGGCCAAGCTATCACCGACCAATTGGTGACACACCTATTTCTAGGGATTAACCCTCTAATTTTGACTTTCCAGATGAGTCAATTGTTACCCTTTCCCTGGGCGAACCCCTTACCAAATGACACTCTTCTTCAACGGTTCTAAGTGTCAGCGTGGGGGTGGGGCTGGTATTATCCTCATTCCACTTGATGGTGAGCCCATGCCTTTGTCTTTCAAATTAGATTTTGAGCGTACCAACAATATTTCCGAATACGAAGCATTCGTACTAGGTCTCCCTGCCGCCTACGCCTAGATGTCAAATCAATCAACATCTTGAGTGATTCTCAATTGGTCATAAACCAAGTCAATGGTATATATCAATGTCGTAACGAGATACTTCTTTGGTTTGAAAATCTCTCGATGGTCATATCACGGGAAACAGCTAACAAGTGTGCAAGACATAGCCCCTCTTTGAGATAGCAAAGTGAAACTAGTTTATTGCTATTCTACTAGCAGGGAACTGTGCAAGTCTTACAAAGATTTCTACCTTCGGGGGTTTAGGATCTCATCTAGTAGAGGTAGTTCCGAATGATGAACAGAAATGTGAGAGGAGAGGAATGGAGGAAGGATAGATCTAAAGGGAGAAAATAAATGAAATCCAAGATAGAATCTGTCCGGAAGGTTTATGCTTTGGGTTGGTAGTAAATGAGCCTAACTTAGTTGCATAAACAAATAAAGCAATACTGATGAACAAATGAAAAAGGCAAGAAAGAATCCAATAGAATAGAAACACAAATCTAACTTAAGAGAGATCTAATGCACATAACACATAAATTCAGCACAAATTCTCAATGTATGTATTAATATTTTCTTATGTTACAAGAAAGTACAAAGTCTTTCTCTCCTTATATTTTTCATACAAAACTGTCCACCTAGAATACAACAAGTATTCCAGTATTTATAGAAGGAGGAGGAGAAAGAAGACAAAAAGAAGCCAACCACTTATTTACAAAATATCTACAAAATATCTAAAAGTCAAATGTTGACTTTGGGGCAATTTTAAGGATGGAAACATCCCATGGTGCAACATGGATGATGTCATCGTGTGTGCCAACATGCTTTTAAATATTTTACAAAAATGGAAAATCCATCCCGGAGGAAGCTATTCATCGTCGTCTCTCGGCTCAAACTTAGCTTCTGGCTGAGGCTCAGGGGAGTCGATATGACACTGTGCCCGATATTCTATAAACTTGTTGGTTATTTTTTGAAGTTGATACTGATCAGGACCTTTGAAATGGTCGTGAATTACTTTGTAAGTTTCTTTCTCGTTTTTTAGCTTGTCGGGAAAATCAGCGTACTCTTTGTTTACATCGATCAAAGAGCTAATAAAGTCATGATAGGACAAGAGGTTGTTGATGGACTCTTGATCGAAAGTGACCTCTTGTGCTAGACCTTGAGAGACAATAGCCTTGAAGTGCTGAAATGTATCATCTGCTTCTCTTAATTCATAGGATGCACTGAGTAGTCTAGGAGACATCTTCGAAACTACTTTCTCCATGTTGTGTAGTGCATCCAAGGCTTCTTCCTTGAATTTGTTGATTCTTTCCAGGATGAATTCCATTTGATTGACCTGGTAATCTAAAGTAGTGAGAGCTTTATAATGTGCCTGCAGTGATCGATAACGCCGACCTTTAACAAGTCATCAGCTGAACAGTTGACCATTGTCTGGAATGTTCCTTGCTGTAACTTAGCGTTATCCAATTCCTCAGAAAGGGAGCCTGCTACTGCTTGTAGCTCTTTATTTCCTCGAGTTATATCTTGGTGCAATAACGTGAACCTACCAATTTTAAGTTGACCATCCTGGAGGATATTCTCAATCCAGATGACACAAGAGTACCCTATTCGAAAATCTTTATGTATTCATCTATTTTCTCTTGGTTGGGAGCTTGAATAGGTTCTACAGTAGTTCTTGAAGGAGATTTTCCCATTTTATGCAAAGCTTGGAGGAGATGTTTGTTCTATTCTTTGAGCTCTCTCTTCTCTTCTTACGCCTCTTGTAGCTTCTTGCAGAGGGCATCTACAGCTAACAAGGATTCTCCTTGCAGGCTTTCAGATGATGTTCCCATTGTGAATTGAGTCACTGTGAAGTCTGTAGGAGACAAATCTTCTTTCTTCTTTATGGGATATGGATAGGCTATCTCCATGACCCTTTCACCTGAGGCACTTTTTGAGAAGAGAGTTATTGATTTTTATTCTTGAGTCCCTTTGTCGGAATGACAGAGAAGTACATAGCTGCAATGGGGACTTTCCTCTTGTGTTGACTCAGGTGGTCAGAGATCCAACAAGGACTTAGGGGATCGAGATCGGAAGAAGAAGAGGAAACGGGGGTGAAAGGGGGAGCAACTATAGTGGACTCAGGGAAGAAAGTGGAAACACTTGGTGGCGGCATGGATAAAGAGTCCAATGCACTAGTGCTCACAGGGTTCGAGTCACTACAAGGGAAGAGAAGGACATGGAAATGGAAGGGATCTATGATAGGATGGAGGAAACACTAGAGGATAGATCCACGAGAGAGGAGAAGATGGAAGAGGAGGGAGATGGAAGGGAGGAAGACGGAGGAGAAGACACAACCAAAGGAGTGGTTGTTTGAGTGATAGGAGGAGGAGGGGGAGTAGAGGGAATGGTGGTCACCTCCATAGTTGTAGCTGTGACAACATCCTGAGTGGATGTGTCCGTTGGAATATCTGTCACTTCTTCTTTTCCTGGGGACACTAAGTCCACTATTTGCTTTTAGGTAGAAGGAGGGCTATCAGGAGATTTCTCCTGCTTTCTTGACTCTCCAACTTCATCCTTTCCTTTTCCCTTTGGTAAGTGATCTGGCTTGGGAGGCACTCTTCCCAAGGGGGAAGTAGTGAAATCCACTCCAAGGTAGATGAGACCATTTCATTTGCACCAATGCTCGGTGCGTTGCAGCGTGGGTTGGACCCTTTCTTTATGGTTTTGGCACCTTAGTCCTATCGATTCTTACAAATGGCTAATCATCCCCATCCATGTCAAGGTAAACTTGATCAATTTCTTGATCAGTTTCTTGGAAATCTTTTGGGATGATGGCAACTCCATAGTGGACGATCTCTGCCAATGCCATCCGGGAGTGATCCTTTCGCCTGATTTTAACTTTGTGGTTCATGTCTATCCATATGTCCTCAATCTCTGGGACATGGATGGGATCGATATTTACCTTGGGAGGCAAATTCGACAGTCTAAGGTTGGCCTTGCCGGGAAATCATGCTTCAGGTTGAGAAATTCCAGCTCTACATACATCTCTCGGGCTTTACTTAGCGAGGTGCAAGTGTATCTGCCAACTGTGAGGGGGAAAGGAGTTCCCCCTTTCTTCCTTTTCATACATTTCTCATGATATGTAATCATCTCGCATATTGACTCCCGAAGGATCATCTTAGGCCCTGCATACCTTGGAAGCTTTGTTGGCTCACCCAAGAAGTTGATAGCTCTGAGATATGTGAAGGTGGGGAATTGTGTAAACAAAGCCCCCACTTCTTCATTGCAGCGATCATGCTCGTGCTGGTCCGACCATGTGTCATGTTTGGCCTCAATAGGTAGATGATGCCATAGAAGAAGGTGTCATTGATTTTGTTAAATTGGGCAATACTGTTTTCGAGCCTTAGCTCTGGGTAGTATTCATATATCTTGACCTAAGGCCATACCCCATTTTGAATCAGTCCTGGGTAATCTCTCTCTGAGGTAGCAGACATATATGACATAGGAGTTCATATAGAACCTCCCAGTCATTAAAACCTATTGGAGTTGCTGTGAGATAGTATCACTGATAATCTCTCCCTAGCTGAAATGTTGCTTAGGAACATTCTTGCTCATGGTCTCTAAGTACCTGAGCATCCATTTGTGAAAGTAGTGGGCATCAGGAAGCCCGAATACTCTGCTGAGGAAAGTGATGGTATCACTTAGCTCCTCTAAGAAATCACTGCGAGTGGATGGTCTGCGGCCATCTTCTCACCACCTTTTTGTTCTTCAGGTAAACCCCGTTCATCATTTGCATACATTTATCTTCATTGTCAGTCCATGTCTTTAAGCATTCTTCAATGCTTACTGCTACATACTAGCTGTGGTGAGGAATGCCCAACATGATTTCAAAGTGGCGGGTGGTGAGGTTGATAATCACCTTGCCCTCCTTATCTTCGACACATCTTGTGTCTTTATTGTAACAATGGGCCACCAACATGATGAACTCATTGTTTATTACACTTACTAGGAGTCCTGCTACAAAGTGTAGCCCACTGCCTACTAGTTTGTCCATCCATGGGCCATCGGTAACCTTTGTGGTTCTCTCCCAGAAGTCATCCATATCTATGTGTCCCAACTCGGAGTCTTTGATGTCGAGACTACACTCTGCAAGTGAGTCAGGCATCCTGACTCTCTGATATTTGTATTTCATTTCTTGCTCTATCAACTTAGCTTTTCCTTTAGACTTAGTTGGCTTCTTGCTCGACGAAGACATGTGTGAGCTCGAGGATGGCTGATGTTGTTCTGCATGGAGAATCAAAGAGGCCCAACACAAAAGAGCCATGTCAGTCCGTCATGTTATCCATAATAATAGCTTGTAGAATGAAAAATGAGCTATTATAAGCCTTAAGGCACAAGGCGCAGGTTTATAGCATGCTGCAGGGGCTTAAACAGGTTGGGTGCACTTTTGAGGATGTCAACATGCAAAAATATGTGCCTGTGTTGAAAGGGGAAAGTCATGCCAAAGGATTATAGAGGGGCACACTTTTCAGGAGTGTTGCATGAAAGATCTTAGTGCCAAAGAGAAAGGCGCGGGCACGGGTTTGCAACACACAACATGCAGTGTTGGTGTTAAGGTTCATGCGCCAATGCCTTAGGAAAATTACTAACTGGGCTTCTAAAGATGATGTTGCATGGTTTTACAGTGCACCCAAGGCACGGTTTCAGAATGTGTTGCACAGGAGCTTAATGCGCCAAAGGGTTTTATAAATGGCACAGATTTGGGGAACACAACATCGAATGTTGATGTTGATTGGGATGCGCCTGCGCCTTGAGGAGATTTTTTAAGTGCTTATACCTAACACAGTTAAGAATATGTCACATACAAGGACAATGCACCTTGGCGTGACTGTGGGGTTTGCAACATGAAAGGACAACACGCCAAAGGAAAAAGACTACTTTTTGCATTGTTTGATCTCTTTTCCCTTTGCATGACCCTTTTCTCTCCCTTTTAATTTTTGCAAAGTGTCAAAGAGAGGGTTTGTGGGATTTGCAGCAAGGTAGAGCCTTCTTAGATATAAAGGATGGTTTATTTGGAGGCAGAGCCTTCCCAGATTTGTAGATCTGGAAGGAGGGATAATGGTGTTTCGATAGTTTAAGTTTTTTCATTTAGATTTTTAGATTTAACCTTTTTTATAACAAACCTAAAACCACCGACAACCAAGAAACAAAACCACAAACAATAGTGAGGGATAAAAACCACTTACCGGGGATAAATAATGACGAAGGAACGACGTGGGATCCACAAGCATGACAAACGACACGTGAGGCTGACGGGAAAGGCTGACAATCGTAGAGGAATAATTTTTCACAATTTTAAAGTCATGAAAATGACAAGTGTGAACCTCATATATATAGGAAAATACCACATTTATTGCACCACCAACCACCTTTAGCACAGTTGGTGAAGTGTCGACATGGGATACATCGCGCCTTGGCACGGATAGGAGGGTGTCGACACCACGTTTCCAACACCTGTGGTGCACTTTTCATAATGTTAACATGATTATAAATGCACCTTTAGCCATGTTCTTTAATGTCGACATAACGTTCTCAACGCCAAGGGGAAAAGGGGGCACATTTTTATGTGTCGACACATCAATTTTCGTGCCAAAGGTGCGTTTCTTTAGTGTAGGCTTGAGGATGTTGACATGTCAATCTTAGTGCCTTAGGGGCACAACTTTTGTCATGTTGATATGCCTTTTAGGGCACCAAAGGATCTTCAAAGGGGCGTACTTTTCTTGATGTTGACACAACAAGTTTTGTGCTCAGCTCAAAAGGATGAAAAATGGCTAAGTTCTTAAAACTTGATTTTTGGAAGGGGAATTTTAAGCCATTTTGAATGTTAGTAGACCTTTTTAGGGGACCAAAATGAAATTTTGGTATGGTTATCTAGAAAATTTCCCTTGTCAATTTTACAGATAACAACTTCAAAAGTATAAACATCATTTAGACATACTTTTGATCACCTTTGATCACTACACCCTTCAAACCATCCCACATTCAACCAACAAATTTGTAGATACCATGGTCTGCTTAGCTTCCCAAATACCCACTTTGCCCACCAATTCTAAAATCTTTGTCATTGTACAACAACTCCAATCACCTTCTTATCTACCTCACGATGTTTACTTGATCGAACCGCACTTTGACTTGAGTGACCTTTGGTATAAACAATCCTCTGACTACCTTTCTCTCTCCATCTTACCTCCCGATATCACCCGTAATGGGCAACGCGCCTTCCTTAAAAGGGTCTCTCCTTGTGTCATTATGGGGGTCTCCTCTATAAGTGCGACTTTGATGGTATTCTCTTACGATGCCTCACAAGTTTTGCAATTCCTTATACCATTAAGGAAGTTCATTATTGCATATGTGGAGGTCACTTCGGTGGCTTTCTTGTTCTAAGCGTATTCTTCTCTTGGGCTATTACTAGCCAACCCTTAACCATGATTGTTGTGACTATGTCAAACGTTGCGTAAAATGCCAACAACATTCCAATCTTCATCATACACCCAGTCATGCCTTACATGTCACTCGAGACCTTTGGCCCTTCTCTCAATGGGGTTTGGATCTTGTCAGAGAAATCAAACCTCATTCTTCCCAGTATCATCCATGGATCATCACTGCTACCGAATACTATACAAAATGGTTGGAAGCCATACCACTCATTTCCATGAAAGTTGAGAAAATATGTGATTTCATTAACCACCACATCATTTTTCTCTTTGGTGTTCCTCATCGCCTCATCACTGACAATGGAAAACAATTCAAAAACAAAACATTGCAAAAACTTTGCGACACCTTCGACATTCAGCTTTGTTTCTCATCACCTTATTACCCCCAAACCAATGGCCAAGCCGAACCCATTAACAAAACCCTCAACAAAATTCTTATGAAAGTGGTTGACGATACTGGGAAGGATTGGCATACGCACATTCGCTTTGCCCCAATGGCATACCGCACTAGTATTCGCACTTCCTTCGCTACCACACTATTTTCTCCGGTCTATGGTACAGAGGTTGTTCTACCTCTCGAAGTCAAGATCCCCTCACTCCACATTTCTCTCCATGACATGATCAATGATGATGACTTTCGTCAGACCGTTTAACACAGATAGAGTTATTAGATGAACATCATATTAACAACTGGATCACCTTCAAGTTTACTAAAAATGTATCAAACATGTCCATGCATGAACCTTCCAAGTCGGTGACCTTGTCTGAAAGAAAATCAACATGTAACTAAAGCAGAAAAAAGTAAACGGGGAAAATTTGCTCCTAATTGGCTTGGAACATACATCGTGACTCATACCTATGGATCACGTGCTTATTATTTATCCTCACTTGATGGTAAACCTAAACCTGAGCCCCTTAATGCCTTGCATCTTTGACCATTCTATTGTTGACTTGTAGTCCTACCTCAATTTTGTCTCTTTCCATGCTCATCCCTTGAGCACTATTCACTTCATACACCTCACCAATGATTAAACAAGAATCATGTGAGTCTCCATCACTTGTTACCTTCTCTTAAATATGTGCACCATGGCGCTGCAGATAGCATGATTCTCATGGATACTTTTCATCTACCTTTCGATGAGATCCCATGGTCGTTTCACCTTGCCTTTTGAACAAGAGCCCTATTCTCCACCTTGGTCTTTTCCATGACTTCAAAGACCTCACATGGGACCGAAATCCTTGAGTCAAACTTCTAATAAAAAGATGACTCCCTCAAAAGGACATCTTCCTCTCGACCACTGCTACTATAAATAGACTACTCCCTCGAAGGACAACTATGCAAAGCTCTTAAAAAATGAGATCAACCGAAGCTTCCCGCATTGATCAACTTCACAAAGACCTCAAGGAGTTAAATTTTCTTCATCCCATATAGACTTCCCACATCGATCAGTCTATTTCAACTATAAGTCAAAACAACAACCTTTTGTCATGGACTTGCCCATTGTGACCTAGGTTCTCTTGCCCGAAGTGCATGCTACCTCTACCATATAAAAATTACCCACTTTTCACCCTTCGAATCATGCCCACTCTCATTTCCTACTACCTCACTACCTCTTAAGGGACTTGACTACTTTTCAACTTAGGCTTAGAAATTTGGTGATCATGTGACTACTTTTCACCGTAAAACAGTCCATCATGCAATGTCTTTAGGGTCTTAAGTTCATCACTTCCAACAAGGTATGATCTACTCGATATGATCCTACCCAATCAGGTGGCTTTATTTCCTCCTCTTATCTTTTAACCATCTTTGTTTACATTTTGATTACCTTATACAGGACATGGTCCTCAATGCTTACTTTCGGGGTAATCTCCACCTTTCACCACAATCACCCTCACCTACATCATTTTACCTATAATTTACCCACACCTAACAAATATAAACCCACAACATTCCTAAAAACCTACCAACTCATTTTCATACCTCCTCATATTCTTCCCTAGCTTATGGGAGAACTACATCGGCCTGAGGTTCCTTTTCACCGGGACTATGTAGGAAACACTCTGAGGGCATGGGGCCCTTGGAGGTTAGCTTGGCCATCCTCTACCCTCAACAATTCATCTTCCATGTGCCTCACATTACATCACACCTGACTTCATTTCCATTTTATACCCAAAATTAGAAATTAAACCACATACATAACAAATTGTTTCATATTTTAAACATTATCACAACATACATTTATTATGCCTACCATTTCTCTATCATCACTAGGCATAGATTATACCACATCTCACATATGACCCATAGTATCATTCATTACATAAAATAATGACTCATCACTTTACCTACTTTCGCCTCAACCATGCCTAAACCAACCTAACTCAACCATGCCTAACTCTTTATCCATCACCTAACCAACCTATCCATCCCTAACCAACCCGACTCAATCCATGCCTATAACCCGACTTGATCCATGCCTAACTAACCTGGCTCGATCCATGCCTATAACCCAACTCGATTCATGCTTATAACCTTACTTGATCCATGCCTAAACCAACTTTGACTCGATCATGCCTAACTCACCTAATTTCCATCCATATCAACACAACAAATTCATAATCTCATAAACACATCAACAAATCAAAAAATACCATGTATCTCATCATATAAATAACTCAATGTGTATCTCAACTATACATGGCTATCTCATCATGTCCATCATCTCAAAATCGTCAGCACGTAGGCCGATATACAATACAAAATGTCATCGGCACGCAGGCCGGTCTCATATATACAATAAAATAATGAATAATATAAAATCTCTTGGTTGCCAGATCGGTATATGCTCGAAATATACAACAATCTCTCATACATCCTCATCTTTGTCATCGCACACAAAGCAAGATGTGATTAAAACTATAAATATCTCTCGGTATGCATGTTGGTATAAATTACACAAAACTACCATACATTAAAATCCAGTGCCATATCAAGCATCTCAAATGATGTCCTCCATCTCGCATCGCCGCTGTCCCCTCGGCCTCCTAGGCCCCGCTGGTGCCTCAACTAGAGCTGCCTCTCGGCCTCTCGTGCACTAGTAGCCTTTGCCCGATCAGGCCTCAAAGCTCACTCGACCCCTATTCTCTACACACTATGAGTGTGGGATCTCGCCTCTCACTTGGACGCCTTCGTGCCCTATACTCGACTTAGGATATGAAGTCTATCTCGCCGCCATCAGCTGGTCTCGATAGTATCTCGAATCACCTAAGGTATCTCGTAACCTAGATATAGGCATGGTTTGTGGTGGTCACATAGTTCTTGGCCCCGTACCCACCCCCGCGGGACCTCGCCCCGTGCCTCGCTTGTGAATCGGGACTTGCTCTCGGTGCCTGTGGTGGTGCCCCCGCCTTGTGCCTATGCCTATCCTGGGCCTATAAGACCCCAATTTGTTCCTAGGTCAGGCCAACTAGCCCTGTAAACCTGTCACCTAATCCTATAGGGCTGCCACCGACCATCCCCTCCTCTCCATCTCCATTTCCTCCACCACCATTTAGGCTTGCAGATCCAGCCACTGTACGTGTAGCTCTGCTACCTCCACCTCTGAGCCCTCCGATGTGTTTGTAGAGTATACCTAACTGGGTAATGAGAGTAGCCACCTTCCCCTTGTAGGGCGTCTCTCTGCACCGTGATGGTGGCTAGATCCGATCGCCCGATCTGGGTGGTATGGCTCAGTGAATCGAGCGCCCACCACTAGTGTACCTATCTCATGCATCTCAAGCGTCATCTATCCATCGGTCCAATGGCTACTCCTCCTGCGCGTATGGGCAATGTAGGCTGTGGTAGAGGTAAGGGCCTCTCCATGTCATCTCTCGTCTTTGATACTCAGGGAATGGCAGAGGAATGTCCTGTACTAGCCCGAATCGTGCCGACTCTATCTACCGGGATCATCTCGCCCTCCCGACACGATGACCATGTATCCATCTCTCTAGCTGGCTAGAGCTCGCCTAGCTCCTCATGCATATGCCTATATGAGGGGAATCCCACATATGGCATCCATATAATGTCCACTCCGGAAAACCCTCCAAGAATCGCTTGGAAATGGGCCACATCATCTATTGGCCTATCGATCTCCACTCTCATATCACCAAGACCCATCTCCTATATCCCACTTGCACAAATCATGCTTGGGAATGCATCATTGATGCATCCCTATAGGATGCATAAAAATATGTGCTCGTATGCCTAGTAGTGCAAGAAACGTCTGACACATGTTGAACTGCGTAGCCACCCATATGCCTACAACTCCTGTACTGTACACCAAGAATGTTGATGCCCAAGTAAAGCGAGTCTCATGCACCATCATGTCATAGAGTACCCCATCGGTGATAAGGGAAAGCGTCCACCCTCTACATTTGGTAGTGCATAGTAGCACACCGCTCTCCATCAAAGAAAACCACTAGCCTCATCTCCTCTGGGCATGTGCTAGGTACATCTCTCCATAGCTCAAGATGGCACTATGGAATCTCAGATTGGCCATCCCCTCTCCAAAAATAGTCACAATCAACTCCTCTGAGGCCTCAAAGGAGATAGAATAAACCTAGGCACCCAATATGGGTAACCAAAGAATTCATAACACGTCCTCCAGGGTGATAGTCATCTCACTGTCGACAGGTGGAACGTGTTGGTCGTGGAGTCCCATCTATCGATGAGCGCGACCATCAAACTGGGCTTCCAAAATACATGTCTATAGCGACGCACCCCACTCAATCCCACTACCTCCACATGTTGCAGCTCCTCCGGGGTCATTGTCGTGCACTGTCACCAATAAAGGCAGAACCCTATCCCGCATATGTAACTGTGCTCTCCCCTGTATCTAATACAAGCACGGCATTAATTTACATATATCGATCCATCTTCATCAATTATCATTTCCCTATACCTTATTTTCACCCTACCCATCTCAACTACCTAGCCCACACCACTTTTGGACCTTTTTGCCCCCTAATTCGATCGGCCGTGCACAGATCAGCCTAATCGACCACAGTCACCCTTTAACAAGCACTGGAGTCCACTGTGCTTCAGGTGACCGATACTGCTCACCCTTACCAACCTCGATTACCCCTTAACCGACATCACCACCTGTTTGGTGACCGATACTAGTTCCACCTAATCGACGCGCCGGTCACCGATGTGAAAAAACCCGCGACTTCCCCAAACCCCCTTTCTAAAACCTCCCCCCCTTTTTACCCCAACTACAATGACCTAACCTACCCTTGACCTCCGACCACCTCCCCTTTCTCTCCCTCCCCATTCCTCATTTTACCCAATATTCCCTCCATTCCCAAATTTAATTTGTGCCCACCCATAAAACCCGTAAACAAACAAAACCCTAACTTACTTCTAAAATAACCTCTAATCTAACAAATCCACAACGTAGAGTAGGGTGATTACCTTGTCGTGTCGCCTCCGTCTCGGTGGCACATCTCCAGCTCTGATCGGTGGCCCGCCCAATCCCTCTCTCGGCCTCCACCATCACCGACTACCCACTTGTAGCCTCTCACCAACCGAATCCCTCGCAATGATCCTATGGACCCACTACTCACCAACCAATCACTCATCGATCACACCGCCAGCTCACTGTTCCGTTCCATCTGGACACTTTTCTCACTTTTTTCTCCTTTTTGTCATTTTCTCACTTCGAACAATAACAAATGAATAACAAAAACACGGATTCTTTTGTTTTTATAACAAACCCGACCTAACCAATGCCGGTTACCCTTGACCAAAGATCGGTCGTGTGCCCTACCTAACCATTGTCGGGCTTCCCTCTACCAACGCCGCTTATCCATGACCGCACGGTCACCCTCACGCATACACATTGCCCTCAATTTTAACCTTTACCCTACCCCTACCTCCCTTTTTGCCCCACCCAACCTTCACCCCGATCATTTATCCCACCCCACCTTCACTCAAGCCCACTTACCTCACCTTTCCTGAGCTCATCATTTACTACCTCCCTTTGTCCTACTTTGAGGACTCATTATTCTACCCCCACCTTGGCCTTACCCGTGTCATGACCTAGATATTTGGGCCTAGACCATTGCTAGAGACCTTTGACCTCATGTGGTTTCTTATACCTTGTGGCACTAGTACCTTTGTTGTTGACCTAATGACCTTACCTAGCCTATTGCCGTGACCATTTATCCTGACCCTACCTTTGGTGTACTAGAACATACCTAAACGTTCCTGCGCCTAACCTAAGTTGTGTTTCTGACCATATCTTATACTTTGATACTGGAATCACTTCAACCTTGTTTGGATAAGCCTATCGACCTTATACGATGTAGAATTTTCCTGCTCTTCAACCTGGTATCGTGTTGCAGTTTATACGTGTGCATGCATTTAATTGTTACTACCTTTGACCTTGACCCATTACCTAGATTTCCCAAGTAGACCTTTTTCCTTTTTCCCCTATTCCCCATCTTTCCCTTTCTCACATTCACCTTTTGTCAAACCACTCACCGATTCTTCCTTCGCCTCATTAGTTCCCGGTTTGAGGGGATCACCTTCACCCACACATGGGGCAACCACATATTTTTTTAAGTGTCGCTTACACAATACAAGCTACGCAACAAAAAGGGGGAAAATGTAGACACCAAAATTAGGTACACTCCCCTTTGGTCCATTGACAAATAAATACCTTCATCACATTCAACTAGTCATGGCCCCCTTCACCCCACTAATATTAATTTAATTAATTTAATAAAATTAATTCATTATCTTCACTTGTATTTATTATTTAAATATCTTAATTTAAATAATATCCACACATACACTTCACCTAGACACCTCACCAAGCCAACTCAACCTAAAACCTATTCTTAGTAAGTTGCCATAACTAACTAAGACTTACCTAAACCCTAAAAATCAATGCCTACATTCCCTCTAACCACATTCCCACATGCTTACAAGAAGCTCCCAGTCTAATCCGTGGGTTAATGGCATGAGATCCGAGGAAATCAAGAGGATCTCCCTAGTTTAGTAAACCTAGGAAATCCCACCTTGACCGACGCCGATTACCCCTAACCGTCACCGGTTAAGCCGGAACCGCCGTCGGTTACCCTTTTAACCCCAAAACAACCTTATTCTCAAGGTTGGCAGAAGGTTGGAAAAGATTGGAAAAGTTGGTGAACATTAACACATTTCAGAGAGATATCGCATCTTCTAAGAGTGAATTCTAGTGAGAACACACATGCAAGGAAGGAGATCAAGTATCTTTTCCTGCACAACCATCCCAGTAATGATCTGATCTAACCAAGCAAAGAGGAATGTACATGCAGCCCATGCAGAAGATTTCCTTCACTGGTGATCACCTGTAACCTTCAAAACCTCTCATCAACACCTCCATCCCTCACTCACAGGGCATCCAGACCGAATCTAAGTAATTAGATGTTATACTTCTCTGGTTTATTCCATTTCATCATTATATTATCATATTTTGTTACCTAGCCACCCATTGACCTCCCCCAACACTCACCCCTCCATATACCCATTAAAACCTCACCAAATCTCTCCCAAATCACTCAATACCTCATCCCGACCAACCAAAATCCATTGTGTAATCACAAAGGAGACCCAAAACCCATTCTGTGGCATTCCTGAACTCCACAAGAATGGCACTGTTACACCCAACCGCCGCCAAATCACCCTTAACCGACATCGATCTCTCGTATTTTCCCATATAACCCGAATAGTGACCTATCACCTAATTCCCTTTCACCCTCATTCACATGTGATCTACCTGAGACCTCTGTTAGACCTGCAGAGACCCAGAACTAGTTACTTGACCTTCAGATCCTATTCTAACCTAGCTTGTTAGATTAGATCTATTTCTTATTATGTTTTAAGTGAGATACCTAAATCATTTCAAATTACAATAGGATTTACCTTATTTATCGCATTAAATTGTTTAAAATAGTGGACTGATAGCCATCTAGGAAGTATCACACTTCCTCAATCTAGCATACGTTAGGCAGTTCACTGTATATATTGTTTAACTTTTTCTAGTGGTCTTGCTTTGTATTATAGGTAGCTCCTCCTAGCCAAAAGGAAGTTCTCACAATCAGTTGTGGATTCAGAAGTCATACGTGTGCAACAACCCATCAACCATCATTTAAATAGGTATTCCTCCTACGCCTATTACCTTATTTGTTTCGTCAATAATTCAAAGAAATGATCTAGAATCAGGTGAAACAGACGTATTGCCTAACGTATTGTTGTTTGTGCTAAGAATCACATATTGAGTAGTAGTTATTTATGTGTAGCTATTGCAGTTCTTCCAAACCTAGTTTTCTATGTTTTAAAAAACATATAACTGGTTGATTTTATACATGTTGGAAAAATTTCAAGGAGAATACTATAGTAACAAGAGATTACTTTACATATGCACTTACATGTATGTAGCGCATCCTAGTGGAGGTTGCTTCAGATTTACATGGCTTGTAGTTGTTAAACAACTACAAAACTCGACACTATATTGAAAACTAAAGAAAATATACACACATGGTGCCAACCTAATGGTTGTTTGTTTGTTATTCTTAATTGTGTCCAACATGCAACCAAAGTGATTGTTGATATGTTATCCTACTTTGGATTTGAGATGCTTTATATATTGGTGTGTTGTCTACCGAGGCCTTTTTTTTGTGGATTCATTTTAGGTTCAAGTATCTCTGCGTATCCTTCCACAAGGCTCTCGTGCACTCTTATGTCTTCATTTATCATACATCGATGTTGCGTTAACGCGATACTACATCAAGAAGCCTAGCTTTATTTTTTAAAGGAAGTTTAGCTATTGGTGTTGTCGATGTCTTTATTACCAAATAGGGTCTGCACATATAGAACAATAGGTTTAGGGTGTAAGAAAGAAACAATTATATTTAGTTACAGAGATCCATTATAGAATCCACAAAGCATGTACAAAATCTAGGGCGGAACAAAAAAAATGGCCCCAAAACAATACGGTACTAATGAAATGCAACACATTAATTTGATTGTAAGTTTGAAAATAGTCTTGTATTGTATTACACATACAAAATTTTAGCATTTCAAATTAATAATTTGGTCTAATAATCGTAATTAATAACTTGTTAAAAAATGACGCCGAATCGTAGCTAGTAATTTATAAAACAACTATAAGTTGTGTACACATCATTTTGTGTGGTACAGAAAAGTACATTGGATTACAAGGAAAATATGATAGTAACAAAATGATGATGTGGATGCGTGCCTCGCTTGTATGTGTCTCATTCCAGCAGCAACATCTAGAACTAAGTATATGTGCAATCATTTAACAAATCTACATGTGGGTAAGTCAGCTATCAAGGGGTGCTGGCATTTAAGAAAGCATTGACAACAACAACATGTGTGGGCGATTTCCTTTTTTGAGTAGCATGTATAATAGTACACTTGAGTTTTTCGTTGCCATTGTATAATTCCTTTTTGACCAACAAACCAAAATCATACGTACGGAAAATGACTTGTTCTAAAGACCGCAGGAGTTGACTAGACAGTTGGCCCATGTCCTACAAGGCTTGCACAAAAACACCCATTATACTTGAACTAACATCCTTGAAAGCAGCTTGTCCATAGTGTGCCTGTGGTATCTTCCACTAATAAATTCAACACATATCTAAACTCACATTTTGGGAGTCTATGTTACACTTAGGAAAATGACATATGTTTTTAATTTGTTTACACCACCTTCTTATGACACTATTTACCACTAACCACATTTGTGCATGATGCGTAATAGAAATTACTCATATTAACATGAATAATAGTAACGGCCAATAAAACCTTAGTCAATGTTACCTATAATCATGCTAGGTCATATACAATAGTAATATCCATGTTTTTTAGTTTGACAAGATTTAGGCTCACAAGTACAGGGGACATTAGAGTTTGAGGCGGACTAGCTACGCAACTTTTCACCTTCTAGTAATTTCGGGATAATGAAACATTGGGAGTTGAGCCCTGTTGAAAGTGACCTACCATTAAATGAGGTTACTTTAACCCGTTTTAGGGCCAAGACTATCCCTCAACTGTACTAATACGGTGCAAGTCATTCAATAAGTTGCCTTCTGGCCACAAAAATTCCCCATAAAGTAACACCGATAGAATGCTCAGAAGTGTCCCATATGGATATGGCACACTTTTTGGCTTCTGTTACATCCCCTCAATAGATGGATGAAGTTTTAGAGACAACCATTACTAGTCCAACCACATCTACCTGTGTATTAATAGTTATATCCTTAATAGCTATTATTTTGGTAAAATGAAAGCGCCACGCGAAATGTTGCTTTCCTCGCCGAACACGCTTCAAGCATAGATTTTTTATTTAGTATTATTTCCTACAAATTATCACATCGCTAAGTTGTCGGTTGACACATTTTAAGCTACCATTAGATATATTGTAAACCTACCCAAGTTGTAAAGCCTCAAAGAAAGTGGGTGCAATATTTCCAAAGGTTGTTAAAGCAACATTATCCCCAACAACATCTATAACACTAAAATTGAACACCTGGCCTAGGTCCCTATTGTTAACAAAGTGGTGTACATCCCCTTTCCTTGTCACATGACCTCTAATAGTCCACTTTGGTTGGTATGGATTTAATTTCTTGATAGATGTGATCGCGGGACCAACAAGAACAATAGCATCCTTTCATCAAACACTACCACCAATGCTTTTAGGGCCGAGTTGTGGTGTATGCACCGAGCTAGTACCAACCATTACGAAGCTTTAAGTTGTTGGAATAGGGTGTAGCAAAATGCACATCATATATATATATATATATATATATATATATATCTATATGTATATATATATACATATACACACACACACACACACACTATATATGTGTATATATATATACATATACATACATATATATAGATGTATATATATATGTATATATACATATACATATATACATGTATATATATATATACATATATATACATATATATATATACATATGTATATATATATATATATATATATATATATATACATATATATATACATATCTATACATATGT